>RPOG01000026.1:0-1200000 GCA_008086565.1 Thalassoma bifasciatum
CTCTTTCATGGGACCAAAACTGAAAATGTTGACACCATTTGTAAATATAACTTTGATTCACGATTACCTCGACAGAATGGCCACGTTTATGGGCACGGTAAGTTGAATTAAACAGTGCAAAATTAAAACAACTGTCCATTTATCAATTTCACAAAATTGATTTGAGTTTCGTTTTTGTTTTCCTTGAAGGGGTATATTTCGCTAAACATGCAGCACATGCAGACAATTACAGCCAGAGCAGCACAGCTCCTTTGCCGCTGTTTGGTGGAGAAGGGAAATATTGTCGAGGTAAAGCCACCAAGATAATATTTTTGGCTCGAGTGATGGTTGGGACACCAACTGCTGGACAGCGTCATTTTCTCAAACCTGACAATGGAAAGGCAGAATGTGTACATGACAGCTGTGTGGATGACATCAAGAATCCCAAAATTTATGTTGTTTTTGATCCAAATCAAATTTATCCAGAGTATTTGATTCAGTACAGATAAGGTCAACACAGGAAGATGACACTCTCAGAGTGAACGGTTCATAAGTCATTATGAACGGTAAATATCCTCTTGCATGACTCTTGAGTATTTTGAAGAACTTTTCTGCCTTACCTCACATAGTATTACTGTACAGGGTGGGCCAGAAAGATTTACCCATTGTTTTTTCTGCACTATCCAAAAACACTAACAGACAAACATAACAAATATTGAACACAGTTTCTACACTTAATTCTCTGTCACCAAAAAGATTTACACGTCAATATGGCCACTCTTGCCTTTATCATAGCCTTGAGACGACCTGGCGCTGCTCGGCATGAGCACCGGACTGTCTCTTCATCAATTTTTGACCATGACTTCATCAGAGCTGTCTTCAAAGTGGTGACACTGCTGTGAGATACTCTTGAGACCTCCCTCTCCAGGATAGACCAGATCACAAAGTCCATTGGATTGAAGTCCGGACTTGACGGAGGCCACATGTTCTTGTCCCAGAAGCCAGGAAAGTGCTGCTTGCACCAGGCCTGTGTGACATTGGATGTGTGAGCTGGTGCACCATCTTGTGTGAAGACATACTGGTTTCCAAACGCATTGATACACCAAGGCAACACTTTTTCCTCAAGCATTTGAAGATACACCTGGCTGTTCACTTTCACACCCTCCTGAATGAAGACAAAAGGAGACTTTTAGCCATCAGATGCGACAGCAGCCCACACCATGACTCCAGCTGGCTCCTGACGACAAAAATGAGTTCTGCAGCCTTTTGGTAGGTGCACTGCGTAAGTGCATAAACCCTGTCATTCTGGGAATTGACCACTGCCTGAACGGTGAAGATCTTCTCACCAGACCAAACCAGGACTTTGTCTGCGGCACTCTGGATCTCCTGCTGCATCATTTTCCCCGTAAAGCCAGTTTTTCTTAGAAGCGGCTGAAATCAGTTGTCTTTGTTGCATTTTTAGTGCTTTCAGTCCGAGATCCTGTTTGATGATTCTTCTCAGTGAAGTTCTTGAGATGTTCACTTCCTTTGCTGTTGCCTTCATGCTCCTGTGAGGAGTCCTTTGGATTCTCTTCCTCACCATCTCAACAGCCCTTTTGGTCTGGACTGTACGTTTTCTTCCAGAGATTGGCTTGCTGGTGGCATTGCCAGTCTCCTTGTATCGTTTCATGACATTGTAGACAGTCTTACCACAAACATTCACCTTTTTCATGATTTGCATTGTTGTCAGTCCAGCCTCCGTCAAGGCCACAATCTGGTCACACTTACCCCTTGATGCCATACTCAACAATCATTAGGAGTAAACAAATGAACTCAGGTACATCAAAAGCTATGCCTTTAAAGAGAAACTATCAAAAATGTCAAGTTTCTAGGACAAAAGCTAAGCAAACAAGATAGAGATATACGATGGGTAAATCTTTCTGGGCCACCCTGTATTTGAATGTATAGAGCATCCAGAGAGTATTCACTGTGCTTTGCTTTATCCACATTTTGTTATGTTACAACTTCATTCCAAAATGACATAAATTCTTTTTTTTTCTTTCAAAATTCTACTCACAACAACTCATAATGCTAGTGTCAAAATATGCTTTTTTTCCCTATCCTTAGGCAGTTTGGCCCATCCCTCTTTGCAGCACCTCTTGAGCTCCATTAGGTTGGATGGGGAATTTTGGTGCACAGCCATTTTCAGATCTCTGTGCTAAGGGTCCCTGTCCTGTTGAAAGATGAACCATTGCCGAAGGCTTGGAGGGCTTTAGAGCATGTTTTTACATCTCCCCATTACATCTTAACTGGTCTTTCAGTTCTTACTGCTGGAAAACATCCCCACAGCATGATGCAGACACCACCACGTGTCACTGTAAGTATGGTATTGGCCAGATGGTGAGCGGCATCTGGTTTCAAACACTAGCAAAGAGGTTGTCAGAGCAGAGAACTTTCTTTCTCTTGGTCCAAGAGTCCTGCTGCCTGTGGGCAAACTCCAGGTGGGCTCCCATGTGCCTTTTACAAAGGAATGGTTTCATTCAGACACTTTACTATTCAGACCTGATTGGTAGATTGCTGCAGAGACCTTCTGGAAGATTCTCATCTCTCCACAGAGGATGACTGGAGCTCTGACAGAGTGACTATCAGGTTCTTGGTCATTTCCAAAACTAAGGCCCTTCTGTCCTGATGGCTCAGTTTAGACTGGCGACTTGCTATAAAAAAAAGTCCTGGCTATCTGAACTTCTTCCATTCACTAATGATGGAGGCTGCTGTGCTCATTGGGACCCCCCAAAAAAGCAGATATTTTCATGCACCCTTCCCCAGACTTCCCTGAGACTATCTCTTTTCATAGGTCTACAGAAAATTCCTCCACGGACAAATGTCACCAATGGACCCTTATTTCGACAGGCGTGTGCCTTTTCAAATGTTGTCCTATCAATTAAATTCACCACAGGTAGACTCCAACGAAGCTGTAAAGGAACATCCATGGGATATTCAGTGGAAACAGGATACACTTGAGCTCAGTTTTGTGCTGTGTGGCAATCGCTGTGAACACTTCTGTAGGCTACATGTGATTTCTCAATTTTCTATTTGTGATGAATTTGTAGGAATTTCAAAATAACTCTAGTCACGTTGTCATTTAAGGGTGTTGTGTGCAGAATTTTGAGGGAAAAAAAAGAATTTATTCCACTTTTTAATGAGGCTGTTACATAACAAAATGTGGAAATAGAGAAAGGCTGTGAACACTTCCTGGATGCATTATATGCGTATCCAGCTGGGTAAGCAATGAGGAGGACTGTATTTTTTTTACCAACTGCACATCAAAAGCCATTTTGCACACACTTTTCTGTTGTAACTACCTGGCTGTGCATTGATGTACGCGCACAAGTATGATAAAATACATGTGTATGAAGGGCTGTGTGTATGTATGTAGTTAAGTGTACATATTTACATATTTATTGAATTTTTATATATTTTTATAGCTGTTTTAAGTTTCTTGAGCCAGAAGAATTACAATTTTGTTTGACTGTGTACGTGTCCGATGTTGGGTTAAATGATAATAAACAAATCTTGAATCAAAGTTGTTGTTCTTCAGACTTCTTTTTTTTTTAAAACAGTCCATTAAACATGTCACTAAATCAATGAGGCGACTGAAACATTTGTTTCGCAACATTTAAAAAGTAGATTTTTAGATTACTACTTTATCAACATATTATTTAAGTTATTATAAGATATGCAAAATTACAGATTCACTTTAAATTTAGCAGTACAGTGGGGTTCTTTTGCTTTTGTTTGTTTCATTTTGGCATGACATCTTACATGTGTTACTATTATTCTTATGGCCTGCTGACCTAAAACCCACACTAGACTATTGTCCTTTGCAAAGTTACACACACTCTTACTTAACGGGACTTAAAAAAAAAAAATTATTGTATTTTTTTCATTTTGCAAATAACTTGAATTTTTTTTTTTTTGTCTCTAATATTACACTGTAATATATATCCACTCAATGAAGTCAAGGCAACAGACTACAGATGAAATTATGCTAGATTTTTTTGTTTATATAAATAACAGAAAATGCCCCGAACATTTTCCAAAAATGAAGTCTGTAAGTGGAAATATGCAGAATCCATAGCATCTCAAATTTACTTGAATTTTGGAAGAACTCGTGAATTTTTCCATCTGTTTAAATTACATACATAATGGCTAGAAATACAAAAGAAAAACAAAAAACAAAAAAAACACCCTTCTCCAGAGTATGCTCAACGTTATAAAAGTTGAATGGTGAAAATGGGACAGGCTGTGAAACCTGCTGGATATGGTATAAAATACATTAGTTGAAGCATAAAAAATCGGACAAATGTGTTGAAATTCCTTATCAGAATAATTAAATGTTTTTCCATACAGTGTGTCTTTGTGTATTTGTTTTTTTCATCGCTGTTGCAGGTTAAAGGGTTAACGTTTCACTGAGCCTCACGTTGGTTTCAGTGTACATGTTGCCTAGCAACAGAGCAGGCTGCTACAAGCTAAGCTAACGTTCAGGTGGAAAACGACTGCCCTGTATTTCTTTACGATTCGCTTTAAACAACCCTAAAATCACAGAAATGGCACTCAGTGGTACGATTAAATCTCCTCTGCATGACCACATTTCAGAGATGCAGCGAAAAATTCAACTTTTGGGTAAGTTTGTTTCAGGTAAGTCCGTTTGATTCCAGACAGGAGCGGATCTATCGCGGTGGCAACTGCCCCCCGAAACAAAGCCTCGCCACCCACCTGTAAAGATTTAATTCAAAGAAAAGTCTTGAGTCTAAAAGTCAAAATTTTGAAATAAAAATCAATCATTTGAGATTGCAAAGTCAAAACCCTACAATAGAAGTCAATTTTTGAGATAAAAAGTCACAATTAGATGAAAATTTTGAATCCTGAGATGAAAAATCAAAATTTTAAGATGCAAAAGTCAAGAAGTTGAGACATTAAAGTCAAAATTATGGGGCAAAAGTTGAAATACTGCCTTTTTATCTAAAAATTTTTGACCGTATAACTGCCAAAAAAAAGGAGAAATCCCAACAAATCCCAACAGTTTTTCAATTTGATTTTTTTTCACTGGCAGAGATTGGCTTCAATACATGATTTATGTCGCTATTATATTACTTTATTTACTTCAAATAGAGATGGGGTGTTTTAAATAAATGTTTAGGTTATGAAGCTACTTTGTGGTCTTTGGTAGAGATTTCCCTTTTGGGGGTTTTCAGAATATGGTCACCCTAATATTAAATTAATCCAGCACATAGTCTTCTGCCATTTTGCCACCACTTAACAATTAACCGCCCCTCTCTTGCTTCCCCATAAATATTTTTCTAGATCCGCCCATGATTCCAGAGAATGCTAAATGTCATTTTAACCACATAAAGCTGGAAGCTTACTCATCATGAATCACTGTAGACCTATGATTGAATGTATGATTTCAGGACAGTGGTGTAACCTTTGAACGAAAAAAATAAAGACTGATCTCCATATTATGTAATAATTAAATTTGTCCACTAGAGGGCGACAGAACTGCATACTTCGAGAGCTCTCAGTCCACCATCAAGAAGAACAGAGAGTCTATCCTTCAGCTGAGGCAGGAGAACAAGCTGCTGTACAAGAAACTGGCAGAGGCAAATGCTGTGAGTCTGCATTTATGAAGAGTGGAACAAATCACACCTGAAAATCTCATAATAATAACAATAATAATCTTAATCTTTCCCCATTTTGGTGTTGTGTCTTTCAGGGTGATGAAAATGTGATGAAAGTAGCTTTTCATAACAGAGGCTCAGAGAAGGAGAGTTACCGCAACATGTCAGGCAAGGTGAGTGGAAGGAAAAGAAAGTTTTATGTGGTTCATCAGCACAAGGGCATTTAAATAATTTCCTGTGTTTTTAAACTTCACCGTAAACCAATCTTTGCACCATTTACAACTTAAAATTATAGCATAAGTGTCCATCATTTTCCAATTTTTTGTTTTCAGGTTGCTCTGTCAACACTAGACCAGAGTGTTTTGTCCAAGATAAAACGCCTAAATGCCCTGAAACACACCACTGAAACCAAGCAGCGCCACCTTGAGGAGCTGAAAATGGAATATCAGAGGATTCAGGATGTTGGTCCTCAAATACAGAAAAAAGTGGAAGACAATATGGTAGTTACCTGGAGGACACACAGCAGACATGAGGAAGACTGTTCTTTCACCTGTTTCCATCATGACTTCTCTCCTTGTCCATAATGTGTGTGTGTGTGTGTGTTTGGTGTCCACAGAACTTGCGAGCACTGAAGAACAGTCTGGAGAAGACCCAATTTAAGTGCAAGGAGGCAGAGAGTATCATGGCTAACTACAGGAAAGTCAAAAGTAGCCTTCAGGTAAACTTTCCTTATACCTTTAACCTTTAACCTTTAAGTTTGTGCTCAATTTCATTTGCTGCACAGGTTGAAGGAGATATATTGGCAGCTATTTCGGCATTGAAATCATTTATGTGCTGAGGTATTATTTTACACAAACTTAAACTACTTTGTCTTTAACCCTCTGATGCATGAATTATGAAAGTCAGTGTCAGGATTTTTCCCTTGAGTGTTTTGATTTGTCTTACAGCATGAAAAAAGTTTTACTTTTCCAAATATTTGTAACTGAGCATTCAACATAAAACAGTGTGAACTTAATGTAAATATGACTTTTTTTTGTTTGACTTTTTTTCTTTTTGGTAAATTCATGAATAATCTTTTTTTAATGCTTTATGAAACATTTTAACTCTCTTTCATCCATTTTAACTTTGAATAATTTATAGTTTATTAGCTTTATCACCCTCAAATGTTTTTCTATAACATTTAAAAAAAAAATGTTTTGAAAAAAAATTGAAACATTTTTTCAGGCCCTAAGAAGAATAAAAAATATCCTGACACAGGCGAATATGAATTTCCACCACACGAACCATTGAATTTAGGAGTAAATAACTTTAAAATAGGTGTCCACTGTAGTGACCAGTATACACCACAGGGTTACCCTCACCCTGCACCTCTAACAGCATTAATTTGCACTGCAGATATTCCAGTACAGTACCTTTGAATCACATACTTAAAATATGGAATCATGTTACTTAACACTTGTTTCAAGGTGTAATAATGCTCCAGCCTTTTCCAGACTTTTATTTCTTAAACAGTACAAGTACATAGTGAGAAGTTGATCATACTTAATAAAAAGCCACATGACAGTAGTTCTCTGATGATTTTTACTCTACAGTTTGTCAAGGACACTCTTTATATTGCTATTCTCAATGCTTTCAGAATCAGTCACCTCTCTTTTTCTCTCTAGGATGAGGCCCTTACTTTCCAGGGCCAGCTTGACAGCCTGGAAGCAGAAATCTTGAAGCACAGGGAGGAACTGATCAGCATGCAGTCCATTAATTCTGTCGCCCAGCTTTCCAAAGAACGTGCTAAGGTGAGAGATGAGAGGCCTGCTCTAGTCACAGTATCATCTTGGATTTGTGTGTTACAAAGCAGAGGTTAAATAATACATACTATTTAGTGTTTATACATGCACTCCTTTGTATTTCCAGGCACTCATGTTAAGGAAAGATGTGTTTAACCTCCTTTTTTCTTCCTCACTGGCAGCATCTTCTTCCTGAAGTAAAATCTAAGACAGAGTGGGTCATCTGTTATTTGAAAGGTTAACGGTTCAGTCCCAAGTCTTTAATCATTGTATTCGTGGGTGAGACCCCGAGATGCTCCTGAATATAAAATCATCATCATGTGAAAGCAATGTTTGCTTTTAGGCTATGAGGCACTTTTTATACCATCAGAATGTGAATGTGGGTTTTTTAAAGAAGACCAAAAGGTGTTTTATAAGTGCACAGTTACCTTGAACTCTATATGATTCTCCTTTTTTCCCTCTGTAGGCAGAATTACAGCAGCAGGAAGAATTACTCTACAAAGAGCGCAAGGAAAGAGAGCGCATCGTGGCCTCCTACAGGAAAAAGGTCGAGGAACGGAAGGCCCAGGCTGAAAAAGCTGACAGAAGGGTTAGATATAAATCGTGGTGTCAACAAATACATAAATGCACATGAAGAGACAGAGTTCAGGGATTTATACTCTGCCATCTTCAGGGTCAGAGAACAGCGATGCAGCCAGACGAGCTGAGTAGCGAGGCTCAGAGGAGCAGCCCCAGGATGCCAGGGGAGGAGGAGAAAGTCATCTCTGCTTTTGAGGAAGCTTTCCGACGCATCAAGGAGGCCACTGGAGTCACAGATATACAGGTAGAGATGTGGAGGGAATCGGTACTTCTATGAGGTAACTGTCAGAGCTTCTATGTAATATTTTTTTCTCTTGGATCCAGGAAATAGTGGAGCGATTTGTCTCACAGAAGGAAACACACCAGCATCTTGAGAAGCTGAAGGAAGAAAATGCAACAGTGCTGCAGCAGCTTAAGGAGCAGAAGGAGCTCCTGAGCAAACAGTTCCAGGACATGAAATATTCAGGCGAGGCTAAACTCTCCAGGTAAGACAGGAGAAGTGCATGAATTGCATTCAGCTGGTCATTGTTCCATCTCTATAGCATCTGCTCTTTCTCTGTTTTATTAGTGACCAACAGCTGCTGGAAGAGCGCGAGCAGCAACTGCAGGCTCAGCAGCGAAGGTGTGACTCCAGTAAAGAGCACCTGGATTGGCTTATTAAAACTCTGAGCACTGTCCAAGCTGGGGTGGAACATCTCACTGACAAGCTGCAACACCTCACACTGGTAGTTCTGTTCATTATTTGGGTTTAACCATCAGGAATTTAGCAATTCTTTTTCCACACATCAAACTTTCATATTTTCTTTTAATTCAGTGACATTTTGCTCAGACTTTGCTTTCCACATTTCTGCTCAGACTGAGGACACAGAGGCTGATGTGCCTCCAGATTCTGATGAGTTTGTGGTGGAGCTGATGACTCAGTGTGAGCTGAAGCTGCAGTCGCTGCATGAAGAGCTTCAGGGAAAGGATCTGGCTGCCATCATGAAGGAGATGGAGGAGGACGAGGTGAGTCAAAGCTACACTCATCCAGCCTCATTGTGCCCTGAAATGCACTCAAAAATAGGTCATAATGATACAAATATGAGATTACTGTTAGCAGTTAAATGCATCACAGTTCAGATAACTTATGGTTTCAAAACATCTTGGCCGACGGCTCACCCCAGCACATTTACAGATATGTTCATGTAAACAGCTTTATCTGATGAGTGCCACATGAAGGCCATGAGACCAGTATAGTTCCCTGATAATGACTCTAACTGGTGACACTTCAGGACACAGAGGCAACACAGAAAAGTAGTATATCCAGGTATGCATGATAGTCTGATCTTAATAAATGATCAACTGTGCTTTTGGCAGACTGCATGTCTGACCTCATATAACCCAACATTAAACAGTGTGACTACAGAGAAAGGAAGAGTGAGCATCTGTGGTTTCATCTCAAACAGCAGCTTTTATGGGACCTGAAGTGTTAGTTCCTCATTACTTACGCCTGAAATAATCAATGTGTGTGTATCCATGTGAACCACAGGAAACACATAACAGCCATTTACTAATGGCTTTGACTTTTAGTCATGTCCAAATATAGATGGATTAATTTTTTTAGCTGATGTAACTCTGACCTGATTTTTTAATTTTGGCCCAGCTGTGTCTGCTTGACCTTGAAACATATCAAACATCATGACAGGCAAAGTCTATGGAAGTGACCATTTTAAAGAGAGAATTGATATAGATTTGTCAGAGTTGTTTTATACTTATTATAACATCAAACTCTGATGTTTTGGCCCAATGATTGGGGATAGAGATCTCACAAAAGCTCCCGGAAGTATGATTTACACGAAAATTGAGTTGTATTTAAATGATGACATTAATATAAACCTGGCTTTGAAATAGTTTTCCATGTCTCATAAAAGACAAGTAGGCCTGGGCAATCAATCCAAAATTAGAATAAATCACAATATGGCCGGCAGAAATATTCTTTTCTCAGACAGTGCAATATTTCTTTAACCTGTTGAAAACTACCACTGAAAGAAAAAAACTCTAAGTGGTGAAAAGTGGCTTTAAAGTAGCTTTAGAAGTAAGTTTAAGGTAGAGAAAATGGTCTAAAAGCAGTAAAAATAGGTAAAAATTGTAAAAATTGGGTGAAAACTTTGGAATGGTCAGAAAGTACCAGAACTTTTCAGAAGCCTTACAGTTCTGTGTCAAACATCCTTTTTATATTGATCTTGTGTGAAATTCAAAATTGTCCCAATAATTCACTTTTTTGAGAAGTACGTGTAGATGTAAACAGAAGTTCTTTTGTAGATTTTTTTCAAAAATTCTGCTTGTGTCCCTCATGTATGACTTTTTCTTAATCAAAACAAGAATAATGAAAAAACATCATTTCATTCAATATAGCAATTGATATCAACAACACAATGGGGAACTTAAAAACAATCGCACAATAAATAACAATTAGATTATTTGTTTATTTACTTTGGGTGATCACATGACAAAATGTAAAGAAACCGCACTATCTTCAGTGCATGTTTTATTTTTGCTTTGAGCAGTTTCATGTCAGGATTGAGAGAAAAATGCCAGCTTATAACACCAGAGTGAAGTTACCTGAAGACCAAAATCTGGACCCTTTCCAGGATGGTAAGTTAGGAACAACACACACACATGCACACACATAAATATATACAAACATAGACCTCTTATAGAGTGAACACATTCTGAATCTAACTCATCCAACTCTTACTGTGTCTCAGAGGATGAAAGTGAAGAGGATGAAGGGGACATCCTGTCACGAGAGGCTCTGAAACGTCAGTCTCAGCTCATCATTGACTCCAAGTCCAAGAAGAAACTGTGGAAGAAGAAGGGAAAGCTTTAAGTGTAAAAGTATCTCTCCTGCATTTTTTCAATCACTATTTATTATTTACAGGTTAATTTTCTGCAACAGTTACATACCTTCAAGTGATTATTGATTAACAAAAATTGTTAAAATTCTACTTTTTGACATATTGAAAGATGAGAGCAGTGTAATTAGCGATCCTGGCTGATCTCTATAAATAGATGTGTTTTGTCTTTAAACCTGGTGAGATGTTGTATGTACAAGCTTGTTTTGACAACATTGAGGTCCTCTGTCAGGAGTCAGCGCTTACTTCTCCAGTTTCGTGTTCAGGCTTCTGTCTCAGGGAAACTAATAAACATATTTAAAACTCTCACTGTGGGTTGAATATTTTATTTTTTCTCCATGTGATATTGTCATTATTTGTGAATTTATTACGCTGCATTGTACACAAAAGAGAATACAGCTGATGAGAATGACAACATGTCTCAGTGCAGACCTGAATGTGTCACCTGCCTCACCTTTAAGTCTGCGACACAGCCAACACAAAACAATCTCTGCTATGTTTAGCATGTAAAGAGCGTCTCAGCCCTACATGTGAGAAGTTTGTACCTGGGAACACAAGGTTTCCCATACCAGAATGACAGAGTGCAACATCAGTCAGTACCACGTGCTTGATTTATCACAGTGGAACCATAAACACAATTCTTCGATTTAAACAAACCTCATTTAACCTGACAGAGGTAGATCACATCAATATTGCGTATGTCCATGGGTTGGTCCAAGCATTTTTAGAAGGCGATGAAAAAATACCATCTGCCAAACTGAGTCCTATTAACATGAAAGCTTTTCTGATACAAGATTTAAGACAATATGTGTCATAATTCTCACCAGTTTTTACTGGTGTTCCTACAAAGAGCGACTGGCTCAATGGTGATGTTTGTTTCTTTTATTCTTTCAAACCCAGCTCACTCAGTCACAAGGACACATGCTTAAGTGTCCTTGTGGCTCTATTTATCAATAAGATAAACTGATAATGATGGTTCCTTAGCATTCTCTCCCTGTGTGGATGTGATTGTGCAAAAACACACTAAGTGGTGAGAAAGACTACATAAGCATCATATAAATCCATTAAACAAATAATATACAGCATTACATGTCTCTTTGAGCATTTCATGAGTGCTTTCTTTCTTAGAGATCGTTTCATTTATGATTTTAAAGGTTTTAAAGTCTCATATGTTTTCAAATATTAGAAACATCACCCCAGGAATAACTGAGATAAAACATAAATATTTCATCAATATAACAGCTCCACTCTGAGACTTGCTCGAAGTCTTTAAGATAAAAATTTTATTTCATAAATAACATGAACTGGCTGGTAGAATCAGAAATACTTTACTAATCCCATGGGGAAATTTGTTGTTACCATAGCTCTTAATATGATGAAATCATAAGAAAATAAGTGGGACAGAGGTAATAAAACGAGCAATAGTATACACTATAAGTATGAAATGAGCGGCAAGACCCAAAAGCAATAAGGACTAGAGATAAAGCAATGTTTACAGCATATACATTGTGATTGTGACTGGGTTAGACTTTCTATTATAATAAAGAAATGATGACATTTTATCCTTAGGGTTGTGGGATATTTGGTTTGTTGCAGCATCAAGTCATACAACCAGGACAAAATATAAAATAGAGTACTATAAACAGAAGAAATTGAAGAAAGAACAGGTAAATTGTACGTAAACATGGATCATGATTAGTAAGATATGTGTCATAAAAGTAAGACAGAAGGTAAAAAACACCACATATTTGTGTTTGTCTTACATTACAGACCTTCATACAAGTCTTGATGCAGACCTTAAACTATTAATGACCCACTAACTGATTTACACCATCTTATGAAATGACAGATCCTCCTTTAAGACAATAAACTTGTCAAATAATTGCCAATAAAAACATCTGTACATGTGCACTGTGCATTTGTTATGCAGTCTTTGCAGGGTGTGGAGGAGCCGCTCTATTGGTGGATTAACCGACCAATCAGACGCAGGGGGCGGGGCCACGCAGCCTGCTGCAGGTTTTGAATGGCTGTCAGCAGCGTGAGTGAGCGTGCACAACATCTCCCACTAACACGCACCATGTATCACCTGTCAGGTGCGTTTAAATCTGGTTTTATGAGTTAACTCTTCAAGAACGTTGTCACCTGACCTCACACATCTACAGGTGAGTCACATTTAATGCTGGAAGAGGTAACTTTTAAACGTGAAGAGACGTTTGTTCTTGCACTACAGGATGAGTGAGTGTGGGCCTGATGTCATGGCCTTTTCATGGTCTCTTAGCAGATTTAAAGCGTCAATGTTGGCTCTTGTGTTTGCATCTCTCTGTGATGGAGGTGTTAGTGGGTTCAGGGAGGTGGTGGTGCCTCGTTGTATTGAAGGGGGGAAGTGAACCGGAATGAATGCAATGCAATCAAAATGGGACACAATCATTTATGAGAGGAAGAGAAACTGGGAGGAGGCAATCCCAGCTCACACACACTCACACACACACACACACACACATTCACTCACTCACACACACACACATAAACATGCGCGTAGAGCATCATCCACCCCCACAAACACAGTACAATCAGTTCTTGGAGATAAATGCCAGAGTCTCTCCAGTCCAAGTTTCACACTGTCTCTACTTGAATATTCTGTCTGGACAGATCTGAACATGGACTTCACTGGGATTTAGGCGACACAGATCCAACTGGAGCGAGATTACAGTTAAGTAACTGTTTATTTAATACTTATGGGGTTTATACTTATTTTACGTATCATACACATACTTTCTTATTTAGAGTTTTATCAGGGGCTCTGTGAATTTAACATTTCCTTCTATATGTTTGGATGTTTACAGAGAAAATCATGTTACTAGCTATTTCACATGTACCTTTCTTGAGGAATTATTTCATGCTTGTGTATCATATTGCAATTTTGATATTCCAAGTAATTGTTTTCATGATTTTGACATGTGAGTTGACTTAGGTAACACTGTTGTAAAGTCAAAATAACTTGCTCTGCAATCAGCTTGTGTACTTTGGCAGCATTGTTATGAGCTTTGGATCATTTATCAGTGCTAACCTGATTTATTTAATGGTGCTGTTTTCTCACGAATTTATTGTAATTGTCTAACTTGTTCAGCTAGTTTTGGACAAACGTGATGAATCTTCTTGTACTTACTCATCTCAAATGATTCTAATGGAATTTTGAGGCCCCACTTTAAAGTGAGATTCAAAAAGTGCAATGGCTGAACATGTAACCTATGAAAGGTGAATTTAATACACATAATGCCTTAAGTGGTACAGGTGTAGGTATTGTACATAATGTTTCTCCTGCGTGGCACAGATGAGGCAGCACTTGTGGAGGAGATCTGGTGAGGTGTGTGGGCCCGTAGCGTGACACGGAGTGGGAGATGAGGACCATTCTTCCTGTGTGTGGAGGTGGAGATGGAGGGGAGACCCGCAGCCTCCGCAGCAGAGTGGGCAGGATGAAGAAGCTGCTCTGGCTCAAGCCAAGTCATTGCGTCACCGTCCATATGGACATGGAGCCCGGCGTGTGGCTGACCAGCTTCCAGCTGTTGGACACTGATGGACGGTATGAGGTGAGTCGATCATGTTTATGCATATCAGTCTGTTGAGTTACATCTCGCTTTATTTAAAACCCTAATCAGGAATTCACCAAAAAATCCAATAAATGAGTTTTGAAATATTTACTTGATCGAGGTTAATTGTGAGTTTATAGTTCAACCTGAGAGACAGAGGCACACAATGCAAAACAAAGCTGCTCCATCATTAAAACATTAAGTAATAAAAGTTTAAGGTATTTTACCTGGAGATATGTAATCTTATTAATCTTTTTCATGTGTTTTAAACTCCTCATTGAAGATTTTTCAGTACAACACACAGTACTCCACTCAGAGTGACCAGACAGACTTGACAGAATGACAGAAACTTAGAAATGAAATACAAAATAAATGAACAACAATTAAAAGAAATTAAAATAACCCTATATGAAAATTTAAATTATCTTACAGTCTTGCATACAGACATTTTTATACATGAAAGGAAATGAGAACAAGAATAAAAAGAGACATCATTTAACTCAAAAAAACAAAAACTGAATAACTACAATAACATAAACATATGATTTAAAATCAGAAAAGTAGCTTCCAGCCAACTCTATGACGAGAAAAGAGAAGGATAACATGTCATTAACTGCCTCAGCACTTGAAGTAGCCCATATAAGGGGATACAAGATGGTTCCTTTCCACTCTGAAAAGACTTGTACCTATTAAAAACACTATTTTAAGGTCTGCAGGTAGATAATCTAGAAAAGGTAACCAAATCTTTAAAAGCATATAGTCGAGATGGCTTGTGATTGTTCAGGTGTGAGGGTGTTCAAAATCTCCTTGTATTAAGATTGAAATTCATGTTTTTTAATAATCTCAATTTTTATTTTTTCATACTTGAGATCTGGATTTTTAATCATCCTCACAGGCCATTTGTAATGCTGAGAGGTTTGAGGCTGTAATGTGGTAAAAAGGTTGATTTTACACTTCTGTCCGAATCTACATCACTAATGAGTCCACATGGTGAAGGCTGCAAGTGATAATTATTTTACTGTTTGTAATCTGTTGGTTCCTCTCAGGACTCACCATTTGTTCTTTCAAATGCAATTTAACCTGATTTTATGAACAGGTCCTCTGTAATACATTCGCTTCAATTTCCTTTAGTTTTTATCTCATATTTTTGATCAATGCTGTTATCAATAAGCGGTGACCTGGTTTTCCACAAGGCTTTTCCAATTTATGACTTTCATGATTCAGGCTTTTGTTTTTTTTCCGCTACTGGAAATATGTCCCTTGATGATAACGTCATGAATTGTAAATTATTAGGGGGTAATCAGACCACCAGGCACCTGATACTGAGCAGCTGTTATATACGATCTGTGCTGACGTCAGGTTACTTCCTGGGAACTTCCGAGACTGTTCTCTACATTTTTGTGTAAAGGATGTCATCCACACCAGCATCTTTGGTTCAATAATCTTTAAAAGAACTTTGTCAAAGTCTCCAGGAAGAAAAACAGAAACCTGTGACAGTGCTCAGTATATCCTGCTGCTGACAAGAAGCCTTTGTGATTGTGTAAGCTTGTGATAAACTCTGACCAGCAGGTTGTGGCATCAACTTTCTGGCATGTTTTTGCTTGTTGGTTGTCACCACCTCATCAAGCATTCATGTGTCTAATTGGCACTAATTGAGGGTCCATCCTGGTCTTTTGTTCGGCCTCTGCAGAAAGACAGAGTGGCCTCGGCAAACATGATCGTAGATTTTAGTCCAGAGAGAGATTGCAACTCATTAGAGGAACAAAAAGCTCATTATTTCTTTATTTGAGCCAAAAGAGCAGTGGACAGATTGGGAAAAGATGAGCCATGTGCTCAGTCTGTCTGCGCGTTGCTTCTTGTCCATTTGGAAATCACTTTTTCTCACCAATACTAAAGGGTTTTTATTCATGAATGTCCTTAGTTTGTGCTTCATTGTAGTCACAAAGTCAGAACTATTTAGAGCAGACCTACTTTATGTCGCATGTCCACCACACCCCTGACTCTACTGGAAGGAACCGCATCTGGAGACGGGCGAGAAAAACCAGATTCCAGACTGGATTCTTCAGCGGTGGAGGCTTTGAAATGTAGACTTCACAGCTTGTTGGTGGATAGAATAACTGTGGTTGCACCTTGAATCCAAAGTGTTCCTGTAAAGAAAAAAGAAATCACTGTTGTGTGTTTGTAAAGTGAGAATTAACTTGAACAAGAAAGAGAAGCTGATAAATAGTGAAGAGTCTCCTTCAGCCAGAGGAATAACTTGAGGGAAATTATATATCTTACATTGTGATGGTCCTACACAGTGGCATGCACAGACACTTTTGGCTCCCAAGAGGGCACTTAGGCATGTGTTCTGGCATGTTTTAACCAGCCAAAGTGGCACATCAGTGTCATTCACCAACAAAGAAGGCACTTTAGTGTGTGTTTCGGCTCCTAAGAAGGCCCACTGTGTGTGTGTGTGTGTGTGCACCACTTGCATCAGTTTGTCCACCAGAGGTCACACTATTGTCTGTCTGTCACTTTTGTCCTAAATTTATTTGGAGGAAACCAGTCTACATGAATGAAATCTTAGTGTGTGATGACACTGACCTCATTTGTTTCACTTCTGTGATATATCTGTTACTCTTTGTCACAGTTTGGGATGTTCCCATGATTGACTTCACTGCTCAAAAAATTCTAGTCGTAAGGTATAGTTTAGACCTTATAGAATAAGACGGCTAAAAATGTATGATTTCATCATTTACTAAGTCATACTGGTGTTAAGTTAGTTCTTCATCATATCATACACATATTAGTGCAAAATTATGTTTTTTGTTATTTTTTGGTGTTACACAACTAAAAAAAATGACCTATTTTCCAGTTGTGCACCACTTTGTTTCACAGCATTCACCCAGAAAAATAAAACTTCTCCAACTATCTCATCCTATGAGGAAAGAAAGTTAAGGTGTCTTCAGTTGAGGTGCAATGAAAGAGATAGCTCTCAGGTTGCCTGTTTACTGTTTTAGTCACTAACCTACTTGTGGGAACTATGTAAAACATGATCTCTTGTCATTCACATCCTCATATAGAAAATCTGCATCAGGGCACCTGAGCTCTCCTCCCTCATTGGCCAATATCTCAAGCCCCGCCCACATCAGGCTCCAGAGCCCTGCCCTCTGATTGGCTGCTCACGCCCAGTGCCCTGACACTCTTTCTCCTCCAACTTTTGCAACCAGTGTCACCGACTCTGTCCAACTTCTATGACTGCTGGATACTCTGACTTTTTTAGGTTTTAAAAATGAAAAAGTCCAAGATAATTCCGACCAAAAGCTGTCGAAAGGCGGAGCTACAATCCTTAAATCTGAGCTGTGCTGGGGGCCAGATCCCTTAATCGACAGTGATTTATTCACAGTGATTTCAACTTCTCTGCAGAACTAACATGGGAAAATGGCACTTATCGATGGTAGGTTAAATCAAAAGCTTCTCTGTTTTGTTTTGTAATATGGAATGAAAAAATGAAGCTGTACTTTTTGTGTTTGGTAAACTTTTATTTTCTTTATTGTGCGCCTCTTTACAACTCATAGAATAGTAGTTTCCTTCATTTCCATTCAGATTTTTTTTCCTTTTTTTTTATAAATATAATGTTAATGTGCAGAAACGCATCAGTTTCTGTCATGTGATTTCAGGTGTTTCCACGCATGGTCAACCTTTGTTGTTGGTACAATGTTGTGATTACATAAAGTCTGTTCCGATGAAATACCACAAGCTTAGTCACAGGCCGATTCCATGACGGGGAGAAGTTTTAACCGGGCCAAAGGTTTATATGTCGTATTTTTTTTTTTTTTTTTTTTTTTTTTTTTTTTATTTTGTCATCAAACTGGCGTCTTGGTTGTGAACTCAATAGTATGAGGGATGGGTTGTGGTTTCATAATAATGATTTTCTTTTCATACAACAAAAGATACAAAAGTTTGTGTGACTAGTATCTCATTGATATATATATATATATATATAGTTTTCACCAGCCCCTGTTTGTGATGTGATATGATCTAGATGGGGTTTTAGGGCACTTGAGAATTGTTTTCTTTTTTCTATTAAAGGGACTGTGAAGACTATCTAAGTGATCTTGAAAAGGTCTCATCTCCAGATGATCATAGTCCATAACTTAAACTTAAACTTATCAGCACCAAAAATGGGTTATTTGAATTTTTTCCTGATCAAGTCTGACCTGATTGATTAACAGCAAGTTGAAGTCTCCATGACATCGCCATGGCAACTGACAAAGTTAAGTTGTGAGAAGAGAGTTCTGGGGTTTTTCGCTTTTGGAAATGATTTCTGTGATTTATTTAATGTAAATAAAAGACACTGGAGCTTAACTGTGTGACAGAAAAGGGACGGAAGAACAGAATAAAGCTAAACAGGAGCGTGATAGAGCCTGAGTTAAAGGCTAAAAATGAGCTAGAGCCGAAACCACAAGTTAAATTGTTTGTGATAATGTTCTTTCCTACCAGCATGCAGCAGTTATGCTGTAGTAATCTGTTCAAACCTGAGAGTTTATCAATTAAATGTAGCAGAGGCAGGTTGCATTAGCTCTGCTTTTTAGATGAGCATGTTACATGGTACTAACATGTCTCAGAGCACCAGGCTGTGAGTAGTGTTAAATGCAGCCAGCTTCTAAACTATGGTAAAAACGTGCAAAGTTTGCTGTCACATTTCGAACAACAATACAAATATTCACTACATACATTACCTGGTCGTGTTGTTCCGGTAAGAAGTTGTCATGAACAAAGAAAAGTAGTGTTTAAAGTCAGATTTGATCTCCTTTCATCTCTCAGAACAAATACACAAGTCTTTTCAACACAACAGTTTCTGCAAGTCCTCAGGCCGGAGTCACTGCAATCCACTTGATACAGATTCTCCTCACAGTCACTTTAAATTAAAAAAAGAAGGAAAACATTTAAAATGACTAGAGAGGGCACAAACTGCGGGTAAAACAACAGGAGAAAAGAGTTTTGGGGGACTTTTACAAAAAGGTCAACGAAAATGAGGTCAACAGCCAACTTTGGTTAGTAAAACTAGGCTGTACATGTCGATAACCATCTCTATTTTGATAGCTTACAACAACTTTGCACAATCTGCTTACGTCTGCAGGGGGATTATTTGATGAATGAGTGAACAGTACCTAAGTAAAGTGATTATCAAATAGTTATTTTGCTTGAAATGCCCGTCCCTGTTGTCCTTTGTGGGACAATGTGTTGCCATGTTGGACACTGACCATGAAAAGGACATTGTTACAAGAATGAAACAAAAGCTGCAAACTGTGTCATGGCTCAACAAGTTGCTCCTGTGTTTGTGGACATAAACAAATCACCTGTTAATGCGTCTCTGCCTGCTCAGTGTCTGAGTCACCAGATGTCTGTGGCGTCAGTGAGCGAGGCTGGGTCACAAGCAGAATCTGAAGAATGAGGTTGATTTACATATAGATCTAGTCTTAATGCTTGTCTCAATCACCAGAACTGAGATGAACTCTTTATGTTTATCTGTGAGTAAAACCGTTTTTAAAACTCCTGTTTGTGCAGAGGTTTGAAACGCTTCTCTTGAAGTTTAGTGAATATCTGCATTTTTATTCTCAGCTGTAACTCAGTATTGAAACATAATGGGGTTAAAGGTGAATGTTTGACTAACTGTTTGTTAGAGCCTGATGAATCTGCGTTTTCTCCGTCCAGGATCCAGTGCAGGAGTGGGGAGAGGAAGAGGAGAACGGGGCTGTGTTTGGCGTCACGCTGCGCAGGGAGCCTGTCCTGCAGAATTCAGACATGAGCGAGCTTCAAGTTACATCCAACTTTGTCCAGTACCACACGGTGAAGGTTCGACGGCTGAAGGCTGGCACCCTGGAGCATCTCATCACGCACCTGCTGACTCCTGAGCCCCAGGAGCTTGACTTCATCCACATCTTCCTCTCCACCTACAGAGCCTTCACATCCTCCAGCACCGTCATCGAGCTGCTGTTTCAGAGGTGAGGAAGTGACCGCACACTGGCTTCACATGTTTCTGTGTTTGTGACAGCTTACTCGGCTCATTTTGATATATCAACTTTTATTTGCATGGCACCTTTCATACATATAAAATGCAGTTCAAAGTGCTTCACAGTACACAGTAACAGAAAAGGGCAAAAATCACGTACAGAGAAAAGATTCCACAGTAGAGACCAATGCACACCACTAAAATATATTTTAAAAGTTAAAAATGATAAAAAACATAAATATTAAAATAGAAATAAGATTGTATAGAGGCAAGACAAATAAACTGCAACAAAAATGACAAAATAGTGATTAAAAAGCATAAGAATGAGAATGAAGGATAATTAAATAGATAAAAACACTATGAGAAAGATGATGAGATGATGAAATAATGAAGAAACAAGGCAATAAAAGATAAGACTTAAATAAAATGATACATTTATAAAAACCTTACATAAATGCTAGACTGAAAAGATAGGTTTTTAGTGTAAATTTAATAAATATTTGGGTTGACATTTGCACAGAAACTTCTCTAAAGCCTCAGCTTCCAAATAATTGTTCCCATTTTATGAAAATGAAAGTTGAAAACTTCCACCACACATTTCACTCATTTTGAATGAACATATAGATGATTAAATTCAGAGCTGCAGGTATGGTTAGAGGATTAGGGCCATGGACTGAAAATAACAAAAAGTAAGGTGCAATATTTTTCTTAATGAGAGATAAAGTCATAATTCAGACTTTTTCCTTTTTAACCCCAATCCTCTTCCATACACGGTACATAAACCAGGCTAGCCCTCATTTTTTTACACCTCTTTCTAGAATATATTTTGGGTTGAGATCACTAGTTGCAGGCTGTAGTATGAAATACAATAGTGAAATTTGAGTGGTGTACATTTGCCCTGATATTTTTTCATAAAGCTCTTGACCCAAAAGTCGTTCATAGCTGACTTTGTTAACAGCTGATTTGGTTTCAAAGGACTAGAAGGCTTAAAAGAAAATTGCTGTTGTTCAAGTTAAAGGTATTTGTGTTTAAAATAGTATTTCTAGCTAAACCTGAAGCCCAGTTGCACATATTTCCTCCTCAGTCACAGTTACTGAACCTTTATTTTAGGTCACTGCATATATTCACTCAACACTTCTCTTTGACGCTGCACAGGTTTCTATGACAGATAATCTCGTCACAGAATAAACAAAGAAGGCAGCGGCTTTGTCCCATACCACAGTGGTCATGACTACACCCTCCACACCCTGGGGTGCTCCGCCACCAAACCACGTCATGAGCATGCTGAGATTTACTGTTCTCACTGACCTACTGTCTTAATCCACAGGGAGACGTCTTACTTTTAATGCTTATTCAAGACTTTTGTAGGGAAGATATGACAAAAAAAGTATTTTAACTCAGTTTCTATGACAGATTCACAGTCTCATTTATTGCATTATTCTTATTCCTTTTCAAGACTGAACTGATTGTATAACCAAACTCATTTAACAACTTGAAAGTGACTCATCAAAAGAAAAGAGTGATGCACCCAGGAGCTTAAGTGCATTTTTAAATAGATTTAGTCCATGTGCCAATCTGTGCAATATGCAACTGACATTAAATGTAAGTGTTGATGTGAATGATTTCAAATTTGCACATCTCAAACATTTTTTACTTAACAAAAAAAAAAAGAAACTGGTTAGAAAAGGAACAAAACATCACCATTAGCTAAAGGACAAATAGCAAATCAGTGTGTTTACTTCACTTATCTGAAGCAGCACTCAGTATGTTACTGTTCACCTTAATATTGAATATGTGCTATTCTCTGTATGGATTTTGTTTTCTTGTAAGACTTAAATTCATATCATTCACGTGACAATCTTATTTTATAGAAAGCTTCAATTTAGAGTTATTTCAAACCAATAAAAAGAAATCAGTCAAGCCTTAACTTTAACCCTGAAAGACCCAAGTTTAGAAGAAAAGTTTGCAAGTTGTGTGAGTTTATGGTCTAATGGACGGATCTGTAAACACATTTACCGTTCAATAGCACTGCAGTCTTTAATATTTTGACCCATTGACTATGTAAATATGTTTTTTTGGAAAAAATAAGCTGTGGTTTTTACTTTTTTTTGATACCCAAATATTTGAAACCTGATGTTGTAAACATTACAGTGCTGGGCCTTACAGGGTTAATTTCCACATAACTGCTCATTTATACAAGTTAAACCTGCTGTTGTTGTTTAATCACATCTGTCTAAGGCCTGAAGTGAGCATTTGAAATAATCTTGATGATATCACAATCGTTCAAACTGTAATCTGTTTAAGAATACAAAAACAGTACATGTTAGTAAACGTCTAAGAGTGTGACTTTTTACTTGGTTTTACCAGCTCAGACTTGGTTGATTTGGTCTTTTGCTTCTTTAAAGAAAGAGTATTGTCTTTTTTATGGTTTATGCTGTCTCTCTGGCACCACTGTAAGTAGCTTTACATAATTTAAAGCTCAAAACATCATCTTATTTTTTCACACCCTGGTGTTTTAAAAAACATTTGTGTCAGCCGCTGTCTGTATTAGCTGCTGTCTCTTTAAGGCTCTCAGTTGTGATTGGCCAGCCCTTTGGACACCTGTCTGGGGCAGCACCTTGGTGTTTGAGGCCCATCCCTCCAACATGTAATGAACCAGTTAGGACATTTTTTTGTGTGAAGCATTTTAGAATAAAGTATTTTTTTTTACCAGTTTATGGACAAATTTAGGGATTTCTACAGTATGTGGGTATGTAGCAGCTTGAAAATCCCATATGACCCTTCTTTAAAGTGCTCTGTGAAACTGTGGCTTCTGACACATTTAGTACATTATTTATGAAACAGTCACCCTCATATCTGTGATACTGGTAGAAACAGGTTTCTACAGGAGTTTTGTGCGGGTCGGCCTGAAAGTGTGTTTCCCCTTCTCTACATAACAGGATCTTGTTAAGGACGTAGCTTTTATTTGTGTCATTAACCTATAAAACTGCTGTGCTGTATCTTCATAGAGGGCTGTATAAAGGGAAAGTTTCATGTCTTATCAACTGTTCAAACACAATTTCTGTGTTGACAATTCAGTCCCTTAATGTGACTGCTGACCGTCCTCCTTATGGTGCATCAATATAGTGGATATCTCTGAAATGTAGCTTTAAGTTGATCTTTTTGTTTCCTTTTTTACAGAGATGATTCAGCTCACCTGGATAATACTGTTTCCTCTCGCAGGTGAGACTCTTTACTAATGTTTTATACATTTACTCTCACTGGATTCATCTGGATAACTGAAGTATAATCAGACCATCAAAGTTAAACAATCCCCCTGGTCTTTTCTTCAGCACTTTACCACCTGTGATCCGTCTGTGGCTCGAGGAGTACAGTCAAGACTTTCACGACCCGCCTCAGTACGACGCTCTACGGTTGTTGTGTGCCCACTTGCGTCGCCGTCTCTGTTTCCGAAGAGTAGCTCACACTGCTGAGACGCTCCTGAAGAGGCTTCAGGAGAAAGGTATGAAAACATCAGATGTAAATGTGATCATTTAGGATTTATTTCAGCCTGACAACCCATGAGACGGTGTTGGCGTCTATAGACCAGCGAAAATCTGAGGACACATTTTTGATATTTATGATTTGGTGTGTTTGACAGATTGCAGCCAGCCTGCTTTAACACACCACAGTGAATCATCCCAACAGCAGCAGAGTGATCTGGAGGACAGAGTTGAGACGTTCACGGAGGATGAAGACAAACACAACTTTATGCTCTTTCCAGTGAGAGAAGTGGCTGAGCAGCTGACCAGATTGGATGCTGTAGGTTTCGTTGTTTTCCCAGATCATTTCTGTGTCACTCTGCTAGTTTGTTAAACATCATTCTCTCTCCTTCAGGACTTGTTTGTCAGAGTGATTCCCTTCGACTGCCTGGGCTGCGTCTGGTCACAGCGTGACAAAAAAGAAAACCGAAATATCGCACCGACAGTCCGAGCCACAATCTCTCAGTTCAACGCCGTCACCAACCGCGTCATCACCTCACTCCTCTGTCCGTCCTCCCCGAGCCCTTCCACCTCCTCGCCAGCTTCATCTCCAGGCTCCTCCTCCTCCTTTCTCTACCCGTGCACGGCCCCGAGCTCCCCTCGCTGCGCTCACTCCAGCCCCGCCCACAGAGCACGCATCATCGAGCAGTGGATCGCTATTGCTCAGGTCAGGAGGAAAATACTATCAATCTCATTAAAGGTTTACAAAATCACAAAATAAATGCACATTGGGTAAGTCAAAGACACTTATTCCTCTTTTATTTTTTATCTCTGCAGGAATGCAGACAGCTGAAGAACTTCTCTTCACTGAGGGCCATCCTCTCAGCGCTGCAGTCCAACGCTGTGTATCGCCTCAAGAAGACCTGGGCTGCTGTCTGCAGGTCAGCAGTGAATTAAAACACACAAAAAATGAAGTTCAGAGTTTTCTTTTTGACTTAGTTTTGCAAAAAGGGATCATGTTTTGTCCTGACGGTCTGAATTTCTTTGGTTTCAGAGAGAGCATGGCCACTTTTGACCACTTGTGTGAGACTTTCCTCGACGAAAACTGTGTGTTAACCAGCAAAGACGACTTCATGGAGGTAACTACTCAGATTCTTATCACAACACACATGATGCTGTGCAAAAATCTGTGAACATATCGCTTCCAGTTTTTCACCTGAGGTAAGGGTGGAGATGTGAGGGTGGAGGTGTAATTGCACCGGCCTGTTTACTTCAGTACAAAAGAAATCCAGGAAACAAACTGGCAAAGGCAACACAGTAAGCAATTAGACAGTTCCTTCATGGTATGCAGCTCAGCAGCTTTCTTTGAGTCATCAACGCTTGTTCTTTCTGAGTTTACAGACTCGTTGAATTATATTTCTAGTATTATCTTTAGAGTTGCATTAGAAAATGAGCGTTTTTTGTGAGTTTACTTCAAGGGCTTTTCAGGACTGTTTGTATGAAGTGGACTGCAGCAGAGAACTGGCACAAACTGTTGTACTGTCATGACTCTTAACACTTTTAACACTTTTTTGAAACATGATAACAAGCAAACTTTGTGAGTTATTACCGTTGTTTCGTGGCTGGCTACTCACGGCTCTGTGCTCTGAGACGTGCCGTGTAACATCTAATGTTAGTGGATCCTGGTTATGTTCTACCAGTGCTCATCTACCAAGCAGAGCAAATGTAACCTGGCTCTTCTTTTTATTGATAGACTCTCAGGTTTGAATAGATTACTACAATATACTGTTGCAAGTGGGTTGAAATGAATATTATTACAAACAGCTTAATCTGTGTTTTAGCCTCTGGCCTGTGCTCTATCACTCTCCTGTTAACCTTTCTGCTGCTCTGCTTCCTCTTTTCTGTCAGACAGCCTAGCTCCTGTTTCCACGATTACAACTAAATAAATCACATAAATCATTTTCAGCAGAGAAAGAAAGATCCCTCTTCTCACTGGTGGACTTTTTCAAGATATATGACTCATGAAATGACTTACAGGCCACATCCAGCCTTAAAAGGATAAACGTGCATATATGACACTCAGCCTTAAAGGTGTATATATGTAAATGTTGCATCTGATGTCTAAGTCGGTCTTTTCTCAATCGGGAGGTTTAGGTTTGATTCCAGATCCTGTTTTTCACACACTGAAGCATCTCTAAGCAAGAGATAATTTCCCAAACTGCCCCCAGTGGCTTTGGGGTCATGTGGGGTTGAGCAGTGAGGGTGCTATAGTATTTAAACAATCTATTTATATCTGGAGGTGTTTGTTTAAATAAGCATAGTTAAAATACTTAACTTTTGGTTTGTCCTTGGCTTGCATGTGAAAAAATAAATGCCTCTTGAAAAAAGGCAAAGACAGCATATTTCAGTATTTTCAGTTTTTCTGTCTTGTAGCACGCTTTTAACATCTTGAAGAAATGATCTGCTTGTGTATTCTGTGGTAGCACTTGTTCTGAGCCGTCCAGCTCCTGTTATGTAATAAAACAAGGCCTCGTTAGCCTTCAAAGCAAATAAAACTTCTAATTAAAGCAGCCGGTGGGGCTCCAGTGCTACTCTGCTAATCAGAAGTTATTTTATTAAATCAAGCACTCACTCCTGCTCTCCTTTTAAACAAACACAAACAGTACACACCTAAGGTCATAGACAGCACAAAAGGCTAAAAGCTTGTGGCTGTGTTTGTCACACGGTGAGCACTGAGGAGGCAGCCTCCCACGCCTAATAGCACTCGCTGTCAGATGGCGCGCAACCCTGAAAAGAACAGTTATATAATCGTCATGTAGTCACATCAAACTGGAGTTTTTTTCTCTCAACAACCTGATCAGAAGCTGTTAAATGCAGACAAAAACAAAAATCATGCTGTTATCTAACAATAAAATAAACACCTCTAAATCTGCCATCAATCTATCATTCTTGAGGTGATGCAGACTGAACTTGTATCCGACTATAGATTTACTTGGTGTTTTAATAAATGAAGCTCTAATTTTTATTTCATACATTCAGCAGCTTGTTGAAAGGTGAAAGCCAGAGTTGAGTTTTTATTTTAGAATTAGATCCTGCCTTTCTTTGAAACCAAAAAGAAACATTTACACAAAGCTTGCACACTTTGGAAACTGTGTGTCATGAGATTTGAAGCTAATTACTGATTTTAAATCAATCACTCATCACTGCTGACTTTATTCTAGTGCAGATTGGTCGATCTAGTCACCACACAAACTACAATATTGGAATTTTTTTCATTTTAAAGTGTTAAGTTTGATGCTTCGTCGAGCTGAACGACCGACAGAAAGAATTGAAACTTTATGAACTGTGCTCACTGGATGCTTTAAAATGGATTTAGAGGCAGATGCATGTGTCTGCGTGTGTTTTGTCTGATGTTTTAATTCCTGGAGGTAGTTGGTTTTGTTGTATTTGTGTAACTCTGCTGCTGCCTGTCTTTGCCAGAACACTTTTGGAAAAGAGATTTTTGATCTTAAAGAGTCTCTTCTGAGCTAAATAAAATCACAAATCAAACATATTTGTTTAATTAAATGTTGAAAAAAAGAGATGTCTCTTTGTTGCAGGATGGAAGTCTGTCTGATGGCTCCAGGTCAGCCCAGCTCTGCTCGGTCTCCAGACAGACGGTAAGAAAACGCTCATCACTTTGTCTGAAAATAACCTCGACAAATAAAGCGCAGAGTGTAAAAAATGAAAGGCAGAGGTCAGTTTTCCTCTGCCAGGCTCATCACTTCTGCTTCCTCACGGTCACATGTTTTCCAGCTGTTTCAGTTGGTTTTATTCATGCCACAGTTCCACTTCCCTTTTCTTTTTCGATCTGCTCGTTTGATGGAAACATCGACACGTGTCACCGTTAGATTTTCCCCTGACGTTTGGAGAGATAATAAAACTGACATCAGAGCAAAGGTCCCATAGTGAGGAAGTTTACTTAGCCCAGGTGGAGCTGTGTGTTTAAGTGTTTTATATCCCCCCTAACCCTCACCCCCTCTCTTTCTTCCTTCCTTTGTTTGATGGGTGATGTCACTGTGTTGTACTTTTCGGTGTTTTGGAAAATTTCTATTCCAGTTAAAGTCGAGTAAACACAGGCTTCACATTAACTTCAGTCTTTATTTTTATCTTTTTTTCTTTCTTGATTCAATCCTAAAATACAATAATTAGTCAATTATCCATCAATGTAAACTCAGATGTAGTAGCACAATTTCTATTGTTTTTCTTTGTTTATGGTAAGTTTTGGGTAAATGAGTGAACTGTGTGTTTTGTCTCTTGCTCTGTGTTCTCAGACGTTCAGCAGCGGTGTGGTGCCATATCTTGGCACTTATTTGACCGTCCTCACCATGCTGGACACGGCGCTGTCTGACACTGTGGAGGTGAGTTCACACAAAGTAACAAACTCACCTGAGTGGTGTTTTTTTATTAGTCTTTCTTTTAAATCCCATAAAACTTTGATTGAATAATATCTCCATGTTTGTTTTTGTTTCTATCAGGGTGGACTCATCAACTTTGAGAAACGCAGGCGGGTAAGTGTCACCCCCTAGTGGTCTCTTGTATAAGTGATTATTCTGGCTGTAAATGATCCGTGCTTGTATTTCTTTGCCCTTATTCATGTATGAATCTTCATTTTATCGCAGGAGTTTGAGATTCTCTCTCAGATTCGTCAGTTTCAAGCGTCTTGTTCGTCCTATAAGCTCCCAGTGAACACCCACATCACCACCTGGCTGCAGACACACGCACTGCTGACGGATCAGGAGAGGTGAGACCAAAGTGATGTTTAGTGTCTTTCTGACATGTTTATTAACAGTGAAGGTAAATTTTGAGTGCTCTTGTGCTCTATTATTAGTCAAACATGCTTGTGTCGTCATTACAGACATATAACACAAAACCTCACCTGGAAAAAAACAGGTCATGATTATTTTTTTTAATGGAAGAATCAGGATCTCGGCTTTATGGTGATTGCATCAAAACCAATGTTATGAATATACAAATGAAAAAGTGGCTTTGTTGAGACTTTTTTTTTTTTTTACTAAATTGAAGTAGTAATTTTAAGATAAAAAGTCAAATTTATGCTATAAAAAGATAGAAATCCCAACTTTTTTATGTCAGTATCTTGACTTTTGCACATAATTTTGACTTTAAATCTCAAAATTTCAACTCAATATGGGCAGAAAAATTCTCAACAAAGCCAGCTTTTTATTTTTAGTCCATATGACTTTTTTGAAGACTTATTAAAAGAAACATTTAGCCCCAAATATTTCTGAATCTGCATTCTGAACCGTTGTTATGCATCAACTTTGGTCTTTTCTTCACAATTTCATGGCTTTGATTTAGTCTAGTGTCCTCTTTTGTGTTTTCTGAATTTTCAATGATTATGAAGCACATTTTTATGTCATGCCAAATGCATTTCTTTGAACTTGTCAGCTGTAAGAGTTGTTGAGTTTCTGCAGATTGTACGGAGCTTTAACTTCACAAAAGTTGACTATGCACAGTCCAGTTTTTTTTAGATGCGCTGAAGTTTTCTTCAAGCACCTGACAGAAACTGTAAATGAATATATTACTCAGAACATGATTAATTTAAGTGATAAAAGATTAAAGCTTTCCTGGCTGAAGTGTACAGTTAATTAAACAAGCAGATTTAGAAGAACGTTTCTCAACTAATTTCTCTTTTTGTCCCCTGAAGCTATGAGTTGTCTCGTGACCTGGAGCCTCCAGTCGACCCATGTCCCAACTCCCCCAACTCATGGAGCAGCCGTCTGCTCACCAAGAAACTCACCTCGTAAGTCAAGAAAACACCTCAGATATTAAAAGTTACCCTGCCAAGAAATCTGATTGTGAAAGAATAATTTATATTTCGACTCTACCCAAGAGATGTTTTTGTCCTAATATTAAATTTTGTATCAAAATAAGGAAAAAAGTATCAGAACGTTTTGTTAAATATATATATACACACAGCCTGTATCTTTGAAAAAGTAATTTCAGCCGCTGTGTTGTGACACAAACACAATCAGACTAAATTGTTTTGTTCATGCAGGTTGCGTACGTCCTGTGACGGCCCTCACAGAAAAACCCACGCTGACCAGATCAGCGTGTCGTCTTCTGGCTCCAGCTCCTCAGACATGGAGGACCTCTCCGCCCCCCAGTCCTCCCCCCTCAGGCTCAAACTCAAGGTATGAGCTCTCAGCTGTCATCTGAAACATAAAAACCAAGGTTGCTGAGATTTTCTTACTCATGAAAACTTTCCTCTTCAGTCTTTCTCGGGCTCTCTGCACAACGTGGCGGAGGATCTCTCCTGCAGCCCCATGTCCTCCTCCCCCAGCCTCTCCAGCTCCTCCTGCAGCTCCTCACAGCCAGACCTCAGCTCTCCGTCTCTGGTGCTGCATCACGAGTCGTCATCATCCAGCTGCTCCCCTCCATCCGCGACGCTGCCGGTTTACAACAAGCAGATCGCCGACTCGTGTATCGTCAGGGTCAGTGTGGACTGCGTCATCAATGGGAACGTCTACAAAAGCATACTGGTATGAACAACACAAAGTTAATGACTGGAAATATGGGGAATAAAACTGGAACTGGAAACAAAACATGTCTTCTGTTTGCAGCCATGAGTAAAATATTAATTCAACTTAAATAATCGTGACTTGATTCAGAAGCTGATTTAAATAACGAGTGTCCCCACTTTCATTTTGACATGTTACTGTCTGATTTCTCTCCAGTTAACCAGTCAGGACCACACGCCTCAGGTGATCCAGAGAGCCCTGGAGAAACACAACATGGAGGAAATAAGCTGCAGAGATTTCAGCCTCCACCAGATGCTCAACAATGGGAAAGGTGAATATTTTCTCCTCTGGCTGTTTGATGCTTCCTGACTCCAGGTTTAACCAACTCTGAGGAAAACTGTCCAAAGCTCACTTTAACCCAGATGTTCTTTCCACTCCTGTTTCTGTTATTTCTTAGTCATAATTAAATATAAAAAAATAATAATGTGTACAGTTTGAGACTGATTTACTGAAATAACAAAGCTGTCTGAGCAGCAGCTTCAGACTTTGCTCAAAACTCTTCCTAACTCTGAGCCTTATAGGACGTCGTCAACCCTGTTTTCCCTTTTTCAGAGAGACAAAGCCCATTAACTTCAACTACAACACAAAAAACATCCTATATTTTTCTTTTAACTCAATCTTTGCTCTACTTTGCATTTATATTAACCCTTGGGGGCAAGAAGAGACCAGAAACTGCTTTGTATTCAGTAAAAAATTTTACCCACCGTGGTCTGATTTTTCTCTGAAAAATGAAAAGGAAAGCATGCTATAAGCCGATGTAACTCAACTATGTTTTCATGTAGTGGAGCAAAATTTAAAAGCTGTAAATCATTTGAATATAAGAAAAGTAGAAATTGATTTTCTCTGATTTTATCCTTTTAATAATTCAAAAACATAAGGAATTGGTGTATACAACACATTTTCAGGTACTCTCAAGCCTAAGGCACATAGGAAAAAGCAGTATCAGCAGCATGAGGTAATCAAATTTCAATATTATTTACACAATTTGCTGTCTACATTGCAGAGGTTTTATGTCAACCTGACACCAGTTTCTGCCAATAATGAGACAGTGCTCAGCAACTCAAAGCAGAATTTGTATAAGATAAGACGATAAAATAAGATAATGAAATCCTCTGTTTATCCCACAGTGGGGAAATTTAAAGTGTTGCATCAACAAAAAGCATAGATTGCAAACATAAAGGGAGCAACTAAGTAAAAAGAGAAAAAGATTTTTAAAAAATCAAAAAATGCACAAAAAAAATAACAAGAGAGCTTCTTTGTATTTAGATGAGCTGAAAGCTGCAGTCTGACAAAAAAAAATGTTGTATCTGTATATTGAGTAACACAGGTTGACAGTGCATATAAAGTGTAACATGTTATTGCACAAATGACACAATGAACAACTGCGGCTAAAGTCACTGCAAGAAGATATGATTGGGAGCAAAATTTAAATGATTTTTGAAGCGCTATTGCAAGGTTACGGACGGTTTTGACATGTTGCTAACATCACTTGAGATGCATTCAGGTACCATTGAAAACTTGAGAATCTGGTGATTTTGCCATTTTTTAAAGTTTTTGCTGGTTTGGTATCCAGAGGGTTAAATAACAGTAATATCCCCACATTTCCTAAACATACAGTCTGTGTCTTCGAACTGAAATGAAGTGAAATTAGTCTGATAGAAATTGAATTCAAGCCTCTAACTTATTCTTTTATTTGTCTTTCCACACCAGAGCTACGGATCCCAGACAACGCCAACGTTTATTACGCCATGTGCACGTCTGCGAACTTTGACTTTGTGTTGCGACCGCGCTGGAGGAGACACTTCACCTCTTTGTCCAGTCCTGTATCACACCGCAAGAACCGCCACGCCAAGTAGAAAGTATCCAACCTGGATGAGTGTTATGATGATTTCTTGAAGACAGAGGAGCTGTTTATCTGCAACAACAGCCAAACGACTCGTCAGGAGCCGTTTGTGTCTCTTCAAGACTCTCCACCGAGGAAGATGGAGTCAGATTAGACAACAGGAAGTTTGTCTTCACTGGGACCGACTGTGAGGTGTTTCATTATCAGACTGCACTAAGAGAGGAGTTCAAATGTGCATAAAAAGACATCAAGTATTGTGGACAAATGAGCATTACATAACAGGGTCTGACTAACAAAGGCACTTCAGGTTGTTTGTGCTGTGAAACAGTGAAAATGACGAGCGGTTTGTCTGCTGAAACAAACGTGGAGGACAGATTTCAGCTTCAGAGTCGTGCTGCAGCGGACTGACTTCGGCTCGTGGTCTGGGACAGGCTACAGCAAAGCGTGGGACTTTCTTTCTGCTTCTTTAACCACACAAACAGAGTGACTCAGCAAAGACGTTCACCGTTGGCTGATGACTAACTATTCCCGAGTGGATGTGGGTCAATCTGAAATCAGTTGGTTGGTTTTTAGTCGTGTTTTGCACCAGAAGTATGAGACAGTGTAAGATGCACCGTGAAGACTGCATTGGCAACATTTAATTCTTCTGACCAGCCTCTTTAAGTCTCTCTAGATTCAGACTTGTATCTTTTAACTTAACTTAAAGTCACTTTTAAATTATTGCATTTCAGTATTCAACGCCTAGAGCTTATATGTCTTTGTTTTATCTGTGTTGTTTTGTCAGTCTTAAATGTCCTTAATATTTATAGACAAAAACATATATTTAAATTTCTTTGGCATCCAATAAGCTAAGAATGAAGGAAGCCGACTTTTTTTTTTGTTCGTTTGTTTTTTAAATGAAGGATTACTTTTATGTGAGCAAAGTGTGCACATGATGTTAATACTCAGTGGTGTTGCTCCCTCTGACAGACTGTGACTTTAGAGGGCTCAACTTGCAAACTGTGTTTTGTTTGTTTTTTCATTGCTGTAATCCAGGTAAGGTTACAGTTTTTGTTTCTAGACTAATTAAAGAACAACAAACCGTTTCAGTGAGTGATATGTAGCTTTTTCCACAAGACTGTGAGGATCTGAAAAGTGGTTTCTGTACGTGCAAATGAAGAGTGATGGTATGTTGATTATATTTGATATGTGAGATCAGCTCAGTGATGTGAATCTTCCTCAGAGAACTTTTTTTATGCAGCATTTGAAAGCGTGAAAAGAGAATAATGAGTCATTTTCTTTGGAGCATGCCCACTGAGTGACTCAAGTCTCTATTAAAAACTCCACAGCAGTGACACGTCTGTTTAGTTTGATGGAGGATTTTTCGTCTCTGAGTGCAGCTTCAGTGCTGCTGAAGTGTAACATCAGGTTACAGGTTGGTAACAAATGTATGGCAGCTGCTATAAACAGAATGAAGGAGTCTTTAGTATTAGTTCTGTTATGTAAAATTGGTACACACGTTCATTTTTCTTTCAGCATTAATTTGTAATATAAGTCAAGCTGTAATGGTTATAACATGTTATCTCAACTTTTTCTTTACTTTTTAAAGTCAAAGCACTTACTGTTCTGTGATAAGTATCAAATGTCCACTAATAAAGTCAGTTTAACATTATCACAGTGCCACATGTGGAGTCGTTTTCATTACACAAAAAGCAATGGATAAAATCACCATTCATAAATTGTCAGAAATTGAAACACAAAGAGACATTTGTACCAATGTTTTCTGCTGATGAGAACCTTGTCACTCACTGTGAAATGAGACAGTGACTTTATTTCATTTTCTGAAGCAATCAATCCATCCTGTTTGTGAAAAAAAAATTGAAGTACAGTATGAAATGTGGACACATGATTAGTAACAAACATGTGACTGTCACTCTTCCATCTCAGCAGTTTAAGAAATATTCTAAATGTGTTACTAACCCTGTAAAGCCAAACATATCATGTTTGATACATGGGTTCAAAGACCTCTATCTCATCAAAATGGTAAAAAGTTTCTTTAAAAACCTGTTAAAAATATTTTTGAAAACATATTCTTCCACCTTGAGGATTGTCATATCACTACATTTGGCTGAAGTTGTATTTTGAAATCATGATATCTCATGAAATCATCCACTCACATATTTTCAGGAAAATCATTGCTTTATTTTCAAGAATTTGCAGCAAGAATAACATCAAAATTGTTGCTTTTTTAAAGTGTTTTCTGCATGAAATAAATGCATATTAACTAAAAAAAACTTGAATAAAATAGATAAAATAGTACGCAAAATTGCCCAGTGTGTCAAATGTGATACAAGAAATATATCATGAATAAAATGATAAAGCAATATTTTTGTGGATTGTGTTAAAAGGGTTTATAAACATCTCAGTTCCAAAAAATTGGAATTTTCTGACTATTTTTTGACAGGTCTGGCTTTACAGGGTTAAAAGTGTAAAGTGTCATGTCACGAGTTGTCCGCTAGGTGTCACTGTGTGTCTTGGTCACATGCCCACTCAGGTAGGAACTCCTCATCAGGTGTCAGGTGTTTCTACAGGTGTGGAGCGCAAAAAGTTTTTTGACCGCAACGTCGGGAAATTTTTTAGAAATATTTGTGGATGTTAATACAATAATTTTGAACACAGGATGTTATTGAACACTGATCTTTGGATTCTTGCTTGTTATTGAAGACCGAGCGATGGGCAAGAACATTCACGAAAATGGACAGAGATGTTTTTATTTCGCAAGACAACGAACTAGTAAACGGTGAGCGCGTCAATTATGTTTGGCCCTTCCAGACAGCTCCTCAGGGGCTTTAAGCTTTAGGCTAAACCTCTACAGTCAAGTCAGAAAACTGTGCGTAAGGACGCTGGAAGAGCTTGATCACAGCGCCGATTCAAGTCGGCAGATGGTTTCAGTCAAGTGGACGTTATTCACTGGAGTTTATCGGCAACATCCAGCTGCGGAGGGTTTCCAGCTTCCAGCGTTTCTTCCCTCGGATCAAGACCTCCAACGTGAGGTACGTGTAGCGGTACAAGTTAAAATGGCCATTCTTGCTTGTGTGCACACTTGTAGGGGCGTAAATCCAATGCATTGGTGGTCGAAGATAAATGACAGTTGATTTCGTTGCGATCGGTTGCGTTTGGATTTATTCTGAGCCTGGATTTGAGTCTTTTGCGCATCAGCTGATTGAACATTTACGCATCGGCGCTGATGCGCGAAGGGACAAAAAGAAACGTGTTGTTAAATTAACTGCGAAAGCATTTGCTGAAAAGGTGGAAAAGTTGCAGAATGACAGCAAAGTTAAGCTAAATAAGGCTAGAAACGAAATAGAAGAGCTAATGCTACAAGTTGATAAAGAACCAGAGGTGCAGGACGCTCTTGAAGAGCTTGTCAATTTAAGCAAAAAGAGTTCATGGTTCTTTGATGGGTTTGTTACCTGATGGTGAAAAAAAACAAGCAGGACATATGGTTTAACCCTTCAGGTCCGGATGTGTCGGCGCCGACACATTTGCATTTGAATGTCCTTCAATCCTAAACCTAAACGTTTCACACTATCAAAATAATCCCAGAGTTTTCTGAAAGCTGAGACTTTGCTCTTTGTGTTGTGATCAAGGTCACTCATTGGAAGAATTTCAGCAGTTCAAAAAGGAAGAGGCACAGAGACAAAATGCATTTTATAAAGGAGGAAGAGCTTTGTTTCAGCTGCTTGTGTCCAGGTCACAGGAGTCATGACTGCAATAAGGGTTTGACCTGCAGGAGTTATGGTGAAAACCATCCAAGAGTGTTCAGTGTTGACAGAAGAGATAAAGCCAACACACACACTGAATATGCAAAAGAACCAGAAGCCTGTGACATTACAGGGTCTCATGCACCTTGTGGTCATACAGGAGCCGGAAAAGTCTTGTTTCTATCCTGACAGTTCAAGTCAAGTCCATCAAAGGAGACCGGATAGTACAGACATGACTTTTTGGACCCCATCAGTACCGCCACCTTTTGTTTGTAGCACTTTATATCGGTAAACCCACATTCTTCTTCAAACCATGGAGCAGGAAAGAGTTGTTTATGAATGTACAGGCTTCAGAAACCCTCACTCTAAAGAAAATGCCAGTAAGCTCAGACAACGTTGTGACTGGAGGAGATTTGGCAAAATGGTCAAATCTGTCAAAGATTCAAATCCCCAGCATAAGGGCTAACATGGACCTGCTGATCGGAAGCAATGCACCCAAAATGTTGGAGCCTTGGAAGGTCATTAATAAACCTTTGCGGGAAAAAAAAAGCAGATGTGGATCAACCTTCCCTTCAGAAGTTGTCAACAGAATAATGAGAGAGCAACAGAGGAAAACAGACTCTCAAGAGAGGACATCAAGTTCATGGAAATAATGGAAAATTCTGCATCACTTAAGAATGGTCACTATAACCTGAAGTTACCTTTAAAGAAAAACGACTTGACTCTGCCCAACAACATCTGTGTGGTGAAGCCTGTAGTAGTGAACTGTAGTTGGACCATAAATGTGTGTACAAAGGAGTTATATTTAGTTTTTAGGGTTTGATTTCTCCAGGACAACATTAGAGTTAATGTCCTATTACACCATGAGGTTTAACATTAAATATAAGCACAACAGCTTTCAGAACAGCTGGTTGAAGCAAAGGTCTATAAAGTTTAGTAAATGCACCTGGATATAAGTCATGTTCAAAACTAGCCACTAGGTGGAGCCACATACTGCCGAGTTTATTCCATTTACACATTAAAGATGTAAATTTACTGTGTCTTGAGAAAAAGCTGAGACTGAAACTAGGTATTTATTTCGGAAACAAGTTGTGTTCTTCTTCAGGGTAAAAAAAACAGCTTGTTGCTACAACTTTTTGACCTGTTTTAGATGATGTTGATCTTTTGTACATGCACGCCTCTGCAGTGTCTGCATATGGTTGATACTGCCTCACATGCATTGTTGAGATTTATCACGAATTGTAAACTTCTGACTCACCATTGTGAGCTCTCAGGTTGGATGGTCCGTTTTGACGACCTGTAGGCTCACACACTGCTACACTTGTACCTTAATTATTGATCTACTCCTCTTTTATTTAAGTGTTTGTACCATGCAGAAAATTACCTGACAGTTCTCTCAGGACTTCTTTACACTCTCTATCCCTAACACTCAGACTGAAATTGGGGAACACTTTTTTTTTGATTCTCTTCACCCTCAGCTTTGAATCAGTCACAGAATGACTAAACTCTCAAAGAGCTGGTGTCCTTTAAAGTTTTAAAATCTAAAATAAAAGACATGGGGCAGATTCTTTGGGTTTTAGTCGATGTTTTAGTCTGACTGTTTGAACATCTGATTCCCAGCTAAGACTCATAGATGGTTCTGTTTTGATCCATAATGTTGTGTTTTGTCTCTCTTTGCTTCTGTAACAATGTTTTTGCTGCTGCCTGTCTTTGTCTGGAAATAGAGGTTTTTGACTTTACTGGGACCCACCTGGTTAAATAAAGGTTAAATAAGATGAAATAAATTAAATAGCTGGTTAAAATTGTAATTGAAACATCACATCATTTAATGAGTGACCTACACAACATGATGCAGGATCAAACTTTTTTTATTCAGGGTAATAATGATTCTGCTAATCAACAATTTGGGTAAATAAGAAGCAGAGGTGTGTGAAATCTTTGATTATTACTGGAGCAGCAGATGTTTGGATTACCTAAAGAGAGAAAGAGAGGGGGGTCCGGTCAACGGGGTCGTTCTCTGTGCTCTGACCCCAGGGTCAATGGTCAATACTCAGGGTCAAAGTTCAAAGGGGTGTGTGTGTGTGTGTGTGTGTGTGTGTGTGTAAGTCAGAGGTCATGACCTGTCTAGCCAGCTCCGCTTTATGTTGCTCAATGTCAGTTTCTTTCACATACATGTGTTCTCCACTTTCACCCTTTAACACCTGAACTCTCTGTCAGAAAGTGTTAAGATTTCTAACAGCTCAATCTGTGTGTGTGTGTGTGTGTGTGTGTGTGTGTGTGTGTGTGTGTGTGTGTGTGTGTTGCTGGTTCAGAAACAATAGCTACTTTCTCTTTTTTTGCTCCTTCTGTCTCACCGTCGTGTTGATTCCTTTCCTTTATTTTGTCCCTTTAAAGAGCTCTAACGATGTTTTGTCTCATCAGTGCTGTGGTTTATCTGCATGAGAAACATGATGTTGTGTTGTGTAATTGTTGGTATTGATAAGTTTATCTTCATTAAATCATAATGTCACATTTTCCCCTTAACTGACCACTCTGCTTAGATCCCATCAAGGAATCCCCCTCTGTGTGTGTGTGTGCGTGCGTGTGTGTGTGTGTGTGTGTGTGTGTGCTAAAGACATAAAAACACAAGCTCTGCTCTTCTCCTCAGGCCAGAGCGGTCTCTTTTTCCTCTCACGTGGTTGAGGTTTCTCTCTGTCCTCATCTGCCTCGGAGCCTCGGGGTTCATTAAGTCTTAAAACTTTGAGGTGTTCAGGTCAGATTAGGTCACACTTTCCATGAACTCACACAACTGTTCCTCAATGCAAAGCCTCACAAACATCAGTTTAGCTGGTATCATGTGAGCAGCGTGCAGAAATTGGACTTAGTTCCCCCTCGAGTGGATTCACAGATGATAATCTCTGCTAAAATTGGTTTAGAATGATTTGATTTGAGGCTTCTGGTTCTTTCACATCATAATTTGCCTTAAATTAAAGGAATCATTGTGACTTTGCTTTTTTGTGGCTCAGCATGAAACAAGAGAGGAAAAAAGCTGAAAGAAGAAAAAACATTTACTGTAATGTCTCTTGTTTGTTAAATTCACAATGAACCAGGGACACTGCAAGTGTGTACATGTGCTTTTAGATATCGCGTTGTTTCAATAAAGTCATATCTACACGTAGCCACTTGTTATTCAGAGTAATGTGCCCCTAAATGTGGAAGTCGGGTTAAAAGAAAAAGTCAGATAACTGAATCTGACCAGCTTTAAAATGAAGTTTAGAGGAACTAAAAAACCCAGAGCAATCGAAGCGCAGCATTGGTAATTAGTCAAAAATGAGATAAATAGTGCTTATTTGTAATTTTCTAAATTATTTTTTCTTACGCTTTGCATACCATGTAACATTTTCCACATCTAACTTTGTATGAGCCTATTCTTTAGGCCTAAATGAGAAATAAACAACACACAACTGTAAAGTTTAGACTTCAGCAAAGTTCGTACTTCAAAACTTCTTCAACAAAAAAGATACTAATAACTAGAGGAGGTGTGGGGGGCCTATTTATGTGAGTATGAGCACTTTTCATTAGGTAAAATAATACAATTTCATCACTTCACAACATTTGTTTTGTTCTCAGTTTGAAGTATTGGAGCTTTTTTATTAACATCTATGAAAAGGGTTAAGTAGTTTTAATGACATCATTGTCTTTTGTGTTGTGTTCTCGTTTCTTAATATTGCTCATCATAGCATCTTGTAATTCTTTTAATAAGCTGAATGAACTAATTTATCATCGTTATTGTTGTCAGCTTTAAAGCACAGCAGAGCTAAAATGTGATTTAATTATTACACTCTTTTCATTAACACTGAAACATTAAAAAAATGTGGATATTCACGCAAATATGAAGTGTTTTATTTCAATAAGAGAAGCTGAGCAGATTATAGGCAGTCTAACTAAAAACAGTATGAAGCAAATGTCAATTTTAATATCTTCACTGATGATGGATTAAATGTGAACACGTTGATAAAGTCAAATCAGCCTCTTAAATAATTCTCCCAACAATGTGTCATTTATCACCCAATAATCAGGTTAGTACTAAATTATTTTTACTTTTTTGAACTAGATTCTATTTGGTCATAGATGATATTTCTCATTTTGATATGTTCATGATTTATTTCTTGCTCTCTACAGTTACAGTTTGTGAGCTGGAACTTTGTTTTCTGTCACTGCAGCTTTCCTGATGATGTCTGAGTTATCTAGATTAGATTACAAATTAAAGTTAGATTTAGAACATTTCTGGGAAAAATCAAAAAACTCAGGAGTCTTCAGAGATTATATCTACAAAAGGGACATAGAGTAACAACAGCTGTACACTGTAAAAAAAAGTGGTAAGTAAAAAATATAGGAAAACACTATAAAAAAAGCAACAATCAAAGACCATAGAACCAAACATCTAGATTTACCGTATCAAACACATTGAATAACAGATAATTGTGAGACTGGGAAAACTTTGACTTTTGCTGTAAAAAAGTGTTAAAATAATAATAATCTACAGTGAGAACAATAAATAGGCATACATTTTGAAAGAAAATACTGTATCTGTTATTTTCACAAGAGCAGGATGTTAAAAATATGGTCCACTGTAAAACTATCAACAATACACTGTAAAGAAAACCTGTTGTTTTTACAGAAAAAAACTGCCAGTGGTGGCTGCTCAGTACTTATAAATGTAAAAATGTTTCACCAATCAAATCAAGTAAAAAGCAGGAATATTGTTTAGAATGTAACCAAAACAAAAAGTACAAATAGCATTGTGGTCATGCACATTCTGCAAAAACACATTGTTTTTATTAGTTTAATTGTTTTGTGTTGATGACAACAGTTTTAAACTGTTAAGTCGATGGTTTGGTCTTTAAAGTTGCGTACAATTTTACTTTGTATGTTACAAAATTTCCTTGGCAACCACAGCTGCTAGTTATTTCCATAAAAACAACAGTTTTATTTTAAGTGTAGCCCATTGAGGCATCAGGGACTGCGAAAAGAGCTTTGTTGACCAAAATGTCATGTTGATTTTCATTATCTGATCTAACTTGACCAAAGAAAAAACAATGAAAAGCTGTACTAAACCAATCAAGTATGGTCTAAACTTTAATGTGATTCAGAGAGATGATAAAACAAAATGACAGGAGTGTTTTTGTGACGCTAAAACTATCAGAATATCAACAGTTTTTTTCTATCTGAGAGGCACAGTGTTGTGTGTGAAGTTATTCCACAGTTTATTGTGTTGTGTAACTTTGTCCCAGCCCTGCCCCCAGTTATCCCAGTGTCACACACACACACACATACACACACATGCCCTGACACACTTAAATATTTAATCTAAATCCCTCCTAACAGACAGCTGTGTCTACAGTCACACGTCTCCAACTCCACCTTCGTGTGTCAGTACTGTACTCGAGCTGAACGTCTCCTGTTCACTCAACTGACCAAGGAGCTCATTACAAATTACTTTGTGTGTGCGTGTGTGTGTGTATGTGTGCGTGTGCGTGTGCGTGTGTGTGTGTGTGTGTGTGTGTGTGTGTGTGTGTGTGTGTATGGGGCAAAGGCCGCTGAGTGTGTGTCTACTGTAAAACATTAACATGCAATGTGTGAGAGCACGAGAGCATTACTCAGAGTGATTATGTTTGTGTTGCGTTGCCCGCCCAGTCATGCAAAGTTTTGTAGTACAGTAGGTCAGTAGGTGACACGCTCACGACATCGTCGCACTCGTAGCCTCTTCCAGTGTTTCTGTGCGGACGCGTGTTTGAACTGGTTGTGTAGTTGTAGGTCAGTGGAGTAACAGTAGACAGATGGAGAAACAGCTGAGACAGATCTAAGAGGCTTAATCCACTTATTCACCACCACAACGAAATGCAGGTTACCTCACAGTCTAACAGCTCCAACATGTCGTCCGTTTGTTTGTGCGTCCATCAGGCTGCAGGAGCTTCAATAATGTCTGTGAAGGGTTATTCAGGAAATGCAGACAGAGTGTTTTTCCTGATGAAACAGCACAGTATCTGCAGAGGAGTGTTTACCTATCGATGGATCTGTGTGATGAGTAACCGTGTCAGGATGTCAGCAAAAAAACCTTTATGTGGAGCAAAGACTCATTACCCCTCTCGATGCTGGATCCCAGGAGGCCGCTCTTAAAAGTGTTTTGATGTAATTCAAGGTTCTTTTCTGTCCAAAACAAAGTTGAAGCCAGACATTTTATGAGCCTGTCTGTAACTAATAAACCCTGTTTTACCCTCTTTTCTGGAAATAGTAAGCATGGACACATGAGTAAGCTAAAAAGAAGGAAAAAGAAAGGGAATCTAAGGACACAACTCAGTTTACTTATGAAATACTGTTAGAGCTGTGTAATATCTATTACCAGGATCAAGCAAACCAGTCAACACTACAGTGACCAAACGTCCTCTTTAACACACACGTGTCCCCGTTTCTGGATGTAAAATTATGTCCAGGTGGGTTTTATAAAAAAAAGTGTTTTTTTTTCTCAGCTTGTTCTACAGACTATTGATATTTATAATAAGTTAATGCACTGGGCTTCCAATGCCCTTACCTCAAAGTAAATTTTGAGATAAAAAGTCCCAGTAAAGAAATAATTTGTCAATATCATGAGATAAGCAGTCAAACTTTGAAATAATCTCAAAACCATGAGATAAAAAGTCAAATTTTTGAGACCAAGAAGTGAAAAATTATGAAAAGGAAGAAAAGGAGTAAAAATTTAAAGATTTAAAGCTGAAATTTCCAGATAAAAAGTCAAAATTATGAGATAAATTGTCAACATGTACTGATAAGTCAAATTTTTAGATGAATGGTCAAAATTTTGATGTAAGGGTTATTTCAAAACCATGAGACTGACGTTTGATGGACGTTTAAAGTTAAATCCTGGATGAAACACTGAGTTCAGAAACTGTTGTTGGAGTTACGTGTTCAGAGCGCTAAGTTACTTTAAGGTCAGACTAAATATTTACTCTGGCCTCTCACAGATAACTCATTTAAATCTTTGAAGAGAAAAAAGGAGTGAACCTGAGTCAGCGCTCTGCAGCTCTGAGTGTTTGCACCTAAACATTCACCATGATTAGGCCTCGAACAACAACAGATCATTAAGCTCCTCAGGTCTTAGTTTCTGTTTTTTTTCCCTTATTATGTGTCGTTTTATGGATTTTATTTCTTGTTGTCTGAAACATGACAACAAGAAAAGTTTGTTAGTTTGTACATTAGTTTTGAAACTGGCTACATTTATCACTACTCACAGCCTGATACGTCTATAATGTTTGTGAATCCTCGTTATGTCCGACCAGTGCTCATCTACTAAGCAGAGCAAACAAAACCTGGCTCTTTATTTTATTGATAGACTCTTAGGTTTGAACAGATCACTGCAGTACATACTCTCAATTTAAGGCGGTGGATTATGATCAGGAATTCATCTAAATATGAGGCTTTTTCAAGATCACTTTGAAACTCCTCACTGACCCTTCAAAAAAGAATTTTCTGCTTATTTTTGTCCACTTTTTGATTCATGCTTGATGTTAAGAATTGAAAAAGTTAAATGAATTCAAAGGTACAATGGAGTACATGGGCCACATTAAGAATTATTATTATTTTTTTACTTCATATTATACTACCAGATTAAAGTTGAAATTAATTGTTTTACTACAAGATTAAAGTTGAAAATAACGATGTTATTTACTACAACAATAAAGTCGAAATATAATAGAGGACAGTCTACAAGAAGGAGGAAACGAGGACCAGAGAGCATTTCGTCAAATTATACTTTAACTCTGGTTTAACAAACAAGGAGATACTTCAACTTTTAGCGCATCAGCATCAGATTATCATATTTCCTTACCTACTTCTGATATGAGTTAACTTCGACTTTAATCTCGTAGTAAAATAATTAATTTCGACTTTAATCTAGTGGTAAAATATGGAGCAAAAAATAAAAAATTCTTAAAATGGCCCTAATACTCCGTCACATTAAGGGATGTATTTATTTCTTTTTTAGGACAGAGGGGAACAGAAACCTGTGCTGAGAGGGAAAAAAAAGTATGTGGCAGCACCTGTAAAGCTCTGTGGATGGCATGTTATTACTTGTTGGTATGACCTACAAAAATTGAAAGTACAGATATTGTAGCCTTAGGGGTGTTTTGCATGGCACTGTTTCTGTCAGGATGCTCAGTATTTTAGAGCTTTTGCACTAAAGTCTTGACTGGAAAGGCTCATGGCAGGCACAACCACTTCCTGAAAGTGATATTTCGAGCTCCCACAAGTGCTTGGCTGTAATATAGGTCATGAAGTCTGCCTTTCTCAGTACAATAATATATGATTTTAAAAGAAGGGTTTCAAAGCATTCAGCCTCTGCAGCATTCTTTATGGGACTGGTTAAAGGAAATAAGACAAACACAAAACTGACCGAACTTTCTACATCCATGAGTGTCTGCTTCAAATCAATAAACCAGTTCCTGAGTCCTGGAAGTTAAAGTAAGGCCACACGATCAGAGCCATAATCTCTGTCTGGGATTACGTGAAGAGACGGATGGATTTGGTGGAGCATCCGTCCACAGAAGATCTGCTTTGTAACAACATGCATGGATGCAGTTTCGAAGGCAAAGAGTGGTCACACCAAATAAAGTATGAAACAATAAACTGCTTGGCCCCAAAAAAAGTCGCCACCTGGATTTGACTAAGTGAATAGGCACAAGCCTTCTATTGGATAATTACTGCATAGGTGATCATCTTTCAGCTGGCAACAAGTTATTTAACTGCAGATGATGCAATGAGTAACTTCTCATTTCTTAAACAACCACAGAGAAAGACACATACTGTGGTCGTGGAAAAAGTGTTAGTCTGCATAAGAAGGGTCAAATCATTGGCATGCATCAAGCAGAGAAAACATCTAAGGAGATTATAGAAACTACTCAAATTGGGTAAAGAACTGTCAAAGACATTATTAAAAACTGGAAGGATGGTGGAGACCCATCATCTCCCAATGATCATGATCTGCATTCACCTGAACTTTGGCCTCAACAAATCTAAGAAAAACAAAAGAAGAACTCAGGAGTATGTTAGATAGTAGAAGTAAGAGCATTTCTACAAGCACAATGCAAAGAGAACTCAAGGGGCCGGGATTAATCAGCTGTGTAGCCTTAAGAAAACCACCATTCAGTAAGTCTAACCTGAAAAAAGGCTTCAGTTTGTTAGGGAGCATAAAGATTGGACTGTAGGAATAGAAAAGGATCATGTGGTCTGATGAGTCCAGATTTACACTTTTACAGAGTGATGGGTGCATCAGGGTAAGAAGAGAGGCAGGTGAAGTGATGCACCCTTCATGCCTAGTGCGCAAAGAATGAGGTCAGCTGACGACCTGAATATACTTAATGACCAGGTTATTCCATCAATGGATTTTTTTCTTCCCTAATGGCATGGGCACATTCCAAAATGACGATGTCAGGATTCATGGGGTTCAAATGTGAAAGTGTGGTTCAGTGAGCATGAGACATCTTTTTCACACATAGATTGACCTCCACAGAGTCCAGACTTTAACCCCATTGAGAATCTTTGGGATGTGCTGCGGTCAGACTCCCATCATCAAAACAAGATCTTGGTGAAAAATCAGTGTAAAACTAGATGGAAATAAGTCTTGTGACATTGCAGAAGCTTCTTGAAACAATGCCACAGCAAATGTGAGCTGTAATCAAAGCTAAGGGCAGTCCAGTGGAATAGTAGTGTGTGACTTGTTTTTTTGGCCAGGCAGTGTATTTACAGCGTCATTACAAATCTGCCTGAAGCCTTTTCAAAGTACTGTTTAAATCTGCAACTCTGCAAACTAACCAGCTGCAATGATTAGTTCTCATATGGACATAAAACCACAAGAGTTTGCACCAAATTTGACAATGTAACTCTGCAAGAAAACGTGTTTTTTGTTCTCTTTAATGCATTTTTATTTCATTCATTTTGAAAGTATTTTTAACCAGTATGTTCAATGCATGCTTAGATCATGAAATTGTACAGGCCAACTTGCTGAAACAGCCTTTAAAGTGAAAGAATATGCATCAAGCAGACAAATGAAACAGGCACATTGTGGGTCATTAGCGTCCATTTGAAGGAATCCACCCTCTCCAAATACACACACTCACAGATATATACGCCAGCAAGCTACTTCCTGTAGCATAATTGCAACAGAAATGGTAATGGGACCCAGGGGTGGTTTGGCTTTGCATAACACCGAGCTGATTCATCCCCTGCATTAACGCATGAATACACACACACACACACACACACACACACACACACACTCGGAGAGAGAGAGCGAGAGAGGGGACACAGAAAGAGAGAGAGATAGTTATTCTTAGTGGCCTAGTTTCATTTCAGAAGTTCACATGAATCTTATGTCCTATTTTTACTTTGTGATGTAAATGCATTAGTAATGTGTGTTTGCGTGTGTGCGTGTGTGTGTGTGTGTGTGTGTGTGTGTGTGTGTGTGTGTCTGCTTATCTTTGGCTTGCATGTCCTTGTGTGTGTTTGCATGTGTGTGTGTGTTTAAGTGTTGCATTTTGTCACAAGTTAGTCCTTCAATCATTGTTGAACACACATCTGCAGCAGCTTACACACATGAGCACACAAACCTTTCACACACATACACACACGCACACACACACACACACTCACACACACACACACACACACACACACAGGCATGTTCTGACCTATTTAACGCAGCAGTGTGGGACAGAGGCAGCACAGACTGAATGGGTCATGGCAGGCAGCATAACTCTCTCCTGAACCGCAGCCAACCAAGCGTGTTCGACAGGGGAGTCAGTTTTCTGCTCAGCTCACTTTTCTCTTTCAGAGTTTTTTATTAAAATGTTCATAATAGGAGTTTGTCTTTCTCATGTTACAATGAAAACTATGCTGTGGCAAACTGTGAAAACTTTTTTTTTGTAGTTCTTTATTTCTTTTCCTGTCATTATGAAACTGGGTTAAGCTGAAGCTTAAATAAATTCATAGGTAGATGAAACAAGTGAACATGTTTATAACATTATGGGTATTTAAATTTTACTGCATCTAATCTTTGTCCTTGCAGGAGCTGTATATGTGTTCTCAGTTATGTTAACAAACACGTTTTTTTAACCCTTTGACTACCCCACCAAGAAAAAAAGAAATGGAAACACTTTTTGCTTGTATTTCTTGTTGCAACAGATACAAATAACAACCACAATCTTTCTTAGTTCATTCAGCAAAACTTTTAGTTTCTAAAACATTGGCCTCTACCTAATTGTATCAAGTTTTATACAAGTACCACAAATAGTGGAAAAGTTACATTAAACGCTAATTTAGAAATTGATTAATTACTCCTAAATATCCAGGGCATTGAATAGGTTTAATTTCTGTAAATATGCCACAAAATATTGAGAAATGTTGTTGTCAACTGAGGAAATTATCGCATGAAACAAGAAAAACTGCATTTTTTAGTTTTTCCATCTTGATTTAAATGCAGTAACTAACAATTCTCACAATCATTTTTGCCTCTGATTAAATGCTCCTGTGCAAAACATTAATTTTGCATGAAAAAAACCTAAAGATTAAAGTGAAAAAGGGACATTTTATGCCTTCAACTGTCATCTCAACCAGTCGGCTATGGTTGTGCAACAAAACATATATTTCTGAGGCACAAGATCCATAGCTTACTTCTACCAAGTGGTAGAGATGGTTAAATCAGTTTGAGCTAAGTTATGGACTCCCAGAATTGAAATATCGTCACTAAAAATGTGCCAACCATTTGGTCGAGGAGGTAGTTAAAGAGTTGAAATAAAGTTCTCCTCAGTTTGAAGCATGTTAAAATACTTCTGTTTCACACTAAAAGTCTGCGCTTTATCAGGGACTTTATTTTACTGCATTCCTTGCATTTTCAGATGAAACGTTATTGTGTATATGAGGCCTGAGCTGTTTTGCATTGGCAGTAGCAAATGTTGAATACTTAGTTTTGCTGCTCATCCCCCAAATGCATGTTCATTACAAATGTGACACCATTTAAAAGTCAAATAAAGGCTTTTAACCTCTTAATACCTGGCGTCCATAAATGGGGACATTACATTTCTGCCCGAAAAACGTAATTTTTAAAAACTTTATTAGCCACATATAAAGATACTTTCCATGTTATCTTTTGGTAAAATCACAACTTTACACCCGTTTCAGTGAGAAAAAAAAGTGTTGATATGAACGATAACACTTATGACTAAAAACTAGTTGCAAAGTCATAACACTAAAACCATAACTTCCTGTATAAAGACCAAATTTAATTGTTATACAAATTAGGTCTTAATAAACCTAAATAGCAAGAAGAAATATTTAAAACACAGCAGACAAATGCTTGTGTCTTAAGAGGTTAGAATAAGTTGATTATGATGTGAAGTTTGATACGAATAAGAAACTAAAATTGGTGCAATAAAACAGCTTTTTACTGATGATTTCATTCGTCATTGTCACACTCAAAAAATGAAACATGGACTTTGACCAATGTTTTATGTCAGCTGGTTCCATCTTAATGCATTGAGTAAATTGAAAGTAATAATTTCAAGTTAAGTGTAGTTGACCCTTAAATTTCAACTGACCTCATACATTTACCTATTTGAGTTCAGTGTGTGATGTTAGTGGAGTTTCATAGATACCTTGTCAAACTCACTGCCCCTCAATTATGCAGCACAGATTCATAGTTAAGAGTCTTTTTTCTTGAATACTTTAAATGAATCATTAATCCCACATTAAAAACAAAAAAAAGTCTGTGTAGATAAGAACAACATCTGATCCCGCTCCTCCTTATTAACTGCTCATCGTGACTGCTCTCTTCAAAGTTTCTTGAAGAAAGGTCAATAAATCATTTTCTGCCTGCCAGCACATTGAGGCTGAAACTGAAGTAAAGGTTTTTGTTAGAAGTAATGATTTGAGCTAATGCATTGAAGGGTTAGACGGTAAAAGCGTGAAGCCACCCACACACACTTAAAGCTGGGTCACTTCAGCTTTCATGCACAACAGTGTTACAGCTTTAAGATGTCTGATGTCTTTTCATTTCAAGCCTCCTTCAGCAAAGCTTTTCTCTGTGATAATTGACATCAGCTCAGCATCCTGCGAACCGTGTAAACAAGCGTCAGAAAATGATCCAAACCTGAAAAAAGGGGAAATGTGTGAACACATCCGCGCATACATAACATCACATAGTCGAGCACAATCCTCGGTTTCATCCTCGTTACCCCATCCCTGCCTCTCCCTGTGCTGCTGACCTACATACTGCAGCATCCCAGTTACATAACCAGCTGAGGCTGTTGATCACTGCAGGCTGCGCAGGGCCAACACCCCCCTCTCTGCTGCTCATGCAACTCACACACTCACACTCACTCACTCACACACTCCTCACAATTAACTCACTCAGTCTGTTTCTTATGAAAAATTACAGGATAAGGTTCATTTACAGACTCAAACCTTCACTTCTGAGAACACCTTGCACAAACTGAGCTTTTAGGGACTTTTTGCACGTAAATCAAAATTAGGTCAAACAAAAATATGTTGTTTTCAAAGGGAACGTAACCTGTCTGTGTTCCCTTTTTTTTTTTATCCTGTCACCTGAGCTCAAAATTAGGACATCAGTCAAAGTTGTTTTCGATGTTGGTAAGATGGACGCACAATCAAGTCAGAGTTTTCAAGAGGATGCATCTTTTCTTGAAGCGTTTTATGTCCTTGTACTATCTTTTTTCTATGCGTGTGTGTGTTGTTCTGTGTGTGTGTATGTGGTTTGTGTGTGTGTGTGTGTGTGTGCTACTGACCTGCCCCCTCAGGGCAGTTGACAGAGCGAGCTTCTCTCTGAGTAGTTTGCTCAAGCTTACACTGTAGAGGCATGTGATGTAACTCTCTCTCCCTCTGCTCCTTCAGTTCCTCTCTCTCTCTCTCTATCCCTTTCTCTCGTCACTCTGAATAACCTCTCTCTCTTTCTCTCTCTCTCTCTCTCTCTCTCTGTTTTTTCCTTACCCGCTCACTCCTTCCCCTCCTCACTGACCTACTTTCACTCTTTTGGCCCATTTTCACAAGCCCCCACACACAATACGCAGCATCTTTCGCAGCTCAGACATGATTTGGATGAAAAGGGGGGGCTAAGTAAGAGCAGGAGATATCATAAGGAAAGGGGGGGGGGTATTTAAGACAGGTAACGAAGAAAAGAGAGTGAAGTAGAAAACACTGCAGATTTCTCAGCTTTGTCACCTTGTTATTGACGATGATGATCAAAAATCAGACCCTTGTTTGTGATAAATGTGCACTTTTTTCAAATTTAAGTGTAGCTGATAACCTAAAAGTAAATTCTTACCGTGTGATAACTTTATCTGAAAACAGCCCCAATTTGAGGACCTGATGTGGATGCATTTAATCTGAATCACTCATGTTGTGATATCCAACAATTAAAGCAACTCAAAGTGCTTATTCTGTTTTTTATTTTCAAACCAAAGACTGCATCCTGAGTGTGGTGTTTTGTTAAAGTTGCGACACCTCCATAGCTGCGTCTCAGTGACTATAAATGCTCTTACGTAAGCCTCATCAGTGGCACACTCAGCCCTTGCCAATTTCTTGTTCCCATTGGCCGTGGCTCCATTAAAGGCAGGGTCAGAAGGAGGCTGCCATGCTCGCCGTGACGCCGTTTCCCCCCCAAAGTAGTTGTGTAACATGTTTTGCTTGTTTCACTCTGATACATTTTGTGATTATTTTCCTTTTTTTCTCATTCAACTTCAGTACATCTGCTAAAGTAATAGCTCACAGGATTGAGCAATGTTGCGTTAGATGTGGGCCAAAAAGCAGAGTGTAGTGTTACTTTACTCTGCTGTAACAGCTACTTGATGTAGGTGTGAAGATTGCTCCTGATTTTTTAGCTGCATTTATAGTTTAAGTAATCCTTTTATATACAATACTTGTATTTTACATCATGATTAACCTCTTAAGACCCAAGCTTTTGTCTAGTGTGCATCTTTTATTTTGTCTTTGTATCGGATGTTATGATTTTAGTGTTATTGGTTAGCTTCTAGTTTTTAGTTATAAGTGTTATTATTCATAACTACACTTTTTTCTCATTGAAATGGGTGTTAAGTTATGGTATCACCATGAGATGATGTGGGAATTGTCTCTAAATGTGGTTAATAGGTTAAAATTTTAAAAAGTAAAGTTTCATGGGTCTGGGAGCCAGAAATGTAATGTCCACATATGTTGACGCCAGGTCTTAAGAGGTGAAAACAACTCTCTCCTGTTTTATGGTATTGTAAATATTATAAGTGGTTTACTCTGCATCATTTGACTTTTTGACAGAGGGAAGTTTGAGGTACTAATATGCTTCTTTTTAAACTCTATTTCATTTACCTCCATGAGCTTTCTCTCTCACATATATGCAACTTAGTCAGCTTTTTGGTCTAGTAAAAAAGGTTTGATTAAGACTAAGGAGACTGAAACTTTAAAACTACAGGCTGTCACCTTTAACTGATGCTTCAAATACTCAGACGAGCAGATAAAATGAAATGCGTAATCGACTTTTGTAAGTCCATCAATCCTTTCATAATGCATGAGTCAGCCATCCTCAGACCTGTGATACTTCATTTTTTTAAACTTTGACCTTTTAGCCACATTAAAGGACACTGCTCACGTCATCTTTTGGTGACATCACAATAAGGGCCGAGCAATAAATTTAAAATTACATAATAAGCATTTTAAGGCCTTAATTTTTAGATATTTTGTATCTTATATTTCAAATTTTTTTATGGGACACTCATGCTTATATTTGAAACTTCCTATGTTTTTAACACTTTGCTTAATTGGAAGTAACTGTAAACAACAAAGCAATTTCCCCAAGGGGGTCATTAAAGTATTTCTGATAGTGATTCTGTTATATGAGACTTTCTAAGACTTTCTAAGGATGTGCAGACACCGTTTACAACAGTTAGGATAATATTTGGCTGTTATCATAATTAAATTAAAGTCTAAAGTGTTTTTTATGGCTGTGTTGGTTCATGTTACACTGGGATGCTTCTGCCGTTGTACTGTGAATCAGCTGTTTGTGATTGGAAAAAGGCCAAAGAAACATTTATGATTCAACAAACTTTTATTTTTTTCCCCATTTTGAGTCCTAAACAATCAAAAATGAGTGTTTTTGTAACCATTTGCATATCCACATGAAGTATAGCAATACATAATCACTTCTGGACAAGCCTTATTCTTTTTTTCCATTTTCTGAAAGCCTTTTGGCGAACAACAAAGGTTATACGATAACAGAGTACAAATGGTAAATGGGGGGAAAAGGAGCATGGGTAAGTACACAGCACAACAGGAAGAGCATAGAGCAAAAATGACACAACAGGATAACAAAAAAAAAAAACACAACAATAGCCAAAATAATAAATGAATATAATAGAAAATTACAATATTATTAAAATTATAATAAAATAATGACAGCAGTATACAAGAGATAGAGAGACAATTTTACATTTATACATAGTGGCCAGAGGCAGGCACCAGAAAGTGAAACAGTTAAACTCTGATGACTGGATGGTCTACTGTCGCTAAAACAAGTCAGTGCAGGCGTGAAGGGATCATTAAGACATTGGCTGAAGTCGGGACGAGGGACAACACAACAAAAGAGGCACCGTATGTAGAAAGAGCAGCTTTGCTGGTTTGCAACTGGAGAGCCGTTTTTGTTTATTCCACAGACACGTGTTGTCTCGAAATGATGGTTTTATGATTCGTTTTGGGCGAACAAGGCTTGCCCTGTGCTTGTCAGGTTTTGCCAACAGCAAAGTGTGACTGCATAGCCTTGACTGATATGCGTTAAAAATGGCCTTGAGTGTTTTTGACAGCTTGGATCACCTGAATGATGCCATAGACCTGATCCGTTAGTCTGGAAAAAAGGGTACCTTTCTCTCTTTTTTTTAGCCTTTTTTCTTCACAAGTTGTGGCTCTCAGTTTTAGCTAAAGAAAATTTGAGGCATTTTCTAGACAAAGAGGGACTGTACAATGTGTCTCTACAAGAACAAACTTATCACTCAAGTCTACGACCTCCAAATCCAAACCTTCCATTTTTTTATTGTTTTTGCCACTTTTTTTCTTAAAATATATATTCCATATATGCAAATTTATATGTCACAGTAATATACAATCTAAGTGCTTTAAAGGTGGTGAAGGGAGCTTGTGTGCAGATGGTTAAGAGGGTTTAAGATGACATGATCGAGAGTGAGAGAGGAAGAATGTAACTCTTTGCAAAAAAGGGAGATGCTAAAGGAAGAATGCAAATTCTTTGGTTAGAGGAATGTTCCCATAATGCCACAATAAGTGCTGGCCGGCCACTGAGGCAGTTCACAATGAAGATTTGAGTAATGTTGAAATTTCCACGAGGGAAGTATCCCAGACTCCAGCTCTGCAGAGTTTCATTCTGTCCCCTCTCTTGCAAAATGAAATGTTATTCTGGCTGGGGATGGAGGGATGAAGGGATGGAGGGATGGATGGATGGATGGGAGGTAGGAGAGAGTTGAGTAAAAGGGAACAGGTGACACAGTGAAACTTGATGGTGATATCACATCCTAACTACACCTTACAAGGATTTTGCCCCTGTTTTGACAGGTGGTGAGGCGAGTAAAAATTGCAGTTGTCCGTTTGCTGTAGACAGCAAAGAGGTGACTTAAAGAGCTGCTCCTTTTTGTCCTTAATCGCGCCTCTTACTGCGCCCAACCCTACTGCTGGATCCCTTCTTTCCCGCCTCTTTTTTAGCCTCCACCCTCTCATTCACCGTAGGCGTAGCCTGCTCCACAAAGTCAGTCTCATTCTCCATCTCTTTGCTTTCCACATTGGCTTGGCTGCCTTGGGGGTTGCTGGGAAGAGCTAAGTAAGGATGCTGAGGCAAATTGGGAGAAGGGGACATGGAGGTGTTGACCTGCCCTTCCATCGGCGCTCCTGCCGCTCCGTTGGACAAGGCTCGGTACTTGAGCCGGAGCTTGTGGGGCAGGGCGGTGGCTTTGACCTCAGCTTGGCACTCGCTGTGTGAACTGGCAGCTCCCACCACCTTTTGGTGGTAGTTGCTAATGTCTGAAGAGGACGAGGAGGGAGATTCGTCATCTGTGGAGCCTTCCTTGTCAGAGCTACGTGGGTCTCCGTCGCTGGATGAGGTGTCTTTAGCGGAGGAGTTCTCCTGGTAGAAACCATCAGCCTGAGGACCCCCCTCATAGGTGAGCACAGGGGGCTCTTCATCCAGTGGGTTGAGGTAGCTGTTGCGCTGTGGGAAAGAGGCTTTGCCCTCCTCAGTGTTGTGGATCAGATCAGGGGCAAAGGGGTTCTGGTGGTTTCCTGCATGTGGGAGACGGTTCTCGTGACCCTGGTAGCTGTAGCTCCCATGTCGTTGTTGTTGTTGCTGCTGTTGAGCGCTGGCGTGGTACCTCTGCTGGAGCTCCTCTGCTGGCTCAGAATGATCATTGATGTAATCATACTGAGGGGAGTCCAGAGTCTTTGTCCTCTCCAGCTTCTCAGCGACCTCTGTGATGGTCACTGAGCAGTCTGAGAACTTGGAGGTGTGCTGCACTGGTCTGCTCTGCTGGGACTGCTGGTCTTCTGGCCTCTGGCTCTCCATTGGGTAGTAGCCGCTGCTGGAGCGGTACAAGATAACGCTCCTCTGTGCGGAGGTGGCCTGAGGGGTGGGGCTGGAGGCCTCCATGTGGCACTGCTGCTGCTGCTGCTGTTGGTGGTGCTGGTAGTCCATGGCGCTTTCAGCCAATGGGGTGTTCTGCTGGTGAGTGATGTGGTTGCCGTGGTAAGCCCCACTTGATACACCATTGGGCATCCCGTTGGTTATGCCGTTGCTCTCCAGTCTGGCCATCTCGATACCTGAGGGCTCGGTCTTTATGCTGTAGCCCATGGGCTCTGGGCTGTCCCTGGAGGAGGCGTCGGACAGGTCGGAGACAGAACCACGTGGAGAGTAGCTGTGGAGCGTGTTGTGGCGCTCTCCGCGGCTCGACTGCTCAGTTTCAGAAGAGTCAGAGTTGAGCATGACCTGGGATGCACTGGAGTAGCCGCTGCTAGAGAGGTAGGCATTACTGTTTGGGGTGCCGTTGTTGCTGCCGTTGCTCATGGCGTTCGGACTGGCAGCGCTGTTGGAGATCTGCTGACTCTTCTCCATGTAGGAAGCTGTACTGATGAGGCCGAAGCGCAGTTTGAGCTGCAGGAGTTCAGTTTTGAGACGAACGTTCTCCTCGTTCAGCGCCATGACCCGGTTCTCTAGCACCATGTCATTCAGGCGACGCTTTTCCCTTGAACGCTTAGCTGCTTCGTTGTTCTTCCTCCGCTTTTCCCAATAGGAAGCATCTTTCTTCTCCTCAGAAATGAACTCTCTCTTGCGACGGCATGACACATTTGGCTTGGAAGATTTATTCTGGCGGCCATTCCTCGCTCCACCCTCAGGATTAGGCGACGGAAGGTCTGCGCTGTAGGGGGATAACGGGTCCACCTCCATGGAGCTTGTGTTGCTGGCAGACGGGAGATGTAAACTCAGACTTTCCATTTTTTCCCGGCTGGGGGCCAGAGTGTAACTCCGGCAAAGGGCGAGGGGGTGAAGGGAAAAGATGTAAAACTTTATAAGACTTCTGCTGTTTTACTAAAGAGTTTGACTTATGTCGCAGGATCTGCAAAAACTTCTTGATGAGGTATTTGTGCTCCTCGTAGAGATAACCTCATTGATTTCCTTTTCTTAAATTCAAGAGGAAATCGTTCAAGTGTCCAAATTTGCCAAGAAGATTAAAAAGAGGTGGAACTCGACGAAAACCTCAGACATTGGTTCCGTGTTCGGACCAAGAAACCTCTAAAAAGAAGCAAGTTTGTGTTTTGAGCGAAGAGTCTTTGCTTATCTCTCGGCAAACGGATCAAAGCAGTCTTGAGAGTTTTGCCAGAGGTGATACAGAGTTCAGCTGTGTCTTCCTAAATCTTTAGTGGAGCTGTGACGCCTGTCAGGCGGCTGCCCTGCTTCTGTGAATGTCTTTCAGAGGATGTAGGTCAGTCCGTCTACTTTGGGGCTCCCTGAGGATCCAGATTCAGTGCTGCCGTTCGCTGACCGCTAACTGTGTTACAGAGACAAGAGAAGGGAGGGGAACAGGAGAAGAGGAGAGTTAGATCATATGTAGATCAGTTTACCATGGCATATAAATGTATTACTTTTCATTCAGGTCACTCGTGATTTATGATCCACGTTATAAAGCTTTACTGGTGCTATAATCCGCATCGGATGAATACACACCCCATCCTGCCCTAAATTCTATGACATAACAATTTATGTCATGAAAAGCTTGGTACATGTACATTATGTTCAGTAGCAGCACTGTGACTAAACACGCAGCATGTGCTGAAGCTACTTCAGGGCGTCATAGTCACATAACAAGGTCTGAGGCAACCTAACCCGGTGCCAACCCTGCAGAGACCGACGGGGGAAAGAAAAACTGGGAAAACACCTGCTTTTAGTTTATCACTTTGTTGTTTCTGTGTTAAAATGTAAATAAGGTGCATCTAAACCCTCTGATTTTACATGTTATTTCATTAAAGATTTAAAAGAGGAGAATCATGAAAATGAGAAAACAACAGGTAGCCTGGCTGAAAACAGCTCCTGGGAACAGAAACACATCTGTGTTGTCTTTGTGTGAGTGTGTGTTTCTATGGGGGAGGGGAGACGTCTCAGTCACAGCAGCGATGCCTCCGTTTCTCTGGTAGCCGTCAAACTGTCTGAGATTACACAACAAGCACAAACTGTTGAACTTCTCTAATGCAGTGTTGACGATACAGCACAAAAGGAAGCCTTGCCCACTAAAACACAACAGAAACTTAAAAGCAGCACAGACGGATGTTGAGTCCTGCATTACGTAATAACTTCATACTTCTGCTCTTGTTTTAAACCTGGATTCCTCTTGTTTTTCTCACTGCACAACATTACGCAGATGATTTTCAATAATTAGTAACACATCATTACGCTAACCCCTAGAGTGCATTACAAACATGAAAACATCTTTTTATGACACACACGCAGGGAATGTGAGAAACTAGGTCACTGTGCCGGAGGGTAACAATGACTCCTCTGGTGTTGATTTCCCAATGCTGGAATCAACCACAGGGCAAAAAAAAAAAACACAGACTTTTAGCAGCAGTTATTTGTTTTTACTAACCCGAGCTTACCCCTAAGAGGGAAACTCTTCAAACGCACACATTCAAGCTTTTAAAGATAAAACTATTGCAGCCAAAGGTAAAGTCTTACCCTAAAAATCAACAGATATCCAAGTTATTTTACAATCTAATATTTTTCTTCAACTTCCCCTTGAGGTAGACGTGCCTTAAGTTGCGTTTATGTCTGAGAGAAGTAGCAGCTGTATTCATCATGCATCACAAACCACTTCTTTATAAGTCACTGCAAAGAACAATCTAACCTAATGTGTGTCATCCTCTGCCTGGTTACTTCACGTCTTCCCACAGAGTCAACAATCCGGTTACGTAACACTCACAAAACCACCATTGTGACCTTCAAGCAGCCTTCGACTTTGAATAATGGCAAATGTATTAATCCACTTTCTTTCAGTTTTGTTTTCTTCTCTTTCTCATTTTGAGTTTTCTCCTCGTTACCACACCACACAGCCTAACCTCTTTTTTGTTTGTCTCTTTTGGTATTAGACCTCTAGTACAGCTTTTGTCAAACAGAAAAAGGATTTGGACACAACTACCAACAGATGTGGAAAAATGTTGAGCCAACATCCCTCCCCCCGTCTGGAAAAATCCCCCCCCACCCTGTGCGCGTGAAACAAAGGCGGAGGGAAGGAAGCACGCACACGTCTGAGCTGTCCCACTGACCTAGAAACGACGCTAAGCAGTAAACACTCCTCCTGTCTTTGACGGTGCGCCATAAAATAGGTCAGTAGGACTGCAAGGGAGGGGAGGGCAGGAGAGGGAAAGAGAGCATTAGAGTGTACTCTAAAAATAGAGCAACAGAAAGAAGTAAGGGAGGGAGGATGCAGAAAGGGGTGGTTCGACGTGAGGAATTCAGTCGGTGAAAATGAGAGGAATTTTACAGGATCTGCAGCAGGAGAAATATAAAAGAGAGAGGAGCCGGATACGTCATCTGCTTCAAAATCTGATTATGAAAGCTCCAGCGATTTTCACGCAACATTAATCCCGGTTCGCTCTAGAAACCCTCCGACACCTCAGACATAATATGCATTAGCTGCAGATGAAAAACAATAGTGAAAGATAGGGATGGCATTGACGTCAGAGCACACACCCATCTCTGCAGCCAAATTCACACATAACACTCTCTCTTTCTCTCTCTCTCTCTCTCTGAGGACTGCATGGGGAGGGGCTGCTGTTGTTGCTCGTAACGTACGTGCTCTGAATTTCTCTTGTTGCAGAGCAAAGCTTGTGTAACATATGCATATTATAGAGCAGCAGAGGCTACAGGTTACAGGCTGTGAACGTCCCTCATGTTCTACTTTTACCCTCAGCTTATAGAATATGCACATAATGAAAACGACTTTACAGGTAATAAAGGGGTCAGTATTGTCACTGTGAGCTCTTTGTTTTCAGTTTTAAACCCACTGAAACACAGCTTTGACACATTTCCCAGACACTTGCTGCATAAGGAGGAATGTTTCACCTTTGACCTCCTCTGAGGCAAGTGTGAGTTAAACTTATGGCATCCTCTCCCCCTCCCTCCCTCCCTCCCTCCCCCCTCTTCCTCTCTTGATCTTTAAGGTGACCCAACACCACACGTGGAGGGGCCCTCGCTAGGATTCTCCATTTTGCCCCATGGCTTTGTGTCGAAAAACAAAACTGAGAGACAGGAATTCAGACATTCCAGGTCAGCGTTAGAGACACATGGCTGAGTGCCACTGAGTGTTTCCTCCAAGAAATATTTGACTTACAACACTTCAACATTTCCTAGTAGAGGTGATAAAAAGCTGAAATATGCAGACAAGTTTATTGATTTATTGATAGGAGAGAGGGAAACAAACATGCTGAGGATGCTCTGTTATCCAGTATGACCTTATTACAAACTAGACATTTTTAATAGTATGTGGTCTGAACATATTTCTTTTAACTCAATAAGTTATTTCTAATGCTTTGACAAAGAGGAAAGCATAACATTTATCTAAACAGACACTGACGTAACCAGGGAGTGGAAGTTACCAAAGTGTGTGTTCTGAAATTCCTCAGAGCAAAGGGCAGAGTAGTTTAAGTAGTCCACAGCTCTCCTTGTAAACCTAACGTGTCACCCAGCCCAGATACAGGTTTGACCTATATTCAGAATTGGCTGGGACAGAGCAATGCAGACCAGCTGGCAGCGAGCGGACTTAGAGCTCACCAAAACCCTGCCCGGCTTTGCCAGACAGGAGTTTCCATGCATTGCATCACATCCTGGATGCTCATTTGTTATTTTAATTTTACAACAAAAGACGGCAGCAGGACCACACAAACTTGGAAAACAGGTTATGTATTATACAAAATGAGCTTGCTTCATCTAGGTCACCCTCGACTTCACTGCTCCTGTTCGATGTTTTCGGCTGGAGGTGGACTGAACTTGTTAAAAATAGCCCGCAGACATCGAGCGGTCATACATTACTGAGAATGAGAACATCTCCGGTTGAGATCACCTGTCTGAATAAACTCAGTATGAAAGCACATTTAGACACAGTTTACAGTCATTTATATGCTTTATACTATTTCCTAAAGAGAACTCGGTGTCCGGCTGGGTCTAAATAAAGAGAATACAGCACAGGGTGTGAACAGGAATCAATTACAGGCCTCAGTGTCCCAGGAGAGAGCTGCTGTTTATTGCTTCTCCCTGCTGCGTGCTGGTTATGTCATACCCTCCAACTCCCTCAAAGCAGAGCTCTGTGGTTTATTAACACAGTTTGTGTGGGTAAAACGAGTCATCCGAGGACTCACACTGGATGGAATCTGACATTTTGACACCCTATTTTCTGCTTTTCTGCTCCACATTTCAATATGTGCAAATACATATTTATAAATGCATGATGCAACTATGAGAGGGAGGAAAAACTGCCGGAGATTTGAAAATGAAATTTTTGTCATTTTGAGAGAAGTTTAGTATTTTTTCTCCTAGATTTACGTTGCACACAGCAGCCCTGAGCTTTGTGATTATGGCTTTTTTTATAATCAAAATATAACTTGATTTCTTGTTTCCAACACCATAATAAAACATTTTCTGCAAATATTCATAAAAATTCCTTACATATGAATTGAACATATTGTACTAGAAATGCTATTACTATTACAGTAGGATTATTTGTATCCTTAAAGAAACCTTACTGTAATCCAGACCCATTTTTAATGAGACAGCCCATCCATCTATCAATATCCGAGCAACATGATTGAACTAGTGACCTACATAATAACAGCATAGACTGCACATAGGAGCATGCCACGTGCAGTAGCTGGTATAATAGACTTCACTGTCTGTGTAAACCAGACAACACAGCCCAAGTGCAGCAGCAGCCCCCATTCCCTGGAAAACACCACCATGAGGGAAACAACCTCGCCTTGACATTGGGCACACAATGTGGGATACAGATAAGCACGTTTTTACTCCATTCCGAATGGAACTAGCGAGGAAACAAGGTTACAGAATGCGTATGTAGAGCATAAAAGAACACGTAATAGCACCACGAGCTCGTGATAATGACAAAAACAGCCGCAACCGCTTCAAAGTCACGGGAGCGCGGATCCACCGGCAGCGCCGCGAGTCGCCATGTGAACAATAACCACCAGCACCATAATCATTATAGGGTATCTAATTAATACTAACACATGAGAGAAGAGAAATATGGTTTAGGATAAATACAGTAAAAGTTAAAATCTCAGAAAAAGGAAACACTACCTTTCCATGTCCTGGTGGAGAAAAAACAGCAGGCTTCGTCTTCTTCTTCCCGGACACAAAAGCCGTCTCGCGCTCCGTTTCCTCTATGACTGTTAAAGCTGCTTGAAGAAAAGCTCCAAAAAAGAGAAAAGTTTTCTCCCCGTTCTCGCTGTCGGTGTCCCGGTCAGTTGTGGTCGGGTCTGTGGGTCGGGTGGTTGCTGTTTCCGTCTTTTGGCTCGCGCTGCCTGTGTGTGGTATGATGCTGGACGCTTTGCTCTAGTTTCTCGGCTCCCTTTCTAGAAATATGTGTTAGTAGGTCAGTGGTTGCATAACAGCTCTTAGGCTGCCTAGTCACGTTTTTGTCCTCTATCCCTCCGCGCTAGACTCTCCCTCGCCCTCCCTCTCTCTCTCTATTCCTCTCTTTCTCTCTCTCTCTCTGTTATTTGCCCTTCTCATTTCTTCCACCACCCTATATCCGACATCTTTATTTCTCTACCACAGCAGAGTATTTGGGCCACTTAAAGAAAAAGAAAAAGAAAAAAATTAGAAACCGACAAATTTGCCACTATGTATATATTTTTTTGCGTTTTTCTGATGTGCATTGTTTCTCCTTGCTATTTAGAGTAAGTTATAATAAACTATTATAACTATACTTATAGTCTTTGCAAAGAAGACCAAAAGTAAAACTACAAAACAAACAAAAAGAAAACAAAACAAAAACATCTGTCAGAATCAGAATACTTTATTGATTCCCTAAGGGAAAACTGCTTTTTTTAGTATACAGTTACTCCCATTCAAACAGTGTTAGAATTATAAGAAAGTACAGTATAAACATAAGTGTCCTACCCAAAAACTGAAATCTAAACATAAAATGAAAAAATTAAAATAACATATAGAATAGAACATTAAGTATGCACAGTCTATTTAAAATGTGTGGTATACACATGATGAAATAGATATGGAATATTGCGCAAGTACTGACATAACTGAGGGTACATTTCAAGTTCAAGGAGTAGCACCGAACCTGGGGGGACAGAGCCTTTTCCATAGCTGCCCCCTCCCTCTGGAACTCACTCCCCACTCACATTCAAAACTGCTCCGATCCATCATCCTTCAAATCTCTGTTAAAAACTCACCTTTTTAAGTTGGCTTTTAATCTGTGATTGCACTGCTGTTTTATTGTCTGAATTGTTTTAATTGATGTATGTATTTATGTATTGCTTTTAAATTGTAAAGTGTCTTTGAGTTTTGAAAAGTGCTATACAAATAAATTTTTTTATTATTATTATAAATAAATTTTAAATTATGGATATTGCACAGAGTACTGACATAATTAGAGGTAAAAGTCCAGGGTAAACCTTGTTACACTCAGAGTGAGGAGTTGTACAGTCTGATGCCCACAGGCAGAAATGATTTTCTGTGGCACTGTGTTGCACATTTTCATTGCATTATTTAATATAAACGTGTATATATATTTTTCTTTCTTCCTTTTGTACACAATTTCTGTATTTCTAACATTTTTATATTTCTAATTTGTAGCCACTAATATCTATTTCTTTATATTTTTGATATTTAATGTTTATTCATATTTGTTTTTGTACAAAGAGAGCACAGTTGAAACTGAATTCGTTGATAGTTGGCGGTAAAGCTGATTCTGATTCTGTGAAGGAAGTTATGTTTTCAGTGTTACTAGGTAGCTACTAGTTTTTAATTACAAGGCTCATTGTTCATAACTCCACTTTTTTTCTCACCCAGATGGTCGTAAAGTTGTAATATCACCAAAGCATGATGTGAAAAGTGTCACTAAATGGGGCCAATAAGTTAAAGTTTCAAAAAGATAAGTTTCATAGGTCTGAGAAGCAGAAATGTAAAGTCCATATATGGGGACACCAGGTCTTGAGAGGTTAAATGTCCCATACACTCTGTCGTATTTGTCTCTGTCAAAGGCATGAAAGAATTTACTGTGTTTGGCTGAAAGCATTTTTGATATAACATATTTCATCTGTGTATGTATTTTTGGTGTGTGATACTGCAAGATTTGGTATTATTGATCTGCTATTGAGTAAAGATACGGCCAGTATCGTCCCTTTCAATACTGACGTCTACACACAAGGAAACATATAAAAGAATTATGGCACAAACAAACACATGTAACACAGTTGACAACACAATAACATGACTGACAGAACCAGAAGAGAAACATTTGTCTACAACACAAACTTTAGTGATAAGTAAAAGTTCACATTTTCCCCGTGTTTGTCCCTCATGCTTATCGACCTTGAACACGTCACTGCCTGACCTCCATCACCTCAAATTTTGTGCATTTTCTTTACAATTTGGTCATTTTGACATCTAAAGTAACTACCCAACAAAACGTTGATGACAACAGACTAAAAATCAAAACACGTACGGAACAAACAACTTGATGAAATATTGATGATAAGGGGGTGGAAACATACTATACGTTCTTCAAGGTTCCCACCAAAAGCAATGCGACTTTATATGATTTGAGTTACGTTACTGTGGAGCAAACTGTGACTGAATCATACGTTTATTTTTTCAATGGGTAACAGTTGACACAGATTTCCTGGACATACTCAAAGTGAAAATTTTATGTATATTAATTATAACCCCAATTCCAATGAGGTTGGGGCGTTGTGTAAAATATAAATAAAAACAGAATACAGTGATCTGAAAATCCTCTTCAACTTATATTCACTTGAATACACCACAAAGACTAGATATTTAATGTTAAAACTGAAAACCTTTATTATTTTTGTGCAAGTATTTGCTCATTTTGAAATGGAGGCCTGCAACACGTTTCAAAAAAGGCTGGGATAGATAGAAACAAACATGTAATCTAGTGATAATTTTGAAGGACAAACTTGAATGGAAGAAATCAGATGACGCCAAACATGCGAATTCCATTACACAATTTGCATTTTTAGTGAAATAAAGTGAAATATCACCCAAATGATCTGATGCAAAATTGGTCATTGTTTGAAATCAATATTAAGTAAAATTGATAAGTTTACTCCTTGTACTTGAAATGTACCCTCAGTTATAGTTTAATTCAGTTTATCTGGTTATACTTTCATGGAAAGTCCCCTTTTATTTACTGCACAGGAAAAGAAGCAGCTTTAGCCTTAACAGCTTATTATTAGCCTCAGTCCCTGCCCAGTTGTCAGTAAAAGCAACCTACAGTACAACTGTGGAGACTGAGAAATACAATAAGTACATTATACTTATAATAATAGTAGAGGTAAACAAAAGGAAAAGGTCATGTCACAAAGCTGAAACAGACACACAGAGATCACATCTCAAGCAATTCATGCAATAGGACAAAACTAAGACAGCAAGGGACTAAATAATCATAGAGGACACATTTAAAGTACATAATGGAGAAGACACGTACATACTATCTGATGGAGGTTTTCAGCTAACAATACTTTCAGGTTTGTTTAAACATGGAGCTTCTGTGAATATCTTTAATGTTGTCAGGCAGTGAAATCCAGTTTTGTTTTGCTCTGACAGAAAAAGATTGCCGACCAAAAGTATCTGCCTAAATTAAGTTAGACAGTCACCTCATGTGATCTGATTGCTGTTATGTTGGATTGTGGATGAGTTTCAAAAAGGAGGAACAGTCTTAAGCTGAATTGTCTGTACTATGCAGATGATTTTGTGTTTTATAACATCGTCCCAGCTCAATAGTTTGTATTTATCTAATCTAACACAATGCTGTGAACTGTTACGCCTCTGGTCCAACACTTGGAGGGTTTCCTTGTAGAGAGTAGCTAATGGCTTTAATGACAAGCTGCAAGTTCAACCCCTGATGGTCATACAATATGTTACATGTTACATGTGACATAATCATGGCATCCCACAATACATCTGTCCAGTTGAATTCACAGCTCGCTCAGATTTGCTGGATGGGGCGGAGGTCCAAACCAAAGTGTTTATTTTTATGAAGAAAATGACCTGAATCTCTGTGTAATGGCTTGATTTTATGGTATATAGAGCATAATGACAAAACGATAACTTTGCAGATCATCTATGACTATTTTAGCGGCCAAGTGTTGTTTTAATTTTAGCCTCCACTGTAAAGAAAAGAGAGATAACCTGTGTGAGTTGTAGAAGTCTAGAGTCCTATTAATAGAGCTATTGATATAAGGGGTGGGGGGAAAATCAATTCACATAAGTATCTTGGCTTTTTTGTTTCATTGTCTTTAGATTCATTTGCTTCATTTTACTCTTCAGGCTTTAAGTATAGAGTATAAACAGCTGGTTAAGTTATGTTGCTGCTGTGTAAATCTTAAAAACTGTCTCACACATGGTGGGAATTTTTTGGGGAAATATGACTCATGATATGGTCTGTAGACATGATTGTCATTCAACTTTTTTCACTCTTGCCAAAAAAGTGAACTGAAAACTGCAAAAATCTGCAATATTGTACCGCAATTTAACCTGACTTGGCCCCAAAAAGATGGTTAAAAAATTAAATCAGGAAAAAATTGTCCCAGCTCTAATCGATAAACATGCATAGACACAGTAGTGATTTTATCAGTTCACTCTACAGAAACATAAAAATGTCCAAACCAGCTCATTTTGTTTACACCCAAATACATTATTCTAAATTTTCAGAACAAGATGTTGAACAATCAAACCTGCCATAAATCTATCATTCACTCACCTTAAGAGCAACCACAGCCTGTTTGTCTGGTTCTCCTTCGCACGTTCTTTTTCCATGACATATATTTAAAAATGTCATTATTCATTGTGTTACTCAACTAATGTGTCACTTAAATGTTTGTACAGCGAGAGTACAGATCAAAAACAGAGTCAACTTGCTTGTATTCTTAAAGTTATTTGGCGAAAAAGGCTACTCTGATCATGATTTTCTGAAATGAAAACTTGACCTTGGACCCTTTTCTTGTTGGCATTCTTTTGCCAACAAAAAAAGGAATGTATTTATGCTGAATGGCTTTGAAAGAACTGCAGATCTTGTGATCTGCTTCCCATTAAAGTTTTAATTGTGTGATTCCTGTTTAAAAACATTGAAATATACACCAAATGTCGGTATTGAGCATTTATCTATGAATGAGGGCATTTACTCACTTAGCCCCATCTGTATTAAGATTTTATAATGAAATGTTTTGAAATCTGGCTGGCAAAATATTTTCAGAATGTTCAAAATATTAAGATTTACATTGCAAAACAGTTTTTATATTCAGTTTTTCAGTGGCTTCCTTTTCAATCCCACAAAGCTCATTGTCCTCACCACTAACTATGAGTTTACTACATCATCCCTGTTTTGTGTCAAACACACATTCAGCTCCAACCTATGTTCTCACTCACATCCCTCCCCCTCTGCTTTGTCTGCACAATCCACCCTGCACCCTTTCCATTCACACACACACATACACACACACACACACACACACACACCATTACCATACCACCACCATTAGACCATGATGGGTAAACGGTAGCCTTGAACTTGTCTAGCTCCTCCCCCCACCAGTCCTCTGTGTTATTACCACCAACCCCCAACATGCGATTCCCTTGGCAACAGTGGTGTGGTGGTGCATGCCTAGCAACCAGAAGGCCCTCATGTTCATGTTCATGGCTCATGGCGTTGAGTTTGGAGACTGAACAGTATGAAGACAAAAGATTTCTCAGTGTCATTGGCTCTTTCTGTCGTCTAAAGGACTTCCAGGTTTTTGAAGCTGCTCTGTCTCACATGTGTTTACACAGGTTGTGTAATTGGTATAAAACAGTTACATCACTACTTTTTTGCTGTTTACATGGGTCTAGTTTTTTGTGTAACTTTGAAACAGAGGGCTGGTTTTGCTCGATCTGCAGGGGGATCCATAGTGAGCACAAAAGAGGAGAGCACTTCTGTAGTAACACTGCTGAGAATGAATGAATAACTGAATGAGTCCCAGTGATCCAAGTTATGTAATGAAAACACTTGGCGCCACCTAGTGTTGATAGAAAAGAGATATAAAACTACTAAATGACATTCCAATGAACATGTTAACACAGAGTAATGACATTTAGAGAAGTGCATCACTTCCCTTTATAATTACAGTCAAATGCATCCACTGCAGTTTTGTGACACAGATATTTTTTTTTTGTTAATTTTATCAGAGCACCTCCAAAGACTGCAGACTTGGACTTTTTCCGGATGATAATGTATTCTGAACCTGTACCCTTCAGTTCCATATGGGCCAATCAGTCTCCACCGCAGCCGCTTCAGTGCTATAAATAGATTTTATACTGCTGACGTGATAGATGAGTCATGCAGAGTCTCACTCAGCCTCTGCCCGCATCCAACATCCCCATCACCCCGCCCCGCTCTCCTCTGCGAAATCCTGCACCTCACTGCCCCGGTTCATTTTAGTGACCTGTCCTCTGACAACATAAAAAGGTGAGGGTATTACTTTCACCTGCATGATGTTTCATATTGAAGACATTTATTCAAAAAGACCATGAATCAAGTTCATGCAATTTCAGATTTGAAACACAATTTATGCATATTTGGTGTCTTGCGCAGTGCACCTCCTCACGTTACCACATTGCACAAGGTAACTCTCCGCTCCTGCTGGGTTCCCATTTGTACACCAGCTTATGATGTAATACAAAATGCAGATAAAAAATGCTGCAGTCTCTTCTGCATGTAATTCATCAACATCTCTATCAATATCAAAGTCAAATACATTCATATCATTACCAACATAACAAAATTAAAATGGATGATTATTGTAGTATAAAATACCAACACATTTTTGTATAAATATGACTTTATTTCCAAATACAGTTCACCTCTGGTATCATTTCAGACAACAATGACACATAGGGCTTACTGGACGGCTTAAATAACCTGATATAGTGAACAACAGATACAATAAATACATATTTTTAATGTAAAACCCATATCTGTGCTTCTTGTCACAAATCCAACCCATGGTAAAATGAATAGTTAGTATTTGTGTTGAAAGGCCGGCAGTTTGTTTACTCTCCCAAAGACGACAAAATGATATTATGACATCAGTGAATTGGTCAAAATAAGGTGCACTCCAGTGATTCTGAGTTTTCAATATTGTACAGGATCCACTCAAGGATTTTTAACATGAAGGACTCAAACATTATCCTGAGTGTGTCTTTGTAGTGTTGGGCCTGAAATAACAGGCTGTGTTGAAATATACAAGACCAACTTGATCCTGAGATCGATCCTGCAACCACGTTTTGAAGATCTTGGTCTTGGTTTGGTCTGAAGGGCATTTTCACTCAGTCTTATCTTCATTTTGGAATTGACCAGACTCTGGATTTTCTGTCAAAACCAGTTGAGAATCTAAAAATGTTTTTCTCTTTTGAACTATTCCTGATTATGTTGTACTTTGACTTAAAACATTTACTGTTAGCACACTATGTGTCGGACACCTGCAGAAACTGGAACATCAGTCTGTCTTCTTTCTGGACAGAAAAACCTCAGAACTAGGGCTGGGCAATGTGGCAAAAAAAAGATCACGATATATTATTTTCATGACATCTGATCTCAATTATTATCAAGATTTTTATATCATTTTTAGATCGCAGTTTTAAAACATCTGTACTGAAAACTAACAAAACCAGCGATTAGTTTAACTTTTCATTAACAGAAAGCAAATCAAGCAACACTTTTGCAGGTATGCAAGACCTAAATTAAACTTACTGTCCCCTTGAGAATAATGAAGACTCCTTAAAATGTAAACATTAACGTTATCAAAGAGACATTGCGGGACATCTGTTAAGTTATTTTAGTCTCCACACTTGACTCCACATTTGTTTATTCTCTTTACTTTCCCGGCAATTTACAAACAGAAGTGGAGCAGGGGAAGGTCGACTCTGATTGGCTGTTTTCACACACACATTTCCGCCATGTTTAATCAATTAAATATGCTCACAGCTGATAACAGTGATTGATCTGAAATTTATCAAGACTTTATAATCGCCCAGCCCTGATCTGAACTCTTACCTTAGGCATCAATCACCTGATAAATAAACTTCTTATCTTCAGATATTTAAAATAATTCTGGACTTCTCAGTGGCTTTTGGATGAAAAAAGAGGGATTTAGTTAAAGAAATGTGTACCTTGTTTTTGTCCATTAAATGTAATCAGAGGAAAACTAGATTAAAGGGAGAATACACTTTAACTGTTTAACCTTGTCATGGTTTTTTAAATTAATTTTAAATGGTCTTGGCCCCAAAAGTCCTGGTTTTGTCTTGTTCTCTGTTTATTCTGGTCTTGAGTACAACACAACTGACAGGCTCAGTGAAACAGGTTTGTCACTTTGGAGGTAGCTATTTACACGAGAGTTGAGCTTTTCTGTAAAAACACACAGTCCGCACGAGTCTTTATTTAGAAAGATAAGGGGTTGGATCTTATAAATGTGGACTTCTTCCTCTTGTACCCAGGATCTCAGGGTCTAGTGAACAGCTGCTGAGAGAAAAGCTTCTTGAGTTGAGCCACTTCCTGAGACAAACAGCTGATCTGGGTTCTGAGATTTGTGTTGTCTGTTAAAAGGTTGGTGTCCCCAGTTTTCTGCAGAGAGTTAAATGACCCAGAGCTCTGATACTGATGCCCTGTCTCCTCCCTAGACCATGGAGCCAGGCTCTCTGTGGGGCTGACCCAGCCCACCTGTTGGTGGCACCTCTCCTGGATGTTTGGCCCCACTGTGGCGATAGGCGGTCCGTGTTGTTGTCCATCAGAGGACGGAGACACGTCCCCCCCTGGGCCTTTGAAGCGGAGCTTGTGTGGGAGGCTCCTCAGGCACTCAGGTGACTCTTGTTTCTGTGCGTACAGACTCTCTCTGACTTTCAGGGAACAGCGCTGAGTGTCTTGGCCCAGCTCCCTCGGGAAAGGCCCAGAATGCTCACTCATTGTGTCGTCTACAAAGACAGAGTGAGCGCCAACATTTGAGGGACATGAGGTTGAAACTCCAAACTCAGAAGCGCTTTGGCTTGAACCTCTCCTTGGGTCGTACATGGCTCCGTGCTGCACAGGATGAGAGTGGAGGCTGTTGTTGTTGTTGGGGATGAGCTGTGAGTTATGGCACGATGATGTGTTACTTTGAGGCTGGTAGAAATGTGATGCATGGTGGGATGAAGACAGAGGCAGTGTGGACACATTGGGCGAATCTTTGACCAGGCCAAAACGAAACTTCAAGGCCAACAGCTCGGCCCTGAGGCGAGCGTTCTCCTCCAGGAGTCCCATAACTCGACTCTCCAGCACCATATCATTGGCTCGCCGTTTCTCCCTGGATCGTTTGGCCGCTTCGTTGTTCTTGCGCCTCTTGTCCCAGTATCCCTCATCTTTCTTCTCCTCGGACATTAACTCTCGTTTGCTGCGTGAAGTGTTGCCGCTGTCTTCATTACAGCTGCTGCCAGACTTATCTTCTGTGCAGGAAAGGTTGTCTTTATCTTTCAGGGCGAAGGTCCGACCCAGGAGGGTTCGGGCCAGCTGGCTGGTGGAGGTCAGGATGGAAACAGCTTCATCCCTGAAGGAGCCGACTTCTCCCAAATGTCCGGACTCTTGTCCCTCTGCTGCCAGTATGGGGGGGACACCGAGCCCCTGAATCATCCCTCCTGCTGTCTGAGCCGTCATTTCCCAACACTCAGGGTGAGACCTCAGAGAGAGTGGACAGCGAAGTATGTGCCAATATCACCACCTAGTGGTAAAAAAGAGAAGTACATGAGCTAAGGTTTCCCATATGTTTACAATATTACACACAGTCTTACCTTTACTATAGTGTGGGTGAATGTTTTAAAGTATTTTACACTAAGAATAGACTCCAGATCAATGAAGTAAAATTAAAAATGAGAAATACATTTGGTCATAACTACAAAGAAGACTATTATTTCTGATACAATATCGTGATATTTATTCATTTATGAGTGTTTTCAACATCTAATTTGTAGTAACCCTCATTGAAAGACCCTTACCATTAGAAAACTTTTTGAGAACTATTATTACTTTGATCTAGGATTATCTTATTTAAGTAAATCCCATTTACCATCAATTAATCTTAGCGTCACCTGTTACTTAGAAAGCATTACCAATTTTTTTTTTTTCATCCAATTAGATGGATAACAGACAGGGATACTTCAGTTAAAGCACATGCAGTTCAGTTTGCTAAAAATACAAATATACACTTACTTTCTTCAAAACTATCCTATTTATCGCATCACAAAACTATATAATAAACAATAATAAAATCAGCATAAATCACGTTAAACTGAAAGGAAACGTTACTCACAGATCGATCAGTTGCTGAGAGCTTTGATTTGTCTGTTTTTAGTCAAAAAGAGGAGACGTGCTGCTCAAACAGACGACCGCATGTTTCTGCTCCTCAAAAACTCCGCATCTCTCTCTGTTGTGTCTGGACCCGCTCTTTGGTTCAGTCGGGGTTGGATCCTCACCCCGGGTGACCCCCTCTCAACCCCACCCACCCACCTCGTCACACTTCCTTCTACTGGAAATTAAACCATCGACTGTGTTAAACCTGCAGCAGAGCGGAGCGCGTGGACGCGCAGACGAAGATCAACTACACGAGGAGCTCAAAAAAAAAAAGTGCTCCGAGAAAGTTATTACGGTAAAATGTTCCCGTCAGTGGCACGCGTCTGTTGCGTAAACACGAACTGAAATGATACTTCAAATTTGGGGTTGCAACAAATAAAAAAAAATAAATAAATAAAAAAAAGACGTCTTTGTAATATCACAACCTTGAAAAAACAAACAAAAAAAGTACGTGTGTCAGTTTTACCCTGCTGTCATCAATTAAATACTTCACATGGTGAACAAGTTACACAGTGGGCCAATGGTACAGCGCACTATAGGAAAAAAAAAACATTCGTACAAATAAAAAAATATTGAGTTGCCCAAACTATAGGAGCTCATTTCCGCCAGTTAAAAATACGAAAATAAAAAAATGGACATGTTGAGTTTTATTCAATTCCAAATTTTGGGATTAAAAAAACACATTAGTCTAAATTTGTATTTTTTTCCCCTCATCTTAAAATTTCAACTTTTTATCTTGAGATTTTTACTTTTTTTCTAATGATTTTGACAAATTACCATCTTAAAAGTTGACTTTTTCATCTCAAAATTATGACTTTTTTGGACCAATGATTAGACTTCCTTCAATGACTATGCGTTAAATCTCATAATTCTGACCCTTTTACTCAAAAATTTCACTGTAGGTTCTCATAATTTTGAGTTACCTAAAGATTTGAACTTATTACCTCTTGATTTTGACTTAATGTTAGCCTATATATATATATATATGTAAAACAGCCAAGTTTTCATTTTTATTTTTCTTACTGGCAGAAATGGGCTTTCATACAATAGAGAGTCATTTTACCTTTCAACTTTTCAAATTCACACCCCACAGTTTATTACTCATTAGGCAGGTACTGTAAACAGAGGAATTTGGCATGCAAATCTCCTTTTTCTCTATAGAAATAAACATCAGGAGATGAGTAAAGTTGAAGGGTGAAAGTGATCGGACACTTGCTGTTAAGCTTCAGTGAAAAGGTTCATATAAGGTAGATTATCATTTTTATGACGGCAGTAAGATAACAAATCTACTTGGTGGTGTAAGATACTTAACATCCAACTGTTTCCAGAGACATGGCTTATACTAATGAAAATCATCCCTTTTTACTGGGCCAACAAGATAATATCCTTTTTAATAAATCCCTTCTTCCTAAATCCTTCCACAACAAATTATTATCCGTTGCAGCTTCAGGTTGATTCACTTCAGTATTTTTGAACGATCCCCATATACAGCAGATGTTTTTCTCGTGGATGCTTCAAAAGCCTTCAATGGTGACATTTAGAAATGTAAATACTTCAGATAATAACCTTAAAAATGTAAACTAAAATGAGCATTTGATATTTAATGATACTGATTTTGAGGTGTTCTGCCAGCGGATTAGAAATAACAATGACCTTTTCAGTGAAAATATGACAGGTTTTGTTATTAATAATTTGACCTGAAAAGACAAGTTTGGCTGTACAACATTTCTGATTAGATTAACTGCCCTGGGAACTCTTTCATATTATTATTGTATTGTAAAATCAATAAGCAGAACTCAATCAGTTGATTATTTGTTGCATAAGGCTATGAACATGTGAGAAAATAAAGATATAACCTCACCATAACGTGATTTGCCCACAAGAGGCAGCGCTCTTTTTTTTTTTTTTTAGTGCTGTATTTATGATTTTGTACCTGTAACTGTAGATACTCAGCATAATGCAAAGATTTCTGTGTTAAATTCTCACAACTTCCTTGCATCAGACTTTTTTATGTCAAAATGACCTTTTCAGACGTTAATAAAAACTATTCCAGCTCTGTAATCTTCAGACTACATGCCCAGGTTTCTTATTTAAAGTTTTTGCCAGCTCTCTCTTGTTTTTGACAGAATGAGACTCATGCAGCTACATAACAATTACGAGGTTCTAAAGAGAAGCAGAAAACTGAGAAAGTTTCCAAAAAGGTCAACAAAATGCTGCTGGGGGCAGATCTTTGTTGTTGTTTATTGTGCTCTGTGCCTGTGGTATGTGCCTTTTTTTTTCCACCCCTGCGACACAAACAGCCTGGGTATACCACCGGTTAAAACCATAGGAAATCCTTCACCACTCTGAAGTGATATAATCTTCACCTGAAGTGAACTTTTTTAATTATGTAATGAATTTTTGAAACAAGTTATTCAAAAGGAAAATACCATGTGAGGATTTTTTAACGCATGCTTTACGTGTGAAATGTATTTCTCATAATATTTACACAGCAAAGATTGTTTCTTATTTAACGGCTGATACCTACAGGCGTCCCTCTTATCACTCTTTTTACATCACAGTGTTTGATGAGGTCATTCACTGTACAAAAGCCTGTGTGTACAGCCGTCATGGTGGCTAATGTTGTCCCGATTTGCCCTGTGCAGGTGAGCAGCCATAACAAGAGGTTCAGGGTAAAATTTTTTCATAGAAAGAAAATGTGGTGTGTCTTTGCGCACTTATTTTACTATTTCTTAACAAATACTGAAACAAAGTGAATATGCTGTTATATATTTTATCCGTTACAACACTGGATTTAAATCACGCCTGGTGCCACTGTCGAAGAACACACGTGAGGTTGTTTGAGGTCACTCGTGTAGTCCTCTCGATTCCCCGCTTTTTGGGACACTGTTGGCCTTAACACGTCAGGGTAAAGTAACCGCCTCATGTGCCACTACACCTGTGAGTTAATCTATAAATTATATAACCCCAGAGGTCTCACGGGGAATGCACAGACACCTGTACATGTGAGTCATTTGAATGCCACTTGATAGTGTGAACAGAAAAGAGAGCCGTTACATAATACGGACGGAGGGAGGGAGCATTTCAGGACTGCTTGGTGCTGGAAGTTCAATCGGGGTGAAAGCAGAGAAAAAGGCACATTGTTCCTGAGCGATCTGCTGGACAGTCAAACTTCCTCCATGCACATGGAAACACTTCACACTGGATCTCTTTGTGTCCGTATCAGTCTCACTGCTTCTTATTCTGCAACAAGCTGACTGTTTATTTCTCTGTGTTTATTCAACAGATCTTTTTTGGAAAATTTCGTAACAACAATATCACAGTGACCCAAACAGATCAATTTGTACATCTTACTGAACAGCAAACTTTGAAATCGGCATCAGCTGAGAAAACCACACACTGATGAAAATTTTCTGGTTGATCTACTCAAGAAAATCAAGGCAACTATTTATGTTGCTGAAGCAAGATTGTAGGTCTACACTGTTGGTAGGCAGCGGGTACACACTGAAGCTTTTACTGCCATAAGTTGCCTCGTTTTTATATATTTTGTATCTATTTTTTACATCTTGTTGTTGGTATTCATTGTAGACAGCAGGGAATTTTATTGTACAGGGAAACAGGTTTCTTTATGGTACATCAGTGATTCTCAACCAGGGGTACACAAGCACATTGCATGGGGTAGTTCAGGTTGTTCATTTTGATTTTCTGTTTATTTATTTATATTTCTGATTTATTTTCAAGGCAAAATATTTACTTTTATATTCGATTTGTGTGAAAAAGAAGCAAACGCTAGACGATTAAGAGTTCAAATTAAGTCGATAAAAAAGAATTTTAGTTTATAATCAGTTGTGTTGTATTCTGCTTTTGGGGGTGCTGATGTTGTGACAAAAAGGCTAAGGGGGTACACAAGGAAAAAAAGGTTGGGAACCACTGGTTTACATGACACTAAACACTTGCGATCTTGAATCTTTGAAAAGAAGTCAAAAAACTGCCGTGCCTTAATTAGAGCCACAGCAAGATTTTTTCAGAAAGTCTTTTGCATTTCCTTATGATAAATTTGCATTCCCTGGCAATACTGCTCAATGAATTTTACTTTCAACATTGTGAGGTAATGCAAAAGTCTTGCACGGAAACGTTAAAGTCTTCTTAAAATATAACTCTTGCTGTGATCCTTAAGGAAATCTGTAAGAACAGACTTAATAGACAAAGGTTAAATTGTCACTGGTGTGAGACAAGACACAGAGGGCAGGAGGGGAAACTGAAGTGAACACAAGGGGAGAAAGAACAATAAAAAGAAACAGGAAACCCAGAAGACTTAGGATGGAAACAGACACATGACAACTAGTGAACATGTATCACCAGAACACACACACAAAATCAGAGAAATACTTGACGGAGGCAGACGTGATATGGCGCTGGTACGGCTAAATGACTTTTAGTCGAGCTGATGGCCTGCAGCCTCTTTATTGTATGTCACTTCTCACTTTCAACCTGTTTTCTTTCTGTACACTGTCCTACCCCCCTCAGATGAAAGCATAAACAGCCTGAAAAATAACTTGAAATCACAAAAAAAAAGAGCCAGTAACAACAGCGGGAGAAGCTGTTTGACATTGGCAAAGAAGATTTGGTCATTTTAAGTGGTGGCACCATTTATAGAGGAAATAAACAGGCTTTCCATGTGTTTAAGATTTATTGATTCATAGTTTATATCATATTTCTGGCATAAGTAATAAGTAATAAAACCAGAGTATGGTTAAGGTTATGTTAAGGTTATGTTCAGGTACGTTATGCTTTGTTTTTGTGATGGTGATGATGATAGTTTTCAGCCAGTGTCACTGAAATTGAATTACAGATCAATTACATGATAGAATAGACTGATGTAAGTGAGCTTTCCAAGTGTAAGTAAATCAAGTAAATCATTGCACCATCTTTATGGTTAAGGTTCAGGGATATTGAGCGAATGCAGGTTTGAAAGGTGGAGTTCATCAGATTCTGGAAAATGAACCAAAGCACCTGAGTACAGGAGCAGAGAACAGACAGTGTCCTCATATGACCCAATGTGTTCACACAAGTTCAACTGAGGGGAAACGCTCTCACCCCTCCTCTCCCCCCTTTTTCTTTTTACATCACTCGATCCACTTGGACTCGCAGTCAGCAGCCGCGGTGCTGCAGCTGCTTTCACCATTTTAATCCTCATCCTGCTTTGGGACAGAAAGCCAGGGTTGCAATTATGTGAGGTTGTATAATTGCAAACAATCATCCACAGAAAGGTTTTGTCCATTCAATCTCTTTACTCTGAGTTGTAACAGAAAGTTACACTAACAAACACTTATCTGTGATTTGCATGTTTAACTTATTTTCAATTCAACACCCTACAAAGATGCAAATATTCGTTCATTTTGAATATGATACCTGCAGCACGTTGCACTGAGAAAGGGGCAACAAATGACTGAGAATGTTGAGGAACGCTGAAAAAACATCTGTTTGGATAATTCCACGGGTGAACAGGAACAGGACTGGAAACAAGTGAGTGTCATGATGAGTTATAAAAGGAGAAGTCCCAAAAGGCTCAAGCGTTCACAAGCAAAGATGGGGCCAGGTTCACCACTTTGTGAGCAACTGCGTGAGCAGATAGTCCAACAGTTTCAGAAAAATGCTTTTAAAAGTATAATTACAGAAATTTAAATTTATCAACAGTCCATAATTTAAACAGAAGATTCAGAGAAACTGGAAACACGTAAGCAGCAAGGCCAAAAACCAACATCGAACCTCTGTGACCTTTGACCCCTCAGGAGGCGCTGCATTAAAAACCCACATCACTGTGTAAAGGATATTAGCACGTGGGCTCAGGAACACTTCAGAAAACCATTGTCAGTTAACACAGTTCATCACTACATCTACAAGTGACAGTTCAGACTCTGCCATGCAAAGACAAAGACAGATATCAACTACAGCCAGGACCGCCGCCACCACCGCCACCGTCCTCTCGGGGCCCGAGCTCATCTGAAATGGACTGAGTCGAAGTGGAAAAGTCTGCTGTGGTCTGACAAGTCCACATTTCAAACCGTTGATGGAAATCATGGACATGGTGTCCTCTGGACCAAAAAGGAAAAGGATAATCTGGATTGTTCTCAGTGCAAAGTTCAAAAGCAGCATCTGTGATGGTATAAGGGTGTGTTTGTGCCCATGGCATCATGGGTAACTGTCACATCTTTAAAGGCAGTATTAGTGCTAGATGATACATTCAGGTTTTGGAGCAACATATGCTGCCATTGAAGCCACTTTGTCTTTTCAAGCACATCCCTAGTTATTGAAACAAGACAATGAAACCAAGACACATTCTGCACCTGTTACAACAGCATGGCTCCATAGTAAGTCCAGACCTGTGTCCTATTGAAATGTGTGGAACATTATGAAGCTCAAAATACAGCAACGAGGAGAAGTTGTACGAGCAAGAATGGGAAAGAATTCCAGCTCCAAAGCTTCAACAATTAGTGTCCTCAGTTCTCAAACGCTTATTGAGTGTTGTTAGGAGGAACGGTGATGTAACACAGTGGTAAACACAAACCCGTCCCAGCTTTTCAAGAGCGTGTTGCGGGCATTGAATGCAAAATGAGTGAATATTTGGGAGAAAAAAAACAACATAAAGTTAATCCGTTTGAACAACAAATATCTTGTCTTTAATTGAATAATTGTTAAACAGGATTTGCAGATCATTGTATTCTGTTTTTATTTACATTTTACACAACATCCCAACTTCATTGGAGTTGGGGTTATAAAAAGTAGATGCATGCAAATCTGAGCTCTCAGACTCAATACTGTCCTGAAAAGGCTTGATGAAAGAAAATCTATTTATGGATGCTTGGTGAGGAGTGCAGAGTTTCTTGAATATTGATGCCACAGCATATAGAGCAGTGATTGCTGTCTGGGTGTGTGTTTTTGTGTGCGTGACTCATGTTTGTTTGTTGTACTGAAGTGGCCCAGCGTCTGTGTCAAAGATGTTCCTGCTTCCTTTCAGTGGCTCTGTTGTTTGGTTGAGTAAAAACACTTCTGCCTCTAACTGTGTCTGTGAGATGGAGGAACAACAAAGTGTTTAAGGAAGTTGAATGGAATTGACAATAACAGGGTGACGGCTGTAAATGTTGCCTTTGTTATAAAACTCATGACTGCTGTGACTCCACACATCACTGGCACAGTCACTGAGAACAAATCAGTGTCGGGTGATAACGTCTAGTGTCTCTGTACCTGTAAAAGATTACAAAATACCTAAGTTCCCGTTCAATGGGAAACATACAAACTTGCTCTTGTTGTGTCTCTTCCAGTGGATGAAATAGAAAAATGTTCCCTCTAGTTTCTCCACCAGTAGATAAGATGTCAACAGGTATTCTCAGGGTGCCCTTTAAGCAAAGTGACTGTAAGTAAGTGTCCTCTGGATACTCCTCCTCCACACGATGAAATCTAACAAAGTGCCCACTTGATGCCCTTCCAGCTAATAAAAATAAAGTGCTTGCGCGGCGCCGCTGTGGTGGACTGAATATTAAAAAGTGATGTCTGCATCTTTGTTTATGGAGTCATTCTCTTGGTCAAATACGTCCACTGTTAAGTGTTTGCCACCACTGCCCTAAATTAGCAATATTTCTGAGTTTCTGCATGAGCAGATCCTTTAAATCAGTACGATATCTTCTCTAACACATCGTGGTCCCTGTAGTCTTCAGCCTTTTCAAGGTTATTTACTCCTAAATGTGACAGTCTTTGTACAGGAAGTGTTCACCGGCCTGTGTTAAGATCTTACCATTAAAGGGACTGTGAAGACTTTCTGAAAAAACTAGTTTCTGTCTAGCGTCAAAGACTCCACTTCAAAGGCGACATTTTTTGCTTCCCCTCTTGTAAAACCATCAAACAGAAATACAATTAGTTCGTTGTTGTCATTGCATTAAAAGCATGTAGCATTTAATCTCAACAGTTAGAGGCACTGCAGTCAAAAATGCTCCAAAACTACAGTTGTGCGTAAAAGTTTACACCCCCCTCCAGCAGAATTTTCTGATTTTTTTGGCCTTTTCTCAGAAAATATGAATGATAACACAAAAACCTTTCTGTCACCCATGGTTAGAGGTTGAGTGAAGACATTTATTAACAAACAACTGTGCTTACTCTTTTCAAATCTTCAAAGATGACCCTGTTCATTTTTTTATACACATACACTGGTGCGGATGGTTACCTTTAGTAAACATTCAAACACATTTGTGTTAACTTTTGTGCATTGGCCAAAACCACCAGAGTTGTGTAAACTTCTAACAGGGTCATTTTTGAAGTTTCTGTTGTCATTATGATTCAAAAAGAGAAAACACAGTTTTTGTTAACAGATGTCTTTACCCAACCTCTAACCATGAGTGATAGAGAGGAATTTGTGTTATCATTCATATTTTCTGAGAAAAGGCCAAAAAATCAGAAATTCTGCTGGGGGTGTAAACTTTTCGGCATAATTGTACCTGCAAGATTAAGGTGTGGATGTGCTTTCAGCTGAATCTCACAGAAAATGAAACTTTTAAAGCTACACTGCATTTGTGACTCACTCTTTGTGTGTAAACGCACGCCAAAGAAGCAGCTCATGCATCATAGTGACGACATTTGGAGCCTCATTCAGGTTAAAAACACTACACCAGATCTTCCTTTGTCACTTTGATCTTTTTCCAGCGCTGTGTTCCTCTGTGCAGACAGAAAGGACTCTCATGTATATTTAATGGTCATATATTTTATGTCTGGTTCATGCCTCAGTGCTTGTTTTGAATAGTGCTATAATTGCATAAGGGCTGAAATGTACCCTCTGTGGAGGTAAAGTATTATGTAAACAGGGAAGGAGGAACTAGAAAGTGGAACTAGAAAGGGGATTGCTAAAAAGTTTGTTTGTTCTTTCTGGGGCACTGGAGGACAGAGGTTTGTCCTCGTGTCATCCTCTCTGAATCGTTTACCTTTGAACACTGTGGTTAAAAAAAGGACACCGCAAGTTGAAGCCTCATGAAAGTTTTGTGGATGTAATAGCGGATGTGTGATGTCTCATGTGAGTACAGTCTCATTGGTTAGTTCCTCATCAGTGGTGTCAGCTTTTATCAGGAGGACTTGATGTGTTTATTTGGCGTGAGGAAGCTTAAGTGTTGGTGAAGTGAGTGTGTGTAGTGTAAAGGTTTGTTGAGCCACAGCTGCACTGGTACAATGAAAAGTTAGAAATAATCTCCAGACCAGAGCGTTTACAAATCCATCTCAGTAGGAATGAATAAAACCCATTATACCTGCAGTGACCCTCTAAGTCTTTCCCAGTAAAACTCGTGAGAAATTCTTAAAAGGGCACTCTGGTGTTTGTTTTGCACAATGATATAGAAAAGACTCTTTTCAGAAACAGGATCAGAAATGAAATGGAAACAGAAAAGCCGCAAAAGTCCAGAAACTTGATGCCTCTGAATGCAACACTCCCTAAAATGTAGCATAAAGATTTCTTTTATGATGTTACACTCCACCCGTATAAAATTAGTGTCATGGTACAAGTGCTCTTACATTAGAAAACCGCAAAACATGAGAAACTGGTTTGACTCCAATGAGCATGAAGGTGAAACGAGGTGATTCTTCTCAGTCCTGCTCCACTTCGTTTTCATAAGCAAACCACTAAAAATAATTCCCTTTGTTTAAAACATGTCACTTAATGAGCTCTCTAACTGTCTTTCACTCTGTATTAGTCTTCACGGTGTATATATGTGTGTGTTCATGTGTGTGTGAGAGCAATGGGAGCTCCATAATGTGATGACCGCCTCCATCATCTGACATAATCAGGATGAATCAGTGAGTTCTCAGTTGCATAAGCAGATTCTTGTCCTGACCTCACCCACACCCAGATTAGAAACACAGTAGACGGAGCAGCGAGCAGCCGGCTGAGACGGCCTACAGGCATGAGGCCTGATACAACCACCAAAGACTGCCCCCTATAGGAAACAGGATGGCATTACACCCTCAAACATCTCATTTCTTTCATTTACAGTCCATGTTAGGACTCTCAAAGTTAGGGCAACCATATTCTTAAAGCCCAGAAAGAGAACGCCTTACCCAGCTTCTTGGAGAGATTAACTAAAGATACTCAAGAACAACAAAGACGCTTCATAACCCATACAACTCCATTTCTGTTTGAAGCAAACATTTTGTATAATGTTAAACTGAATAATGTAACAAAGTCTATTACCACCAGTCAAAAATAGAGAAAATTAGTTGAGATTTATTCATGTATTTATTCTTTTTTTTTTTCTTTTTGCACATTTAACCATTTAACAAACTCCTCGACCAAATGGTTTAGCACATTTTGAGTTACCATATTCCAATAAGAGGAGTCTGTAACTCAACTCAGACTGATTTAACCATCTCTACCACTTGGTATAATAATGCAATGGATCTTAAGCCTCAATAACTTTTTTTTGTTGTTGTCGCTGTTGTTGCTGCTCTACTGCAGTCAAGTTGTTGAGATGACGTATTGAAAGCAAAATGTTCCTTTGTTTTGCACTTTGTTCTTTAAGTTTTTCATACGAAATGAATGTTTTGCATAGCAATATTCAATTTACAGATGCAGTTTTTCCTTGTTTCATGCAATATTTTCCTTGATTGAAACAACATTGCTCAATATTTTGTGGCATACTTACAGAAATCAAAACTGCTGGATATTTACGAGTAATTAGTTTATTTCCAAATCAGTATTTTAGTAACTTTTTCCTATATGTGGTATTAGTATGAAATTTCATATCATAACCACTAAGTGACACTTCAGCCATTGCGTAGAGGTCGATATTTTAAAAACTGAAAGGTTTGTTCAACAAAAGAGGGGAAAAAAAGAATGTGGTTTTTACTCACCCATTGCAACAAAAATTGCTCAAAATAGTGTTTCTATTTCTTTTTTCTTGGTGGGGTAGTTAAAGGGTTAAAGTCAAAATTTCAACTATTTCTCATTATGTTGCTTTTAAACGAGTTTGAGCTTTTGCACTCTGGCTCATTTCAGGTCTCATTTATCCCCAGTGCGACTCATTTACTTAATGGCAATTGGCTCTCTGGTTGCTCATTATTGTTTCCTTATTCACACTTTGCACTTTTCTGCAAATACTTGAATTTTTACTCTTCATTATCGGTATGAGCTCCGGACATGAACATTGTTAGTGCGTTTGTGTTTATGTACGGTGTTTCTTATTGTGTTTTTTTTATTGTGTATTATGTTGTTGTATTATTTCTGTATTTTAGACTTTTAATTGGGTCTTATTGTCTCATTGATGATATTGTCATTGTCTACCTTGTTTTTTGTGCGTTCTGGCTGCAACACTATTTTCCTTTAACGGGACAATAAAGACATTCTGATTCTGATCTATCTCAAAAATTCACTTTTATCTCAGAATTTTGCCTTTAATATCCTCAAAATTTTAACTTTCTTGTCTCAAAATACTTTCCTTTTTTTTCTTTCATTACCTGAGATCCAAAATAGCTAAATGGTGTCAGCCTCTAAAGAACGACTCAGGAGTATCTCAGCTGTTGTTTTCAGTTTTTGCCCTGCTGATAGAGAAAAGCATCTCAAGTCTAGTTTGACTCAAAATTTTCAGCTTGTCACTTTTATAGTGAAGTATAATCAGTTTTCACAGCATCAAAAGTTTTTATTAAAATCATGACATTGAAAACAACTTAGACTTTGAAGCACTCTTAAGATGATAAAAAAAATTACATTCTGTTAAAGAAAAAGGGTAATAAATATGTTTCTCACACTTCACAAGGAACTGTAGAGGCTTAAGATTATTTACAGTTTTGAATTCTGCTAGATGAGAAACAAAAACTTGATTTTCTTTAAATTATAAAAGCCCAAACAAACACAAATGAAGTTAACACTGTTTATATTACAATAAATGTTCCTAAAAGTTCTCGTACGAGAGATATCAGATCATGTCAACATTAATGTAACTAAGCACCGATGCAAAGCAGTCAAAATGTGTTCAACATATGATCATACAGAAAAGATTACTCTGTTGCATAACTTCACATGTTACACACATTTGAAAGGGGTCTTTGGTTAGTGTTTCAGTTTTCTGTTCACATGCACACAGTGTGTAAAGTGTTTTTCAGGTCGGTCCGTACCAACAAAAGAATACAAATGTTGTCACCCTGAGGATGTGACTCAGAAACAGCACCAGAAGTTCTCCCACTTTGAGAGGAAAAGTTTACTATCTAGTACTGGTCTGAATTAACAACCAATCAGACAACGCTAGGAACATTTTTAGTAAATATCTGAGATTGCAAGGTCCCCTATGAAACAGAGTTTGTCAGTTATCACAATCTTCTAGTTTTAAATTTTCTGAGTGAATGGCAGTGTTTGAATTTCATGTGTGTGCGTATGTTTGTGTTTGTCAGCATCATGTGTGTCTCTTCATGTGCAGAGCCAGGTGGTCAGAGCGAGAGAAGGCTCTCTGGCACAGGAGACACTGGTACGGTTTTTGGCCTGTGTGTTTGCGGTAGTGGCGCGTCAGCTCATCTGAGCGGGCGAATTTCCAGCTGCAGCCTTCCCAGGAACACTGGTAAGGTTTTTCACCTGAAGAGAAGAAAATGAAAGCTGATTGTTAATGTTAAGACAAGGAAAATGCAAAAATATATTTAATTCTGTGGTCAGTGAGGTTTACCCGTGTGTGTACGAAGGTGAGCTTTGAGATGAGAGCTTTTAGTGTACGTCTTGCTGCAGCCCGGGTATTCACAGCTGTGGATTGCCGGCCTCTTCTTACTCGTGGGCCTTCGGCTGCGTTTCCCCTCGATGCCTCCAGGGGGCAGCTGTGGGCTGATCAGCAGGGGCTGCTGGTGAAGGGGCAGATGAGTGGTGACCTGACAGTGGGTGTAGTCACAGTAAAGGTTGCCATTATGGTTGAAGTGAGGCATGTAGCTGTAGTGTCGGGGGTCAGAGGTCACAGCTTGTGGTGGCATAAACCTACTGTCGTGGAAGCTAACCATAGAGGCCGTGGGGTAGAAAGGGTTAAAGTCACATGAGGAGACTTTACTGTGGTTTTCTCTGCTGTGCCTCTCCATGTTGCCACCTTGGGAGAGGCTAAACTGATCTACAGAGGGAACACTGGGAAATGAAGCCAGACCTGTCTGGTCGTCATGATAACCATGCTGGTAGAGCTCAGGACGAAGCACCGCCGGCGTTTCAGGAGGGGAGAGGAGCTCTGCCATGAGGCCGCTGCAATGGTCCTGTCCTTGTTGGTCCTTAAAAAAAGCTGCTTCCTGGTACAATTTGTTTGGATTTAACTGTGAAAGCTGCTGCTCATTAGTGTCCATGGCAGGATTGACATCAGGTGACGGGCTGCTCCAATCAGACAGCAGGAGCTCGATATCCCAGGATACTTGGCTGTCACTATCCAAGAGTTCGTCTGTCGCTCTTTGAGAAACCTGCAGCTGCTCGGAGCTGTTTGGTAACAGTTTGTTACTCAGAGAATCCACAGGAAGAGAGCCACCTTCAGTCTGCCACACCTAGAGACAATAATATGATAATAATAATAAGCTGTGACAATAAAGAGAAGTGATGTCACAAAGAAACAGTGGTCGACAAAGTACACGGCTTCATTATTTCGGTCAAAAGTCAAAGTGCAACACATACGTGGCAAAGTATTACTTGAGTCATTGGTGTATTCAAAGCACTTTGAGTGAACCTGTATATGATGAATATTTACAATGCTTGAAAAGTGTACATTATGCCTAGTTTTACTTTATATATATTTAGAAAACATGATTTTAGAGCTTTAAAGCTCAAACCATTGAATAAAAACAGCAACTAAGTTACAACAAGCAGTGACACCAAAGTATAAAATGTTTACATGGAATAAAACAAATGTCAAGCTTTTACTTCAACATACTTTCCCAGGTCAGACAGTGACAGATATTTCCAAACTTTATCCTGAAACATGAAGTGAAGATAAGGCCACAAGTGTTCAGCTAGAAAATCATCATCCTTTTTTGCGGTAGCCATAACGAGCACCGCTAAAGGAACTTAATGATCTAAGTGACTTTGAGTGCATTTTTCTTTGCTTTCAACCTTTACATATACGATGCACAGGAACGGCAGCTCCACATAGACAAACCACACATGAAGCTACACAAACACAGGTAATGGAATTTTAGAAATGACACAAAATTTCACCAGCTGACTTTTGACAAAAAGTAGAAAGTGATTAGAGCATTGATCAAAATGTAGTGTAGTCAAAATGTAGTGGTCAAGAGTCAATTTTTTGTCCTTTAAATGCAGCAGAGTACAACTCCTGTGAGGCACATATACTCAAACAATGTTTTCCAGTACGTTACTCTAATAAATTTGTCAGGCTGAAGTGTTAACTGTGTCAAAATGTTCTGATCAAGCTCACTTCGAGCTTTCGTTATTTGTTATTTAACTTTAGAAACACTGTTAAACCAGGAATTCTTTTTACTGAAAGGAAAAAACGCATAGTTTCATAATGTCAGACCAATTTAGCTTTACAGCAGATTCAGTAAAGCTTTAAAAACAACCACAACAAGTACCACCGATCCTCATTATTAACATTTTAATGCCTCATGAAGTATTTATGGACTAATAAGTGTAACTAACTGTACGCACCAGCTTAAGAATTGGACTCAAAAATATAAATCCTGTTGTAATATGAATTACAACACCATAAATATAACTTAAGTAAAAAGCAGATATTTTCCTCTGCTGACCCTCTTCAGTTTCTGAAGTAATGTCCACAAAAATGAGAGCAACATTTCTATAACGGTTTGACGTGTGTCCTTAAGAAAACTCTAAAACCTTTCAAGTTATCACTTTTTCAATCAGTTTTGATTGAGGGTGGGTTTAGGGGGGATCTGTGCTATCTAATTTTTACCTAAAGTCCTACAACTACACAAAAAATAGGGTTGAGTATTGTTGGAAAAGTTCTCAAGACGTTGGAATTCTGAGAGGAACATATGGTGTTTTAAAAGCATTAAAACTTACTCTGTAAAGGATGAAAGTTTACTGTGTGGTTAAAATTATTCAAACGCACCAAAAGCAGGATCCCACTTTCTGATACAACTGAATAAAATAACACCAGATATGCAAATGTCTGTCTTCAACTCTTCAAAACCCAGGTCAAACATGAGGTTCATGTTTGTAATAGGTAAGGTCGTGAATGTGAGATTAATTGTAAGAGATAATCAATAAAGCATTCAGGGTAAAGATTATATAAAGAAAACTATGGAGGAAAATGTGGTCTCAACCAAATACTCACTTTCATGTTGTCAGTGGAATGAGCGAGGTTGGAGAAGGAGCTGAAGGATGGAAGCACCGTCTGAGTAACAGCCATCAAGTAGTTTGAAATTATTGACCTGAGATTTTACAAAAGTGAAGTGACTTTTTTCTCCTACAGTCTTATTTTGTTATCACCTGACAGCTTGTGTACAGAAAGTCATAACCCAGAGAACGAGGCCACAGAAACAGGTTTTTAAAACTGTCTCTTTTCCTCCTTTCCTCCCCTGTCTCATCCCCTATCTCTCCCTTCCCTCTCTTGTCTATCTTTGTCAGCTGCAGGTCTTACTTCAAATCTTTCTTTCTCATGTAGGTTTTGACCGTTGGGAGGTGGAGCGAAGGCATGAGCTATGCGGGTGTCCCCCCCTTTTTTTTTACTCTAAGAAATCGTTCAATTTTAATGACCAAAAACCTCCTCGGTCTAAAAGGTACAAGTAAAAAAAAATAAAAATTCTTCAGGTGGTAAAATAACAAAAAAATACATCAGAAAATTTGAATAAATAGTCAGTGTCAGGATTTTTTCCCTTGAGTATTTTTATTTATATTATGGCATGAAAAAAAGGTTTCCAATTTTTTTCAAATATTTGTAACTGAGCATTCAACATAAAACAGTGTGAACTTAATGTAAATATGACTTTTTTTTCTTTGTTGGACTTCTTTTTTTTTCTTTTTTTCTTGGTAATTAAATGAATAATTTTTTTTCATGTTTTGAAAAACTTTTTAACTCTCTTTCATCCATTTTAACACTAGTTAATTTCTAGTTTATATGCTTTTTGACCCTCAAATGTTTGTCTATAACATTTTTAAAAATATTTATGTGTTTGGAAAAAAAATTTAAAACATTATTCAGGCCCTAAGAAGAAGAAAAATATCCTGACAGAGGCTAATATGAATTCCCACCACATAAACCATTAAATTTAGGAGTAAGTAACTTTCAAACAGGTGTCCACTGTAGTGACCACTATGCACCACAGGGTTAATGTCATAAGAAATTAGATTTATGTACAACACTAATCAGTATCATGCTCAAGAAAGTATGATACACCAATGGAAAGAGAAGTAAAAGATTCTTCTTTTTTGTAATTTCTAAACTTCGTATGGATATTTAATGTTTTTACAAACACACACATATTGTTGGATGACATCCATTTAGACTTTGTTTTTAGGTCTGCAGTTAAAATCTCATCTGTTTTCGATGAGTGAACAGTTCAAGTCAACCACACACCACACACTTGACTTTACATGTCGGCCTCTGTCCCAGTAAAGACCATCAGCTCAGACTTCTGAGAAGACCTGTGTTGAAGGTGATTATACTCCGGCTTCTGTTTATCTGTCGACGTGTGTAAGAGACACACTTCTGTCTTCGTACAGATAATGAACTTCTGACTGCTGCTGATCCACGATGACTTGCCCACCACTGATAAACACGCTCTCTCACCCCCTCAGACACACAACTACAGAAGAAAGAAAGCTGTGGTCACCATTTTCACACAGAAAAGCTGAAAGATTAAAACTTGTGAATGTTATTCAAATTTATCTGGAGATATTTGTTGTGCCTTTGGCAGAAAAGTTTCTCTTGAAGGACCTCAGAGTAACATAGGCCTTGTGTGTATGTGTGTGTCACTGTGTACATTATGAAAAAAAGACAGAAAAAATGGAAAACACAACGTTGGTAATGTTTCAGCTTTACAATGAAGAGTACAAGCCCCTTAACCCTGCGATGAATCGTGGTCATGACAGTGGACACCTATTTAAAAGTTATTTCCTCCTAAATTCAATGGTTCATGTGGTGGAAATTCATATTAGCCCGTGTCAGGATATTTTTATTCTTCTTAGGGCCTGAAAAAATGTTTTCAGTTTTTTTTCCAAACTTATATATATTTTAAAAATAGTTATAGACAAACATTTGAGGGTGAAAAGGCTTATAAACTATAAATTAATCAGTGTTATAATGGATGAAAGAGAGTTAGAATGTTTTGCAAAGCATTAAAAAAAGATTATTCATAAAATCACAAAAAAAAAGAAAAAAGTTGAACAACCAAAAAAAGGTCATATTTACATTAAGTTCACAGTTTTACGTCGAATGCTCAGTTACAAATATTTGAAATGAAAGAACAGGAAAACTATTGTCATGCCTTAAGACAATCAAAAACACTTAAGGAAAAAATCCTGACACTGACTTACATAATTCATGCATCAGAGGGTTAATGTTAAGTTATATTGGCTGAAAACATAAGAAAATGTAAGCCTATGGGCTTCAAATCGAGTCAAAGAACTCTCATAAACAGAATAATAATCAACGTAAAGTTACTACAATACGGCAGCAAGACAATAAATGGAAAAAGGTAATGAAATAAGAAATAGTATAAACAATAAGCCAAAATAAATAAATAAATAAAAGTGTTTAAACAGACTTACAAATAGATTGCTTGGTCTACAGGTAGATAAATATAGATTAACATGATCATGTAAATGTAAAAAATAAATAAATGACGTTCACCCCCATCATTGGTTTTGTAATTCAAAATTGAAGAAAAATGAATTCATTATGTTTTCTAATTACTTTTTTTTTTTTTTTTTAGCTTTACAGGTGTGTTTGTTTCTTTTAATGCAAGGTTGCACCATATGAAAAACCTTTAACACTTTATTTGGATTTTGTCCCCATAAAACTTATAAAGCTCAGTTTAGTTGTGAAATGTATTGAAAACTCATTGAAAATACTGCATCATCTTTGTCTCCCTCTGGTGACCGTTTGCTGGGATTGTTTTGCTCTAAACAGGCTGAAAAAAATTGTTTTAATGTCTTAGCCACTTTCATAAACCAAATGTTAAAGGTTTTCACTGGCTTGAATCTTTTTAATAATCTTTAATTCGGAAAAAAATGCTCTTATTTCGTTAACTTGCAGGAGCGTTGAATCAGGCGTGTTGCCATAGCAACAGACACACAGCACCATCAGGAGGTAACTTCCGGAATTTGCGAAGGCCTGCATTATATTTAACGAGGATCTGCTTAAAGAAAATACGTTTTTGAGTAAGTTTCTACGTTATTTATTTCGTTAACTTCATCTTATGTGAGCCTGCCTCTCTGTTTTAAATTTATCAACGAGAATCATTGAGACGAATTGGTCTCCTGTCTGTAGCCGAACAGTTTAGCCCAGTTAACCCACACCCACAGCTACAATAAAGATTTTTCAAATAACTTTTATTTGAACGTTTTCCCTCAGCTTTAAATCCGAAAATGTATTTTTGTCATTCAAACGAGTTAAGATTTTCTCCAGCTTCATTGGACAGTTATTTCACCACAGAGACTGATGGTTGTGACTTTGTGTTTTTATTGTGAGGTTGTGACAGATCATGGAGGCTCCAGCAAAGAGCAGAAGTGGAGGTGGATTGTGGAACAACCCCAGAGTCACACAGCACAGCAGAGAGACCCAGGACAGGCTCAGATGTGAGCTCTTTTTGTTGATTTTATGGTGCAAATTGTTGTGAAACTGCTTGTATGTGTGGGCAAACAAAGACTGGGCAATTAATTGTAAATTAGATTGAATCACAAAAGGTCTGCTGCAATATTCTATCACAGACAGTGCAACATATCTTTAACCTGATATGTGACAAAAAACCAGATATATATATATTTTTGAACAGTATTTAAATGTTTAATGCTCTACACCAGTGTTGCTTAACCCTGCTCAACCAAAGAGGTGAATTGTTGAAAAATATCTTTGCAAGAGCAACAATCTATGTGGTGAAAAGTGGAAAAACAACAAAGAATAGCAATAAATATAAGAAAAAGTTTCAAAAGCAGCAGAAATGAGTGACAATGGGTGAAAATTGGAAGACAAATTGGGAATTAACCAGAAAAGCAGCAAAAAGTGACTAAAATTGGCAAAAAGCAAACACGAGAAGCAAAAGTAGTGTTCAGTGTTTAGAAATGAACATACTTTCAGAAGCCTGACATTTCTTTTAAAAAATTCCTTTTTATTGATTGTATTTGATATTCTAATTTTAAGAGACACTAAATTTGGGGTTTTCATTATTTGTAAGTCATAATCATCAGCATTTCAAGAAATAAAGGCTTGAAATAACTTAATTTATGTGTAATTAAGTTAAATGTCTAGGTTTCACATTTTGAAATGAACGACAAAAATATAGAACCTTTTCATGGAACTCTTAAGTTTTTGTGATGTACTTGAATTGACAAACAGTTTGTAACAATAATCCGTCTTTTCTACCTAATTTATGTATTTCTTATTTAAAACTTGACTTATAATAAAAAAATATCATCCCCTTACAGCTACTGATATCAAATTTGACATATAATTCAAAATAGCTCTTTTTTAAAAAAAGTTATAGATGTCTAGTTTTATTTATCTAGTATGGAGATTTATTGCTTGTTTGTATTCTTTATGTGTGAACAATGAAATGTTTCTCCTCCTCTCCTGGTTCACAGTAATGAGACAAGAATCAAAGCTCAACAACCTACAGAGACAGAAGATCAGTAAAGACCTCAAAAGTAAGTTTGACATGTTTGATGAAATGTTTGGGAATTTGGTAAAGACAAATTATTGACTGAGCTTAACAATCAAGAAGGTAAAAACACTACGATGGCATCTTGTGGCCACATAAAGCAATGTAACAATTAGATTCTCGTGAAAGAAAACTCTAAACTTTTGAGCTCGAACAACCAAAGATTTGACCTTTTTTCCCACTCATAACATAAAAATCCTGTTTGAAACCAGTGATTTAAACAGAGGGAGGGGCTGTTGATGAAAAGCATGCGTCCCCTTGGAAGCCAAAACGCACACTGTTAAAATGAGGTTACTGCCCAAATAATGTTGGGAACCACCAAATTAAGGTGCTTTTCTCCTCACTGTCACATAAGAATCATCAGCCTCCTCTTTGTTCGTGAACTTTGTCTTGATGTTGTTGGTACACTCCTCCATCAGCATGTTTATGAAGTGTTCAACCCTGCTACATTTTTAACTGTCACATGAAGTTTTTGTGTTGCATCCCCCACAGATGGAGCTAAACTCCAGCTGACCTCTGATCTCACATCATCAGCTTCCCCCCCAAAGACTAAACCCTGTAAATCTGCCCAGAAAGGCCTCCCGGGCATCCCTCGGAGACGAAGTGCAGAATCTTGTCGCTCTGGAGACAACTATACAAGAGAAAAGTTTCATCCTGGTCCTACAAGTGCGTTTTTTTTAAGTTAATACAGTTGTTACCTCAGCTTCTCTGTTACAGCAGGTCTCTTAAAACTCCTATTTGTGATGTTTCTTCCATGAAACATGTTCTTAAACCACTGTTTTTTCTCTGATTCACCCAAGGAGACTTAGAAAAAGAGAAGAGGAGGCTTCAGAGTATTTTGGCGTCTGGACAAGAAGAAACTGAAGCTCCAATTCCTCAAAAAGTTTCTGCCTGTGAGGAGCCAGAGGAGAGGGACAGGTTTGAGGAAGGTGGGTTGACTGCACCATAACTGATTTACATAAGAAGTGAAAGAAGATGAACAAATTTATGAAGTTGTTCTGGGAAAGACGGAAAAGCAGTTTGTGTTTTTTCTTAGTGCTGGATGAAATAGAGGAGAGGAGACAGTTTCTGGCAGATATGGCCTCTCTGGGTCAGGAGGAACGCTACATTGACCTCATCAACTCAGAGATATCACAGGTGATGAAAAACAACTTTACAGATCTGTTTCATGATGTAGGTACATTTGTGTGAGGATCAAAGAAGCTTTTGGACACATTTTTGTTTTTAATTTGTTGTTTACTCCGTGGATGTTGAAGTTCCTTGTTTTTTTCCAGATTATTTTCAGCTACCAAGAGTTATGTAATTTTTACTCTGCTTGATTTTTGTGTTTATTTGTTGAATTCTGTTTCATTTTGTCTCCAAAAAACAGAAATTTCGGGAACTGGAGGTGTTGGAAAAGAAACACAATCTAAAGATGAGCAAATAACATCTGAGGAAGAAGAGGAGACTGCAGAACAAAAGCTGTGGAAATGTGTGTGATATCAGTTTATACAAACATCACAGTAAAACACATTCGCTTCTTGCATTAAGTTATTTATTACTCGGCCCTCCAGTGTCAGTATTCTTTATAAGCTTACTACTGTTTTAGGACAAAAATGTGGCGCTACAGGAGCCTTTGTTTGCAGCTGCACATGAGGGCAGGCACAGAGAAAAAAAACATATAAACCATTTAAAATGGAGGACAAAAACACCATGTTAATGTGAGAAAAGAACAAGTTTACAGATCAAACCTCAAACAAATGAAGCTCGACATACACCGTTAAATAAATGGCACTTTACAGACAATAGTGACGTGGTCTCCTGTCCACCCAAAATAAGGCAAAACAGAAAGAGAAAGGCAGAGAAGAACATAAATTAATGATTGCATATTCCGGTTTTCCCCAATACTTGAAAGTGTTGTTTTGCTCCAGATGTTAGAATACTGTACTTTTGTCTTTTGTTTCACTCATGGATGCATGTTTGACCTTTTAGGACTGGAGACTGTCTTAACAAACTTGATTTGGAGGATCCCTCCAGAGCTCACATTTGGGTCTCCTGATTTTTTCCTTTCACACTCACACACACACACTGCAAAAACTGAAATCCAAACACGTTTTCTTATTTTGAATTGTCTTATTCGATGTTATATCAGCCTGAAAACCTAGAAAGTGCTTGAACAAGTCTTACTTAAGATATTAAAAGACTAAAATGGTGCCTGGATTGTTTGTTATGAGTTAAAATTTACCCAATTCTTCCAATTGGGTAAGAAAAATGTCCCAGTTAAGTTTCTTGTATGAAGACATAATTTTTTACTTCACTGAACTTATCATAAAAACTTTTCTTACCCTATCAGCAGATTTTGCTCCACTCTTTGCAAGCAATCCAGGCGTCATTTTTGTCTTCAAATTTCTTGAAATAAGCTTTTTTCTGGACTTGTCTGGTGAATGTGGCTCATGTTTAAGTCTAATAAGACTTTTTTTGTTCTAAAATAAGAAAGATTTGCTAAGATTTCAGTTTTTGCTGTGCACACACACAAACACACACTCACACATAAACACAGTATAGTAATTCATCCAGGATGATATGCATTTGCAGAAGTGACTGCTTTGCAAAGCTTCCACCACAGAAACTAAAAAAAACAAAGCAAACCACCACCATAACATAGCAGCAAGAGCGGCGGTAAAACTGTTTCAAGGGTGAAAGCTGAGAAATGGAAAGGTGAGTTCATCTGAAGGCAGGGCCTTTTCATCTGTACCATAATCTTAAAACATGAAATGAAACCTTCTCTGATATCTTTCTACTGACCTTTGGAACCAATGAGGAGACAGGTTTTCAAGGAGTGTCAGTCAGAACCAGGTAAAACCATGTTAAAAAAATGAAAAATAAAAGAAATCAGGGATGAATTTCATCCAAAGGGAAGTAATGGATCTCTCCTTTGGTGAACTTTGATAAAAGGCCAACAGGGCAGAGATGCTGTGCAGTATTTATAGCAAAGCAACAAATCAGTGCATTTATCTTGGTGCTTGTGTCACAGGCCAGTGAACAAGCATGTCAGTTTTTAAAGCAGTTGACTTGTTAAACCATCTCTTGAGAACTAAAAGGCGACTGATGAGTCTTTGAAGTGAGATGTGAGGCAGGACTGGACTCTTTACGTCATTATTTACAGTTAAAGGAGACCTCCTCTTATTGACCTGATGATGGGTTTTCTTTTTCATCACATCCTTTGCATTTTCTTTAGTTCTGTCTAAAATTTAAAGTACATCCTCTTGGAGGAGTACTCGTCTTTTCTATGGGGACTTTTCCTTGCGGGGGCTGTGGTTTTTGCCGGGCTCTCCTTTATGGCTCAGCCTCTTGAGAACTTTGATGGGTTTAAACTTTGCACTTTTTTTCTTCTGCTGCTCCACCTCAGGCTCCTTGTGGAAGTCTGATGAGGGCAAAAAGAGAAAGACAATTAGCTCATAATTGACATTCTGAAAAATTCAAGTTAGAGAGCAGCATTTGGATTGTCTGCACAAGCTCTGGTTTGATCTAAAGCAAAAAAAAAAAAATTGGAGCTGCTCTTCATCCCACCTTTTTTTTTTAGCATGGCCTCCATAAGTTTATCCTCCTCTTCTTCCCTGTGGCAGAGTAATTGTTAATAGATGCAGAGTATAATGACAGTAACAGTTCAGGGTTAGGATGATCTATCGTTCATTAGTCACCTCTGTCTGTCCTGGTCCATGTTGTTGACTATTTGGTTACGTTGTTCGATGATGGTAACCAGCTCAGCCATCAGCTCCTGCTCCCGACTCTTGTCCTCCTCTGTCCAGTCTTTATCTTTAGAAAGAAGGGATGATAATTAATTATCTTGTGTTGTTTTTTACATCACTTCTGTTGCTCTGAACTGAAATGTAACTGCACAGAGTTTGGTTTTAAATAAAAGGTTTGTTCAACTTAACCTGATTGTGATTTCCACCTTTTTGCTGCAAATTTAAAAAAACTGGTGTCCTTCTATGCATCAAATGGATTGAATTCAACATCTATATGGTGATTTACTTGGGAAATTAGAATATTGAGATATTTATTGTGCACTGCGATATAGCTAGAAAATATTGAGATACTGGTTTTAGGCCAAATTGTGCAGCTATCTGAGACAGAATTGGATCATTTGGTACAGTTTCGAACTAAATTAAACCCCTGTGATGTAAAAAAGACTCTGTCATTGTCTGCTTGGTCTAAAAAGTTTGAACAACATTAGACCAAATCTATGGAGATCCTTTTTTAACACCAAACTCACCTGGTTTGTTGAGAAGGCACCTCAGCTCGTACTCCACGTCTGCTTGTCTCTCCTCTAGATTTTGCTGCTTTGCTCTGCAGAAAACAAACACATAGCACTTCATATACCTGTAAAAACATTTACTGTAAATAAACTGTAAACCAAAGTGACTAAGCAATTAAAGCTTCTAACAAGAGCAGCCACAGTAACTTTGCTGAACCACTAAACAAAACTGAAGACCTGTTTTTAGTTTTTAATCTCCAGACACTCACGTGTAAACCAGCTCAGCTTCTCTTCGCACTAAAAGGTGTTTCTCATGGATAAGAGTGAACCAGTCAACCAGCAGGTTCTCCTCATCCTCATCTGAAAACAAAAAAGGAATAGATTCATTCATTTATTCCTATCATTATTTTTACACTTTTACCTCTAAAAGTGTCTGAATATTTTAAAACACTTTTGTGAACTATTTAAGCTTGAGTAGCAGTTAAGGTTTGTAAAACAATTTGTTGTGTTACCATTAGGGTTGTCTCTCAGCTTCTTCTCCAGCTCCACTCCTCTCTGCTCCAGTTCATCCAGCTGCTTCTCCAGTTGACTCATCTCTCCGTGGATGTCCTCCACTGGGATGTACTGATCCGACTGGACCTGGACAGATGTTGGGATCATTTAGTTCTTCTGTATTTGACACGAACCTGAGCACATGTGTCGTTTATTTATTCATTTAAAGCTTTGAATACAGAGTGCTTTGTCTGAAGACTTGTACCTTGCGTTTAATCAGAGGGAAGCCATGGCCTGGTGCAGGAGGTCTGGCGGGTCTCGGGCCTTTTGGCGGTTTGGTTTTGGCCTTAGAGGGAGAAGGAGAAGCTTTCCTATTGAACGGATTCTCCTTGCATATTCGCTGAGATTAAAAAAAGGGAAACAGCTGAAATAACGCAGGCAAGGTGTGTTGCTTTGAATTTTTCATTTGTTATTGTTTATTACTTTATTGTGCACATGGCTGGCTCCAGAGGCCAATGGACTGGGTGCGGCGGGTCGAGGAGGAGTGCTTCGACTTGTCTGTGGCGTAGCTGGAGCTGAGCTGGCGTTGGATGGTACAGGAGAAGGCTGGTGACTCTGGGAAGGCTGAAGAAGATGCTCATTCGAAGACGTCGGGGCCGTGGGGTCACACGGGGAACAGATGGAAGGCTCAGAAACACTTTTAGTGAAGGCGTGCTGCTGGTCACTGCTGGCGCTGCCTCTGGATGGAGGCTGGGAGGAGCTATGGTCTGAGCCAGAGGACAGACTCTCTGTGCTTAGAGCTGGAGAGGGAGAGCAAGAGGAGGGCTGAGAGGGAACTTAAAGGGGAAGGTTTGGTTCAAAATAAAGAGCAAATGGAGCCCGACAGGAACAGAACAGGAACAAAGAAGTAAGAACAGGTTGAGATTGAAAAAAGCATGGGGGAATGAAACAAAAACCAAAATTAACACCCATTAAATAACACCTTGTAGTTTTGCTTTTACTTCTGCATGTCAGTTTAACTTTACAGAGCTGTACTTTTGAGAGTGGCGTCTGAAAACATCAACACCGAAACTTTTTCTTCAGTATAAGACAGTGTGAAGGGTGTGAGTCTGATGTGTGATATTTGTGGGTGTATGATAACTTGTGCTGCCTGTAAACATGAAGTCATACAAGTTTAGAAGAGGCAGAGGAAGTTAGGCTGTCAACAAAGCAGAACATGATGAGGCTGAGAGATTTAAAACAGCTTATGTAATACAATAATTGGTCTAAAGGGACTTTTTCTGTTGCATGATGACATATTTTAAAACAGCTAAAGCATGGAAAACATTACTAAGCCAAAGGTTTTGTAGTCTGGGCTGAACAAATCGATCATATGACTTTAATCCAGTTCAGACTCAATCGCACTGGCTGTAATGAATATTATATTTATCATTACAATATCAATAAAAGAAGTGAACTTATATTTCAGTAAAATGCAACAGGGCTTAGACACTTTTGAAATGCCAACACCTGTATATGAATGAAAAAGTTACACTAACAAACCTGACATGCTTTATATACTGCTTTGTTTTTCAAAACATAAAAACAAACAGGAGAACACAACTCCTCTGAAACAGATAGATCCAGTTTAAGCCTTTTGAGGGGGCAATTATTTTTTTTTAACTTTTCTTGTGGTGGTTTTTTCAGTTCTCTTTCCCCTTGTTTGTTTCTGTGTGCATTGGAGAGCAACTCTACCATTCACTATAGAGAGAGCAGAGCAGAATTATGTCTTGACATGCGACCATGAGACATTAACGACCTCATCGGCTGAAAAAAAATAAAAAAGTTCTTGTCCTGTTAAATTAAAGAACATGACATAGACTTTATCTATGACGGGGTAATTCATAGCTGCATCAGCTTTGCCAAAATTTCAAGATTTGTATGACGACATGCCAACAAACAACACACACCCTCTCTGCAGTTCTGAATGAGTAAACACACACAAAAAAACCCAGAAACAACCTGCTTTGCAGCTTTTCTTTTTAAAAGGGGTCATTTCCTGCAGCAGACTGTTAGTCACGGTAACCCTGCCTCCTGCTACTGACACAGTTGTGCTTTGCCCTGTTCAAGCAAAGAGTTGGTGCTTGCCAAGCATCAGTTTTTAGCACCTGGGGCCAGTGCTTTGTCGGTGGAAACACAAGGAACTGGTGCTAAGTCATTAGCCTGGAACTAGCATTAACACCAGCTCTGTTGAAAAAGGGTAATCGAGTGTCATCTGTCATGTATAAGTGATAACTTGGTTACATCAGTTTAGAGTTTGAGTAAATTGTGTTCAAACTTCTACTCACTGCTGCACTATTATCATATTTTTAGCCTGTAAATACTAGTCCCATGACTCTCTCGTCTATTTGTTATTCTTTTATGTTTATAGTTGCTGATAACACTCTTCATGCAAATTTTTTGTTATTACTATTTTACCTTTTATGCCTTACCACTACCTTGTACAAGAGAGCACAGTATACCACAACAAATTCCTTGTATGTTCAAGCATACCTGGCGAATAAAGTTGATTCTGATTCTGATTCTGAACTGACCTTGGCTCCCTGCTGGTGGCCTTGGAGCTGGAGGTGCCGGTCGTTTCTTGCTCTTGCTGCTCCCCGGGCTGGCAGAGCGGGATGAGCTTCCTCCACTCGAAGGACTTTCTGCACCTCCTGCGTCAGCCGCGCGGGTGATGCTGTACCATGGGTGAGAGGCAGCGACTGTAGCTGGTATTGCGCCTCCTTCTGGTCCCTCTTCTTCCTCTACCTCGTTATTTTCATCGTCATCATCGTCGAACGGGTTGGAGGGCGGAGGGGGCGTGCTGGTCCTGGGAGCCTCTCCTTTAAGAGAGGACACAGAGCCTGTGTTTGGGGGGGTTGCCAGTCCGGCTGGGGGAGGGGCGGGGGCTTTCTTCTTCTTGGATTCTGATTGGACCAGGGCGAGCCAAGGTGGGTCTTTGGGTTTATGGGTGCCACTGGACAGGCTGGACAGTGATAGACAGACAGGGATGGAGGGGTCACAGAGGGGAGACAACAAAATGCAGCTCGATGAAGGCATGAAGGGGAAACAACGATAACGCATGCTGTAACACATGAGGAGTGTGACTGGAGGTGTAAGATAAAGATGACAGGAAGATGGACAGAAAACAACTCATTCACGAGTCACTCGGTACCTTCCAGGAGACTGCGATCTCTCTCTAGGTTTGGGAGGCATCAGAGGCTTCTGGTTTTCACCTGCGAGTACAATCAAAATGTCAGTTATCATCAGCTGATCTTATTCATCTAAACTCCTTTATATTCTTAATTGAGGACACACCAACTGAAAGACTGTCTCCTGTACGTTGCAGCCGTTGTCGAGGGGCAGGGCGAGGAGGAGGGGTGCATTCAGAGACCCTGCGAGGTGCTGGAACCGGCCGAGCAGCAGCTTCATGATGACTGATGTGTGCAGAAGGCAGGTCCCCATTAGTTGTCAGTTTAGCTTCTGTTTTGGTATCCTGCTCTTTCTCTTCCTCAACCTCCTCTTCTTCATCACTCTCATCAAAGGGATTTGGAGGAGAAGAAGAACGTGGCACCTCCTCTGTCTCTCCAACATCCTCCATGTCTTTTGCTTCTTCCAACGAGGCTGATTGGTCTGTTGTAGCAGCAGAAACCGCAGCTGCCTCATCCTGATGTGTGTCAGTATTTTCTTGTCTAACTGGAGATGGAGTCTTTGTCTGATCCCTGTCAGGAGGCGACATGTGAGAAGCTGGGCTACGACCAATCCTGGCAGACTGTACCACTGCAGGTTTCTTGCTAAGATCTGGTCGGCCATTCTGATTGGCCAATAAAGCATTCCTTTGAAGGTGATGAGTGCAGACCAGGGCCCCGGAGTTGCTTTCCAGTTTGTAGGATCCAGGAAGCAAAGTGCTGCGACATTCTGTGCACCTGAGACAACAGTAAAAACATAGAACAGTGACTTCAATAACAATGCTTGTTAAAATATTAAAGGCCTTTAAGTGACTGTGAGGAGAACTCATTTGAAGTTGATTACAGCTACTCCTTTGCTCGGAGGACTCCCGCAAACTATCGTGATGAAATAACACATGTATTTGTTTTGAGCAATGAATGGAGATCAGATCTTTTTACCATATTTTTTCTTTGTTCAAAATAACTTTTTAAGAGATACAATGCAACGTCGAAGTAATGTATTTAGTGTCAGTTATGTAGTGCTGAAGTTTGAAACGTGACAATAATTGCTAGAACTAAAGGCTTTGTCAGGTTTCAGTATAACCAAGAGGGAACTTTCCCTTTATATAAGATCATGTTTTCTTGTTCCAACTAACATTTAGATATTCATTGGCTTTTGTTATTTATATGCTCTGTGTTGCTAGGAAAGCAGACTATATGAACTCACTTTGTACCATAGTTCAGTATCTGGATTTAGAGCTACTCACAGCCTGGTGCTCTGAGACATGTTGTGTAACGTTAGTGAATCCTGGTTGTGTCCTACTTGTGTCCTACCTCATCTGCCAAGCAGAGCAAACTTACACACCAGAGAAAGTCCTCACAGTCCCTTTCATTTCGACAACAGGGCAGCTTGAAAATAACTTCTTGGAGGAATTCAAATAACATGCAGGTAGGTTGTCACCTGAAGCAATTGCGATGGTAGAGCTTCCCTTCCACCAGAAATCTCTGCACCAGGTGGACGTGTTTCTGGCAGGCGGCACACGTGCTGCTGAGCGTGACGCGGGTGACTTCTGCGGCCGCTCCCACACCTGTCTGCGCAGGTTTGCTCGGCTAGAGCAAGTGATCAGGATGTTGTTTGCAGACAGAGGACAGGGAATAGACATCAGGGGAACGGGGGGGAGATGGCCGAGTAATGGGGAGGGGGAGATCAAACACGGAGTCAGGATTTCAGGATGTGGATCATTCATTTTGTTGAGCTGACTACATCTACTGCACTAATTTAACAACTACTGCTCAATGAATCTTGCTGTTCATCACTACATTTCTTTTCAGTCAAAGCATTATTTTATGGATACCAAAATGTATGTCAAGATATAAAAAGATATTAGTGAAAAATCTACAAAGCTTGGGTTAGTTACTCTGGGAATCACACATTTTGGATATGATTGATTCTTAGGATTGGCATATTTCTTTTAGGCATTCTTTTGGTGGGTAAAAGGGGAAAAGCAGCAGCAGCATATTCCAAAAGTTGGCACACAGTGTTAGCTAGCTCTACTGTTAGTAAACTATGTACAAGAGGTGGTTAAAAAAGACTGATCTAACTGCTTTGCTTTTACCTCCTAAAACACCCCCCACCCCACCCCCATCCTACTGCCTAGGCTCAGGACCAGAGAGCGGAGGGGGGGTGAGATGTGAAGAGGAAGAAGAGCAGGAAGAGGAGGGAGTGGAATGGATTTCCATCTGAAGAGGGGGGTTGGGGGCTGATTGTTGAGGATGCTAGTACAGTGGAGTATGGGGATGGAGGAAAGAAGTTGAGGGCATGCAAAGAAAAGAGAGACAGGATACAAAGTCTATCTTTACAGACTTGCTCTACCTCTGTTGCTTCTATTTTCCCCTGCTGTGCAACACAAAGCCCAAAAAGGAAGTGGTAGTCATAATGCACATATATATTGTGCATTGTTGTTCTGCAATGGCAGGATGGGGTTTGTGTTGTCCAGATGTGATGACTTAATACCCCCTCAGAGCGCATGCAGAGTTATGAGATAATCCAAGGCTTAATATGGACAATACCCTACCAGAAAATAGCGGAGGCTTCAGTGAACTTATCCATTTATCATAAAGGCACAGTTTACTCATTTTTCCTTGAAGCATGAAGCTTTTAACATGCAGTATCATGAGGATAAAGTGCAGCTTAGTGATTGACTTTGGACAGGGATTTTAGAGAGAACATTTCTATCTGATGCATGCTCATTCCTGTGTGTCTTTGCACATTCTGCAGGTGCCAACTGCATCTTACCTCAGACTCAACAACTTTATCCTCCAAGAGAGCTGCAGGCCTTTTCTGAGCTGGTTCATTATGACCACCAGAACTTAGCCTTTTCATGGAGGGAGGGTTTGCTGTGGAAAAAAATCAATGATCTTTCATCATGTAGCTTAATTATGTAAGTCGTTGCAACACCCAAAGTTTCTTATTCATGTGCAGAAGGTTAGCAGTTTTTATGTATCTTATAAAACTACATAAAACTAGACAAAAGATAAACCAGGACAGTTTTTCAGTGCAAATCATCAAATGGATCTATCAGTAAAATACAGGATTTAGTTAAAGATTTATGTTCATCAACATGGGTCAACATTGTTTGAGATGTGTCCCTGCAAAATGAGCAGTACCAACCTTGAGACTTGTTGTTGAAGAAGTTGTAGTACTGGGAGACATAAGTGATGATGCTGAGCCGGTCAGGCACCTTCATGGACACCATGTCTTCTGGATCCAACAGGGCAGGAATCCCCAGCTGAGTCTCCGCCACTTCAAACGCCTGCAACAGGGAAAAAGAAAGGGGGAGGAGGAGGAGGAGGAGGAGCAGCGGAAAACAGAAAGAAGAAGACAGAAGTTCAAGAAGAAGGAAAGGAAAAGAAATAGTACCGTTACTCTTAAAAATGATGACTGTGACAATAATTTTCACTACAGAGTAGTTATAAGTTTTCCTGCTAATCTGTTTTCATCCTAATGAAGATTTACTGCCCACGCTAACAAATAAATGCGATTATTTTACTGAAAACACCTAAAAATATACTCGATCCAGGGGTTGTAATCTGACTGAACAAGGCTTGAGTCGCTTTTTAACCCCTTTTACTTTCTTCAGCGGATTCAGCAAACTTCTGTAAAAAATCAGTCTGAAAAGACAGAAGCCGATGGAGAAGAAAAGTTTGTTAGGTTTCAAATGTCTCTGACGACACTCAAACAGCACATACATCTGCCCTTTCACCTAACTTTTACCTGAACAGCAGATGTAATCTCAAACACTGATAAAGGTGAGGGGCTCAGTGGCACAGAGGTGAGTACAGGTGAGCTATGAACAAGAAGCTGAGAATCTGCTCACAGAGATTCTGTCACGAATTTTAGACTTTTTGAGGATGTGCAGGCACCTTGATCTAGTTCTTCTAGTTTTACTCTGGTTATAAACACGCAGATACTGAGAGCAGCAGATACCTAAGTTGCATGTGTGCAGGTTACAGAGAAAAATGCCTGCCACAGTCAGGCACACAGTGCCCTGAATAATCTTCTTCTGCTGCCAAAACATCAGTCATTTCATGATAATGTTAGGTTTAGTCCTTTGAGGATAACCATCAGCATAATGAAAAATTCCACAGCAGAATGAGAGAGCGGCTGGGTTTACAACACGGAGCAGAAATAATACGACCTGAACTAAAACCTGGACAAATCAAAATTCTTCACTCAACGATTCCTGGTTGACTGACAATGACACTCACTGTTCTCAGTTTAAATGATGAGCCCTCCTGTAGTTAAATTAATAGAAAGCAGTTATCTATTAACTAAACACGTGTTACTGATTTAGAGTACAGACTAGTAGTCTAGACTAACCATCTCGTTTCCAATCCCACAAGGCTGCTCTACAGAAGCCTTGTGCTTCTCCAGGTTTCTAGTAACTTTCAATGCTGAGCACCAACATTTCAACATACTGATATTCAACTTAATTATTATTAAACTTATTCATGCTGAATTAAGATAAGACGGAGTCTTTTGGGGCTGATGACCATTTTCTTCATCATCCTCAGCCAATGACCAATTACAGGCTGACAATAATCTGGGCAGATACCACTTTTGCTCCCTCAGTTTACATCATCATCAAAAATGACTCATTGAACTACATGTGATACTAAAACACAATGAATAAGAGATTTAGAATATGTTGTAATCTTCTACTTCAGCTGCTTTACTCTGCAGTCTGTAAGGAGAAAGACATGGTCAGCACATGGACTGTAATGTCTCTTAGCAACACTGAGCTAACCATGGATGCCTGTCTGTAAATCATGCCGCGTATCTGATGATGCTCATACAAGTAAAAAAGGAAAAAATCATCCAGCCACTATATTGGATGACATCTACTGTAATAATCGATCTTACAACAGTGTTTCTTTTCAGCGAGCTCCAGGACTACAGTTTTCTCTTAAATTAACATGTCAAGAGCACTCATGTCCAGCTCCTCAGTTTTCTACCTTGGTGGCTTCTGCCCCATTCACAATCACAGACTGAATACAGTGCCTAAAAGTTTATACCCCCCCCCCCCAGCAGAATTTTCTGATTTTTTTGGCCTTTTCTCAGAAAATATGAATGATAACACAAAAACCTTTCTGTCACTCATGGTTAGAGGTTGGGTGAATACATTTATTAACAAACAACTGTTTACTCCTTTTAAATCATTCAGAAAACAGAAAATTAAAAAATGACCCTGTTCATTATTTTATACACACACACACTGATTACAAGCAAACAGATCACAGGTGAGGATGGTTACCTTTAGTAAACATTCAAACACATTTGTGTTAACTTTTGTGCATTTATCAGACCAAAGCCACCAGAGTTGTGTGAACTTCTTAACAGGGTCATTTTTGAAGTTTCTATTGTCATTATGAAATAAAAAGAGTAAACAATTTTTGTTTCCATGAATGTCTTCACCCAACCACTAACCATGAGTGATAGAAAGGATTTTGTGTTATCATTCATATTTTCTGAGAAAAGGCCAAAAAAACAGAAATTCTGCTGGGGGTGTAAACTTTTGGGCACAACTGTAACTGCCTCCACATGGTGCAAACCTAAATGAGTAGTCTGTTGATCTATGAAATCCAAACAACAGCCGACAGACAGTATTAATTGTGAGTGCTTAAACCAATTCCCTCACTTTCCCTTAAGCTGTTGGATGAGAAGAATGTGAACAGCAGCAAAGAGCTGCCAAAGCTTAACTCTGCCTGAAAATGTGGAGACTTCTATTTGGTTCTGTTTGCTTTAAGACGACGTGGAAAAACCCAAAAGATATTTAAAAAAAGTTCTTCCAATCCTCTCTGACTTAGGATAATCTGTAAATTCAGCACTTTTGCTCTTGAAATCCTCTTAGCATGGTCTCTCCATGGGCTTATGTCAAGAATTTTTTCAAAACCCGAAACGCGTCGGCCTCCTCCCTTTCCCCTCTTTTCCTGCCAGGCTCCATCAGTGCTTCTCTCTAACCCAGACAGTCAAATACACTCTGGTCCCTCCCACTGTGACCACATGTAGACTTTAGGCTTAATAATTTCATGGCTGACAGGAGCGCATTCAATAACTATGCTGGCCTGGCACTAATCTACAGGTATAAATCAGTTCATGACCTGATTTCACTCTCCTCCCAAGAGAAGATTTTTACACAACAAATGTAAAGAAACGCTGTGCTTCCATGATGACGGGAGTGTTTAACTTTCGACTCATAAAGCTGTCAGGTTGTCTCACCAGTTGGTTGTTCTCGTAAACATTTTCTTTGGACAGCGAGCAAAAGTCTCTGCAATGAAAAGAGAGAAAAAGAACAGTGAATTATAACATTTAAGATCGGGACAAGAACACTGTGTGCAATAAGAAGAGCTGAACAATCTGCAAAAATAATCCAATTGTGATTACTTTTCCTTAAATTGCAATTGCTATCTATTTTGCCATTATTTTTGTGTTCCCCACTTTATGTGATGTTGATATTAATAACAATAATAACAACAATTTCTGTTTTGAACAAGAAAAGCACATACATGAGGGAGAAAAGAGGGATTTTGTAGCAAAGAAACATCCCCAAAAAATTAGAAAATCATGAAAAAGTTCAACATTTTTGGTCACTCATTTCTGAACATGAGATCCAAATAATATATAGCCTCATTATACATAGAGTGAATAACTTCAAGCCTTTATTTCTAGAAATATTGATAATTATGGCTTGCAGATAACAAAATTCAGTGTCTCAGAAAATTTGAATATTACAAAAGATCAATAAAAGCGGCATATGATAAACAGAAATGTCAGACCTCTGGACAGTTTCAATACTTCTAACAGTTTTTCAAGTTTTCTCAAATTTTCACCCCTTTTTGACCACTCTTGCCACATTAAACTTATTTTTATCGCTACTTTGTGCTGTTTTTGCCATTTTTCACCACTTAAATTGTTTCTCTGGCAAAGATGGTTGCAGGGTTGAGTTCAAGGTTGTAGAGCAGAAAACATCTGCTGCAAAAACTTGTATCTGGTCTTCTGACACATTTGAGGTTAAAGGAATATTACACTGTCTGTTGAAATATTGCAGCAGGTCATACTACAATCTAATCTATTTTGCAATTAATTGTCCAGCCCCAGCAATAAGTGAGCCTGCTTCAACTGCACATCATGTTATTTTGATGTATCAGATCTACCGAGGGGAACTACAAAGAAGCCACTGTCCGAGTCATGCTGACACAAGCTGGTACTGTATTTCGCCTGCTGACCCTTTTCCACATACAGTATGTTACAAACCATCAAAAAGCTATTCTTGGCTTGACAGCTTCAGAAGCAAGAACAGTGAGCAGCAGAGCTCTCAAGTACTGCCAGCAGCTGCCCACGAACAACTTCTGTAAAACCGCTTGAACAAAAGGAAACAAGCCTCTGCATCAAACAGGAGTGATGGGCTGATAATTAAAGGGCCCTGCTTTGAAAAAGCCCGGAGCGAGGAACTAAACCAGGCCTCTCTCCAGTAAACATCCTGCAGTAAAAAAAAAACATCTGAGGTGTTCTGGAAAGGAAAGTGTGGGTGTGTTTAATATGAACAGGGGCGAAGTGTGACAGAAAAAAGCACCATGACCCCAGAGAGCTTGTGGAAACCATGTGGAAGTCTCAAGAAGGCAAAATCCTATAAATGAGCTCCGTGTTGGAGCAACACAAAGTGACCTCTGTTCTCTCTAATCTAGTTCCCATGGTCACAAACACACAGAGCAGCAGCTGTAATGTCAAGATCATGTCACAACAAGCCTGCTTTGTCTGATCAAGCAACACATCCAGATGGAGCTACAGAAACTTTACATATGTGCATCAACTATTGTGAGCTCAAAGTATCGATACTGGCAGAAGAGACACTGCGGGCTCACGCTCACAGCAATGATGTGCTGCCATGTGTGATCTGAATTACGAACCTAATCCACTGTGACTCAGTCGCACCCAAAGGTTTATTTTGGGAAAGCGGACTGCTGTGAGAGTGTGTTTGTGTTAGTGTGTGTGTCCTGCTTGTCAGCCATTTAAAATCCACATGATCAAACCTGGGTGAGCCGGTACAGCTGCTAAATCTGGTTCAGTCAGAGGGAAAAGTTTGTGCAAGAGCATGCAGGATTGGGATTTGGTTATTTCGTGAAAATTTCAATACAGCTTGAAGCATTAACGGTTTGTACTTTAGTGCTCAAAGCATTAATAGTTTCTACTTTAGTGTACTGTTAAATCCGACTTTTTTTCCAACATGAAAATATGATGTAAAGGGCTGCCTTAAAATTCTGTTGGGTAATTTTGTTGTTCTAACTAGTGGTGGGCAGATCGATCTGAAATATTGATAGATTGATACCAACATTGGTATCAGACTTGATCAATACTTGGGTGATGAGATCAAAACTTAAGTTTCAGTTTCTCTTCGCGGTGAGCACGCCTCTCACTCAGTTTGATAATACGCACTCAGCCTCTTCTTTACAAAACTGTGAGTGTTGCTGTGTCATTTCACAACTACATACCAAAATACTGAAAGGTAATATGTAACAACATAAGATATAGACGTTAAATATGCATTGCTAGACAAATTTATTAGACCACCACCCAGTGTAAGTTGTTTTGCACAGCTGCTGAATTACATTAATACTGCTGTTTTCCTAAATATTTTTGTGTCTCTGTAATGGTTAATCCAACAGTATGTACAAGCTTTTAAATCAAAATGATACATTTAATGCTCAGCTATAGTAATTGTTATCCATGAATATTTAGTTGTATTGTTTTACAACGAAACAGAAAAAAAATAGAGTACATGATTATTTTCTGATAGACAAATTAGTTTTTCACTGTCATTCATGAACAGAAATGTTAGCTTCAGTTGTTGTGAATTATCATTGACTACTTTAACAAACTGCTTTTCTATGTAAAAAGTATCGATATCAGCAATAGTGGCTCTTTATTTACGTTGTACTGGTTTGATACTAAATCTTGCGGTATTGCACCACAAGTTCTTACACCAACAAAAGCTATAGAAATAAGACGTTTTGTGTCAACCCTTGTCTTAGTTTGGCTCATTTAGACTAGTTAGTGAACTTGACTTATTCAGGTAGTTGCTTGAAATGATTAATCATTTTTGTCTTAATTGAACTCTTCAGATTTGTAAACCATGGAGCTCAGACAGCATGTGCCATTTCACAACTTTTCTATGTATTTTCAACATATCATATCCACTGAGTTCTCACGGTGACAATTCACAAAGACATTATTGGTGTTACTTGAAAGCTGCAGTTGTACTTAAGAGCTGGGAGGGGCTACGGTGATTGTCAAGTCGATGTTACTGATTTATTTGGACATAGAATTTCAAGTTGAAATGTATTTTGTAGAGGGGACGATGCCATCTTATAAATAAGTGTTATCGCAAAAAAATACTATTATCTTTTGTCATATTGACACAGAATAACATGCTAGAACAACAAATGTGCAAAAATCGTGTTTTACAGTGTGGCGGATCCAGTGACACAACGATATTTACTATAAAGAGAATTTTGCACCCAGCCAGGACACATTGAGCTTAAATGTGGAGAGGGCCAATAATTTTTGTTTTTACTGTATGATATAGTTTGACAGAGAGCTGCATTTCTGTGAAATAACCTAACTCTTATACAACTTTGACTTCATCGTCTAATTGCAAATTCTTTCCCAAAGCCAGGGATTAAGTTCTTGCAGAAATAGCCTCTCAGACTGCTGAGCTGAGTAACAGTCCCAACATCATTCCTCCGTGTTATTGTTGGGGCTGTTTGGATGAGAATACATAAACAGCAGTGTGCACGACTACAATATCCCAGCACTGGGGCTAAATCCACTTTGACAGGCGGAGGTCTCAGCTGCAGATCAGCCTGACAGACTGTCAGTGTGGATGAGAGCTGGTTCTGCAGGGGCCACTTCAGCTGCACAGGGTGGTGGACAGAGAGGCATGATGGGACATAAATGAAGAAATGAAGAAACAGGGCACGAAAAGCTGGGTGTTCAAGAGTTGTGCACTGATTTGGTTCCAGTTTCTTTGCTTATCCTTTAGTAGCTGGTGTTTCCCATCTTCAAAGGAGAGTTAAATCTGCTCACCAAAGTCAGGACCACCTGGTATCAAAACGCTTACTTCTGCAATTCTCCCAATGGATGGAGAGGGGGGTATAAAGTTGGATTGATCTGATGAAGTTATACAATCACTACACAACAACAAGAGGCGTTGAGATACAGAGACTAACTCCTTATCTTGATGCTGTCAACAGTGCACACTACTGATCCACACAAAGCCATGTTGTGCCAGATGGGACCAGCTTTACTCCCAGAGGCGTCAGTCAAACACAGTATATCTTATGATACACTGACATTTTTACATGCAAATCCAATGCTTCATCCAATGAATATTCATATATTGATTACTGATTTATACACTACCAAGGTATCTACATGTTTCAGAAAGTCAAATTTAAGACATTTTGAGACCTTTTTAATGCCACCTTGAATTAAATGTAAGACTAAAAACACATCTCACTGTATTACAACACAAGTATAGCATGTGTGTCACTTAATGGCTAACTATCATGCAGACAATATTTTATATTGGCAGCAAGTCAGAAAGCAGCCTCTTTAGAGCTTCTTCTCGAAAATTCCCGAGAAAAAAAGAAAAAGCATATGGCATTAACTGGTCCTGCATAGACAGATTTTAAACCTTTAAGCAATATATTTTAGAGCAGAATGTCAGAATTTTTTTTTTTAGATATATGAATTTAAGAAATTTTTAGACTCTTTAATGACGCGCAGACACCGTGTGTCAGCCAACTAATCTGTTTCAGCATAACTCTCTCTTAAAAGGACAGTGACATTTGGAGACATTTGAGTTTATACTGAAGTTTAATGGCACTTTAGCGCTACTCACAGCCCAGTGCTCTGATACATTTCTGTACTGTATAATGTTAGTGAATCCTGGTTTTGCCCAGCGCTCATTTACTAAGCAGAGCAACCATAACACCACTCTTCACTTTATTAATGGACTCTCAGGTTTGAGCAGATCATTGCAGTAAAACTGCTGCATGTTGGTTAAAATGAACCTAATCACAAACAGCTCAGCCCTTGTTTTAGCCTTTTGCCTGTGTTCTGTTACTCTCCCATTTATCTTTCTTATTCTCTTCTACCCCTTTTCTGTCTGTTAGTGTGGCTCCTAGTGTCCACTATTATAACTTTGTAAATCAATTTTCAGCAGAGAAAAAACACAGATGTCTCTACTCGACAGATAACTTTATAAGTCAGCATGGTGTTGTCATAGAGACTTCAACCAGCCGTAAATTACTTTGGACCAGTCCGACCCCAGCGGGGAGCTGAGAAATAGTATTAATAAATAATCTTTTTTGGCAGAAGAAGAATATGATCGGGCATATTTCTACAAATGAGACTTTTTAAAATATCTCTTGGAAACTCTTCATAGTCCCTTTGACTGTAAATCAAAAAAATCAAGCAACAATTTCTATTTTAGTGTTTATGCATCAACAATGGTAAACCGTTATTTCCTCATCCAAGGGACTTTAAGACACACTTATAGAGCAGTGTTGTTTGAGTGTCTCCTCTACTGTATGCGGAGGTGTAAAATCCACAGGAGGGGTGTGTTGTTGGTACAGTCAGGGCAGGGATTGTCCGCCTTAGTTAATTACAGCACACTGGCTTCTCATCATGCAACACTCCTGAAAATATCCGTATGGTTGTGTTAAGCGTCAGCGTTGTTCCACTCGAGACAGGTCTTGGTCTCAAGATCACATTTTGAAGGTCTTGGTCTTGTATCAGACTCAAGAGCATTTTTACTCGGTCTTGCCTCGTACTTGGGATTTTTGGTTAAAACCAGTCAAGACCAGCATGGATCTACAATTCTTCAACTCTATGTGATAATAATTTCGAAAATAATTTTAAGTTGCACTGTTCCTGATCATTAAATGTTGCAATTTGACTTAAAACACTTACTCACTGATTGTTCTGCCTCTTTGGAAATCTTTTCTAGTGCTTTATTCATCGGACAACAAAAACTGGGACATCAGTCCCCCTCATCTCTAGTCAAAAACTTCTCCCAAAGTTTGTTTCAGGCCTCATTTACCTGATAAACATCTTTTTATCAGATATCTAAAATAATTCAGGACTTATCAGAGATTTATAAAGTGACTTACCACAGATTTATTTCTTGCAAGATTTTAGTTGACAAAAAATTGTAAAGAAAGGTTTGCAGACACTTTGTTTTTGTCTGTCAGACGTATTTACAAAATAAAACTTGGTTACAGAGGGAATGCTCTCTCACTGTTAAACCTCATCATGATTTGGTCTTGGTCTCGTATATTGTGGTCTTGTGTACAACACTTTAAGGTAATAGTTTACGTACTAGTTTTTTTAGAAAAGTAACTTATTACACATAGCAATTGTAAAATATTCAGGAGAACAGATGAATATGCTTCTGTCTGTTCTCCAATGAGACCTTCAGTGAATTATTTGGGATCTTTAGACGTTAAAAAAAGCCACTAATGCTGATTGAAGTGTAAACAAAAAGATGAAGTGAAAACTGATTCCTCAGCCAGCTGCTGTGTCCTGAGCTCCTTCACTGCTGTAACCCTGCATTACCCTCCACATAAGCAGTTTAAACTGTTCCTCTTGAATTGGCTTAGTAGGTGTGTACCAACAAATGCTCCTTCTCCATCTTACTTACATGAGATCTGGTCTGTAACGATGTATAATGGCACAAAACGCCAAACCGTCCCGAAAGGACGAGGACATGTCCTTAACTTCCACATCGTTGTAGTTTTCACACTGGATCCGACACCACTCCTGGAGAGCCTTCAGAGATCCCATGTCCACACAATCCGAGTGTTTTTAGTCCAATAAAAGAGTTCAATCTTTGTTCCTGGCGTCGCAGAACACGAAACAAAGTCTCCTCTTTAGTCATACACGACTCATTGGCAGCGTTTCGGTGAAAAACGCCTCAGTCAGACAACACCCGATGAAGCGGTGCGATACATCCATGAACAACCAGTGAGTCACGTTTGGGACTAGCATGGCTATCAAGAAAGCGAGATGTTAGCTCACTTTTGAAATAACACAAAGCATTGTCACTTAACTGGAGTGAAATGTGAAGTTTGTCCGGTAACACATGGATCAAACAGCACAGATAGTTCAGTTAATAACGGTAACGTCCTAACAACAAACTTCCTGACGTAGCCAACTTAGCTAACGAGCAACGTCCCCAGGTGGATGACGAGTTTCTGCACTTTGACTGTTAATTCCTTTTCTCCGAGAGATGCTTCTGTAATTAAAGCTTATTCCAGCGATGTTTCAGTCGAAGCAGGGCTGACAGTTTCCTCACTGACGTGGACCGCGGGTGTTTTCTGGTGCAACGGCTGTTGAAACGCCGGATGAAAAAGTCCGTTACCCTGCGAACGACCTGCAACGTCCTCGAGACACCAACACAACAACAGCTCACTGTTAAACAAACACCCCGAACAGTTTTTATCAGTCAGAGCAGCTCATTAAACCAGCCTCGTTACTCTAATAAAAGCCTTGTCGACCTGCCTGCCAGTCTTCTGAATGTCATCGGTGTTTCTCATCACACCCAACCGGGGGAGCCACAGAGCAGCCAGGGTTGCCAGATCTGACTGACAGTTTTCAGCCAAAACACAACGTCAGACCCGCCCACTTTAGACGAGACTGGACGAGACTCGACCAGCCTACACCAGATTAAACTAGACTAGACTGGACACTGAAACTTTTTTCAAATTTGCATACTATACTAGTAGTACGTACTGATTTGCCCAAAATGCAGGATGCAATATTCAATATGCAATATGCAGTATGCGGTATGCAGTATGTGAACAAATGCGAAAGTTGCAGTATGCCAAAACTACCAGGATGACCTATACCTTATTTTTTAGAGATGATGGAAAAGCTGCTTCTGATAATGCAGGTATGATTTCAAATATGTTAACAGGATAATGATAACATATACCATGTAAGCACCCCACTTAAATTATGTTTTAGGGTTTTACATTTGAATTCTTCCACTGCTTTGCCCAAACTTCCTCCAGTTCACGTCATTTTCATTTCAGACCTGCGTCCAGGCGCTTTGCATTGTGGGAAACAGTACGCCAGGTAGACTGGTCCGATGCATACTGAGAAATTTTCCCTAATCAGTAGGTCATCCGGGTAGTTTTGGCATACTGCAACTTTCGCATTTGTTCACATACTGCATACTGCATACTGTATTTTCGGCAAATCAGTACGTACTGCTAGTATAGTATGCAAATTCGAAAACGGCCAGACACTGACTGTTTTAGAATTTGCATACTATACTAGCAGTACCTACTGATTTGCCATATGAAGTATGCAGTATGTACTATGCAGTATGCGAAAGTTGCAGTTTGCCAAAACTACCAGGATGACCTACTGATCTGGGAAAATTTCTCAGTATGCATCGGACCGGTCTACCTGGCATACTGTTCCCACAATGCAAAGCGCAGGTCTGAATTGAAAATGACTGAAACCGAAGAAAGTTGCGAAGTGGTGGAACAATTCAAGTGTAAGTGCCAAAACATCTTTTAAGTGGGGAACTTACATTGTATATGTTATCATCATCCTATTAACATATTTGAAATCATACATGCATTTTCAGAAGCAGTTTTCCCATTATCTCTAAAAATAAAAAGTCAATCCACTCCAGATTATTTTCAATGAATAACATATGGTGTAATATTAAAAATCAAATATGATGAATTTTGCTGCAACATACATCCACATTTAAACACAGACATCCTCTGCAGTTATTACAAAAGATCGGAGTTCCCCTGGTAAAACTAATGCAGTTTAAGGCGCTTGGACCTGTAATCATTTGTAATAACTGCAGAGGATGTCTGTGTTTTAATCCTGTTTTGTGCATTAAATTTGTGACTTTTTAAACCGATAAATTCTAACTTTTTCCTCAAAAATTTAGAGGTTTCTTTCTGGAGAATTTATTGATTCAATATTAATTAAGTTTTCCTACTATAACTTAATAAAAATAAATTATAATAAAGTCAAGAAAAGTATCCATCAGCTTTACTCTCGCATTCCTCAAACTGGAAACCAGAGAAACAAATTGCAAAACAGACCAAACAGAACTGTCATACAACATACCACAAACAAATACAGTCTGCAGTGTGCAGTGCCTACTCCATACTGCGGGGGTTCCCAAACTTTTCCGCCTGTGACCCCCAAAATGGCAGCACGAGAGACTGGTGACCCCCTGCTGTGGTACAACACTAATGGGCCAATCCAAAAACGGACAAAAACAAACAAAAAAACCAGAGGATACTTAATTTAACTGACCAGTAGAAAATTTGTGCACTTTGCTGTGTTCACTGCATCAAACTTCAACAAAGAAATGTGAGAAACAGCTTAAACATTTTCAATTCGCATAATTTTATATTGTCTTAACCCCTATTTTTACTTTTATTCTTATAATAGTGGATAAAATGTGTAATTGTTCATAGTTTTTTGATTTTGGGGCACATTCCACGACCCCCTGTCAATGTCTCGCGACTCCCCAAAGGGTCCCAACCATTATACAGTCTATGGTCCCGACCCCCACTTTGGGAACCACTGCCATAGTGCATTAGAAAGTAGTTTGTAGTGGGCGAATCATTGACTGTATATAGTCAATTATACAGTTTACAGACTGTATACTGTATAATTGACAATTACTGAAAATTACTGTATACTACTGTATAATACTGAAAATTATTCAGTATACATTATACAGTGTACAATTATACAGACTCATTATACAGTCTATGGGGCAAATTCGAAAACAGACTGTATGACGTAAACTCACCTAATCTGGCAACACGGAGAGCATCTCCGCTGCAAGAAAATCACGCGATGTTACAAAAATCACGCGGTAGTTGCTTAGAATTCCCGAAAGATGGCGGCGGCGCCTCCAGAAGAGGCGAGCCTTCAGTCTCTCATCAGTAAGTCCTTTTTCTTCAGGATACGAGGGTTTGGGTCGTTTTTAAGGCAGCGATGTGTACGAAACAAGGGTATTATGTCATTAAAATGTGATTGTAAAAGTCTTGAGTCGTCCCCGGGGAAAAGATTTGTTTTTAGGGCTCAGAGTGCGAATGACATCCAATGAAGAGTGAAGACGTCGACAAGGAAACAAGTCGGTCATTTATCGTTTCAACCTCAACAAAATAATACCGTGTTTTCATCTTAACAGTTTCGTATTCATGATTTTTTACAAACGCGACTCTTTAATTTTGAGTAAGGAGAAATATCCATCTCAGTGTTGGCAAAATCAATTAGCTTGTTGGCTCCGTCCTCCGAAGGACAGAAGCTCAGAGCAGGAAACTTTCAGCATTTATTTGTTTTTATTCTTAAAATAAGGAGCAACTACCTTTGTCTGCTGTATATAATATACTGTTTTAGGTTTTAGGATATTTTTTTTACCGTATACAGTAAAGGCCAAAAGTTTGGACAGACCTTCTCATTCAATTTGTGTTTTCTTTATTTTCATGACTATTTACTGGACTGACTGACTTCATTTCTTACAATAATTGTGGCCACTCGTTTTTCTTTTGTTAGCTGATTGGCTCTTGCCATAATATGAATTTTAACAGTTGTCCAATAGGGATATTGGCTGTGTATTAACCTGACTTCTGCACAACACAACTGATGGTCTCAACCCCATTAATACAGCAAGAAATTCCACTTATTAACCCTGATAAGGCAGATGATAGCTGGAAAACTGAGTCATTTGCCGACTGGATATGTAACTCTTTGCTCCTGAATTGTCTCAGTATGATTTGTCACCACCTGTAAATGTAATACAATGAAATATAATGACACCCACCCATGTTGTTTTAGTTTTATATGAGTAAAATATTTAAAAACTTACTTACTCTCAGATGCTGAACTCACTCACATGTTTTTTTTCCCTTCCCTCTAGACAAGTCCACTAATCCTCTGAATAAAACAACAGACTGGGACAGTATCCAGGGGTTTTGTGACAAGCTCAACAATGAACCAGAAGGGTGAGATGATTATCAGAGACACCATACAAAATCTGAACAGCTGCTTTCTTTCTCAGTGTAGCAAAATTGAAAAGCAATTCAGGGCTGCTCAATCGTTGGACTTGATTCAGTAGCACAACTTTAGCAGTTCTGCATAATACAGGGTGTCTATAAAGTCTCTTCACAATTTTAAGAATTTATTACAGAGGAATTTGATGAGGAATCTTAACTAGTTTTGTTTTATTGTAATCAGTGGTTGCTATTTCTTCTTCTTCTTATTATTATTATTATTATTACCTATAATAAACCTCTTTATGGGCACCATTAGTTGCACTAAGCACATCAAGACGGTACTCGATTTCTTGCCGGGTTCAGTCAAATAGCTTCATCAATGGTGGCAATGGTATCCGAAATCTTTTGCTTTCCATACATTTCCTTTGCTATACATGAATTGATGGACGTGATGGTGGATCTCTTCCATACTTAGTGCTGTTGTGTTGCTGAGTCTCAGTAAACCATGATAGACATTGTGTCTTCTCTTTAGAAGTAGCCATTTTTTAGGGTTTTGTTTACCTCTTTTGCAAACGGGATACCTGAAACACAAATTTTCAATGTGATTAAAAGCTTTGATTAACTTTTGATATTCATTTTTTTTTATTGTAAAGATATTTTACGGATATTTTTTACATCATAAAAACCTCATGAATTTCTGACTTTTCTTATGCTGTCTCTAACGTCATGCACGTGTATCTGCCTTGTACTGAAATGACATCCTTGGGGATCAATGCTCCAGTTAATGTTATGCAGCATTTCTACAGCCGGTTTGTTGATAAAATGAAGCCAAATTTGTATGTTTTTGTTTGTGTCTGTCAGTCCCCAGCTTGCAACCAGACTGTTGGCCCACAAAATCCAGTCCCCACAAGAATGGGAGGCAATGCAGGCACTTATGGTAATGTTTGTCCTGCATGCGCTTTTATTCATCATAATCCTAATTCACAGAGCAGAGTTTTTGGTCAAGGTTTTTTTTTCGGAGATCTAAGCTAAAATAAAAGTTAATTTTAACTTTTTGCAGGTCCTTGAAACGTGCATGAAGAACTGTGGGAAGCGATTTCACACTGAAGTGGGAAAGTTTCGCTTTCTCAATGAGCTCATCAAGGTGGTTTCACCAAAGGTAAATCATCTTTATCGTTTCATGCAGTCATTCCAAGTTTTACCGAAGGAAGACTCTTCAACCATTAAAAACAGAATTGTCAAAAAGAGTGACACAACATCAGGGCAGCTGTCAGTGTTTTCATCGAGTTGAAAAAGCATTAATTTTCTCTCTCCTTTTTTCTTTTTTTTTTGCAGTATTTGGGTGCCAGAGCTCCAGAGCCAGTGAAGAAGAAGGTTCTGGAAGTTGTGTACAGCTGGACGGTTAGCCTGCCAGATGAGACCAAGATAGCAGAAGCCTACCAGATGCTCAAAAAACAGGGTGAGCCACTTCACAAGCTCGAGAATGTGAACAATTACTGATGAGTTTCTCAGATGTGCTTTTCTCATTTTCCTTCTGTAACTTCACGGTCTTTCATAAATATGATGATCCACAAACCATCTCAACTGTAGTGATTGTATTTTAGTTTCCTTATTTTACTGATGTGGTGTTTGGTTCCCTGGACTTTCTTTGTTGAACAGATAGTGTTTCGAAAAAGGTGGTATCAGTTCTCCTTTTTACAGCGATGAGCCAGAGGCATGAGACTGACGTTCACAGTCATGATGCTTAGTCGAGTCTTGTGTGATCTCGAAATGTATTTTCACCGAGTTTCATCACATTCCCAAAAAACCCACAGTGTAGTCTGTCACTATGTATTAAAGCTTGTGTATCATTATATATGCTGCACATTGCTTAATTGTAATACAACTAACCCGGTTTATTATATACCAACATTTATCCAGAAGAAAAGAAGTTTGCTGTTGCACTGATTTAGAGAATAGATAGACAGAGCTCTCAGACACAGCCAAGTTTATTAAACAGAGAAATACATCCAGTAAAAATAAACACAGGATCTCTCGACGTGAGGTAAAGGGAGTCCTCGTTCTCTTCCAGGCATTGTCAAACTGGATCCTGTGCTTCCTGAGGACAAGCCCCTCCCACCACCGCCACCTAGAGCCAAAAGTGTCATCTTTGAGGACGAGGAAAAATCAAAGGTATGATGTATAAGTGATGATGAAGATACACCAATCTCTTGGAGTGAGTATGTGAAAGAAAGGAGCTTTTTCTGATTCGCTTGAATATGGATTAATAAATGTATCCCATTGCTATCAAAAGATTGTAGCCTGTACCTCTCAGGGGAAATCATGAAGCAGTCAATAGTTTACAAAGTTCTTTCCTCTCCCTCTTGTGTCCTATCCTGTTTTTGTAGATGCTGTCTCGCTTGTTGAACAGCACTCACCCCGAAGATTTAAGAGCAGCAAACAAGCTCATTAAGGAAATGGTCCAGGAGGTGCGTCACTGGTTTCTTAACAAAATGTTTTGTTTACAGTGTTTGTCCTCACATGCATGTGTGTCTGATTTTATAGATTGCTTTAATGAGTACACCCTTTACCTGGTTCATGCTGCATCCATTGATAGAAGCCTGACAAGAACTTGCGAACTGTTTCATTTGTGATAAGATTGAATAATAAGATATGGGTTGTTTACCTCATATCTACCAAACAGTGGCAGCAGATACAGAACACTATACGGAAGTCATGACCCCTGAACAATTTTTCTCTGATGTGTAGCAAACATTAAATAGAGAATTCACAAAGAAATTACATTCAGAAATACTTATTCAGAAATTAAATTACTTTGTGCTTTCAATTAAAATCATTTTTGTAAACAACGGAGCACCTCAAGGGTGGTGGTGAGAGTTTTTTTAGGAAGACAACTTTTGTATTCACTCACAAAAATAACCTAGTGGATCAGAAATACCAGAAGAGGAAAAAGTCTTGCAAGGGAACGCAAAATTTTTCTAAAAAATACTTTTGCGGTTACCCTTGGGGTCTCTGCGGTGAATGGAAAAAGTTTTTAGTAGAGATAGACCAATATGGTTTTTCAGGGCTAATACCGGTACTGATTATTAGTAGTCAAGGAGGCAGAGAGCTGATATTTGAAGCTGATATTCATTTGCAGTAAAAGTGAAAATAGTTGTTTCAAAACTTTGAATAATACAGATTCCAACACTAGATTTTGTTAAAATGCTTTTAAGCATTTGTTTATTGAATTAAAGGCTCCTTAAGGACTTTTCAAACAACTTTAAAAGTCTCATTTCTAGATATATGACTGATCATAATCCTGAAATGAGATTATCAGCCCTAAAACAGGTCATTTCTAAATCTTTTCCTCCTAACAACTATCAGATTGAAATAAAAGGCAGGTACCGATAGGCATCAAAATGCAAATATAGTGGCCCATATTACTCCATCTCTACTTTTTTGTATTGAAAAGGATTTGTTTTGGAAGATTCAATCTTTTTAAAAATTATTAATTTACTCATATATTTGTTTATTAAAAATGCGAAAACGGTGCTTACCTTAACTTAAAACACACACAAAAAAAAAATTGGACTAAAACAATTAGATCTGCAAAACAACCAGTGTGTTTTGATCTATTATTGATAAGCTCTTTTTGTTCTTTCCCCAGGACCAGAAACGTGTGGAGAAGGTATCAAAGAGAGTTAATGCCATCCAGGAGGTGAAGGAAAGTGTCAGCCTGCTGAGCCAGCTGCTGGAGGGCTACAACAAGGAGAGCTGCTCTCAGAGCAACCAGGAGCTCATTAAAGTTAGCACAGCTCAGCACAGTGAAGCTTCAACCCTGAAATCTCTGAACCTGCTCATGCTTCTCATCAGAGAGATAGTTCAGTGTTTTCTGACATGTATTTCTCTCTGCAGGATCTTTACCAGCGCTGCGAAAAGATGAGACCTACACTTTTCCGACTAGCGAGTGACACAGAGGACAGCGACGAAGCCCTGGGTACATTTACTGATCTTTGTGTTTTTCACTGAGCGTTGTGTAACATTTTTCAGAAAGCGTGAACTCAGTTGCACCCAGGATAGACATTCCATGTAATCAGGCTTCATCTGAGGATTAATTTGGTTTACGAAACAAAAGCTAGATTGGTGGAACTAATAAGCTGCTTCTGTGCTTACAGCGGATATCTTACAAGCCAATGACAGCCTGACTCAGGTTATTAACATGTACAGACAACTAGTGAAGGGAGAGGACGTGTCAAAAGATGATATAAACACACCTTCACAACCGGGTGAGTGAGTGCGTGTTGTTCAGCTCGCCTATCAAAATGGCAGTGAAATATAAATTATAATCTTTCAGTATTTATTATAGACTGTGAAATCACACATGAGTGTTCTCTGTCCAAACCAGCCAACAGTAGCTCTGCTCTTGTTGATCTGATGGGGCTGAGCGCATCAGCCAACATAACATCATCCAACCCTGAGCCCTGCACCCTGCAGACCCTGACTCAGAACATGGGCATCAGCCTCCTGGATGATGAACTCATGTCGCTGGGTAAGCACAAAAAAAACCCATATGGCTCGTAAACTCCACGGTAGATTACCATGCTTAACTTTTTAACAAGCCAATAAGCACAAGTCAGCACTGTGAGCTCAGCCCAGTCTACTCAGCACAGTTACACTGTGTTTCCACTGGACCCCTGACTGGTTAGCTGTCTGAATCTCATCATCCTTAGAGGCTGGCCACATCTGGCTTAACCACAACAAAGCTTCACACACCCACAACCTTTTTGTTTCGTTTTAATTCAGCGGATCATTAGACAGACTTTGATCAGAACATAGTGGGAGTTTTTGAACATATTTTTTGGTTTTGTTTGGTTAAAAACAATTGAGGAAAATTTAACTTCTGCTCTTTCTTGATTTTTAGGCTTGAACACCACAGAAAACTGTGACCTTCAAAACGCTTTTCAGGTGCACGCTGTGAGTAAATACTTCACCTCTGAGAAAAAGCCTCTGTGTTCAGTTTTAAGATGTCTGAATTTTGTGACTCTTTGTTGAATTTTGCAACACTTTTTCTGTTCAACAAAAGCTTGGAGACTTGAATGTGGACATTTAGACCATTACATATCGCTAATTTACCGATCCATTTTGCAACATCTCATATCAAACATGATCTCAGGTTTACTTATTACTCTCTGTCTAAGTTAAACTCTTTTTGACATGAAAACTTGGACCCTGTTTCTTCAGTTTTCTGACAGCAAAGAACCATCTGCTCCACTGCCCCCTGCTGCAGTGTTGCTACCAGATGTCACAACAAAGCAGGCTCCACCAGTAGGGGGCCCCATTGCTTCGAGTAAACCCATGGAAGAGTTGGATTTGTTGGGGAGGACCTTGTTACAGCAGTCTCTACCTCCAGAGAACCAACAGGTCAAATGGTAAATGAACTGGAGGATATGAAGTCACCAAACTAAAAGCTGTTTGTTGTTTGATTGTTCACCTTTGCAGTTTTGATTTGTATGTAACTATGGTCTTCTTTCTCCAGGGATAAGCTCCCCGCTCAATCCAGAGTCTCATTACGAGATCTGCAGAAGTCCAGTGCTGGCTCCAAACCTACTGCGAATGCAACCACAGCCCCCCCTGGTCCTGCTGCTCCCCCAGGAGCCATGTCGACACCAGAGGTCCAATCAGAGCAAACTGACTCTCTACTCCTCTCCAGTCTCACTCTCACAGCTGCTGAGAAAGGCTCATTAGCTGTTGTTGAACCCTACGACAACATCTCACTTGCTGAAGTTACTGTGCCACTTGAAACAATCAAACCTAGTAAGCATCAGCCTTAGAGTCAGACACATTTTCCCTTTAAGAGCCCACATCAGTGTTTGATCGTCCATGTCCGTTCTCATTTTCAGGCAGCTTGTTACCAGTTACTGTATTTGACAAACACAGCCTCCGGGTTCTGTTCACCTTTGCCCGTGACTGTCCTCCCTCCCGACCGGACGTGTTGGTGGTGATCATCTCTATGCTGTCGTCAGCTCCCATTCCTGTCACCAACATCCGTTTTCAGGCAGCAGTACCAAAGGTAAGTCAGCTAATGCAACAAAGAAAGTCCACCACACGTCTTAAGCTTTTCCTATTGAGTCCTGGAAGCCATTTGAGTATTCAGCTTAAATGTTTTTTTATTCATGGGAGAACTAGTTTCTGAGGTCTCTGTGTGGATGTGTCTCCTTGCCTAGGTGATGAAAGTAAAGCTGCAGCCTCCCTCTGGCACAGATCTCCCAGCCTTTAATCCCATCCTGCCTCCAGCCGCCATAACGCAGATCCTGCTCTTGGCTAACCCTCAAAAGGTACTCAGACACTGCATCACCTGACTTTCACATTCCAGCGCAAAGTTGAGTGATTGCATGAAACACCAACCTCTCTGGAATTTTGTTTAACACTGTTTATCCATAAATGTCACTGACAGAGTTGACCGAGGAGATTACTGAGACCACATTTTTACTGATCGCTTGGTGACAGAGATGTTTTTATCTAATGCAGATGATGAAATTAACATTATTACATCATTAGTTAAAAGAAAAGTCAGTAATCTACATGTTTTACTGGAATGTTTGAAATTCTTATAAAGGAAAGGTGCAGTTTTGAAAAGTTAGAAAAATGTTTATGCAGCTTTTGTCATGTGTAATGTTAAAATAAACCAAGCAATTTTCCACCTAGGTGAGGGTAGGAAAAATCACTTCTTAATTTTTCCTTTGGGGACGGAACTTACCCTTTTAGATTCTAAAGATGCATTTAATATGTCAAAAAGTGACATTTCAGGTAAAGAGAAATTATTCTAGGGGTTGAGATTTGTGCCATCAGAAATTGAATTTGAATGCATATATTAAATTTAATGTTTTGAAACTGAATTTATTAGCTTTGAAATTTTATCTAACCTATTTGAAACTTCAACTCTCTGTATTCCTTAAATTAAAAAATGTGAAATTCAGTTTCAGTTCCCAATGTTCGTATTCAGTTTTACTATTTCAGTTCAGCATGGCAGATTCACATTTTCATGCCGGCTACTAACCTTTGTTTAATCCTGTTTTCTTCTGATGTGGTTGTTTTCCAGATGGAAATGTAAAAAGAAAACATTAGAAATAGACATGAAGAGGATGGGCGCTCTATTGCTCTTCCTCATGGGTGTAGATGATGTGATGGTTTTGCCTTGCTGAACTGAAATTGAGTTGTAAAACTAAATCTAGATTGTGAGGACCATAATTATGTTCTATATCTCTGAATTTAAGGAAAAAGAGAGTTGAATATTTAAGTAGGAAAAATAGAATTCTAAAGCAAATAAATTCAATTTGGAAACATTAAACACAATTTCAGATCATGCTTTTCAAATTCAATTTTACAATTCAAATTTAGTTTGGCGTGGCACAAATCGAAGCCCATATTTTTCTTCATGATGCATTTTTATCCCTGATCATTGTGATGATGAACTCACTGTATGTTTAACTTTTTCTTTTCTACAGGAAAAGGTACGTTTACGGTACAAGCTGACCTTCAACTTGGGGGACAAATCACACGATGAATCCGGCGATGTGGACCAGTTCCCTCCTCCGAGCACCTGGGGGAACCTTTAGTGGGCGTGACCAACCTGCTGTCACCTGATCTGCTGCTGCTTCCTTTAGATTTTGGTTGAAGTTGTCCCTCGTTGCTGGTTTGAAGCTCGACATTCTCCTGTTCTGAGCAGGGACCAGTTGTGGGAACCAATTTCTATCTTGTGCCTTCTTGTCCTTATTCAATCATTCCTGTGTTTCCTGTGTTTAGTGTCCTTTTCTTTTTTCCTCTACCCACAATCAGTTTACCACAAACTTTAGGCAAACTGTTTCAGAAATCGTATCAGTGCAGTGAGCTGTGGGAAAAAGGTTAAGCCTTTTAAAAAACAATGAATGTGTGAATTCTTCATTTGAACAATAGATACATTGGTGTCAAGCATAGTTTCTGTTTTTCTAATACAATAATTCTTGCAGAGTGGGAGTAAAACTATTCTTACATTCAGAGTTTGTGAGTGAGGGAGTGATCAGAGTAGAACCATATATCTGTCGAGAGTTTAAACTTAAGGCTGCTAAATGCTTGAAGAGGTGTCTTGGACTTGTTCCTAAATTGCTGAAACAGCTGATGTATTCAGTTTCTGATACAGAATATTTTCACAGGATGAGTGAAATTTGAAAAAAATAAGATGAGAAATTGGCTCATTGTTAATTAAGTGTAACAGTGGGTTTGCATTTGGATTCGCAAACTTCCTCCGTGTTACCCTATGCCGATATATTTTTATGGTTGAATACAGAGAACACTATGGGACTTGATGTCATGAACGCATTGAAATCATTAAAGTAGTTTACTTCTATCCAGTGGGGATAGTTCTGAGGAAGGATGAAAATATAACTGGGAAAGCTTTAGGAGAACCAAACCGGTTTGTCCTGGTAGCAAACACGATGAATTGGTACGTTATTTTTAAGGGTTGATTTTAAAACTTGTGCCACGCTTTGGAAAGATCAAGTCGACCAGTGTGAGTTTCTAAGCTGTGACAAAAGACGCCCTTTCCATGGCATGTTTTGACTTATTGTGGAAAAGCACAGGGGTTACTCATTACTCATAATGTATAATTACTCAGATCTCAAATGTAACAGTTTAACCAGCATGAACCGTGAAAACACCGCATTTACTGAAGCAGCTAGAATCCAGCTCTCACTCATTACAAACACCTGTGCTTCTCTTACACGTCAAAGCGGGAAAGTGGGGAATGACTTTGAAGGAAGGGCTTGAAATCTCTGCCCTAATTATATATAAATATATATATAAAAACGAGATGTACTTTTTAATTTCTGCACTTTTCTTTGTGTCTTAAAGATTTATTTCTTTTACTTTTTTCACTCAGGATTTTGATTTGAGAGTTATATTACGCAACTTACACACACACTTGTTTAAATTGTGCACTCTTCCTTTGTTAAAATACGTTTGTCTGTTTTTATTTTCTCATCACTCCTCTGTTTATCAGCCCAAAGAGGGACATGTGAAGTCCTGAGGTGACACTGCTGGCATCCAGTTTGATTCTACCACATGTGCCTGGGATGAAACTTTTGATATTTGTGTTATGTACATATATGTATACAAATGATGATTTTGACCTTTGTTTCTGTTATTGTATGTTCAGTCCCCTGTCTGAAGAAGGACTAATAACACCTCATATGGTGTCACAGAGCCACCCCAAAATTCATGGTCATTTGGTTGATTGGAGCGTAAATTTGTGATCACTTTATTGGATCGTGAGGATTAAAATAAAATGTGATTCAAGGCAGACTAGTTCCCCCTTAAGACACATGCTTCTAATATGCACATCAGACCCAGTAAACATGTAGAGAGCTGATGATTCAGCCTGTAATGAACATTTTCACTGAGCAATAAACATTCAGCCTAACAAGGTGTTAAAATCTAAGCAGTACAAAGAACCACATCAGTAAGCAGCCATCAGCTTATTTATAAAACCGTAAACCAGCTTATTTATGTCCAACATTAAACAGATGATAGCAATAAACATAAAAAGGAACCATCTTACTGATCTTCATGGCTCCAGCAGATTGGAGATATTAAATTCTGTAAACTATGCATCGACCTCACTGTACAAAGTTTGACCATCCCTTTTCATGCATTTCTTTCCATTCTGGGTGCAAAAAGAATTACAAAAATGCTTCTATAACCTGTAGGGATGATGATTAAGACTGTATCTCCAGTTTTTTAATCCTTGTGTTCCCTGAAGGATCCAAAAAGACAAATTACGACAGCACATTTCTAACAACAAAAACAAAAGTGTGTTTGTCCAAGGTTTGAGGGAGGTGACTCGTGTCAGGAGTAAATGCCATTTGTTTTCTGACCCTGGTGAAGTGCCATTACACTTATGCTTCTAAGTTTCCCATGTAACCACACACAAACTGATTCATAGATTTCAGGTTATCTGAAAAAAAGTCAAACAAGATCCAACCCTTTGCTTGCATTTTGTCAAAGTCCAGCGTTGAAATGAGACTTTCTAGACTGATCTTCCCACGTGAACAACTCAGGAGCGAACAAGGAAAAAATAAGCTCAAGAAAAGAAACTAGGTGTTGTAATCCACCTACATTCATGTATTTCTGTGGGGGGAAAACAAAAAACTTCTGTAGATAAAATCTTAATGTCATCATGTATATTGACCATCAACCGTAAATAATGTGCAAACTGCTGGATACAAGCTGAGAATGTCCAAATGTGTTTTTAAGCGAATAAACTCACTTCTACAGGAAATGGTGTCTGAATGATTTTATCAGAAATTCAGTCAAAGTGGGAAACTTTTTTTTGTTTTATTTATTCATAAAAAACACATTTATATAAAAAACAATGAAAGAGAAGAAAATCAGTACATTGCAGTCTGTAGTTAAACTGGTCATTCAAACAATAAGTGAGTAGAGCAGTTCAAAATTTTTCAACAGAGGATGTTTTTCCAAGTACAACAAAGTAAGAGTTAAAGGCATGCATTAAAAAAGTATCTAAGTCTTCTGACAAAGTTTAGGAGAAAAAATATAACTGATGAAAGCTTAAGAAGAATAACTTCAACTGGGACTCATCACTTCAGTACGTAATGATGACACCTCATAAGAAAAAAAGATTAGTTTGAGAAAAAAAATGAGACTTCCTCCAAGAACATGAATCCAAGATGAATTATTTCATGTCTGATAAAAAACTGGGGCGAGACTCGGCTCAGGAATGTGACTGTTGTTTATTACTCATCAGTTTTCTTTTATGAGGAGCTCTCTCCATTATGTTCTACAACAACCTACAAGAAGCTGATTATACGCTGATATACAACTATTCTATGATATAGAGAGAGACTGTTCATTGTTGAGTCACAATCCGGGTTGAAAGATATAGTAGAAATTAATTCTTTGTATGAAAATGTATTTTTCAGTTGTGTGGTGTATTTAAAGTACCAAAGCTGAGGATGTAAGCCCTTATCTCCTATGATACACCACCTGTGTAACCTCCACCTCTTGGACATGAAAATAGTTGAGCAGTATAAACAGAGTAACGCTGAAAACATTGAGTACGAAAAAACAACCTCAATACTTCTGTTTTTTATTTCCGTGGAGGTGGAGGACCAGGAGGAGGTGGAGGAGAGGAGAAGGCGTAAGGTGGTTGCCCGATGAAGCCCATCAGTGGAGGCTGTGGAGGAGCAAACTGCTGAGCCATCAGAGGCTGCGGCCCTCCTGCTGGAGGAGGAGGAGGAGGGGGCTGGACGAACGGACCCTGCATCTGGTTTGGCTGATCCCGACCTCCTCCACCTGACTGGCCCCCGCTGCGGGAGTTGTAGCCCCCGCTGCTGCTGTAGCCTTGGTACTGGTCTGAGCCTGAGTTGTAGTTGTCCCTGCGGTCGCGGCTTCTGTCCCTGTAGGAGGAAGTGGATCGGTCTCCATCGCGGTTGTTGCGGCTGTCGCGGTTGAAGCCGCCGCGACTGTCTTTGCCGCCGCCACCTCCACCTGAGCGCATACGGCGGTCACACTCATCCTGGTACATGAGGTTGGGGTTGTTGGAGCTGCTGCCGCGATAACGCATTCTGCCTCCTGTAACATACAAGACATGCATGAGAGAAAGGGAGAGTGATTAAAAAAAGCAGACAGCTTCAAAGTGACTGTGAGGAGAATCTGTATTTTGAAGGTGAAAGTTAAAGTAGATCGGATTTCCTTTTTAACACTCCTTTTTGCTGGATACAATTCGACAAGGTGATGTATTCATCAACAGTTAAGTAACGCTGTTGTTTGAAACATGACAAGTAAACTTTGTGAGTTTGTGTCGTAGTTTAGTAGCTTTCTACATTTAGTGTCACGCACAGACATATATGAGACATATTGGTACCACATAACGTTAGTGAATCCTGGTTATGTCTCACCAGTGCTCATCTACCAAGCAGAGCAACTGTAACCTGGCTCTTCAGTTTATTGAAAGACTCAGGTTTGAACAGATTACTGCAGTACAACTGCTGCATGTGGGTTGAAATGGAAATGATCACTCTCCCGTTTAGCTCGTGTTTTAGCCTATAGCTCGTGCTCTATCACTCTCCTGTTAAGCTCTCTTCTGCTCTTCAGTCTCTATTCTGTCAGACAGCCCAGCCCCTGTTTCCACTACTGGTACAAAATAAATCACAAAAATTGTTTTCAGCAGGGAAAAACTCAGATCTCGTTCCTTACTGCTAAGCTTTGTCAGCCAGCGTGGTCTTGTCAGACTCTAGCGAGCTGTAAATCAATCCTGTCCAGTCTGACCCGACCAGTCCTGATCAGAAAGCTAGGGGTTGGCATTTAAAAATAACCTATTTAAGCGCTGATGAACTAATTTTATCTTTGGGATTATGATCAGCCACAGCTCTAGATATGAGACTTTTTTCAATATCACTTAGAGGGCCCCTTTCTTTGGTTACATTTCCTTAAAATCTGATCCACGTTCGGTCCTCTTACCGCCTCCTCCAGCACCACGCCCTGACTCCACCAGCTGAAGCAGTTTAGGGTTGATGGCTTGCCGGGCCTCTGCCAAAACCCGCACGAGATCCCGGGCCTGCCGCAGGTTTCCTGGGGTGAAGAAGGTGTAGGCGGTGCCCTTGTTGGTGCTTCGTGCAGTACGCCCAATACGATGCACGTAATCCTCAGAGGAGTTGGGATAGTCATAGTTGATGACGAACTTGACATCTTCCACATCTTTTTGGATAGAGGTTAATCCATTTTAAAGCACAGAGAGAGGGAAAAGATGAGAATCCAAGAGAAGAAAAAACTGCTGGATGAAGATAGTATTTGAAGTTAGAAATGAAAACTGTAATAGTCTGTAGTACTTACCTGCTTTTTCCAAAGACTGATTAGAGTAACTCACCACTGTTACTCATTTAAATTCTACAAACTTAATCTGATGTCAGTTTTTCATGCTCACTGGCCGGCATGACACTGAGGAGTTCAGATACAATGTTTTGGTTTCATACCAGTGAATTAAGGGGTCCAAATGTGTGAAGACACAAGTCTGTTTCTTATTACAGAGACATGGGGCTCTGACAGCACTGCTGATCAACAAGTACCTCCTCCTCATCACCATAAAGGAGGGAAACCTTTCATTCCACTGTAAACTAAAGAATAACTGAATGACCATGAGCTCTATGTTGTTTGGCTTAATATGAGCAGGATGAAGGTTCCTGAGTGTTTGTTGAGCTAATGAACAAATTAAGAGAAAGGGGTGGTGAGGTACTTACCCCCTTCATGCTGTTTTAACAAAGGTAGTCAGTCCCCCCTGATCAGTCCTGGTTTATAGGGAGGGGCTGAGGGGGGAGGGAGACAGGATTCATCCCGTCCAGCAACGTCAGGTGGGAGCAGAACCGTTTAACCTCAAGAGATAGACACACAACGGCTGGTTCTGTTGCTCTCGCCGCATTGCAGGGCCCTCCTCAGACCCTGGCCAGGACTGGATCCAGACGAGCCCGTCTAACTCTCTCTCTCCTGTCTGTCTGCTCTTTGGAACGGACTGATGGGCAGACATACAGGCACCTCAGGCTGCTCCCAAGGAAGGCTCGTTGGATTTACAAACAATACTGCGCAGGGGGGGCCTTAGTTAGCCGAGTAGCATAAGGGAGATTATAACCCCTTTGAAACTAGCCGAGCTTCTACTTTAACATGACTGAGTGGGCAGTGACAGCAGCGCAGACTGTTACAGCTGCCGTGTGCTGCCAAACCCTGAGAGAGAAGAGGGGAAAAAGAACAAGGAAACGGTCAAGTCAAAGGGTCTTCAAATGCCCCCTCTTCTCACATTTTTCCTGCCGTTCAGTTTCATCTCAAATCTGTGATCCTCCTCGCACTCCTCTTGCTGGACCAGAGATAATTCAGCTGCCCTACTTAGATGTGTCGGCTAAAAACTGAAAGCAGTGGAACAACAGATAAGGTCTGCAAGATCATCTACCCCACATCACCTTCTTTCAGGCAGCGTGCCAGAGAGCCCCGTGGTTGAAGGAAGCATTATAACTGCAGTAACAAGAAACAGACTATAAACCCAGCAGACCAGAAGTTTAGAGACTGCTTAAAGGACTCCAGAGTTTAAAACTGTCACCTTTTAACAAGAGGGAGTTCTTTAAATACAAGTACACCCTGATATATTCAATATACATCTTTCAAATCATGGTTGATTACTCTCTGTATTCATTTCTTAAAATTCTAAATGACTGAAATACTTAAACAGCTATTTGTATAAATGGCAGAAACCTTTAAGTAACAAAAGTCAATAGTTCAACGATACTTGACCTAATTCATAGCTTGGCCTGACAATCTTTAAAACATTTTGTGTTGAAATAGGTACATGTGTAACTCACCTCTTATCACCTACAGGGTAAAATAAAAACAGTGAAATGTGAGAGATTATGTAGCAGATACTGTGTGTATGAGCAGACATACCCAGACCACGAGAGGCCACATCAGTCGCAATCAAGATGGGCGCTTTACCGCTCCGAAATTCTGCAGGATTAAACAAAACAATGAACACCTGCTGAATCAGAAATGAATGAAACATTGAACAGCAGTGTGTGGTTCAGGAGCCTCACACACTCACTCACACTCAGGGGTCATTGAATGAGTTAAGTCAAGACTAAAGCTTCCTGATAAGGATCAGCCTTGAGGGAAGCTACTGAGTGTTTTTAATACGTGCCAATCTCTGGTTTAGTCTAGAAATAAGAGAAGTTGCAGCACTGCATTTTCTTCATTCTTACCCGTGAGCACCCAGTCTCTTTCAGGCTGGCTCTTGTCTCCATGGATACACATGGCTGGCCACCTAGAAAACAAAAACACAAAGCAGTGGTGAGATAAGTGATCACTCTGAATAGTGTCTGTCGATCAAAAATTGGCATCATTCCCTCCAAGGAGCTACTTTCAATATGTTTTGTCATAACAGACGACAAATCCTCACCCGTCCCTCCTCATCCTCCTCGTGAGATCATCGCAACGCTTCTTCGTCTCCACAAAGATGATGGTTTTGTTCTCTTTTTCTGCCATTATCTCTTCCATCAGCTGGAATAGTCTGCAGACAGGGGAGGGAGTTAAAGTGAGCTTTGGTTAAAGAGTGAAAGGAGATGTGTTCATGTGGTGTGAACACACATTATTACAGTAGTTCATCTACTGTTGACTCTCCTGGCAAATATTCTCTCCCTTACTTTTGGTCTTTTTCAGTCTCCATGCAAACATCCACAATCTGCAGGATGTTGTGGTTTGCACTGAGCTCCAGAGCGCCAACATTAATCTGGACATACTCTCTCAGAAAGTCCTCAGCAAGCTGTCGAACCTCCTTAGGCCAGGTGGCACTCCACATAAGAGTCTGTCTGTCAGGCTGAAAGACAGACAGACAAAATTAATGAAGAATCTTCTACATTGTTCAGTTTCAGTGTTCTTTCATATATCAGTCCTGGTAACTCTTCTCTCACCCTAATTTGTTCGACTATCTTGCGAATCTGTGGTTCAAAGCCCATGTCCAGCATACGGTCAGCTTCGTCCAGCACCAGGTAGGTGCAGCGTCTGAGGTTGGTTTTCCCGGCCTCCAAGAAGTCAATGAGGCGACCAGGTGTGGCGATGCAGATCTCCACACCTGCAATGCACAGGACAAAAAAAAGATTAATGTAAAACAGAAGTAAATGAAGACAAATATCTGTAAGTGTTTAAGTACTTGTTCATGTATAGCACAAACGCATTATACACTGAAACACCAGGTAGCATTTGCAATTGAAAACTGTTTTAACCAACGATCAAATGCACTTCTACAACCAGGCCCACCTCTTTCAAGATCTCGGATCTGTGGTCCCTTTGGAGCCCCACCGTAAACACAGGTGCTTTTGATACGTGAGGACTTGCCATAGTCATATGCAACCTGCTGAACCTGCTGAGCCAGCTCTCTGGTCGGGGCCAGCACAAGACACTATGAAAGATGATGGAGGGGAAAGATTTCAGACTGATTCATGACCTTACTTTGATAGTACAACACAAAAACATCCCCTTTATGATACAGGGGGAATTGTTACAACTTACAATTGGACCGTCTCCCCTCTCCAGATAGGGCTGGTGGTTGATATGCACAATAGCAGGAAGAAGATACTATATAGGGGGAAAAGACGTTAAGCTCACAGCACTTTCTACGCTGTAAATAAACACTACAGTTACTTCAATCAAATGTTCAATGACATTTCATCAGCATACAGGCTCATGATCACACACTCACAGCCAGTGTCTTTCCAGAGCCGGTCTGTGCGATTCCCACCATGTCTTTGCCGCTGAGGGCCACAGGAAAGCCCTGAGCCTGGATGGCTGTTGGTTCTTTGAAGTTTTGTTGCATCAACACATCCATTACATACTCTGCCAGGAGAAGAAGAGAGTCAATTATCAACAAGAAAGTAAGAGAGCTGACTAACTTTCTCTATTAGTCTTGAAAACAGAAGGATCACGCCTGAAATGTACGAATTCCTTTTAAAAAAAAAAAAAAAGGGAAATTTTAGTTTCTTTGGCTTTTAATTTGCAACACAAGGGGCTTGTAACAAAACTGATTTTTCAGAGATCCTATTTGTCGGTGACAGTTATTGATAATCAGACTTCGAATAATAGGGAATTGTATGATCGACAATGTAGTTTCAGATGTGTGTCCTTTACTTACGAGGAAACTGAGCCTGGTGAAAAGCTGTTATGGCCTTTGGACATCCAGATCCCCTGATTGTGATCTCCTTCTTTCTGCGAAACTCGTCCATTTCAAACTGAAGATATTGAGGAGGAAAAAAAGCTGATCAGGAACCTGAATAGTTGAGCGATCCTGATACAGACATGTTTACAATAAGGAGAGAATCTGGCTCTGTTTAAATTTTACCTGACTCATACGTTGGAGTTCCATATGTTCAGTATAGAAGTTCTTTTCAAACTTTGGTAGCTCATCCAGGTTCCACCTCTTCTTGCGCAGACGCTCACCTGGATTCCCAAACTTCATCGGTGGGGGTCCACTGCGACCACCCCCCATGGCCCCAAACCGTGGCCTGGTGGGAAATAATAGACACAAGCAGAGGGAAAGTCATACAGTGTTCACCAACACTGCAATAATACAATACTGTGTAATAATACAAAAGAATGCACATTGCATTGTCTGTGCTTGATTATGATCTCACGTTTCTTGTGTTTTTGTTTTTGTTTGTTTTGTTGCAGGCAGCATCTGATGTTTGTATTATACTGAGAAAGCAGCTTTAACATGTTTTTGTTATTTTTATTCGTTGTTTCTTATTCTTTTACGTACAGATACCCATTTACACCACTTAAAATATGTAAAAACAAAAAACTGAATTCATTGGGATATTTTTTTTGTATTTATTCAGTCTTTGAAGAGATTTTGGCTCTTTATCTCGAAATTTTGACCTTTTTTTATAACTTTGTTTTCATCTCATAGTTTATACTTTTCATCACAAACTTTTTCCTTTTCAAAATTTGACCTAACTTTCTTAAAACTTTGACTTCATTATCTCAAAATTTTGCCTTTGTAGCTAATAATTTTGTCCTTTTTTCCATAACAATACGACTTTTCATCTCAAAATTTTGAATAAATATGGACAAAAATCTGAACAGTGCGAAGTTTTCCTTTTATAATTTTACCTGGCGAAAATGGGCTTCCATAATTAGTTTTCACTGTTATTTTTTCTCTGTTTTTAGTCTGTGTATAGCTCACTGAGTATGGCGTAATGAAGTGTGCTTTGTAAACAAGATTACTACTGCAAACTCACCTGTAACCTCAGATCCGAAAGTTAGTATTTGTTTGTGCTGCAGGCTACAGAGAAGGGCAGGAATGCGATCGTTGCCCCAATATCCCTTTGAAATCATGTTAATTAAAATTACTGTTTTCTTGAGCAAACCTTAAAGGAACCAAGGTTCTAGCTAGTCTGCTTTCGTGTTCAATTTCAGGCCTACGACTGAGAGAACACTGGGACCAAAAACAGCTGTGCTCCTGAGTCAAATTTTTAGGAAATCGAGCTTATTTGCAATTCTACTACCTGTAAATGTGTCTAATTCTTTCCATGCATGATTCAACACTTACCTGTCTCTTCCACGGTCTCTGTCCCTGTCGCCGTAAGAGGAACCTCCTCTCATTTTGATAACAAACAACTCGCTTCTCTCCGCGGTTTTTCTGTCGTGAGCTTCGACGTTTCCCAACGGTTTGGGAAGGTTGCGCTGTATTTAACGGAACAATAAGTGCAGAAGGCACTTTCCCGTGTATTTGGAACGGTTTGTGATATAATAATTGTTGTAAAACACGGATTTTCGTGTGTACTTATTCTGTGCGTCACGTAGATAAACAGACGGGTTCCGTCTGCCCTTCCTGCCCTCTTTCAGGACGTAACTTTAAGTAAGAAGTCTACGCAAATTTCCTCAGATAAACAGACTCTACGTTAATATATTTCGTAAAAGTTATTCGTGAATTTCAGTTGTAAATGGCCGTTACCGTTATGGACAGTTGGTGGCGATGTGACAGAAACTGCGCATGCGCGTTTTCTTGAAGGAAGTAGAAGAAGAAGATCTTCCATGAAGCTTTATGTCCGCGAGGGGTGTAACGGAAACGGCTCAGTGTTTACATCTTCACCTACAATGAAAATATGAAGTCACTCCTCTTTATATTATTAATAATATGATAGACTTTAGATAGTAGCTCGCCTTGGTTTGGAGATGCCTTTGTTGATTGAAAACAGAGGACTTGGCCGCCTGAGCTCGACAGCGGAACTGTTCGACAAATATCCACAGTTACAGGTTTGTTTCCAGAAAACAGGCTAAATTTAGATCCCTGAGCTGCAATCACTTTTTCATCAGCGTGTTGTATAAGTCACTACTTTACAACAGACAGCTAGACACTAACATGGCAAAGATACGTAATGTGACAAAAATGTGGTAACAGCCATCTGACTTTGATGTGTAACAGTTAATCACAGAAAAGTCACTTTTTTCTTTGGCTGTAATGCCAAGTAATAACTCTCATGTAGTTGTATCTTCTACAGGCAGGGCTCCTACACATCCTTGAAAAATCTTAAAAAGTCTTAAATCCATGTATTTAAAAACAAGACCTTAGAAAGTCTTAAATTCATTAAAATGTCATACTCTGGTCTTAAATAAATACCTCAAAGGTCTTAAATTTGTCAGAGCAGTATCTGTTAATGTTTTGTTTTCTTTTTTTCGATGTACATTTCAAGAAGGAGATGTAGAGTGGATACTGTTTAACAAGTTGCTGATATAAATTGTTATCTGCATCCTAGTTGGACAGTCTGTGACTATGGGTCACTGTTTGCACTTGCACATACAGCCCTTAACCAAAAAGCACTGAGGATGAATTTACGTTCAATACACAGACAAACACAAAACTTAAATGGGTCTCATTTTGTGACACACTTGATGTGATTTGGTTGTAATACAGCCCAACCTTTCGACTATATTTGTGTGTTTTTGGACTTGAATTTCATTCAAAGTGGCATTAAAAAGGTCTTAAAAAGTCTTAAATATGACTTGCCAAAACCTGCAGGTGTCCTGTACAGGGCTCTGGAACAAAATTTTGTTGAATATTAACACTTATTCATTGATTTATTTTACAGGAAAGTGCAAGAATATTTAGGTCCAAGCCGCTTGTTGATGTTGACCCAAAGTGCCTCCTGTATGTTCAGCAAAGAGAGTTTGCAGCAACTACACCAGCAGACAGTGAGTAAAGTCCAGAGATTGCAGAACTGGATCAACTTTCTATTGTGTCTATATGTGAACAGATAAAAGAACTCACACATGGTTTCAGTCTAAAGTTTGTTTGCTCCTTTCAAAGAGCACTGATTGTACAGCAATCTTAAAAAACAATGGCATCTTGAAGTCTTTATTGATAGTGACCACTGAACAAAGCACATATGTCTTGATAAAAGGAATGTCAGTGCTGCTTTTTTTCTGTTTAGATGTAATATTGGTTTCCTGGACTGACAGTAAAATAATCGATTACACAAACTCTCCTTCTTGACAAAGTTATTATCAAAATGCAGTGCAATTAGCCATTTTTCGTTGTAGTGCATAAAATAAATTTTTAAAAAGTGGTGCAGCGTAGACTTATCTCCCATCCAGTGAAAATGATTGACTGCTTGTTAGGGCTGAACGATTTGCAAAAATAACCTAATTGTGATTATTTTTCCCTGTATTGCAATTGCAACTTTTTTTGTGAGTATTACTCAGCTTCCCCTCTTATGTGTTGTTTAAAACATAAGTGATAAACCACTCTTTGTTAAAAAGAGCACCACACTCAATAAATAAAACTAGGAAAAAATAACTTTAAAAAAGGAAAGCTATTTTGATTCATATGGAAAATCTGATTAACATAACAGTAACATAACAATAACAGTAATGTCAAGCCTCTAAAAAGTATGTTTCATGCACTCAACACCAATTTTTGCCACTTGTGTTTGCTTTTTGCCAATTCTAGTCACTTTTCGCTCTTTTCTTTTGGACCATTTTTTGTTCCTTTTCAAGTTTTCTCCTTTTTTTCAACCTTTTCCACCATTTTTTTTGCTTTTTGACCATTTTTGCCACCTCAAACTTGTTTTTATTGCCACTTCTTTTTTGTTGCCACTTTTCACCTCTTAAAATATTTCCCTTACAAAGATAGTTTTCACCAAATGGACTCTTTTATTGGGCAGGGTTGAGTAACACTGGTGGAGAAAAAATTGTATCTGGTATTCTGACACATTTCAGGTTGAAAAAAATATTGCACTGTCTGCAGCAAATTGTGTCAGATAGTCACTACAGTAAGTATAGACACTGCTTTATGTATTTGTTCATCTTGAAGGTTCAGCCCAATTTTTAAGATCCTTATTAAATGGTGAAAATAATAAAACACAATTCATGCTTCATTTTTCTTGCTCTTCTGTGCTGAGTTTGCATGCTCTTTCTGTGTTTTCCCCCTGGGTGCCAAGGGTTGGCCGGTCATCAAAAAGATAAAGCCCAGTTAGGTTGACATGTTTCAGATAGTGTTAAGAACTTTGTCCTCGGCTTCTCCCCTACCAAAACTTTGGTTGAGTGAAACTTTGGTCCGTCAGTGAAGGACAACAAGTCAACAGGAGTAAAACAAGAGTGCAAAGATGTGCATTTTTTCTGTCCACATTTTTTTTTGCCTTAAATGTAGTAAATTATGTGTTAGTTCTATTTGTAGCTTTACAGATGTGTTCCTAGATCAGTTCCCCAGATAAATGTATTTGAAAAAAAAACTTAATAGCGATATTCCACAGCTCACAAGGGGAAACTCTGAACAGACTGTGTAACATTTTGTGATTGAAACATTTGTTTACATCTACAACCTACATGGCACATTAAGTTATATACTCTTGATCAACTAACAAATGTTCTTTTATTTTACCCAACACAGACAGTGTAACAGTAATCGGATCTGATGATGCCACCACCTGCCATTTAGTTGTGCTGCGACACACTGGTAATGTTCTTTTCCATCTGGTTTAAAATGTGTCTTTTTTGACCATGTAAACAGTCATCAATTATGTTTCAATTAACTTTCTTGATTGCTCAGGAAGTGGAGCTGTTTGCCTTGCTCACTGTGATGGTTCCAGTACCTTGTCTGAGGTCCCACTTCTTGTGAAAGCTGTCTCATCACTCAGTAATGTTTGTAAGGAGGGAAGGTATGAGATAAAGACAAGTGATGCAGAAATCACACCCTAATGAAGAGCTTTTTTTTAAGTCTCATTTGCTCCCTGTTATGCAGATATGAGCTTCACCTTGTTGGAGGATTCAACGATGAGTCAAAAACATCCCATACACTCAGCCTTAACATCCTTGGTATGGTCTATTAACAATTATAGTTTATTAGATTTATGTCTCTGAATCATTTTGTAACATTTTTTTTTCACTTTACAGCAGCGTTCCAGAAACAGAAAGAAGAAATCCATCTGGAGACATGCTGCGTCACAGGTATCTTTGATAATTTTATAATATGAAATGTTTCTTTATTTGTTTTGGTCATGAAAATGAAAATTTCTTTTCTCTTTTTACAGAACTAAATGACGATATTGTTGATGGCACTCATAGACCTGTTGTATATGGAATAGGTAAGGGATGAATTTGTCGTTGGGAGTTGCAGTGTTCAAATGGCAGGTTGTATTGTAAACACTGTCCTTTTCCTATTTCTATACAGGTGTGAATGTTAAAACAGGAGAGTTATTCCCGTCATTATTTCCTCATAAAGGTCCTGCAGAGCAGCTACGATCAGCGAGGACCTTCACTGGGGGACAGGTACAATCACATATGATATTGTTGATGTTTTCTCTGTGAGGATACCAATTTAAAAGCTCAATGTTGTGTAAAAATGCTATTTCAAAGTATCACCATGGGATCTAAATCTCACAGAGATTGAGTGCTGATGTGCTCTGTCTCCCAACACTAGTAATTTTGTAAAGAAGCCTGAATAAGCTGTTTGAATAAATGAAAAATCACGTTGCACAAATTCTAACTCAGAATTTTTAATGCATTTTCTTTCATATTGCAGATGGTTGATATATATGACTCAAGTCGAGGACTTATTAAAATTGGCCCTTGTAAGTGGTCTCCAAATCTGGATATTGCCTTCTGGTTGTCACAGAATGATGACACAATTTTAAAGGTACATTTTCTAATGAAACAAATAGTTCTATGAATTACATAGATATATATATATATAAGAAGGCTAGATGCCTTAAGGCGGAGTCAGCAGCATCATCACTGTGGCGGGCATGGAACAGGGGACTGCTCTGATCTGTAGTCAATGGAGGGGATGATGATTTATTCACTGAAACACTCGTAACTCGCTGAATTCTTGACGGATTTACAAACGGATTGGTTTATTACAAACTTCATTCACATGGCTATGATTGAGGCTGTTTTCAAATCGCAAATTTTGATTTCGAAAACATTCTTAACTTTGCAACTTAATTAGGTCAATTTCTGATGTTTATAACAAACCATGCTGTTTGAAAATCAGTTAAAAATTGAGTAATCTACAGTTATTTCAAAGTCTATGCTCCATTTACTGTAATGTAATGAGTGATCGAGCAGCCCTGTTCCAAGATGGCTGCCATGTGAAGACGTTATTTCCAATGACTGTATATAGAATGGACAGCGTGCTTCCGCCTGTCCCCGTTCTACGTTTTTGAAGCCAAAAAAAACAGTTTCTCTAGCCGCCATTGTGCAGCCAGAGTCTGCGCAGTAGAGAATTTCCGGTGGAGCCAAGTACAAAAGAGAAATAAAAATATTTATTTCTTCTTCTTCAGAAGGTTTAGTCTCCTTTGGCTCTTTCCCGAAGTTTCTTATAGCCCCGGTAAAAACTACTCACGAACGGCAGCTGTCAACTATCGTAAAACGAAACTTATATTGCGGTTTTTAACGTCCAATAACTAATGAGAAACTAACTTCTCAGTAAAAAAAACACCCGAACACCATGCAGCCAGATGACATCGTCATACTACCTTAGCGTAAGGATGAGAGAAACGTTTCTACGAGGTATCGTAATTTTTTTAAGTTTTCCCGGCTCCTATCTGGAATACATGGGGAGGCGGGGCTTATGACCTATACTGCAGTCAGACACCAGGGGTCGGGGCATCTGCTGGAGGCTTCAGTTTGAGCCGAACGTTGTTCCACTCATTATACAGTCTATGGTTATTTCCCATTGGCTTACAGCGCACACGGGGCATCTAGCCTTCTTATACATATCTATGATGAATTTGACCCTCTTTGTTCTTTGGTAGCAGTTCACAGAGTCACATAACACAACCCACCATAACTCTGGTAATTCTGTCTCATGCGCAGTACCTGTCCACCTCTCCGATGGCTGAGCCTCCACATTTTGTCCAGCACATGAAATCCACGATCCAGTTCCTCTTGGAGCACCCCAGCTCTGATAGCTTGTTCCCTGGTGGTCAGCCACAGTTTTACCACAGGACTGAGAGGGGGGACTGGGAGCGGGCTGGTTCATCATGAAGATCTCCTGTTTTTCACTCAACCTTAACATGGAATTTACCCATTTTTGCCTCTCCATTCAAAAGACACACTGTCACAACCACTCAGTGTTTGCTCTTTTTGGTTCATCGTGTCTTATTGTGGAGGAAACTTCCCACTCGGTCGTGTCTCTGTTGTATGACTCATTATTTGTTTGTCTGGCCTAGTAGAGACACTTTGAGGAGAAATAAGGGATTCTGTTCTTATACGCTACAGTGATTTTTTTTTCCTGTATCTTACATCATCTGCTTTGTTCCAATCAGTCAAAGTTAATGTCCAACTATGCTTGCTCTGTCTGCGCATCGAGAGAAATAATTAACACTGTTGTCTTAAACTCAGTTAAAAGACTACATATATTTGATTTTTTATACCTATCCAGCTTCTGCAGGCATTTGTAGTTAACTTTCTACTTTGCATATATACCAAGTTAAGTCAGCAAATTTTCTCAATTCTAAAGCAACAAAACTGCCTTTGTGGTTAGAGCCAGTAAATTAATGTTACTGGTCACTCTGATCTCAAAGCCGTCTAGTTTTCTCTATAGTACATGCAAGTATTAAGTCAGAAGATGTGTTCTTTTTGACACAGGAACTTGAAAATGAACTATTGAAATCGCTTTTTTGCACAAAATTACTTAACAATGTAAAACCACATAGATGAGCTTCAAATATGAATTGCTGAATTACTGTTCAGGAATATTAACAAGGGGGAACTCTGCACCAACAAAAAAAGAATGTTTTTAATTTAAACTATATTGTTAAAACAGCTAAAAAGTACTTGATGTAAGCTCTGCATTCTTGCAAAGTTTTAACTGAGTTTGTTTTTGTTTAGAATTGCACCTTTCTGTCAAAATTGGGATTTTACATTCACAACAAATTGCCCATACTTCTGTGTGCTGAATGCGCTAAGAATGTGCTTCTTTAAATTTTGTACTATCATCTGCAGAACAATGGTTCTTGTTGAATTTAACAACTACATCAAAACATCCCCCATTGTGTATGGCCTTTTGTGATATTTTTTTCTGAAGGTTGCAGGGTGCTTAGAGCATTATGTGCAACTTATTGCAAATGTTATTTGATGCTAAATAAATGGAAATAATCAAATCTTGCTTGAAACATTTTTATATAACAAGAAAGGGAGTTAACCATTTAATGTGACAGTTAATTTTGTTGTTGTTATTTTTCATTTTTTTACTATGTTATGTCGCATTACCAACCTTATCAATCACAGCATTACACCAGGAAACATTTCTGTGCCATCTGGGTTTAAATTTGAATTTGAAACCCTACATTTTTTCAACATCAAAATCAGACTTTGAATTTTAATGACTATCAAATTTTTGACACTTATTTTATTATTGATCTTTTTGATTTTTTTTCTTTCTTTCAATAGAGAATTATGAGGTCAAGTTCTGGAGACTAAATTTCTTGAGACAGAATTTATTTAAGATTGAAATTTTGTACAATGGATTTTTTGAGAGGTTGTTTTAATTGAAGAGGTCATATAAAGTATTTTTTCTTTGAAAAAAAAGTTTGAGACCACTTTTTTTTACTTAGAATTTCCTGTAAAATAAATATTTTGAGATCTTTTTTTACACTGAATTTATTTCTAAAAATCAGCACTGGAAATCTGCACAGCAAAAACTGAAATCCAAGCAATCATTACACCTCATTTTTAGTTACAAAAGAAAGTCCTCTTATTCATAATATGAGCCACATTCAACTGACAAGTCAAGAAAAATGTCTCATGTTGAGCGAACTGAGACAAAATGATGTCTGAAAAAAATAATCTGCTAATCGGATAAAAATATTTGTTTTTTTTATCCTAGTGGCAGATTTTTTTGACTTGTTTCAAACAAATCAGACCCCAACTTAGTCTTTAAAAAACTTGAAATAAGACAATTTTCTGGACTTGTCAGTTGAATGTAGCTCATATCCAGTACAATAAGACATTTTTTTTTATGAGAAATAAGACATGATGATTTGCTTGGATTTCATTTTTTTGCAGTGTGATGGTTTTAACATTCTGAGTCTGATTCTGATGCAGAACAAATGCAGAGCTCTGAATGCATATTTATCAAATATTATTTAACAAGGAAATGTATAAATACCATTGCTGTGGTCATCACTCTCCTCTGTGAGAAACTGGTGAAGAACACGCCAAGATGAGAGATGTTATTGCAAATCTGGGTTATTCTTCCAAATATTGATTTCTGAATACTCCCTAAGTAAAAAAAAAATAGTAATGTGTTGTTTTAAATTTAATATGAACTTTTTTTTTTTTTTTTTTGCATTATTTGAAGTCTGTAAACAGTGGGATTTTTTTTTGGTATTTTGACCATTTTTTATTTTCTGCAAATAAATCCTCTAAATGAAAGTATTTGGAATTTGGGAGTAATGTTGTCAGTAGTTTTTATAATAAAACAAAAATTTTAATTTTACTCAAATAAATACCTGTAAATAGAAAAATTAGAGAAACTGAAAAATGTGCAGTGGTCTCTGAATATAAAGAAACCAGCAGCAGCAGCAGCCTGTGTTGTGTTGCTCCGCCTCTCTCTCTCCTCCCCTGTGTCTCTGGTACATTCTGCCAGCAGCTGACTTCCTCCTCCTCGACGTCAAAGGGGCGTAGTGATTTTACGTTTTCTGAGGGGACACACCGACCGAGGTGGACTCTTGTGCCGGGTATCGGTCGGTACACGACAAACTAACGTCCTACTACTGCTGCTGTGACTGTTTTACGTTGGGAAAATGAAAATGTTCTTGAAAATAAGCAGTTAAATGTTTAAACCGGTCGAAAACGTACAGTATTAGTGATGACACGGAGACCCTCAGAGTGAGATGATGCCCGTTACGTCCAGCTAGGTTAAATTCATCCAACATATCACTTTAGCAGAGCTTTAGCTTCATTATATCGCGGGATTTTTTTGTGGAATAATGCGGGAGGCGTTTTTTCGACATGTCCGCCGTTTTCCGTGGGTCACTAACGTTACTCTGTACGGTTGTCTGTTCGCCGGAGGAGACTTCGTCCACCAATGGTTTTCACACAGAGAGAAAATGGACTGGAAACATACGCGGAACGTCGCCGTGGTCGCGTTCAGTTTCCATGGCAACTTCAATTTCTTCTGGATGCGGTTCCTGGAGCGAAGGTTTCCCGGTAATTCAGCAGGAATGGTGATGAGGAAGCTGCTTTTGGACCAGACCACAGCGGCACCTCTGGCTACCAGCGTCTTCTACACAGGTCAGTGGGTCCTCACCATAGACACGGCTGCTGCCGTTCTTCAAACACGGAGAGTTTGGGGGCTGTCAATGGTTAACAGGGCAGCGGATCACATATCTGTCAAACTGTAACATGACCAGAGTCCTGTCAGTCCTCATATCTGTCTGAGAAACAATCAACCGACTTTTTGTCCTTGAGGTCATTTGAAAGACACACAGAGCATTGTCACATTGTTTGCAGACAACAGTAAAGTTCAATAGAGCAAACTTTTGGTAATCCTGGACCACATTACATCCATTAACCCTGTGGTGCATAGTGGTCACGACTACAGTGGACACCTATTTAAAAGTTATTTACTCCTAAATTCAGTGGTTCATATGGTGGAAATTCATATTAGCCTATGTCAGGACATTTTTATTCTTCTTAGCACCTGAAAAAATGTTTTCAATTTTTTTTCCCAAACACAAATATTTTAAAAAATATTATAGAAAAAAATTGAGGGTGAAAAAACGTATAAACTATAAATTATTCAGTGTTTAAATGCATGAAAGAGAGCTGGAATGTTTTGCAAAGCATTAAAAAAAGATTATTCATGAAGCCACCAAAAGAAAGAAGAGAAGTCAAACAAACAAAAAAAGCCATATTGACATTAAGTTCACACTGTTTTATGTTGAATGGTCAGTTACAAATATTTGGGAAAAAAGGAAAACTTTTTTTTCATGCTCTGAGACAAATAAAAACACTGAAGGGAAAAATCCTGACACTGACTTTCATGATTCATGCATCAGAGGGTTAATTCAGGGTGATTCTCCAACTAAAGTCAAATTTGGTGGTGAATTTTATTTTTAGAAAATTAAGAAAAGTAAACTTTTGGGCACAACTGTAGATGAAACTTGACTTACTTTTACTTTTTTTTTTAATTTTACCATCCTACGCAAGTCTTTCAGTCATTTTTTACACTGCAGAATCAAGAGTCATTTTGTCCCAGACATTAATTATAACTAATTCTCAAAACTCCTTCAGGTTATCAGTGTATCTATGGAATTAATGAATTAATGAATTTTCCAGAAAAAAATATGGGAAGATTTAAAGAAATCTTTAACATTACATTTTGTTGTGTGTGGATGAAATGACACTTACTCCCCGGAAAAGTATTCTATCTAAGAAAAATAAATATGATATACTATCTTAAAAACACATGATATATTGCATTAGAATAAGGGATTTCTGTGTCATTTGTCTTTAAATTATTGTCGAAGCACATTTTTTTATTCTTATGCTCCGAGAGTTTAAAATCTGGTCAAGGGACAAAAGATATGTTACTCTTTCATTGTTGGAGGATCACCCTTTAATTTTTTGTTTCTAAGTTTTTCCAAAGTGACTGATTCTGACTCTGAAGACTCAAAGAACAAGGCAATTGGACTGATTAGATAGGAAGATGTTTCACCTCTTATACAAGAAGCTTCTTCAGTTCAAAGCTGTCATTGAGGAAGGCAAGAATTTATGTTACTGGGGGAGAGACAACAGCAACTGGGAGGAGTAGGAATTACTGAGCGGGTCGTAGAAACCCATCAGAGTGGGTCACCTCCTGGGAGTCGTTTTTTACCCTGAAACGAAACTTCTTTATTGTCAGTCCAGTTGCCTTGTTCTGTGAGAGTCAGTCACTATCTGTTGTTGTTGTAAATATCGTTATAATTATCATATTATTTCATTTTATGGTCAAAGTGTACACTTTTATGACGAGATTATAATTTTAGGCTTTGTCATAATAAGTATTTGATTGATTGAGAGAGATTACCTGATTATTAACAGGTTTATTATTTGTTCTCCGTTTTGTATCTTGCCTGTTTTTTTAAAATTGAGCCTTTTATTTGCGTTAGTGGACCCCAGGAAGAGTAGGTGCTGCCTTTGTTGTAGCTAACGGATCCAAGTAAACTCTGACCTATGACAAATCAAGCAAAGACTAGTTGTTCTACAGAAGGTCCCATCATTGCTTAAATCCCCTAAATCTGATGCCAAAAAGGAAAACTAGACAATTATTGCACATTAAAACTCCGCTCACTTAATGCCACAATCTAGAGTCATTCAGAAACGAATGTGTTCAAAGTTCTGTGAGGTATTGTGTTGAAAATTCTGCGTCAATTGTCATGGAAGTAAATAATGCTACAGTGAAAATTTCCCCCATTGCTTAAACATGTTCATGGTGTCTCTGAAGTCTTCTGTCACTTTCCATGAACTGTCAGTGAAACCGTTTTCCAGCTGACTTCACAACACCAGCTGTCATCTCTCTGTCTGTCACACAGGTGTCAGCTTCTTGGAGGGTAAGGAGGACATAACAGAAGACTGGAGGGAAAAGTTCCTGAACACGTACAGGGTCAGTAGCACCTGCGGAGATTGGCTGTCAAAACACGAGTGCCAGCATTGATACTGTATCATGAGGGGAGCTCTCCTGTCGGATGAAGTTATCTACCTGTGATATGACATACTCTATTCTCAGTACGCAAACCAGAGATTATGCTGTGTCTGTAAATGATTTCTGTTTGTTTCTTTTCAGACTGGGCTCATGTTTTGGCCATTCATGCAGGTAACTATTAATTTCTTTTAAAAATAGATGTTAATTCTTAACTTTTGGATCAATACACAGTGAATACAATCTGAGGTCAAATCTCTCCTTTCCAGTTACGCTAAACTTTCAGTTACATTTTATATTTCTGCGATTAACCTGATGTGTGTGTCTGTATGTTGACTTTTTGATATTCATTTTCTCTACTGTTGGATTCTCACTTCTAATATTGTTGTTTTGATGTCAGTAGTAATAAGATAGAAGATAGAGATATGGAAAGAAAATATTTGACATTTCAAAACAAATTTGCTCACATTCAACTATCAGTTCTGACTAACCAATACCATTAGTGAAGAGGCTTTATGAGCTGATAAGTAGATGAATGAAAATTAATTGTTACATGAGCAAAAAAAGAGTGCATGATCACATATTTATGAGCGAATGTACTTCTTACACAGGATTGTGCGCATGTGCTTGATATCAGCACAGCTGTGATTGTGTATCTGACACATTACAATAGTATTTTACACGGAAATGATACGCTGTCAGAAATGAGTACAGATGTATAAAATGTAAGTGGTGTGTTAGTTTGCTGTTGATAATGATTAATTCCTGTCTCTTGTAGTTTGTGAACTTTGCCTTGGTGCCTCTGTACGTCAGGACCACCTTCACCGGCTGCTGTGCATTCGTCTGGGCCACCTTCCTTTGCTTTTCTCGTCAGAGTGGTGACGGCACAGCTGGTGCTGCTTTAGCGTGGCTGTTCCCTTCTAAGGAGGGTGAAGGAGAATCCACAAAGGAGGATTCAGCCTCTAAAGGGAAGATAGATGTTCTGAAAGAGGTAACGGTAGCATCTAAACCTGCTCAGAAGTGAAGGAGGCGTCATGAAGGGGACAAAATGTCAACACGTGTGCAGCGACTGCTCTGACAGAGGCTGTACTTTCACTGCCAGGGCCTGAGTTACCGCTCACTGGGGTTAAAATAAGAAAGTGCTTCCTAATGATGCTGTCGTGGAATGTACATTACATTTTATAATGAATACACAGCATATCAAATATGACAGAAGATGCAACTCATTCCTCGTACTCTACACTACAGCTAGCCATACTCAAACCATGTTTTTTGTTCAGTTCTTTTTTTTGTAACCATAAATTTTAGTCATGTGATCTCACATTAGGGAAAACAGAGTTCCTTTATTCAACTGGACCATGCTTAATGGAATTGCATTGGTTTCTGAGGAGCTCTTGGCCTGGTACACAAGCTTTGTTGATGAGTGAATGATCCACATTCCTCTGCTTGAAGTTAAAATCTAAAAATGGAAGGTTAGTGGGAGATAGTCATTTCTGTTATGTGGACTGGCAGCTACAATACAAACTTTGACTTGATATAATTATAAACAATTACCATGTCTCTCTTTAGTAGAGAATGTAAGACTGTTGTGTGACTATGTACCACATCAGAGTGCCTGAAAGGATATCAGCTTTGCTCCATATTGTGGAAATATAAATGCACAAAAATATCACAAACAGGTGCCAATAAAATCTTAGATTTAATCTTTTTAAACGTAGGTACTTCGTAATCATTGGCTGTGATGAGATTAGTAGACAGAAACTACAGTACGATAAAATATCTTTTAAAAAAGTTCAAATTTTAACCCTTTCCGTCCATGTTGTGTTAATGTGATACTACTGAAGGTTGCTTTGAGTTTTTTTTTTGTCCTAATATTCAGTGAAGGTCGTCTCAAACATCCATGTACTTGAACTGGAAATGCTGCCTACCTGTTTTCATGCTTTATGTTGACATGATTCTGTTGGGTTGTTTCCTCTTTGTTTCATGTTTTTTAAACAGTTTGCAATCTTTGACACATTGTTTATATGACTTCTATGAAAATTATTACATTTTTAATATTTATTTTTGTAATGTAAACGTCAGATGCCTCAGCCATTATTGTTTTTCCTATATTCTGGATCCTGTAAAGAACTTCACAGGTTCAAGACGAACGACTCCTCAGGCAAATTAACAAACAAAAATTATTTTAATTCACTTGTGTGTCACAGGGTGTGTCTAATTTTACTAGTTAATTTAGTCCATTGTAAATGTTTGCTTCAATGGTTCAATTATTTCACTAGTGGGTCTCCCAGGTATCACTTAATTATTTTAATGAGAATTGTTTGTATCAGCCTAAATCAACAAAGTGTAATGTTTTGTTCCTTGTTTTATTGTGCATTTAAACTGCATCCTAAAGTGTAATACATTAATTCAGTCATAGATAGTAAAAGTGTTCTTTGTAATTCTAAATTGTTTGCACGCATACTACACTGGAAATGAGATCTCAAATTTTTAAACCCATCTGTTCATATCAGCAGCTGGATATTTTGTAAACCTGCTGTAATAATTGGCTGCTTCTTTCACATAAACTGAGATTTTGTTCTACAATTTTTACATGTTAAACTGCAGCAGTGAATGCAAGTTTGATGACCTCTTTAAAATTAATTGTGTTTCCTTAATAATTTGATGACATCAGTTGCACTAGCTGTGTTAGAAAAAATAATATTTATTGTTGAATAAAATGAAAACATCACATTTTCCTGACGTTTTTTTACTCAGCCTCCAACAACTGCAAGCAAAGATTTTTCAGAAACATAATTTGTCACACATCATACTAAGAATTTGAGATGGTAGAATATTTAACAACAGGTTCACATTGTTTTCCAGCCTTCAGATTGAAATCCTACTTGTGTATTTTTCACTCAGCTTTGCATCCTGTGCTCTGGCTTCACTTGACACAGGCATTGCACATTATTCAGTGTTTTTCATGTTTAGATGCAAATGCAGTTCTGTTTGTGCCTCATGTGGGAATATTTGCGCACAACATGTACTTTGAAAGTCTGTCTGCAGCTGCAGGATTCTTTTCTTCCCTCAGTTTGTGTTTCACTCTGCTTTGCATATCGTTTCTCTCTTCTCTGGCAACAGAAACAACTTGAGTGATGGGAAGCTTTTATTTTACGTATTGTTACTCTTTTTACAGACAGGAATGATACTGTTGGTCTGATTTAACATAATAGAACAATACTGTAAAAATGAAAAAGGTCTGGAAACTCAAAATTTCAAAGAATGTAATGTAACCTAAAATTTTGAATTATACACATCATGAATTTAGAAAATATAAACAGGAGCAGGACTTGATACCCTGACCCTGACTGGGCGATGATGACTTCACCACTGAGCCACGTCATAAAAGGAAAGGTCAAAACTGCTGCATGTTGGCTGTTATGAACACTATCACTATCAGCTTAACCCCTGTTTTAGCCTCTAGTCAGAGTATTAGCTCTTAGCTCATGTTATAGCCTTTAGACCGCTGTTTAGCCTTTAGCCTGTGTTTCAGCTTTTATCCCATGTTTCAGCCTTTGTCCTGTATTTTAGCCTTTAGACTGTGATTAAGCCTTTATCCTTAGTTTTAGCCTTGATTTGTGTTGTAGCCTCTATCCAGAGTTTTAGCATTTAGCCCTTGCTTGGGCCTTTATCCTGTATTTCAGTCTTTGTCCTGTGTTTTAGCCTTTAGCCCGTGTTTTAACCTCTAGCCAGAGTTGGAGCCTTTGGCCCTTACTTCAGCCTTTAGTTCTTGTTTTAGCCTTAACCCCCGGTTTTAGCCTTTCGCTCTAATTTCAGCATTTATCCAGTGTTTTAGCGATTAGCCAGAGTTTTAGCCTTCAGCCATTACTTCAGCCTCTATCCAGTGTTTTAGCCTTTAGCTTGCGTTTCAGCCTTTATCCTATGTTTTAGCCTGTGTTCTATCACTCTCCTGTTTAGCTTTCGTCTGCTCTTCTTTCCCTTTTCTCTCAGGCAGTCCAGCTCCTGTTTCCACGAGTGTTTCAAAATGAATCACAGAATTCATTTTTAGCAGAGAAAAACATTAATCTCTCTTCTCACTGCTAAACTTTATGGGCCAGTGTGGCGTTGTCATGGAGACCTCAGCGTTCTGTACATCAACCAGGTCCTATCCTACCTGTCCAATACCAATTGGGAAGCTAAGTATTAGCATTTAGAAATAACCCCTATTTTTAGTGCTAATAATCTAATTTTAAATTGGGGATTATGATCAGGCATATATTCAGGGATAAGACTTTTTGGAGATCACTTAGAAGTTCCTCACTGTCCCTTTAAGTAGAAAACACATCAGAGACAACACTTTTCCTTTAACTAATAAACAGGCTACACAATGAATAAAAAGTTAAAAACATCTGTGCTTTTGAAGTAAAATTCTGAGAAAGGATGTCAATAAAACACTCGAGTGTGCTGTGTGCACCCGTTGTGCTATTTTTAACTTGTCTCGTTGCCACTGGGTGTCTCCCAAATCCTCTCATCCCTGCCCGCACTGCGCATGCGCTCTACATCCTCACCTCCATCCACACGTCGAGGGACTTAACAGCCTGAATAAAGATGCTCAACGTCTTGGGTCGCTGGAGCCTTGTCACCGGGTGAAACTGAGCTTTGTGAACGAACCCACAGAGAGGAAGCACAGAGGTTGAACTGAAAGACTCTGTATCTCAGTGTATGCACGCGGGCACCTTACAGAGATGGAGCTGAAGAAATCTATTTCGGACACCGAGCGCGCGCTCAGGAGCTACGGCGCTGTGTCGGAAACTGCATGGACCACGGACAAAGGTTAGCGCCATGCTCCATAATAATAATGTTATTTTACAGTCTTTATGTTTCTGTAATCGGGTTATCATGCCAGAATTTCAGCTCTGTGGTACCCAGCGAGGGTGTAGCAGTGAAAGGGTTAATGTGTGACTCACAAAGGTATATGGATATATCGATGCTTTAGAGCTAAAAGGCCCTTTAGTTACCCCCCACATGCACACTGTGAGCATTACACTATTTGTAAATCGATGCATAGGGCGGAGCATGTATTCTAAAACAAACAGCTGCATGCGTAAACTTGGGATGGTTTCATTCAGTCGGAGCTGATGCAGAAGCAGCTGGAGAAGCATGAGCAGGTATGAGTCAATCCTGTAGTCACATCTTAATTACAATAACAACCATTGTGCAAAACTTTTGTGCTCCCCCCTTTTGAAAAATGCTATCTTCACTGAAATCTTTAAAATAAGCAAATTGTCAGTGCACTGCAAAAACTGAAATCCAGGCAAAAACATTCAACGAGTCAAAAAACGTCTTATTTCTCATCAGTCAAAGACCAAAATGAGGACTGAATTGCCTATAACAAGTCATAAAAATCTGCCAGTGGGATAAGAAAAATTTGCTTGTCATGTTTCTTGAAATTATAAAGACGTCTTAATATAATAAACTTTTTTCTTACCTCATTTGCAGATTTTTTTTTAACTTATTACAAGCAATTCAGACTTCATTTTTACCTGTAAATAACTTAAAATAAGACTTTTTTCTGGACTTTAAAGTTGAATTTGGCTCATATCAAGAATAAAATGACAGTTTTTACCAAAAATGAGACATAACGACTCGCATGGATTTCAGTTTTTGCAGTGTGGTATTTTGAAAAGCAGTCCTTCATACAACAAGCTTTGACATGTTAATTAAAAATGTATAATTAGGCTACTCAAATGGCACAGATTTTTTTTTTAATAAGTAGAATGCTGAATATACCCACAAAATATCAACATCCTCCACTGGCTTTCACATTCCTGTATGTCTTAAATGTTGCCAATGGCTTAGATTGTGAGGTATTTAAGTTTGCATCAAAAATTCTCACTTTGCAGATGTTGAAGTGAAATATTGTCTTGCCATTTAAAGCTATGCATCATTTTCTGTTACTTTACCAAAAGGCTGAATAAAACTCATTTTAAAGGAGGCACAGTTCTGGCTGAAAATCCATTGTACCTGATGTTTCTATTAGTGTCCCTCGTATTGGAACAGGTGACAGAGGAAGCTTAATGACGCATGTGTTGGTGGATGCATCCCACGTGTGATAACATCCTTGAACATGTGTCTCAATTGGTGTCACTGAGGATAACTCATTAAAACACTGCAGGATGTGAAGAAAACTTGTAGATAAAATAAAAAAAGAGTAGAAATAACCAGCAGATATTTTTAGACACGGATCAAACCAAAGCTTTGCCTTGTTCTCGCCCTCCTCTCAGCACCTCTCTGTACCTTCTACTGCAAACTAGACAGAAAACGATGCACCTGTCCTCTTTTTTCCTCTTTCACCCCCCTTCTTTTTTATCTTGCTCCTGTTTTGCGGTCGCCATCTGATTCCTGCTCTGTTGATGGGTTTGCACAGGCAGTAGTTGCAGTGTTCACACAGTGTGACTGCAGGATGCGTCTGGATTCAGTGTCATACAGATGCTGACATTTCTCGTCCATGTGGCCGCTGCACCACTCATGATCCAGACTCTCCGGGCATCATCCTCATTAAATCCTAGCCCAGGAGTGCACTGATTATCCCTCTTGTTTTAATGAAACAGAGCTAATTTAAGCAGCTTAATTATGTGTGTGAGGTCACTGTTTGACAACTGAAGGTGTTGTGAGGAGCAGTGCTGCTTTTGTTGGCCTGTAACAACAGAGATTACCTCACGCATCCCGGGTGAGAATGCAGCTTTTAATCAGGAGGTATCACTGCTCTTCGTATCTTGTGAATGTGTGTGCGTATGTGTGAGCAGCTTGTTCAGCGGGGAGGGAGCTGTTAGAACATTATGGCTCTTCTTCAGCAGTGAGACTTAATGCAGCTTGGTGTTATTGATGCGATCACGTGGCTGCTAATGAAACAGAAGTGTGCAAAGAATCACACAGGAGCAGCAATGGGTGTTTGATAGAAACAGTTGTGTTCAAACTTAGGTTTGTGCGTTTTGTTTGTTGCAGTTTGAGGCAAGAAGTTTGGGTTTTACGTCAGCACCCTTTGACACGTTTGTCTGATGATTCAATGTCAGTGATGCACTAACAAAGTGAGTCCTCCTGTGCAGACTTCTGTCTGCTGTGGTGAGTCAGCTCTGTCCTCAGTAAGCAGCCATGAAAAGTACGACAGACACACACACACACACACACATACACACACACAGCAGCTTGTTTCTGCAAAAGGACAGAGCTGATCTAGTCCCACAGAAACATGCGACACACTGTGGATAAATGTCAGGCTTTTTATTCAGCTCAGGACTCAGTGAGTAAAAACAGTAGTTAGTTTATTCAGAGCTGGTGAAGTTGGGGCTTAATTCTGCCTCTGAAGATCTGAAAGAAATTTAAACATCTTAGCTCAGCTGAGGGAAAGATGAAAAACAAGCATGTGTTTGATAAACAAGATGGTGCCAAAATGTGTTCGTAAGATAGACTTCTTTTTTTGTAAATATGTTGTATCTTCAAGTCTCTTGAGTTAAATTACCCAAAGTATTTGGTTCTATCATCTTTGATACAAGTTTTTTTTACAGCCTCTCACCCACGACACAATCTGTTTGGGTTTGGGCTTAGTTCAGTCAAAGATAACTTGCCTTATGTTTAGTTACACCCATATCCCAAGAACATAAAGTGAAGCAGCTCATCTACTCCTTGTTGAGAGCTTGTTTGAGGTTAACTGTAAAAACACCAGAAACCACAAACACACCAAACTGGTAAAGCAGATTTACGGCCAATTAACATGTTTACAGCCTGGTATAGAATATCATTTTGTGTTTGAGTGACTTATTTTTCTATCAGCACTCACTGCACAGGGGAAAAACCTTTAATGAAACATAAAATTTCCCTCAAGTTGCTTGCAAAGAAGCTCGAACGTAGCTTCATAATTTCTGTTATGCTCCCCATAAACAATCAGCTTCAAGACACTGTACAGAAACAAATGGGACATCATTTACTTAATCTTTTAAACCTGCTTTCAACCCATGTGCAAAATGGGCAGTGCTAAAAAAAAAACACTAAGGGAATATCCAGCAATGAAAAGACCAACGACCTGCAAGTGTTTTGGTATCAACAAATGTGTGTTGGTTTTTGTTTGTTACAAGATGCTGAAAGGCTCCATGTATTGATTAGTGTAGTAAGTGTCTGACCAGATTGGTAAGTGTTTGTTAGTGTTTTGTGGCAGACATGCAGAGTGAGGTCAGCGGTTCACTTCAGTGAGGTATAACCCAATCAGCAGGGAGCCACAGCTGCTTATTGATCCATGTTAGAGAGAAAAAAATCTCCTCAAGAGCATCGCATTTACACTTTATCCATCCTTCAGAGAATCTCAGGGTTTCTGTAACACTTGGCAAATTCATGGCAAAACTTTTAATAAAAAAAACTGGAAAACACATTTGCGCCTGCAGCACTGCTGTGACTGTACCCTCCTTTACTCAATTACACATGCTGCCGTCATCCAAGATATCACATTCTTGGCTGGTGTAAGCTGAAACGTCACAGCGAGATGAGATGGTTGACGTGTTTGCCAAGAAAGTGACTCCACAAGAAAGTGGGAAAGGGAAACAGAAACATTTGGATGCATCCTTCAGAAAAATTAAAGGGCTGTCGTCTTCAATTAAAGTGCCACTAGAGCCTTTAATTAAACATGTCTAATGATGTCTGTCATTTAAACCTCCAGATATTTAGGCAGCATCATGAGTGAAGAGAAAAGTGCATCATGTCTGAAACACGTCCAGAGAAAAATATTCCCATTACAATCTGTTTCTGATGCTCTTTTCTGTTTACTTTACATCTTGAAAATAATTTCCTTCCATTATCATCCTTTCCTACGCCCCCACCCCAGGTCATTCAGACGTGTCCATGGCAGAGAGCACCATGGCTCCGGAGGAGATCGAGGTAGAGATGGCTCGGATCCAGCGCCTGCGTGAGGTCCTGGTTCGCCGAGAGTCAGAGCTGCGCTTCATGTGAGTTCCTAAATCCAGAGTTTTTTGTGTTTTGGTTACATAAAGCTTCAACGAGTGCAAGAAAGATCTGATCAGCTCGCTGTCACAACAATTTCTGTTGCCGTCCTTGAATGGATGATTAGGTTCTCTGGGTTGCCATGACACAGTGGACACTTATGACGCACTGTGTGTGTGTGTTTCATGTGATATAACTTGGCTGTTGGAAGATAATACAGAGATAGGCAGGCAATTTTTTGTAAATTGAATAAGCAGAGGACAGCTCGACATGCCAGTAGTGGCTGAATGAATCACATCGATGACCTCATGGCTCCTTATCAACGTCATCTTCAAGGACTGTGGAGCGAAGGATATCATTTCTAGCTCTCCTGTCTTTCATCATAGCAGCAAGAAAACAGAATTGATTTAATTGATATGACCATGTTGGTACATTTTTGTTACGTTCACGCTGCAGCTAATAATTATTTTCATCATCCTTTCTTTTTCCTCTGTAACAGTCTGACCTGAAGTCTTTATGTTTGTTTTTCATTCAACAGTCATTTCTTTACACGAGCGTGTGAGCCTGTAGGAACTGAAAATAAAACTTCCTCCTGAAAATGTGGTTATCAAAACCTTTTGCTTTGTCAGGAGTTATAGTTTGTCAGCATTTTTTATAGAAAGTCAGGGTTTCGATGTGTCGTTCAGTCAAAGTGCTTTGTAAAACGACTTAAAATGAAAAATCATTAATATTTAATGCAAAATTAACCACAATCATGAAAATGATCTGGATAGAGGCCGTCTCCAGCATGGTTCATTTTTTATTGTTCAGTCTGTATGAATTAGGGCAGAACTATTGAAAAGATAATCCTACTGTGAAGCTTTTTACTTCTATTGCGATCATAATTTGTTATGCTGTTACTTATAGGTTCCCCATGTGTTGTTAATATCACTTGCTTCATAATTAATTAAGTAATTCATTTCTAATTCTACTTTTCTAAGCACCAGTCAGTGGCAGCTTGTTGCAGCAGCTCAGATGACACTTATCATATTATTTTGTTTATATATCCTTGGAACTTTTGCACGATTCATTTTCTTGCATTGCTGCTGTGTCTGTGAATTCTTGTTTTATCATTTCTTATGTTATCTCATATAATTTTCCAAGTTTCTCCTATTTTTTTTTGCTGTGTTTTCACAAATTTTTGCTACTTTCTGACTATTTTCTGAATTTTCTCCCAATTAACTTTTGCTCCTTTTCATCCATTTTTGCTGTTTCTTGCCCTTTTTGCCACTTTTCATGGCTTGGATTGTTACTCCTGCAACGGTAATTTTGGTTCTTTGGTTAAGTGACACTGGTAGAGCATAAAAACATCTTCAGCAAAAAATGTATCCGATATTCTGACACATTTGAGGTTTAATAGATATTACACTGTCTGTAATTAAAATATTGCAGCAGGCTATATTGCGATTTTATCTAATTTGTAATTAACTCTCCTGCCCTCGTATGAATTTATCCAGTGACTACGAGGAGCTGTGCAGTGTTTCATCAGCAGTGTGATGCTTTAGGAGTCAGATGAAGCTGATACACATCGTAGAGAGAAGAGCCCCATAAGTTGATCATGTTAGTTCACGCCTTAGTGGAGGGTTTTATTAGGCCACGTCTGCTCAGTGCTCACGTCTCCGTCGTCAGCATCGTCAGGCACCGTGAGACTCAAGATGTCAAACAAACACTCACACACACACAAACTCACACACACACACAGAGTCACACACACACACACAAACTAACAGAGAAAGTGTCAGGGAGCAGAAGCTGCTGGAATACACAGATAGCATTGAGAGAGCGAAGCACAAGGCAGAACGAGGGAGAAAAACAGACAGAAGGAGTGAAATAAGCTGAAGGGAGGGGTCAAGGGTGAGAGAAAAAGAGGGGGAGGTGTAAAACGGTGCAACAGCTAAATGCAGAGGGAGGAGGAGGAGGAGGAGAAGGCTTTGGATGAGTCACCGTCCTGATCTATCACAGTGAGAATTAAATGTGCTGTAGCTGTCACTGCTCCGCAGAGAGACACAGACGTGGATTTAAGGAGGAAGAGGGGAGGATGTTGAGGCCCCATGGGTGACACACCAGAGGCTCACAGAGCAGCCACAGATTTATGTTGCATGTTTTTTATTCTGCACACGCTCCTGATGTAAAGTGTGACACATCTGAGCCTGAGGCTGCGATTTTCTAACGACACACAGGGTGGATTTTACAACAGTGCGGGGACGAGTAGAAAATGAGTCGATCATTAATCAATTATTCAGTTAGCTGAAGATGAATGCAAACATATAACAGCGAATTATCCTATTAGCTCAAACGAGTGCTGTCAGGTTAACTTTTCCCTTATTTAATTCAGCGTCAAATTAAGATTACTGGCGCACGATGGTTCTGTCAACAAAAAAGCTAAAAACGTCCTACAAATTAATCTGGAATAAATTATAAGGTGCAGGATTTCAAATTTCAAAACAAAATTTCTCATTTACCATTTAGACCTCAGTTTCTCACATCATTGATTTCTTCATGAAAACAATTTACAACTTTAGCCACTTCAAATCGAGAAACTAGGACTGGGCAATTAGTTGCAAATGAGATTAAAATGCAATATGGACTGCTGCAATATTTTAATTGCAGACAGTAGAATATTTTTTTAACCTTAAATGTGTCATAATACCAGATGACTTTTTTTTTTTGCTTTACATGTTTTCTGCTCTACACCAGTGTTACTCCACCCAACAACCAAAAACCAAATTGTTGAAAATTACCTTTGCAAGAGCAACAATCTAAGTGGTGAAAAGTGGCAAAAATGGCAAGAATTGGAAATAAAAATAAGTTGAAGGCAGCAAAAAAGCAGCAAAAATGGGTGAAAAAAGGAAAAAATTGTGAAAAAACTTGGTTAAAGTAGCAAAACTTTTCAGAGGCTTGACATTTATCTTTCAAATAATCATTTTCATTGATTTTATGTAGTATTCCAATTTTCTAAGACAATTGATTATGTTTTTTCATTATCTTCAATCCATAACTATCAATAATTCAAATAAGAAAGGCTTTATATAATTCACTTGAAGTATTAGAAGTCGAAATATTAATCTGGGTTTTCTAAAACTATTGACTTTTTCATGATTTTTCGTGATGATTTTTTTTTTTTTTTAGATGTACATACCTGTTTATGCAAAAGGTTTCTTTTGAGGAATTTTTTTTAATGTCTGTTGACACATAATTCCCACTTTTCTCTCTCATGTATATTTGTCTTATTTCAGAACAAGAATAAACATTTTTTATGATTGGAAGTTTTTATTCATTTTTTCAACAATGACAAACAACATACCAAAGCAATTGATACTAAAAATACAGTGACATAATACTTTGAGCATAGAACTTGTGCATATATGCACATGCAAGCACAGATACATATATGTACTATTATTGTACATTTGTCTATACACGCAAGAATAAACATTTTAAAAATCCTCTTTATCATCCCCATTGATATAGTAATTGATATCAACAACGCATTAGATGGAGAACCTAAAAACTGCAATTAGGTTATTTTTGTAAATCATTCAGCCCTAATGAAAACTCTGAAGCTTTCCTCCTCTTGAGGTAGAAAAGGACATAAAGAAACTTTAAGTGCACATACTGATGAGATCACCATAGCAACAGGGAAAGAGGCGGGGTTTTTACTAAGGAGTTATAACATGTTTGTTTTGAAGTACATGAGCCACTTACACACATGGGAACGAACAACATGTAAGAAAACCCAGAATGAAAACTGAATGTAGATCTCCTTTCTTTTTCTATCTTCTCCAGAGTTTGTAGCTCTAAGAAAACAGTGTTTGGGATCATTTTGTAGCTTTTCCTGCATATTGTTCTACCCCCTGCCCTTTCCCCTGGATTCACTGAGCAGCAGAAGTCTGCCTTAAATCATCTCATGTGAAAGTGGAAGCATTAAATAATATCTGTCATTTATTAATCTGATGCTAGCCTGTGATTTACAGCATTCTCTCTCTCTTCTCTTTTTCAAGGATGGATGACATTCAGCTCTGCAAAGACATCATGAGTTTAAAGCAGGAGCTGAGACAGATTGTGGCAGTACCAGGTATGGTTCAAACATTTAAACATATGCAAATAGTTTCATGTGGACGTAAAGAAAAAGAGCTGCAATCATGTCAGACGATGAGCGGTTCAAAATTGATTCTCTGTTGGGAAAATGACCTGTGCTCCTTGTTTGTGCTCTGGGCAAAAAGTGCCTCTGTTTGCAGCCCGCCTGAGTCCTATAAGCTCAGCAGGCGTCACGATGATTTATAGGACGTGTCATTACACTAAACTATGCAGGATTGATCGTACGTCGCAGACACACGCTGGAGTTATGAGGAGGAGATAAACATACACACACAAACACACACATGCATCATCACTCCGAAAGTAAACTGAGGGGAGTTTTACTGGCAAAGTGTGCAATATGGTTTTTCAGTAAACAGCTCTTTTCCCTCCCTGGATGTCTCTGTGGTGTGTTTGTGAGGCATCAAATATTGGTTTAACTCCACAGTCTGCTCGGGATTTTTCTCCATCTGAAGCCGAGAGGACGAGCTGAGGTGGTTCACTGACGTCAGACGCTTTAAACATAGAAACACACTCATGAATCTCTGCATCAAAGCCTCATGGCAACAAGAGCAAACTCACCTCCTCACACAGTGTATCTGTGTGTGTGTGTGTGTGTGTGTGTGTGTGTGTGTGTGTGTGTGTGTGTGTGTAAGTGGGAGGAGCTGGTGTCATATTCAAGGACACACACACACTCACACACGCAGCAAAAAAGACACATGGATGATCAGCAGCTGTTTCTGGAGATGAAGCAGTGACCTGTCAATCACAGAGCTTTATTATAATCATGTAACAAAACAAAACAAACGTCACAGAGAGAGAGAGAGAGAGAGGGGGAGAGAGAGAGAGAGGAGCAGAACATCATAACACAGAGATGTCCAAAGTCAGGCCCGGGGGCCAATTGTGGCCTGCGGTCTATTTTCATGCGGCCCCCAGCTTTCATCTTACATAGCATTAATTTTGTCACTTACATTAATCATGTTCTTATTGTGCACATTTACAGTTTCTGTCAGGTGCTTGAAGAAAACCTAAATATATCTGGTAACATCTCACAAAGATTTGGACTACACAGAGGCTACTTTTATTAAGCTAAAATTTTGGTGCCACCTGCAAAAACTCAACAACTCTTAAAGCTGACGTGTTCAAATGCATTTAGCAAGATCTAAAAATGTGCTTCGTGAGTCCTTAGGTCTATAAAGTAAACATTAATAATGTGAAGAAACCCATTTCTCATGGTAAAATAAATGAAGAACGAAAAACTGGCTTGTTGCGATTTTTTTTTTGCCCATATTTCCCATATAAAGTCAAAAAATTTGAGATAAAAAGTCAAATTCATGAGATGTAAATTCAAAACGTTTGACTTTTTTCTCACAATTTAGACTTAAACATCTAAAAATTCTTACCATAATTATGACTTGTCTCAAAATTGCAACTTTTTTTTCTCATGAATTGGAATTTTTTCCCAAAAATTGCAACTTTTTATCTCAAAATTCCGACTGAACTTGGTCCCAAAAATATTCCCAACAAAGCTAAGTTTTCATTTTTATAATTTTAACTGCCACGAATGGGCTTCCAGAATAATGTCTCACCACATTCCTAAATATACAGAAGCTTTTTCTATTTATAAGTTATTTTAAATACCAATACTCTGTAGAAGAATCTGAGAACAACCCAAGCATTTAGGGGAATTATATAAAATCCCCCTTGGATATTCTTCTACGACCAAAAAGGAGAACATGTCCATGCAAAAGAGGACGTTTGGTCACCTTGTTATAAGCTCCAAACCACCATCCGATCTTCCCAGCTGCCCCTTCTGCTCCTGTGACATCATGATTTACAGATTGTAGTCGTGCGTCCCCATAATTGTTTTGCCCTCAGGAGGACACACGCTGCAACTGCACCGCTGCACTTTATTTCTGCATGGTAGAAAAGAGCTGATGTTTGCAGTAGTTTTTCAGAGCCTCTTTTTCCTGATCTAGCCTTAATAAGAGAAGTGCCAGACACCCTACCTCTGCAGCTGTCTGTGCACGTGTGTGTGTGTGTGAGAGTGTGTGAGTGTGTGTCTCACTGTGTCAGATTAGTTTGGCCAGTTATTGTGTGTCTTGTCGTTCTCTCCAGAGTGAAGGTGAGGAACGATAGACAGGGTAAAGTGGATGTTGCATTCATTGACGTCTGCTGGAGAATGCAGAAACAGAGCTCTCCAGAGTTTGTCTAATTAAGTCAGAGTCTGTTTGCTATAAATTAAACATGGAGGGGGAATAAAGGGTCTGCTGCGAACGTGCCTCAGACTTTCACATCCAGCAGCCTTTGCTGTCGGTCGCTTCCTCTGTGTGTTTTCTTCTCATGTAGTCTGGTTATCAGTTTTTGTAAATTGAATATTTGTTTCCTGTCTTTTCTGACCATGTTTTTATTTGATCATGACTTTTTTTTCTACAATTAACCTCCTTTCCCCTCAGAGAAAGAAAAAAACAAGAAGCACCAGCAGCGGGAAGAGGAGCTAATCCTGAAGATCCATAAACTGGTGCAGAAGAGGGATTTCCTGGTGGATGATGCAGAGGTGGAGAGATTAAGGTGGGAGATTGATCCCAGATTCAGGAGCTTGTGCTCTTGTGTTTACTCAGACGCTGTTTGATAATCAGAGGAGGCTGGGAAACAACAGGGAGGAGACTCATTAGGAGGAAATGTTTGGAGCAAATGTGAGCATGACTGGTACCAGGGAGAGAGCCGCTTGATCATCACAGCACTGCCGACTCTGTGTGTGTGTGTGTGTGTGTGTGTGTGTGTGTGTGTTTAGAAGTCAGTATGACTAATGACCAGGGCTCTGTTGTCATTTCTGTTTCCTCCTGCTCGGTTCTAACACAGCAGCTACAGAAGTGTTTTTTCTGACAGCCATGATAAAATTAATAATGTAAACTCAGAGTGGGTTGCAAATTGCTGGATAAGCAAATTCAATGCTCCATGTTTTTCATCAATTGTGCCAACGGTCTTTGTATTTTTTAAACAGGTCTTAGGTGAAATGATGCACCAGTGAAATTGTGCTGAGTCTGTGTATTAATCTTTACTGTCTGTGCTTTATCTGTCTGAATGCTTTACTCTGCATGTCAGGTAGTGTAAGAATCTGTGTTTTAACTTCTGTTGTGAATCAAATTGAACTTAGGGGAAATTAAAGATTTTCAATTCAATTCCATTTCTGAGTAATTCCAGATACAAAAAATTAACAATTAGACTTTAAAAAATTAGGGCTGGGCAGTTAATTACAAATATATTAATATATTTCAATTGCAGACAGTTCAATATGTCTTTAACCTCAAATGTGCTAGAATACAAGATAGAGTTTTTTAACAGGAGATGTACAATGCTCAACAACAGTGTTATGCAACCCTGCTTGACCAAAGATGCAAGTTGTTGAAAACTACCTTTGCAAGAGCAACAATCTAAGCAGTAAAAAGTGGCAAAAATAAGCAATAAAAATAAGCTTAAATTGGGAACTGGGTTCAAACTGGGGGAAAAATGAGGAAAAAACTTGGAAATGGTCACAAAAAAAGGCAAAAACTTTGAGAAAAGGGGGGCAAAAACGTACAAAAAAAAATGTAAAGGGGAAAATAGCGGGAAAATTTGGAAATGGTCAGAGAGCAGCAAATTTTTGCACAAAGGGGCAAAAATTTGGAGAAAAATGGTCAGAAAGTAGCAAAAATGGGTAAGAAGCATTAATAATGGGCAAAAATGGGCAAAATTGGGAGAAGATGTTGAAATGGTTAGAAAGTTGCCAAAAAAAAAGCGGGCAAAAAGATACAAATACTGGGAGAAAATTTGGAAATGTTCAGAAAGCAGCAAAACTTGGCAAAGGGGCAAAAAGATGCTGAAATGGGCAATATGGGGCAAAAACTGGAGGAAAACTTGGAAAAATGCTTGAAAGCAGCAAAACTTTTCAAGGTGTGACCTCCCTGTTGAAAGTATCCATTTATTTCTAATCTTATGTTATATTGTTTTCTGAAACACAGAGTTCTGTGTTTTCATTATCTGAAAGCCATAATCATCAACACTCCAAGCAATAAATGTTTGAAATAATTTCCTCTATGTACAATAATATCTAGGCTTCACTTTTGCAATCAGTCACCAAAATTGTTCAGCCTTTTGTAGATTTTGCCTCCCTCATGTATATACTTATTTGAAATGAGAATAATAATTAAAAAAATGTTACCCACTTTAATATAGCAATTGATATCAACAACACATAAGATAGAGAACCTAAAAACAATCGCACAATAAATCACAATTTCAATAAAGAGAAGAATAATGGCAATTAGATTATTTATGCAAATCTTTCAGCTCTATTAAATGTTCTTTTAGTCAAATTTGTTTCATGAAAATGATCTTTAAGAGTCACTAAAGAAAACAGTTTATCGCCCACGTTGCTTTAAACCTGCATAGCAGCTTGCAAGTCTTAAAACTATTTTCTTTATAACTGAAGGTTTTCTGAGTTGTTACATAAACTGTGGTGAAAATAAACCTTTCTTAATAAGAGATTTTATATCATTAACCTTCATGTCTGCCTGCATATTTCTGTCATACAGTACTTTATGAAAAGATATTCAGGTTACATCGTTTTACTGTGCAGCAAGTATTCACTCCAAACTTGTTTAGAATTTCAGTGATAACACCTGTGCTTTTCTGAAAATACTGTCTTAAAATGGGATAAATCAGGTATTTGAAGCTGTACAAACCCTGAGGAGCCTAATGAGCTGCATTGTTTCTGATGTTTGTCTGTGTTTTCCGCTGTACCTCAGGGAGCAGGAGGAAGACAAGGAGATGGCCGAGTTCCTCAGACTGAAGCTGGTGCCTCTGGAGAAAAAGCTCAAAGTTACACAAAGTGAGTGATGAAACCTGAAAAAAAAAAACCCAAAAACCTGCAAAAACAGCATCAAAGACAGACAGGAGGGTTTTTTTTTAATCATATCCTCTTCTATTCCTTTCTGCCAAGATCCTCCAAAGCCCAAACGACAAATCCCAGAGCCGCCTCCCAACAAACCGTCCATCACCAAGTCAGGAGCTGCCATCATAAAGGATTGTTGTGGAGCCACCCAGTGTGCCGTCATGTAACTGAATCAGACCTCCGTACGACCCCATCAACCCGAAAACATAACACTCTGGTCACATGACACACGCCATACACCACTTCCTGTTACTCAGAAAATCTCTGCTGTTTCCCAAATCCTTACAGGGGCCAGATTAAAAATTGATGGATTCTGTTTGTCATTGAGACGCCTGTTATCGAGGACTTTAAAGGGGAGGCTTAAAGAAAATCGATGTGACAGAAATGTTTCGTTTCACTAAATTTAGATACTTAAAATGTAACCCTCTTTTGAGATGGCATTACAATCTGCTGCCATGTGGTTTAATCTACAACTATGAGCACAAAAACAGAAAACAAACACTGGGGTTTTCTGTCTGACAGGAAAAAAACCCCATCTCTATCAGCATCCTAACATTTCTGAAACTTTTTCTGTGCAATAGTAGTTCTTTAACTTCAATCAGTGATTCTCTGCCACTGTCTGAAGACCTGAAACTGCTTTTTTTTTTTACATCATTTCTAAGAGGCTGCTGTTTATTCACACCTGTTATTTATCTGAGAGGCAGTAGCAGTGAGTGATTCTGAGCCTTAACCTCCTGCCTTGGCTTAGTTTCTTCATGATATTATGTATTATCTGCTTTATCAAGAAGAAAATTAAAAGTCTACCACTGAAAAGTTACAAATGGGTTCATGTACAGCGAAAGGGCATACACAGGTTTGATCTTATGCAGCAATGTTACCTGGTTTTTGTTACTTTTTATCAGAACATGCTCACTTCTGTCCGTCTCCACGTCACCGTCCATCCTCATCTCAACCATCAGCCTCCAGGAGAGCCGGCTCCGTGACATCCTTCATGATTATAATTATGGATATTTCTGACAAACGGCTTGCATCCTCTGAATCTAGTCTTGCATTTTTATTATAAACTACAGGAAGTGAATGCAATTCTCTTGTAAATGCCTCCAATAGACGGTGTATGTTTGAGTGTATTTAGGACATTAGTGACTCCTGTAAAGCAAAGTGTTGCTCTTTGTCCCTTTTCCCTCTTTCCTCTGAGAAGTGATGAGTTCTTTAGTGGTTGTGAATTTATGAAGGTCTTAATGTTGACTACTGAACACATATGCAGAAAAATGAACTAAAACTACCTGTACATATATGTTTGAATAAAGAGCATCTTTCAGGAACACGGTGGTGATGTTAATGTGTCATACACAGGGATTAAAGCCAGAAAAAAAAGACAGACTAAAAATGACAACATAAGACAACAAAAGTTTTTCTACTTTAGAAATAAAAGTGACACATTTTCTCTTTGGAGTTAAAGCTCTGGGCTGAGCTTGTTTTTAGTAAATTTGAGCTACAAGGACTTTAAAGTTTTATGTGTTATTCTAAACAGGCATAAAATTAAAGGTAGGGTCTGCAGGAATTTTTGTTCATGTTTATAAACGCAGCGTCCAAACTGGGCTCCTTCTCCGCGGCTCAGTGCCGGCGGAATTAACCCTCTGATGCATCACTTATGAAAGTCAGTGTCAGGATTTTTCCCTTGAGTGTTTTTATTTGTCTTAAAACATGAAAAAAGTTTTCCATTTTTTTCTAAATATTCGTAACTTAGCATTCAACTTAAAACAGTGTGAACTTAATGTAAATATGACTTATTTTTTGGTTTGACTTCTTTTCTTTTTCATTTTTTTGGGGTTTATTTTATGGATAAACTTTTTTTAATGCTTTGCAAAACATTTTAACTCTTTCATTCATTTTAACACTGAATAATTTATAGTTATTACACGGTTTTACCCTCAAATGTTTGACTATAACTTTTATATATATATATTTGGAAAAAGAATTGAAAACATTATTTCAGGCCCTAAGAAGAATAAAAATGTCCTGGCACAGGGTAATATGAATTTTCACCACATGAACCACTGAATTTAGGAGTGAATAACTTTTAAATAGATGTCAACTGTAGTGATCACTGTACTACACAGGGTTAAAAGTTTGGACATGACAGGTCACAATAAAAGCCTCCTACACAGAGCAGACTTCACATTAACAGATAAAAGTTTTGACTGTAGCCTACACAGAAAAGCCACAAAGACTAAAAACTACACTTATGTTACAAGATTCAGATAAACAGACAAAAAAGTCAAGCAGACTGCGGTTTTTAATGTCGCTGATCGACACCGACAAAAGACATGACAATCCTGACAAACACAAAAAACACTGACAACTGGTTTAATGCGTGTGAATTTATTCCAGAAATCTTTTGGTCCCTTCAACAACATTAGACTGTTACAGCAACTTCTGCATCAGTGAAGCATCAGAACTGTACAACAGAGGAGGGAGAATGGTACAGAGGAGAAACATCAGCGAGACAACGGTTTATCAAGAATGTGGAAAAAAAGGCAAAAGTTTAAGGACACTGCTTGATAAGATGTTCAACAATCACACTGAATGAACAAGGCAGTGTGAGGTAAAAGGAGCAACAGAAGACATGAAACATGTTTGATCTCTTCTTCTTACATTTAGAGTTTACAATGAACCAAAACTATGCAACCTGCATATTTTGTCTGAACAAATTGCTTCTCACTGATGGAACCAAAACAAAGAGGAAGCCTCTTAGACGTCTGATGTTTTCTGTGCGAGTTAGTTGACTCTGCAGTACTCAGAGTGAGAGCTCACATTAGCTCAAAGTAATTTATTCCTTCCACCAAAGTTAGAAATTTGACTTTTCCCCTGAGCATTTCCCTTCATCACCAACGCGCGGTCACTGCTTGAACTGGTAATTTCATGACGATTACTCATTCTTCAATAAAAGAGGCTTCAAGATAAGGTCTGTTTACTGCATGGGAGACCTCGAGATAACGTCCTTATTAAAAACATTCAATCGGCTTCTCAGTCGTGTTGGTGTGTTTGCAGGTGGAACCTCAGCGTCGAAGGCTTTTCACACAGTCAGAGTCCAGGCTGACAAATAAACTGTTCTGATAATTACAGCTTTAGAGAGAAACACTGAAACTAGACACAAACTGATGAAATGGGCCTTTACCCATTCTTGAACCTTTAACTGTAACAATACAACAACTCTCACAGCCGACATTGTTCGGTGGCATTTCAGCAGCCAGGGGGGAAACACAGAGATCAGCACACATCAGGAGGTTTTAACTCCTCTGTGTGATAGGTGAGAGGCTGGGAGGTATGTTGGCGATTCCTTTAGCACCGAAGCAAATACAAGCCATTGTAAAAGCCCGGCAGATTCCAGAGAGCCTCAGAGGGTCCTCTGTGTGTACGTCAGTCTGTTCAGAGGCTTCTTCCAGCCCCGAGGTGCTTCACAAACAGCCTGCCACCTCCCAATCCAACTCTTTCCCCTAAAACTCACCACCAGTCACCTTCTCGTTAAAATCAAAACTCAGGAGTGCTTACTGCTCCTCCTCTCAAACTCTTCAACTCAGGCAGTTTGGACGTCACCACAAATACAGCAGCTGCAGCATCAGCAACAAGGTTAACTCACAAAACCTTGAGCTTTATGCAGCGACTATGAAGACGACGCCAACTGCAAGATCCCTAAAACATGATGGAAATGAAAGAGTGATCTTAAAGAATGTTTTACCATCATCTGATCCTGTCTGCTCATTCTGGGCGCACCCTATGCATAAACTCAGTTATGCACACCATTCGTATTACACACCACCCACTTTAGTCTAAAGCGCACACACAAAACATACAGATATAAAAGAAAAACACACCGGCTGCTGGATGAAGCTGAACGATAAAGAATATTACAAATGTCTGGCTGGAGTCTCGATGACGCTTTTTCCCTTCAGGTACAATCAGTGACTGAGAGAACAGGCCAAACTCTCTGCTATAAATCAGGTGAAAGTACAACAATAATGAAAATCCTGAAAGGCGTCCTTACAACAATACCAATCAAACTCAGTTAGGAACTTTACAGAGACTGTGGACTCACCAGCTGAACAGTTAAACAAATGTTCAAGTGTATCAGTTACCTCTAAATATGTCAAACATTTAGGCCGAGGTCTTTAACAGACTGTCTGCAGAACTTTTAAGGAACTGAAAATATTATCCTCAGGCCGCAGTCGCAAAAGACAAGAGTACAGTTGAAAAGAGCAGCTACCTCTCGATGAAAAGAAGACTGAATCTGAAATGAGCTAAAAATGTCTTAGATTAAACACTCCGTCTTTGAGGATAATGCAATTTCAAAGTGTGGAATATAAACAAAATATCTCTTTAAACCTCCTTCACTTTGTCAGATTATAAGTTGGTGATGAAGCGAGCACATTTCTTTGATCTAATATTGAAAACTCTGCCGTCACTTACATTTTTTTAAAGTTTGTTTGTACTCTGCACGGCCAACTAACTCACGTTCAGGTATTCACTGAAAGCCAACGCGGCTCTGAACTGAAGATACACGTTCAGGAATATATTTTTCTACTTTCCTCAAACTCAAGTTGCAAAGATGATGATTATGATGAATTTGAAAAATGAAAGAGTTGCAGATAATCTGCAAGAAGAGAATCACAGGGAGGTGAACATCACTGATCGTGCAAGAAAACCAACAAAAGGAACAAAATGTCAGACGCGTGGTGAAGAAGGAAGCAGAAGAATGTAACAGCCTGAAAAGATGCAGACGGGACGTGACCATCACTGCTCGGTGGTTTGCTACGATGTGGTGTGACTGGTGGACTGGATCAACTCATGTTTTCAGAGTTACACTGTGTGTGAACAGTCGTACGTGAGTGAGGGGGATCAGAGGCCTGCTGGGAAGGAGAAATTTGCGGCTAGCTTAATTCTGCTGCGTGTAGCTCTTCTGCTGGGACTGTCCATGGATGAGTTTGTCTTGGTGTCGGGGGGCTGGGGGGGTTTGGAGGCAGATGAGTCGTCTGTGATGTCAGGCTTCTCTGGAGGATCAGGGCGAACATCAGGAGCTGCTGTGGCATCTACCTCAGGTTCATCACCTACAGAAAACACACACACAAAATGTTATTTATGCCCTCTGTGCTTCATGAGGGGTAAACAGCAGTTTAAGGAACTCATTAAAATCTAATTCTGTCCCTCTTTGCTCTGTTGGAGCAAGTGCTTTAAACCAAAATAAACTGCCTGGCCAAGGGAAAAAGTTGACAACTGTCACCTTAATAAGGAATAGGTACAAGCCTCCTATTGGATAATTACTGCATGGGTGATTTATCTTTCGGCTGGAAACAAGTTATTAAACCCCAGCTGATGCAACGAGTAACTTCTCATTTCTTAATCCTGTGGTTGTGGAAAAGATGTCAGTCTGTTTAAGAAGGGTCAGATCATTGGCATCAAGCAGAGAAAACATCAAAGGAGATCATAGAAACTACCAAAATTAGGTGAAGAACTGTCCAACACATGATTAAAAACTATAAAGATGGTGGGGAACCATCGTCTTCGAGGAAGAAATGTGGTCAGAAAAAACACTGAATGATCATGGTCGTTGACTTAAACTTTAGCTGGATCAAATCTAAGAAAAACAGTAGAACTCGGAAATATGTTTAATTGGAAAGTTAGAGCATCTCCACATGCACAATGTGAAGGGAACTCAAGGGATTGGGGTTGAACAGCTGTGCAGCCTTAAGAAAACCACTAATTGGTAAAGCTAACTGGAGAAAAAGACTCCAGTTACCTAGGGAGCATAAAGACTACAACACTGGATGGAAATAAAACGTCTGACATTGCAGACGCTAATCATAACAATGCCACAGCAAATGTGTGCTGTAATCAAAGCTAAACAAAATATTAGAGTGCAGACCGGGCAGTTTATTTTTCTTTTATAGATTGAAAACCTAAGCCCTGTTAAGGGTTGACTTGTTCAGCACTGACCTTGCAAATTCCTGGGCTGATTTATAAGCGTCAGGGTCTTCATGTTTTAATTCTTGATTTTGGGGATTAGGCATAAGAGAAAAGAATAAATGTTTCCCAGATCTTCTTTGGTCTATGTTTTCTCAAAAAAATATCCTCCTTTAACTGCCAGAGCTAAGTGATATAGGATGAAATGTAGCACAGACCTGGTGGTGGTGTTGTAGTTTGACTTCTCTCCTCAAAGTGAATCAGGTCCGTCTGACCGAGGAGAACAGGGTCTGGGTGGAGCTGAGGTGAAGGTAGACAGGATGGAACAGGACCACACAGCAGGTCGACTGGAGACGCCAGACACAGCAGCTCTGACTCCACCACCACATCACAACCTGGGTGAAGGATCATAAGTTTATCATTGTTAGATCTAAAACAACTTAACAGGTTTTCTAAATCTAATTCTTCTTGAACATAATCTTTTGAAACTCATCTAAAATATCCATTGAGAGCTGAGAGTGTCTCACCTGGACTCTGGGCTCCAGATGTTGCGTTGCTAACAGGACTGTCTCTTGGACTCTCAGTGTTTTCTCCGGGCTGTGGGCTGTTAGGGACTGAGGAGCTTGACCTTGCTGTAGACGCACACAGAGAAACGCATGTTAAAATTCATTTTCTTCAAGTATTTGCAGCAAGTGTCAACTGTGAAGACCTCATTCATGTGATCATTACAGCTTCCTGTTGAGATTCAGCAGATAATAAGCTCACATTAAGTTAAGTGTGATCACTTTTACCTTTCATATCATTTTTCAAAACGATAATCCTCTTATGACCATGACCTTTGATCCACACCACCTGAAAAAAAATCACGCCACAGAAAACAGAAAGTCAGGTAAAAGTAACAAATGCAATGCTGTGATAAGAAATGCACCAAAGCCCTTATAGGTGCAGCACAGGGTTAACACCGATAAGAACACTAAGCCTTTGGAAGTCGATGTGGTTAAAAATGTTCTGAAGATGCTTGTTTTTAGATAAAAGTTCAATAACTGAAGTCATGTCGTACCTGTGGAATTGCTCCAAGCAGCTCATCAGTGCTGACGTATCCGTACACGCGAGGCTCAAGGCTGTAGCCAGTGAATTTGCAATAAGCCCCGTTGAACTCAGTCAGGAAGATCTGGTTGTAATGGTAGGTGTTTAGCAGAGCGCGTACGTTACGGGCAAACAGGTAAAGCCTGGTCAGCCTCACCCACTCCTCACCCCGGCCACTAGCAGCTGTGCCGTTTTCATCACTTTCTTCATTGTACAACTGTCAAAACAAAAGATGAAACTGATTCAGCCTGGGAAACGGCTAAATTTAAGCTTCACAAAGTTCATCATCCAAACAGCTTCTCTCACCTCAACCAGGTACGGCAGGCTCTTCAGAAGTTCACTCAGAGAGAGAAACCCGTATTCACAAGGGTTGAGAGCAGCTCCGTGGACCATCAGGTACTGTTGGCTCAACACTTCAACTTTGAGACCCCTGGTGACCTGCTGTTCATCTTGGGACATGAGCAAACTCAAGAGCTGAGAGGTCAGGGAGCGCAAAGACTTCCTGTTGATCAGCTGCACTTCTCGACCCTCGGTGCCATCCACCACCTGGACATGGAAACAAAAGTGGCTGCTTTATAACTTCAAAAACAGTCTTTACAATTTTACCAACAGCTTGAGCCTGATTGGTCAAAACCCCTAAACACTGGTGACTAAGTCTGTTTAGACATGTTGATGGTAAAGATCACCCAAATCAATCTGTGGATGGAATGACAGCACATCCAGTATTGTGTCGGTATTTCAACTATTCCCACTGACATTCAGAAAAGAATATTATTTTACAATATTACTCTAAATTTGTTTGGAGAGCACAACAATTTAACAACACACAGGTTTCAACCAAAGAGAACGTTCTCGTTTATTTTTGTATCCATCCAGAAAACGAAAAAGGTTTGTTTGCACTTCATTTAGATTAAAATGAGTGTTCAATGTGAATTTGACCTGCAAAGAGTCTGATTAGAATAATGTTGCTATTAAAGCGCTGTCAACCAGGTGAACTAAGGCACTATTTTTTAGCCAAGTAAATAAATAACAATCAAATTAAATCATCACAGTTATCTGTGTATGTATTTTGTACCTTGACAACATGGCAGAGCTTGGTGAGCAGCGCTGGCAGAGACCCAGCATCATAGTCTTGCAGGCGCAGACCGTAACCAAAGGTCTTGCTGTATTCAATGAGCAGCTGATTTACGGGAAGGCTGGAGTTCTTCTGAGCTCGAAGCAGCTTGACCAGCTGAGCGGCGAGAGCTTTGACGCGCTCGACTTCTGTAAGAGTCAGCACTTTTTCCTCTCCACACTCCAACACCTGACGAAGAGAGAAGTCAGAGGACAGTTCTTCAGTTTCTTTCACAGAGATAAGGAATAAGCACCTCAGTTCAATATCAGGTTGTTTCAATTAATCTGAATTTTATGTACATGACGAGTAACAAAGAGAAAACAAATAGCTGACCTAAAAGTATTTTGTGAGTTTTGTCAAGAAGAAAATACCATATCATTATGTTTTCATGACATTTGCATGGAAAATCTTGCTTCTCTTACCATCAGGATGTCGGGTATCGCCTCAAAAAGCTCCATAAGCTTGGTGAAGCCGTAGTAGCTGAGCTTGCACTGACGGCCAAAGTGATGGTGATAAGTTGGGATGAACTTGCTGAAGGGCATCCTGCAGTGAGGCTGGTGACGGAGAAGGTCCACCACCTCCTTTCCAAACTGCTTAGTGCGCTCAATTTCCTCCACTGTTCGCTCTGTTCAGGCAAATGTGAGGTAAACAAGTGAAATGTCACACAATTCACAAGAAGAAACTGTCCGCGTAAAACTTGCTTTGTGACGCAAACTATCCAACATCTATTTGAGTTTTCTCTTGATTTTTTATGGCTGGTTCCAACTGACCTCTCTTGGGAACAGAAATGATTGTGTCTGTGTCCTGTTGCGTAATAGTGATGGTGGTATCAGGGATTTCAGTTAGCAGATCCATTAGGTCACATACACCATAGTCAATTACCCTCCAGTCTCTAGAGAAGCACCTGAAAGACAAGATATCAAAATACATTGAACATCCACAACAGGGAGGATAAATTTAGACAAAGCTTTCGTTAGCCTCAATAATGTCCGACGGTCCTTTTTACCTCATATTTACAACTAAGTCAACACTAGGGGTGTCCCGATACAACCTTTGCACTTCCAATACACTACAGATATTGCAGCCTTGAGTATTAGCTGATACTAAGACTCATCAGATATAAATAAGCATGAAGTGTGTGGTGTTCAGCTCTATCTGTAGGTCTTCAAGGCTTGAATCAGCCTGGGAAATGTCTAAAGTTTAATGGTATTAACAACTTTTGCACTCAGCTGTAACGTCTTTTTTGGGCCTAAGCACACACTGTTGTTGTGATCACATGGGCTCTGCGTGCTGGTTCTGGGAACAGAGTCTGGGATTAACTGCTTGTGTCTGGGATTTCAGATGCAGCCAATATAATCCAGTATTCATATTTTTGCTGATATCAATATTGAATCGAGACACCCCTAGTCAAAACAACAACATTGACAGAATAAAGCCGGGTTGACTGACCAGTGATAGGCTTGCATGAAGTCCTTTATCGCCACCTGTTTACTGGCTTGAAACTTCAGCAGTTTGAGCAGGTCCTGTGTGAAGCGCTTCACTTGAGCTCGATGGGTCAGAGTAAGTAACCGTTTGGTGCCCATTCCCAAAATCTGACAGTAGAAAAAGATCACAGTTATAATACGCAGAAAATAAAAACACAAAGTACAATCTGGATAGTAAATTATTCTCTACAAAATATTGCTGGTACTGATTGTCGTCAATACCTGCAGCACATGTGGTACGGCCTCCAGAAGCTCCAGCAGCTTAGAGTATCCATAGTCAGAAACACGGCACTGCTTGGCAAAGTTATGGTGGTACGAGGGTATGAACTTGCTCATGGGCATGACGCAAGAGGGCTGACTCTTCAACAGGTCAATGATCTCCCGGCTGAATTGGATGAGCTGTGGGTTGCCAACTGGACTCTTGCAACGCTGAATCCATGGTTCTGCATGATAATGTTAACAGTTAGATCTTAACGTCAACAATGGGCACATTGTCATCATCAAGGAGGTTAAAATATCAAATGAAGAATACCAAATAGAGAATTGAAGTGCTCTTACCCGAGTTCAGTGCTGGTGGTTTATTGTGGATCCATTTAATGACTTTAAAGCCATTCTGAGCAGTGACTATTGTGATACTGGGAACACAGGTAATAAGATGCTCCAGGGGAACACCGCCTTCCAGCGTATCATTACCCAGCTGCAGTGGACTGAACTTAGCAGCGTAGCAATCTGGAAAACTGTGCAGAAATATACCACATTGGTCACATAACTGCAGTTTACTTAACACAATGTTTACACAGGGATTTAAAGGTTGAGCTGTCACCTGAGCAATGGCAGAGTTCCCTCGTGTGACTGCAGCAGACTGTGAATCTCCGAAGCCAAGGTGTTTAGAGACATCGCAACAAAGGGGATTTTGTAGGAGTCAGGGTCAAAGTCAGCCTCACTAAAGGAAAAAAAGGAAGAAATGACTGTGTTGTGCATTCAAGAGGAATGAAGAGATTTAGCTGGATGATACAAATCCCTAAGGAAAGTCAGGTATGAGCAGGTAGAGATGCTTAAATAAGCTTCTGCAGTGTCACAAGATTTATTTCCATCCAGTGTTGCATTAATTTTTCACCAAGATCTTATATTAATGACAGAAGAGTGCATCACTTCACCTGCCTCTCTTCTAACCCTGATGCCCCCATCACTCTGGAAAAGGGTAAATCTGGACTCATTAGACCACATGACCTTCTTTCATTCATACAGAGTCCAATCTTTATGCTCCCTAACAAACTCAAACCATTTTTCTCCAGTTAGCCTTCCTGATCAGTGGTTTTCTTCAGGCGACACAGCTGTTCAATCCCAATTTCCCGAGTACCCTTCACATAGTGCGTGTGGAAATGCTCTTACTTTCACTGTTAAACATACTCCTGAGTTCTACTGTTGTTTTTCTTCGATTTGATTCTGCCAAACGTTTGAGTGATCACCAATCATGATCATATGGGATTTTTTTCTGACTACATTTCTCCCTGTAAGACGATGGTTCCCCTCCATACTTCCAGTTTCTAATAATACATTGGACAGTTCTTGACCCAATCTTAGAAGTAACCGCATCAATCTCCTTAGTCTGTTTTCTCTGCTTTAAGCACGACCATAGGATGTGTCTTCCTCCATGGTTGTTTAAGAAATGAGAAGTTACTCATTGCATCAGCTGGGGTTATATAATTTGTTACCAGTTGAAAGATAATCACCCATGCAGTAATTATCCAATAGGAAGCTTGTACCTATTTGCTTAGTTCAATCCAGGATGCAACTTTTTTTTTGGGGCCAGGCAGGGTATGTACTGTGTGAATATGTATCACTTTCTTACATATTTACATCCCTGAAAATCAAGATTCTAAAACCTGCCTCATATTGTTATATCCTGCCATGTATTATTTGGAACTCTGACTACCTGAAGTCCTGCTGTTTGTAATGTTGTCTACAGACTGGATCATGGTACTCAAGCTCTTCAAACACAACAGGGCTTCCACTTGCTGACGAGGATCCCTCCTGGGACTGAGAAGATCCAAGCGGACTCTGGCGGACTTGACTGCTGGGCAAAAGGCAAACGAGCCTCGAGCCTCCCTGTTCTCGTAAAGCCACCACCTCTGGGAGCTTGTACAGATCTCCAACCACAATCTTACGTGAATATCTGAAGGAGTAGAGAGAGGCATGTTATTCGTTGGCAAAACTTCACAGGTTGACTTTTTTGGGTCTCTATTCTGAGATTCAAGAACAAAAACATACTTTTTCTCATAGATCTCTGTGAACTTGAACAGGGGGAGGCAGTTGGCAGGAGCATCCTGAAGAATACTGATGATCTCTGTGCTGTATGGAGGAAAAACAGACTTTTATAGCCACAGTCCAACGCAGAAGAGTTTAACCTTACATTTCGTAATCTCCTCAGTTAAAAAAATCTCTTGGGTCACAAACTGGACTGTTCTACTGTACCAGAGCATGGCAAGGGATTTGCTGCTGCCTGTGACCAGTGACACCTGAATGCGCTTTCCACCGATCTTGTAGCGGTGCAGACCACTGATTGCGCTTATGGCCTGCTGAAGGGATAACATCTGGATTGTGGCCTTCAGCTGGTAGTCCGTGTGTGGGCTAAGTTCCACAGCTTTCACCTGGACAGAAAAAAAATTATACAATGTGATAATGTGAAACAAACATCTAATCTTCTGTTACCGTTTTGGAATCAGGCAAATCTGATCCATAAATGAACTAAATATGACATCACTGATGTTGAATGCTTACCCGCCCATATCGAGAAAACGTGTCATGTAGCGTCTGCTGTAAATCTTTCCGGAACATTCTGTAGTCTAGGTTCGCCACCTGGACCTCTGCCCCATCTGAGAAAGGCTCAGCAGAACGATCAGGACAAGGGCTACAAGGGGCGGGCAGGAGGGGAGACGACCGGCTTGAGAGGCAGGGGGACGCACTCCTGATGGTTGTACACAGGAGGACAGGTGCATAGTATAAACGGTGAGAAATGAACATTCAGGGGAAATCTGAGCAAAACTTGTTTCAACTAAGCATTGTACCTGGATGACCAGGAGCCTTGGGACAGGACAAGAGGACTGAAGCTCCTGTGGAGGTTCAACTTGCTGAAAGCTGATGGTGTGCTTATCTGGAACTCAGCTGAGCTTCTGTCGACTTGTTCCACCGGTGATTCAGTCGCACTTCGAGGATTGGAGCCTTCTCTTCTACAGTAAAGGAAAAAATGAGCTAAAATAAACCCAAACAGCTGTGGCATTTAGGGCTGAACAATTTGCAAAAATATTTTTCCCTGCGTTGCAATTCACTGTGATTATTTTTAAGATCCTCGTCTTGTGTTGTTTGATTGTAATTGTGGTAACTTTGTGTTCCAAAGTAATTTTGGTAACTTAGAGCTGCCCATCTCCTGTCCCACATCCCCCACGTCCTTTCAATGATGTCTACACCCTCGTAATATCTCCCCATCCAGAAACTACCCTACTTTGGTGTGGATTCCCACAGCAGACAGGGAGGTGTAAAACAAGCCTTCGTGGGGCGTTTCCTACAGTTTAACTTTTTGATCCTCCTTTTATTCGGGGTCAGACTTCATTCTCAACCGCTTGTGAATTGACCGACCTTTCTTCGCGAGGAAAATAAAACTCTTGTCAGCCAGCAGGAGTCTCTCATTCATTCTTCACCAAAAAACGGAAAAAACTGTATCCACAGTTTTTAAATAAACACAAGCAATAAGTTCGTATTCGTTAGAAAAAGCACCATTCATAAAACTAGGAATAAATAACTTCAAAAAAAGAAGAGCTATTTTGATTCACATGGCAAATTTGATAAGTCGTTATATCGAAGGGGATGACCTTTTACATTCTTTTTCTAAATAAGAACATTAAGATGAGTGAAAAAGAAGGATTTTTGTCAAAAACAGAAACCCCTAAAGAAACTTGGTTGGCATATACAGGTACATCTAAAAAATTAATATTGTGAAAAAACAGTTATTGCCTATAATTTAAGAAATTAAAACCAAAACACTGTATATCAGACTTCTAAAAGAGGTTGATTTCTATGCACTCAGTACTATTTTTGCTACTCATGACTGCTTTCTGCCTTTTAGTCAATTTTCATTCTTTTTCCCGCATTTGGACCATTTTTGCTACTTTATGACTTTTTTTTCAAATTTTCTCCCAATTTTGACCACTCTTTACACGAAACTTCTTTTATTGCTACGTTTTGCTGTTTTTGCAACCCTCCATAACATTGTTGCATTTGAAAACAAAATTTTCTAATTAAGGTTAACAATCAAAAAGGGGTCAACATTTCAGTTTCCCACCAAATAAAAAATGAAACTCAAAACTAAGTGTTTCCAGGAAAAAAAAACATTGAATCAAGTTTGTCTAACCCTTTTCCTTTTCTTAAATGTGCATTTTTTTGTTGAATTTTGATGACAGCATTCTTTATAAGAAAATATTTACAATCTGTCAAACAAAGTAGAGATGACTTTAACCTGTGAGCCTCAAATTCAGACTAGACTTAAGTCCAAGAGGAGTTTTTTTTAATATATTTAATGTATTTTCCTGCAGGCTTTGACTAGTTTGCATTGCTGGTATAAAAAGAACTGCAGGCCTCTAAGCTCTTCTGCTTTATGGTTGTTGGTCAATTCATGGTCCTACTTATTAAATCCATGCAAAGTCATCTAATTCAAATTCAAAAACAATCTGCTGCTTACTTTATTTAAAACACTGCAGACACCAGGAGATATGGCACCTTCTGCTGTGAATGTTTTGCTAAAGTTAGCACTTGAAAATGCACATTCATAAAGTTACAGAGTTGTAAGTTAAGTGTTATTTTCCTCCAGTACCTCCTCCTGTACATGGACTCTCCGGTAAGGCCAGGTTTGGGCAGTCGCTCCAGGGCTCCTGTCTCACCATTACTCTGGGGGGAAAAGGAAGCAGCTCGTCCTTTCTCCGAGAGGTTGAAGCCTGTTCTGGGCCTACCCTCCAAACTACCCAGCTCCTATATCAGACAGAAATAGCAGATGTTAATACTGTAGACGTTGACTGGATGGGCAGCCTTTTTCTGTCTGAGCGCATACACTTGTTCCTGAAGCTTCACAGGAAAAATGAAATCATGATGGACACTTCAGATCTAAGCTGAAGCTAAAGGATCAACACAGTGGAAAGGTAAATTTACAATGTAAACCTTTATGACAGTTACAAAGACAGCTGTGGTTTGTCATGGTGTCTTTTCATTCTCTCACTGACAATCACTTTGGCGCTTTTGAAACCAGCTGACCCAAGACAGTGTGTCTGACAAACTTCTTTGACATTATTTCCAAAAGACTGTTGGTCTTTTGAGACTCCACTCAATTATTAGGGATGCACGATAAACATCAATGTTACCCGCATCGGCCGGTATTGGCTTAAAAATGTTAATATTGGTTGTCGGCAGATAACACGCTGGTATCTGCCAATATAATGGGCTGCTGCTTACTTAAATAAATGCCCTCGGCGCCATATCCCTGGTGTAAGGAAGACATGAGCAGGCCAACATGTTTCCTGTAAAAAGGTTAGATTTCTTCACTCTGTCAATTGTGAAAATGGCCATATTTGCTCTGGTTGTGAGTGTTTTTATGAGTGACTCAAGGAGAGGATTAAGTAATTATGTTATTTTATCATTTTGCATTGAAAATTAATATCATAAGAAATATGATAAAAGTATGCACAATATTACTGTATGCTAACTCTGATACAGAAGAGAGTTTATTTCTGCAGGGTGCAGAAAAGTATATCAGCAATCACTAATCAGCTTAATAAGTTGCAAAATATTGGCATATCACCCAAAAATCTGATATCGTGCATCCCTATCAGTTATGATTCTGAGTTTTAATGATTGTTTTTGTGTGCTCGATAAAACTGTCATCAAAGTTCCCTGTTGTACTAAAATGTGACCTCTCATCTGGGTCAAACACTATAATCATCCATGAACACTTGCTGTTGTTTCCTTGTCTTCCATTGAGATCTTATTTGAAAACAATGAAGAAAAAGAAAAAACAAACCAATCATTCCAGCCACTAGAGCTGCTTTAAAGACAATGAAAAACTGCAAGAGCCAAAATCAGCAACAGAGGAAACAGGAGGGCAGAGGAGACTTACTCAGGGGCGGTTTATCAGCACTGATAAACGAGGCAGAACAACAAATGGATGCATTGGAGACAGACAGACAGAAAGAATTGCTATGGGCATGCAGGATGACAGACTTATACACGGAGCACTACCACCAGCTACACATGCTCTATGCCGGCACACAAATGCAAAGCAAAGCAAACAGGCTGTTAGTTGAAGCAGCAATAAAAAGGAGACGGGATGTTAAGGGGGAGCAGGCACTGACGGAGTCTGCTGACCTGATGGGGCTTTGCTGAGGCACCACCTGGAGGCCCACTGCACCCCCTCCTGGGGCTGTAGGGCCATTCAGGCACTGGGCCTGGAGCATTGTAGGAGCGGGTGGCTCGTCTCGGTCTCCTGGGTGACCTTGGTTTCTCCAGGGGCAGAAAAGAGCTGGAGGACATGGCTGGGATAGGGGCAAACTGTAAGTCCTGGTTTTGATAGGTTTGGGGCAGAATCTGGGGCTGAGGCAAGAGATGGGCCCTAGACTGGAGCTCAGGCTCAGGACTCCCCTCGTCTCTGGGCCGTGGGGAGAAGGAGAGGCTGATTCGGCGGCCAAACACATCCTCATTTTCCATTCGCTTGCGAGCACGTGAAGCTGCCTCGGGGCTACCAAAACGGAGGACTGCTGTGCCCTGGGACATACCCAGTACCTTGCCACCACAGTTGTCGGACAGGCGGCGGAGCCTGAGCTTCACAGCGTTGCGCAGGCTCTTGTCACAGTTGACAGGGAGGTTGTGCACATAGAGGAGGTTGTAACTGGGCTGAGGGAGGGGAGGAAGAGACAGCGTGCCTGTCTGGTTTGTATTGATTACACTTCAAAAAATGAAATCACTTCTCTTTGGCTCTGTTAGACAAAATGTTTGCATAAGCCTCGGATCAGGATAACTTTTGATGATCCCCTACCCCAAATATGCCTAATAGTCAATATGACAACAAACTGCCTTGCTCTCTGCACTCAGTCTACAGCTAAAGTCTGTGGTTACTTTGCCACTTGGCACATACATGAAACAGAAAGGAGAACAAGACACAGGTCTTAACTTGGCATTAATGAGACCTACCTGTTCTTTGACTAGAATACGTGGTGGCAGATCAGCAGTGATCTCCTGAAAAGCCACATGGCAGTGGGCGTGCTGTAGCAGGGCTGAAGATGTATGGTTGCCATGGACCAAGATGACCTGGAAACCATGACGATGGCGCAAATCACTCAGCTCGCTTGCAAAGTTCACATCCGCTGTTAGTGAATGAAAAGAAATCCACTCACTTTCAGAATCCCTTTAAGATATTGAGGCTGAGATTGAGCAGAATGAATCACATTTGAACTCACAGGACACGAGTACGACTGTTGCAGGTGCAGTGTGTGTCTCCGCAAAGCGCCGCAGGCTCTGTCTCAGCTTGTCGTCAGCTGCGTTTTTGGCTGTGGCATTGATATGTGCAACGGTAACCTGAGAAATGAGAAAATGAGACCTTCTCTACATTTTCCTGAACAAATAATTGATCTGTTTAAGTCATTCAATCATGTCACAAGGTAAAGTAAACATTTTAATCTCATCATCCTGAAGACTGAATCATTTCACTACGATTCAAGAGGCTCAGGCAGAGAGTAATTGATCTAGCCTCAAATAAAATGCAATAGTTTAAAAATGTGCTGGAAAAGTTGAAAAGGCTCTGGTTTAATGACTTTTACTGATGCTACAAAAGAAGAAAACATAACTCTTGAAAGACTCAACCACTTATGTTTTCATGGTTATAATATTGCATTAACTTTTGTACCTGGCAGTTGTTGAGCTCTTGGATGACGGCTTTACTCTCCTTGCTGATATCACAGACACAAATGAATTCTGCCTCACGGTGTCCCTGAAAGAAACGACTTCGAATGCGCTCAACCACGGCTCCTGCAGAGCGACCGCTGGGCACACTGCAGTTTTCAATGTCCCAGAAGACGCCGACTGGGGGGATGTTCTCAGTCTCTGGAGAGCCTGGCAGAAAGTGGGGGCAACACCATCACTTAGGGAACTTTTAAAAGATATCAGGCATCACAAGCTTCAAACACTTCAGAAAAGTTCCATTTGTTTTGCTTTATTAACAGACAGCATTGCACTTCACACAATCTCCCTAAGAGCATGCAGTTTGAAAGGTGGCAGTGTTTTCCAGATGTAAAACCGGTGCCAGCCAATCAGAATGAATCCCAATCCTTTTGTATATTTCTGCCAGATCCATACATGGCACCAGGATTTTATGTTTGGATCGATGAAGAGTTAAACTGTTTAACTTAGTAGTGAGATGCTCTTGAAGAAATAAGCAAGAAAGTAATGTTTGCATCAATATTAAAAATGCCCCTCATAAAGTAGCGTGGATGTATCTTCTATGACTTCTTTTGTCACAAGGAGTGAGGTTTGAGATCCTAACACTCTGGTTACAGGCATATTAACAACACCATGAAAATGGAATTTTCCAAAACTTCACTTTGGCCGTTTCAGAAAAGATTGTTTTTAGTGACTCAAAACTGCTGTTTCGTGTGGATGACAGGCTTAAACGAATAAAAATAAGTGGTTTCATAGACACCCGGCTACATGTGGACATGGCCTCAGTTTGATATAAAATACTTACTAACAGCACACATGTAGGTATTCAAAGTTATTTAGGGAGTCCACTTACCATACTTTTGTCCAGTTTTGGTGGATGGCAGAAGCAGCATACCATCAGAAGAGGTGCCACATCCATTACAGATGGGAATGGGGATAGGAGCAGTGTAGGGAACAGGGACATTGTGCCACACTTTATCAGACTCTGTCACAGCCAGATCATTTGCAGGCTGAAAAAAAAGGACAAATTATTAGTGAAACATTACCAATACGCAACATTATATACTTGATGGATCTCACTTTATGTTGCTGATACATGTTCATAGGATAACATGGCCTACAGTGATCTTCATGGCATGCAAATACTTAACAATAAGCTCCACCAACCTTCAACAGACACTCCTGGCAGTAGTGAGCCCCCTTAACACACACCGTGCGTTCTACATTTAGGTGAACAGGATTAGAAAAGAAGTGTGCTGAGGTGGTTGTAGTTGTGATGGTGGTGGTTGTTGGGCGATCACAGAGTGTGCTTCTCTGGGATCTTCTGGCTGATGGGCAACAGTCTACACCACAAGGGTAGTAGCTGGAAGAGGCCAGGCAAGAGCTGTGCAGTGGTGCAGATAGAGAGGAAACACAGGGCAGAGAGGAAGCCAGAGGTGCAGAGGAGGGAAACAGGCTGGGTTGGCTACATGGAAGAGATGCAGACAGGTTGGTGCAGAGAGGCCCTGAGCAGCAGGAAAGGTAGGGGTGTGATGAAATGGGCTGAGAAGTAGCAACTGAGGAAAGCAGCTGAGGTTTGCGACTAAGACCCGGCAACTGATCCAGAACTTCACCCTCACTTCTACAGCTCAGGTTCTGTTTGTACTGACGAACAGATGAAGCTACAGAACAAAGGCCAGACCTTCCAATACTGCTGCTACTTATGGGTGCTCCCAGGGTTCCCGGGTCCATGTAAAGAGAGACAACACCAGCAATGCTACTACGGCCGCCAACAACACCTACACCACTTAACAACCCATAACCCCCTGTGCTGCAGTAGTCACAGTGAGAACATACTTGATTGCTCACTTTGGGGCTACCCCCCTCTTGTTGTTGTAGTGGTGGCTGTTGTTGGAGGGAGTCTTGCATATTGAGAGGGGGATGCAAGCAGGGGGAGGGCAGGGGAAGAGGGGCAAGAGGAAAGGGCTGGGATGATTGGGAGGAAGAAGTATGCTGTGGTGGAGGAGGGACATCTTTCAGTTCCAAAACAGTCCTTCTGTTGTCCATATAGTTGCTCTAAAACGTAAGAAACAGCAAATTATTAGACACTGCATCATCTCAGAAACAGTCAAAATCTTCACATCTGGGAGCATTTGTAACACTAAAGGCTTTTGTCTCCTACATTTGAGTTTGTTTTATCTTATTCGGAGGAATTATTGCACAATCTTCATGAAGAAATCTGTTTGCCTATACATCTTAAAGCTCAGATATATCACTAAAATGCAAAGTATTTCTGACCAGTCATTTCAGACAGTGAAACCCAAATATTATATTGACTCAGGAGATATTATTTCGCACAGAGTGAATTGCATTAAGCCTTTATTTGGTAAATATTGATGACTATGACTCACAGATAATGCAAACCCTAAAATGAGTGCCTCGACGATTAGAATTTTACATGAGACCAATAAAGACGGACATTTACAACAGAAATGCCAGGCCTCTGAAAAGTTTTTCTACTTTCTGTCCATTTTTGCCACCTTAAACTTATTTTTTATGGCTACCTTTAGGCATTTTTGACACCTTTCAACTCTTGGATTGTTGATCTTGCTAGAGTGGTTTCTAACAATTTGGCTTTTCAGGTGAGCAGGGTTAAATTCAGGGTTGTAGAGCATAACTAATGTACTTATCTCTAGGAAATTGTACCTGATATTCTGACGTATCTGAGATTAAAGAAATATTGCACTGTCTGCAATTAGAGTATTGTAGCAGGTCATATTGTGATTTAGTCTAATTTGCGATAAGAATTGTCAGTGCTGGGCAGACAAAGATGTTAAGAGTGAACAAATGGAACAAAAGGATTCTCTGTTTTTGACCTATTTGGACAACAACTAATTCACCTTCTTCCTCTCGCTCTTAAACATTGGTATAAGTTTGTATGTATTAGATCTGAGTGCACACAAGAAAATACCTACTTCTTGATCAATGCGAGGGAAGAGGGTGGTCTCATCGGTGGAGAAGCAGTCCTTCAGTGTCCACAGCAGGGTTGAGGGCTCTGTTTTGGGTTGACTGGGCCATGAGAGGGGTCGAGAGCTACATAGGGATCTCTCCTTTCCCAATCCTTCCATCATACATCCTGGAGAGGTCTCTAACCACACTTTCTTCTCTCCTTTCTCTCATACTTTAACAAGAGAAACGAAAGTTAGAAGCTTTTCAGGTGCTTGCTTTTTGGTTACATCATTCCTCGATGATCAGGTGCTGAGCGCTGATCAGTTACATAACCTGAATACCAGAGTAAAACACTAGAGAGTATGCATTAATTTAAACTATAGAAAGCGCGGGTTTGGAGTCAACACAGCTTCTTCGAGGACGTTTAACACAGACGGAGGTGTTGAACATACTCGAGAACTAATAGTTAAATGTTTACTGCTCAACTGTGAAGTGATCCGACACCAAAACAAACTGTTTGGTGGATTATTCTAACAAAAAATCTGCAAAAAAGCGAGCTCACGTCGCGTTGGTGTAGTTAAACTCGTCGATTTCTTAGGTGGTTTGATAATTAACGAGCTTGATACCTGTTTAACTAATTACACGATAGCAGCTGTTTGTAAGTAGCTGTGAATGGAGGCTAACGGTGTTAGCTTATTCACACACAAACAAACATCAGCGCGCGCGCGTGTGTGTGAGCTACAATTAGCTTCCCGCCAGAAACAAACACTTTTTTGACGGCTAATGCGGATAATTTATCAAAAGTATTTTAACGTTTTTCTACCTGAGAAGGTTTCCTCTGTCACATCATCCTCAAAGATCTGTCCCTCTCTCTGTTTCCCTGGAAACCCGCACCTTTTTGTAACCGCCTTTTACCGCAAAGTACTCAAAGCTGTCGTAAAATGATATTGTTGTTCCCAGTGACCGTAGGTACGGAGCCCCCTAAGGGTCATGGCGACTATTTTTTAATGAAAATAAAAAATAAATCAGAATAAATGAATAATAATTTTTTTTAAATAACTATAATTACAATGATGAATAAAATAAAAACATAAATTAAGTATTTATAACATTCTCAGTCATAATTTATTTACCTATTTGAATCCTCATTAGCCACTACCTATGAGTTTAAAAGTTCACAGGAATTAAGTTATTAATAGAAAAATCCAAGATGGAGCAGGGAAAGACAAAATTAGAAAAAAATGAAAGGTAAGGTACAAATCAAGAACAGCAAGATGAATTTATTTCAAGATAAAATTAATCTCTGAAACGTTCATGTAAAATCCACAGGATCAATGCAATACAGACATTGTTGGACAAAAATGATCATTATTAGCCTTTTACTACACAGCTACTAGCTTTAAAGTGACAGACAAGATGAATTTAAACATATGAACATCCATACACACTTTACATTAAAATTTTACATCATTTTTCAGACACTGGTATTAAACTTTATAACTTATGATTATTAATAACAATATTTTTTTACGAGGATATGTGTCATAATAACTAATCATGGGTTAGTATCTCATAATTGTGTTTCAATATCCAGTAAATAGGAGGTAAAATCTGACCAGTATGACTCAGTAGCTAGTCATTATTTAGTGTTAGGGTCCCATAGAATTCTGAAAAAAAATGCAATATTAAAAAAGAAGTTGTAAACTCATTATCTACATGGTTATTTTCGACACCAACTGGAAAAACAATGAAAAGATATGTCAGTGCAACACTCTTACCTGCATTGCAAAAACAATCTGGGTTTGATGGGATGAATTCACGGCTCAGTGACGCCCCCCAGCGGCGGATACTTCACCATTGTCCCCCTTCTTTTCTCTCTGTCTGATGTGTGGGGTATGACAGGTTCAGTCTCAGGCAATGCTGACTTGGGATGGGTTGCCAATACCGGTTCTGCGTTTCTTGTACCATTTATCAGGAGTTTGCTGAATTGAAACCTAAATCTTTCTGATTCAAACCTCGTTTTTCTTAAGTTATTATTGGGACTCTCGGTGAATATTTCATAATTAGACTCTACCGGCTTTTTGTCTACACCAGTCATGGCGATTGCTCACGTCGCTACCGAATATGTTTTTTCCGACTTTTTGTTGAAGGACCCCACGGAGGCCAAGTACCACGGGGTGCGTCTGGAGCTGGCGCTGGATAAAAAAGTCACGTTTTTGGCTGTGGGACTGCATTTATTTCTCATCTCACTCGCTTTTGCTCAAGAGGTCAGTGGGTGAGTTGTAGAAATGTCATTTATTATTTGAATAGATAATTGTGTGAAATATTGTTTGCATTTGCATCATTTGTATCATTAAATCTGTTTAACAACCTGCAATCTATTTGATCTGAGTGTCCTGTCAATGCAACACTAAAAGAGGTGATATGATAATAAATTGGAGAGGCACTTTCAGTAATTGCTCTAAGGAAGGGGAGTGAATAATGAAGAAGGTTTGGTTTAAGTCTCCACTCTTTCTTATACAGGACACTGATGCGCTCATTCTGCTGCTGATGCTCTTTTTTTGAGACTCGATTTTGGACTGAGCCGATTAATCTGGTTCATTTTGGGATCGAGTTACTGTAAATGTGAGACAAACCAAAGAGCAAGAGGGATACTCAGTGTGTCTTCAGTGCAAAACAAGATGTACAGTGCTACAATCACAGCAATCTGCTTAGATCATAATGCGCACAGCCTGCTGCTGTATTGCAAATTTGAAATCCTAAATTTAACTCCCACGGAGTTAAATTTAACACTTCCTCGGGGTTTATATGGGAACCACTGAAAAAGTGTTAAATTAACACTTTTCAAAGAGTTAGAAATTTAACACCAAAGTGTAACCCAAAGAACTCTCACAGTGTAAAATAAAAACACCTGAAAAAGGTGTTGTAAACAACTCATTAACACATAAATGAGCCATGACTGCAAGGAAGAACACTTATTATGAAGTGCTTGTTTTTTTCTGCTGAATCACCAAAACATCCATCCTGTCTGTAACTCTACACTCTCCAGGCACTCAGATCAGCTTCTTTGCTCCCAATAACTTCCCTTTGAGACAAGCTGCATATGTGGACTCGTTCTGTTGGGCCGCAGTAAAGCAACAGGCGAGGTCACCAATATGGCTGCACAAGGTAAAAGCACTCACCTCAACATTAGCAGTGCTGATAGTTGGGTTACTTGGGGAATGGGATGTACTTCATAGAACATCTTTGTCTCCAAGATGACCACAAATTCCTCAAACTGTCACTTTCCAGGATAAAGATTGATTAACTTTTTTCCCACAATTCCCTCAGTTCTTCCCATACATCTTGCTCTCACTGGTCATCCTCTTGTACATCCCAGCCATGTTCTGGCGTTTCACTGCAGCACCACACATTTCTTCTGATCTCCACTTCATCATGGAGGAGCTGGACCGCTTCTATAACGAACGCGTGCCGCCCGCTCGAGGGCAAGCCTCATGGTGCGCAGCCATATCCACTAGACCATCCGCGCCCCGGCCTCTGTGCCTTTATTGATAGAGGAGGACAGTGGATAGTGTCGGAAAGGGGAGAGAGAGTGGGGAGTGACATGCGGGAAATTGGCCACAGGTCAGATTCGAACCCGGGCCGCCCGCTCGAGGTCAAACCTCACGGTGCGCAGCCATATCCACTCGGCCATCCGGCCATATTGGACTGAAATCAGCATAAGAAAGCTCTTTATTACACTTTTGGAAGTAAGAAATCGTTTACAATGTGCTTCCTATAGATTTTTCCAATAATTTTTTGGTTATTTCTCAGGCTGAATATCTTGTCTCTTGCATTCTTTTGCACCTCATGTTAATTTTTGTTTATGTTTTTCCACTGTAGTGCTTTGGACCTAGCTGAAGGTTGTTTCAAATACCCTTTGGTGGAGCAGTATCTCAAAACCAAGCGCTCCTCTCACTCTCTTGTGGTGAAGTATTTGTTTTGTCGGGGTTTGACTTTGCTGATCCTCCTGCTGGCCTGCATCTACCTTGGCTACTACATCCGCTTGGCCTCCCTTACTGATGAGTTTTCATGTGACCTGCGTACAGGGGTGCTGAGAAACAGCAGTGCGATACCATCCGAGGTGCAGTGTAAGCTTGTTGCCGTGGGTGTCTTCAGGTTGCTCAGCTAAATCAACCTGGTGGTGTATGTGCTTCTTGCTCCCCTGGTGGTGTACGCTGCTGTGAGACCAGCTCGACAGAGCTCTTCTTTTCTCCGACCTTACTAGTTGCTGCCAGGCTTCGGCACTTTGGGTGTTGTCATGCCTATCTACGACCTATGACAACGACCTCAGTATCTATCTGCTGTTCCTGCAGGAGAACCTCACCGAACTAAAGTCATTCAAGTGTTTGCAGGTGGGTCACAGCAGTACAGATTATGTAGATCAAGTATATCACTGTTGGAATGTGTTAAGATGTGTTTGCTGTCACTTTTACGCCTCTGTCTGAATATGAATCATGTCTATCCTGAAGGTGCTTGAGTTGTTGCAAGAGGCTGATGATGAGGGGTTCGACACCATGTGCCTTCTCCAAACTCTGGGTCAAGTGAAGACTGATGTGCTAGACAGCAAGAGTGCCCGTTCAAGATCAACAAAGAAGAAACTAAATCTGAGGCATAATTCCTCTAAGGAGAGGACCAACATAAGGTCTTCTCATGGACAATGTAATAAAAATGAAGTCAGTATATGATGGAGTCAACCTTCAATATTCCTGTTTCTCCTCCAGATGCCTTTGCCTTGTTTACAATCAATCGTCATGATGATGTAATAAGCGTTGCTGTGGTGCAGAAAGGAAATTGACCAATAATGCACTTATCTTTGTTTGTGGTTGAGTTGAGCTGTTTAAGATCTGAAACAGTCTTTGAAACTCTATTGAATAACAAGCAGACATTATACCTCACAGACGCCACAAAGGCAGGACTTAGTCTAAAGTGATAACCAAAAAATGTTCCTTTTTCTACACTTTGTTATCCCTCTAATACAGGTCAAAGTCACTGAAATTTGTGCATGCATTTTTGAGAAGCTAAAGTTCACTTCAAACCCTCAGGAGTCTCCTAAGATTAGTTGAGATCTCTGTAAAGTTGAGTCAAGAAAATAGAGATGTTGTGAATGACTAAGAGGTGATCTTCCAGTATGGGAATGAAGCTGCAGAAACTCTGGGAAACAGTTTGGCCACAACTGTGTAATGTAACTGTTTCTGGGCGGATGTACAGACTCACAATTTGTGTGTGTGTGTGTGTGTGTGTGTGTGTGTGTGTGTGTGTGTGTGTGTGTGTGTGTGTGTGTGTGTGTTGACAGTAGCAATAGGCACTCTGATGATTCAGGCAGAAATGAATGACGGTTTATTTGTAATGTCAGTTATTATCAATTGGGTATTAAAGAATGCTATAACCTATTTCTGGGGGTCTTTGATTTTTCTAACACCTTTCAATCAGCCTATCAAACATACTATGTTTAAATCTTTCCACATGAAAACCAAATAAAATTTAATTCTGAAAACATTTTTCTTTTATCTCATAAGGAATGGGGAACACCAAAACACTAAAAGAAGTATCCAACAATCAAGTTCTCATAAATTTTGAGGGTTTTTACCTGGGTCACGTTGGATCCATAAAAAGGAGGCATAAATGTGTGTTTGTGAGATTCAAACATTTGCAAACTAAATGAAAGCTGCCAACAGTAACAATGTACATTTAATGAGATGTGGAAGAATGTTTTTCAAGTTTGTTTTATGTTAATTTAAATTAGACAAACACTTAATCACATTTTATATTACAATATTTCATTGAAATTATCCCATTTAAAATTTCACTTCTGGGATCAATCGATATATACATACATTTTCATTTCATCACAAGCCAGAAGTTTTGTTTCAGTCTACTTCAAACTATACAAAACTAAATCACATTTTATATTACAATATTGCATTTTGAGTCATTACATTTGCAATTTCACTGCTGTGAACAACAAAGTTTACATATCATCACAGGCCACACAATTTCTTCTTTGACTGGTGTGATGAAAAAAGATTATAGTTGTTATTTTCATCATTCACTGTGTTGATAGGGATGGAGCTGGTCCAGTGTTCACCACTGCAGATGTAAAGCTCTCCTGGTCATATACGTCCTTCAGAGTAGAACGGTCGTAGGCTTTCACTGAAATAATAAAAAATTCATTAAAATCTTGTTCGCAAAGAAGTTTTTTTTTTTTTAGCTTTATCGTTCTGTACCTGGCTGCTGTCCTCCAGAGCCTGCATAATAACTGCGACCACCAGGTTCACCAGCACAAACTGGGCTATGATGACAAAACTGGTGAAGTAGAGCGGAGAGACCCAGCTCAGGTAGCTCACACAGTCAGCGTCACCTGGACGGCACTCCCTCAATGTGTCCTTAAAAGATAAAAAAGAAGGTTTTGAGATTAAAACACTTAGAGTTTGAAGCACTCGTATTACCTTAAAAATCCAAGTCAGACCAAAGATTCATAAGCAGAAAAAACTGATTTTCAAAAGTAGCACAGAAAGTTTGCAAGGACTTAAATTGGTCTCAGCTCAACTAAAGGAGTTAAACTGTGCAAAACCTTGATACAACTTTTATGCCTAGGAAGCAAAAAGCACTCTGGTCTCTAAAGTTAGACTGGTCAGCATGTTTAAAGGGACTGTGTGGACTTTTTGGGTAATCTTGAAAAAGTCTGATATCTAGATATCTGCCTGATTATAATCGCAAATTTAAAATGAGATTATCGGCGCTAAAACAAACTATTTCTACATCGTAATTCCTAGCTTCCAGATTGGGTTGGACAGGACACGAGGTTGACTGATCTATGACATTTCAAAGTCTCTATGACATTACAGATGAAGTTTAGCAGTGAAAAGAGATATCTGAGTTTCTCCTCCGCTGAAGATGATTTCTGTGATTTATTTAGTAGTAACAGTAGTGGACACTGGAGCTGGACTGTCTGACAGAAAAGAGACAGAAGAGCAGGAGTAAGCTAAACAGGAGAGCGATAAAGCACATGCTCAAGGCTAAAACACTGGTTAAGCTGTTTGTAAAAAAGGTTAATTCAAACTCACATGCAGCAATTATACTGCAGTGGTGCATGCAAACTTGTCAATAAAATGAAGGGCCAGGTTAAGTTTGCTCTGCTTGGTAGATGAGCACTGGCAGGATCTAACCACGATCAAGCAAACGGTTCATGTTAGGGATTTATCTAAGAGTACAGGTCTGTGAGTAGCACCTAAACTTTGGCACAAACTCTCAAAGTTTGCTTGTTGTCATATTTGAAACAACAGCCCTACATAACTGTTAGTGAATAATATGTGTTAGGGTAAAAGAGGGTGAGTGATTGGGTCACCACAAGTGCTTATCTCTCTCAGTCAAGACAGTCCTGTGGAGGGGGGGGTATCGCTTTGATTATACATAAATTATAGCAGTGCTGTGTATCGATGGTTTGTATGACTCTGTGGTGACACTGATCAAAAACAAGTGTGAATCTGCCCACAACTTAACACAACCCTGCTGGAACAAGACCAATTTGTTTCTAAGATGAAAAAGGGCTGCAGCTTACGTCAACATGTAGACAATAGTTCTTCTTTTTACAGTTTGCTTTGAATAAAACTATTTAAGAAGAGCTGGTGACCATGTGCATACCTTCAGAATCCCGCTCCAATTATCTCCAGTGCAAACTTTGTGGAGAGTAATGAGGGCAGATCCAAAGTGCTTGAAGTTGGAATACCGATGTAAACCCAGGCACGGGTAGTTCTCTGTGCACTCTGATTAAAATAGAGAGAAACAAAGGACCAGGCACTGATTACTTGAGGTGGTGTACTTGTTGTTACAGCATTTATCCCTGTTAGAATATGACAGGCTGATCCAAAATGAATTAAGTGAGGTCTCACTGCTTCATTGCTTCTCTTGGCAACTATTAGGAAAAATGTGACACAAGGTTGATGTGTTGAAGTGTGTGTGTAACTTACCTAGCTTGCCAAACAGCTCCACCCCCAGTGCAGCATAGATGAAGAAGAAAAACATAAAGAGGAGACAAATGTTTCCAACCTGGAATCCAAATGCATGTTAGATTTTCTGCATAAAATTCACTATAAGGTCTGAGAAAGAAACCAGAGCTGTATGAGTCTCTAACAAAAAGAAATCACAACCTTAGAGACCCTAAATAAAATGTTCATGATTACTTTACTGTACTTTTAAAACGAAAGACATACAAAAAAACCTGTCTGAGTCTACCTGTGATAGTGTCTTCTTGATGGTGTTAAGCAGGACTCTTATTTTCTTGGCTTTCAGCACTGAAGAAACACAGCAGTTGTTGTGAATACCATTTAAACAAATATTTGAAAAAGTTTCTCCCCTGCATTTTATTTTTTAGGATGTCAAAACTAAAGTAGCATTTCACCAGCTGTTACATACAAACCCTGAAATGACCTCTGTCAATCCAAGAAATCTTTCAGGTGTGTATACCTTGTGATAATCTGAGCACTCGACAAATTCTCAAGATGCTCGGATTGATGAAAATCTTGTCCTCTATTTCCAACTTGTTGAAGACGATGCTGAGGATGGAGAGCAAGAGGACAGCGACGTCCAGCAGGTTCAATCTAAACACAAACATAATCACGCAGATGAAGAGGAGCCTTGCAAGATCCAAAAAGCTGCAGCAAACATTTTTACTCTTTTGGGTGTTTTACCTGTCTTTCATAAACCTCAGGACACCAAAAGCCACAAGTTTAAGCAGGATTTCAAAGNATTTCCAACTTGTTGAAGACGATGCTGAGGATGGAGAGCAAGAGGACAGCGACGTCCAGCAGGTTCAATCTAAACACAAACATAATCACGCAGATGAAGAGGAGCCTTGCAAGATCCATTTTCGACGTCGTTTGTAAAAATGAGAAAACCCACAAAATGGACAGAAAGTATTTGGAGTCCTGTGGTTTTCGGTGTTCAAATTCGTCCTAAAGTTTCCACTTTTAACGCCACTTGTGTATCAACTTCATGAGCTAATCAACAGGCTACCTGACTTTCTTGTCTCTGTACTTTTAAGTGTTCAATTGCAATCCAACACTTACAGAAAAAGGTTATAGATGCTTGATTTAGATTAGAAATGTGTGCATGCTTTACCTGAGGCTGCTTATAATGTTCCACAGCCATCACAAAGACATTGAGGAAAATGATGCCAGTCACAAAAAGTTCCAGGAATTTGCTGGTACACAGAGTATGGATCAGTCGACGCAGTTGGCAATAATTTGCATAAAAGGGAATCTGCTTGGGTTCTGTAACATCACACAAAGAAACATACAGGTTAGAGAAACTACATATCAATTAAAGAGTCCACCCTCTGTCATCTGACCTTTCTGGGTTCAACCTTCAGGCAAAGTGCTGTTCCCCCTTTGAGATCTTGCACTGGACTATTGACAAGGTCACATTCTTTCAATTTATAGGTTATTCAACTGGGACTAACTACAAAGCCCAATATCTGCAATATTTTGTTTCTCTTACTGTAATTTTATTGCTTATTTCTTGCTAATTGTACTAATAACACACTCTTTAGTATTTTGTTCTATTTGCACACTTAATCAGTATTTTTATTCTATTTTCGTATTCCATTTTTATTATATCTTATCTTATTGCTTATTCTATTTCATTTAATATTTAACTTTTATTGCATTCCTTATTATGCTTCTCATCCCTAGTTATTCCTTTCTACTCTTGTACTCTGTGATGAGCTTCTGGCAACACTAATTTTCCTCAACAGGATAAACAAAATATTTCTGATTCTGATTCTGATTCTGATTATTATTATTATTATTATTATTATTATTATTATTATTATTATTATTATTATTATTATTATTATTATTACCTACTATTCAGCCAGAGTGGGAACCAATATCTTCCCTCAATAAACATGCAAGCATGTGATACAAAATTGTGTCACATGATCACCTTCCTGAATATTTTGATACAAAGTATTTTTAAAATTGCATTCTCCAGTTTGTGAAACACCCAAACCACAATCTCCCAGTTCTGTTACCTTCATGCTGCACTTCTCCTCCTCCCTCCTGAAGTAACAGCGCATCTGCCTTTTTTTGTTCTTGCTGACACTGATGGAAGGTCTCAACCATCACACCAATGAACATGTCCAAGAGGAAGAAGCTCATGACCATGAATGGAATAAAATATAAAAGCATCCATTCGTTGTAGTTCGTCACAGGCTGAGAAGATAAGAAGAAGAGGTAATTGGTGTTTAGACTTGAGATGAAGAAAAAAACAACTCATGTCTTGCATCGAGCGTTTGACACTGACTTTCAGAAGGGTGGAGGGAAAATGAACTTTCACATTCCTCATGGGCTGATCCCCAGTGAAAGGAAAGGGAAGGAGAATGTAGCAAATATTGTCAACCACTAACCATGAGTGGTAGAAAGGATTTTGTGATATCATTCATATTTTCTGGGAAAAGGGCAAAAAAATCAGAAATTCTGCCAGGGGGTGTAAACTTTTGGGCACAACTGTAGATTGTCCTTCTCACATTTTCTGTATTCATCATCAGAAACAGTGTAATTTAATGTTAGCTTCTATTCCTCATATGTGTTATTGATCAATACGACCATCAAGTAAATACTTTTTTCCTCTTATGTTCAAAGACAACAAAACTACCTGCTGGTCCACTCCAACAGCATCCAGTCCATCATACATGATGTTCATCCAGCCATCCTTCGAGTACATCACAAACAAGGTCATCAGGGCCTGAAGCAAAATAGGGGAAAAAGGTGCGTGAGAATTAGGGATAGTTCTTCCTTTTCTTTTCCTTTTCGTTCCAAACATCAAAAAGTCATATGATCTATCAGGGTTAGATATTTTGATTTCAGTTGTAGTCTTAGAGGAGAGTAGACTGATACATCTATTTTTATTCACATCTATACCTGAGGGAAGTTGTCAAAGTTGAACTTCTTTCCCGTCCAAGTGTAGTTGGCAGCCAGACATTCACTCTTGGTGGTGATGTGTCTAATGTCCTGACCCAGGCAGTGGTGGAATTTCCCTTTAAACAACTAAAGTGTGTGATAGATAAACACAGTGAGTTTATGTGGTGCTATTTCACCAACCATCTGCATATTATCATACTTTAACTTTTATTGGGAAAATCATTCTTTTTTTTAACACTTAGAGTTTATTTCCATTCTTTCATTTAAGAGCAGCAAAGACAGAGAGAAAAAAAACAACATGAATAAATAAAGAAATACAAGAAAAAAAAACATCAAGACGTTGCCGGATCTGAAATGTTTACAGTTGCTGAGAAGTTTTACAGTTATAGGTTTGTACAGTATTTTCATAAAATAATGTTTTAATTAAATGGTAATGGTACTGTTTTAACCAGTTAGAGTGGGGAGCAGGCACCATCCACATCATGTATTCCAAAAAATAAAGTGTCCATTTTCCCCATTTTGCAATGTACAAATCTCTTCTTAATCTTAATTAAAAAAAGTCATTTTTTCCATTTCATGAATTTCTTTTACAATTTCTGTCCAATTTTGTATTGTGGGTGCTTCTGCCTGTAACCATTTACGCGTGATAGCTTTCTTAGCAGCAATCATAATTTTTTCTAAAAATATATTTAGTGTCTTTTCTTATGTCATGTGGCAGGTCGCCCTAATACAGAAAAGTGAAATTTAACGGAACTGACATTCCCAGGATTCGTTCCATAATTTTTAAGATTTCTAACCAAAACGGAGGGAAGTAGAGTTGGACAACTCCAAAAAAACATGGTGGTGATCTGCTCCATCACTCCCACAGTTTCCCAAACAGGAATGACTTTTTGACGCAAAATCATTCTTAACAGACAAGTTTACAATTTTATGTGTGGAGTGGCATAAAATAGAGGGAAGACTGTTTTTTTTTTGGGTGGGGTGGGGTGGGGTGGGGGGGTGGGGGTGGGGGGGTGTTACCTGAACTCCCAAGATGCCAAAGAAAAGCAAAGACATGCAGCAAAGAAAAAGGATGTTCCCGATTGGTTTCACAGAAGCAAGGAGAGCTTCCACAGCCAGCTTCAGTTTGGGGGCTCGCTTGATTACCCTTAGAGATACACACACACACACACACAAACACACACACACATTCAGAAGCACAAAAATCATTTTAAGAACCAGCATGAATACCTGCACTAGCAAACAGACTGAGCAAAACAAATGTGTAAAAACATCCAGTTGACACAGATAATTGAATGTCGTACCTCAGTGGACGAAATGTGCGCATCAGACGCAAAACTTTGAGGATGTTCAGCACGTTGGTTTTGCCCGCACTGACCAGAGAGATGAGGATGTGGACCACAGAGAGAATCACCAACAAACCGTCTATGATGTTCCATGCGGACCGGCTGTAGCTGTTCTTCCCAAAGACCAAACCCAGAGCGAGAACCTGGTGTTCAAAGCAACAACATATTAATCTCTTTATGATGTTTCCATGCACTCTCAGCTAAAAGTTAGTGCAACAAAGAGTTGAGAAGTTAAGCTCATATTCATTTTATTCCACAGGTAACATATTAAACTGATATTTACCTTTAAAAGCATTTCCACCATGAAAACAGCAGAGAACACATAGAAAGACATATCAAGAGTCCATCGCTCCTAAAGGGTAGGATGGAATATAAGTTCATACAACAAGCATTTTTATATTCCATATCACTATTATTATTACTATAATTATAACTATGTCATTAGTTTTCCCACCATGCTTTGAGGGTCTATCCCCGGCCTCTCTATAGCAATAGTCACACAGCTGAGGAGGATGAAGATTAAGATCAGGTTGTCAAAAACGCTGTGAGAGACCACACGTTGACAAATGATCCGAAACCTAAACACAGACAAACAAACATCACAATTAGAGTTTTACTCACATACACACCTGAATTGTATCAAGGGGGTTGACAGCAGAGATTTTCAACAAATCGCGTTTAAATTAACCTCAATCTATATGTAAAACTATATTGTTACATAATTTTGAGTAGTTAATAAAAACCTTGTTTACATTTCTGTTGCGATGGTAATAAAAGCTTTTCATCACTAATTTTTTAAATTATCAATGGGCTGTTTGTTCTCTCTTTTTTCTTATGAATTTAAGTACAATCATTATTCATTACAATAGATACATAATGCAATCAAACTTGTCTTTTCATTTAGGTAAAAGCATCGCTCTTTTTTTGTATGTATGTACTTCTTCACTTCCCCTGTCTCCTCTTTCGATGATAAACAAGACTAAAATTTACAAAAAAACTGTACAATCAGGACTTAATATAACTTAAGTGAATCAGAGGCACAAGGAACACTCCATCATGCATTAAATATTTATATAGGAAAAAAATGTCTTAAAACATACCTGTTTTCAGGCGAAAACACATAAAAAGACCAATCCTCATGGTCTTTGCACCATTGGAGAACCTTCTGGATGAGATGCAAAGGTTTCTATAAGGTAAAAAGCAGAGCTACATGAGCCTCGTGTGTTATTTTGATGTACGAATGCACAACTTGAAAGGAAACACTAAAAACACAGTGGTCAAGTGGCCAAAAAACTTCCTAGGATTAAAGAAAAGTGTATGTTTTATCACTGCATTGCATTTTGTTTCTCTGGATCAGTTATGTGCAACAAAATCCAGACGTTTAGAGTTTTCATTTCTAGTATCTAACCTCGTCCTCTCTAGTGTCTGGCAGTGCTGGATGTTGAACAGGAGGGGGGTCAGTCACAGAGAATCTTGTGGTCTCAGAGTCAGAGGTGGCACCAGAATGGCCCTAAAACATAAGAAAACATGAAGTACAGAAAAGCAGGCACAGCTGAAGAAAAACAGGACCTTTAAGACACTCACTTGTTCACTGCTGTCAGTCTGTTGGAAGTCATTCTCGGTTGGATCAAGATCCTGAGGGGAAATTTCCTGAAAGCTCTCGACCACTATGCCCACAAGAACATTAAGAAGGACGTGTTTTCCCAACACAATTAGCAGGACAAAGTAAAGTGTGGCCCATGACGATGTGGTGGACATGGCGTTGTAAAGCACGAGATTCCAGTCCTCTTGAGTCAAAACCTGGAGGTAAAGATTTTATAGACACATCAATCAAAGCATACCTTGTACAGTGTTGGGCCACAAAGACTGTTTATGAAGAGAGCACAAGTTAGCAGGCGAGAAATGTACCTGAAACACGGTGACCATGGACCAGTGTAGGCTGTCAAAGTTTTGACGGTTAGAGATGATGTCTCCGTGTTTTGTTATGGTCTTGAATTTATTCCCAAACAAAATCATACCATATAAGCTGCAGAGAGACAAGAGCACACTGTCAGAGTTCTTGAAATAAAAGCATCTTTTGTGTAACTTCCACTGATTTATTTGAAGATTATTTAGTATTTCTTGTTGTGTTATATGTTTTGGTCAAGTAGGCAGAAAGGGTTTTGGTTATTAAGTGTTCACATACCTAAAAATGAAGATGAGAAACACCAGTAGCAGGAAGAAAGCAGCTGCCTTTCCAACAGTTTTCTTCAACACTAGCACTTGGCTCTTCAAGTAAGGCATGAAGTGAAGAAGCCTCATAAATCGGAGCAAACGCAAAGCCCGAAGAACTGATGTTTTGCTTTCAGCATTACCGAAGACCTCCCACAAACTGACAAAAAAAAAAAGAAGACAATGAGTCAAACTGACATGATCATCTATGTGCCTAAGAAAAAAAGAGAAACAGAAACCCATTCTTTACATGAACTGGTAGAGAGCCACAATACTATGAAATAAATGAAACTAGAGAGTATTTTTGTTAAGGCATGTGGCTGTTAGCTGACCAATTATCTTTTACCTGATGGCGACAAGGAAAAAGTCAAAGATGTTGTTTCGGTCCTTAAAGTACTCCCACTTGAAAGCCAACAACTTCAAGACCATCTCCATGAAGAATATGCTGATAAAGACGACATTACTGATCTGTAACACCTGTGTCAACTCCTTGGGCTGCAGAAAAAGAATGATGACATGGTATTCATTTGGACATACTTTTCTTTTTCTGGATTCAGGGCAAACTAAGACCGCTCTCAACAGTCACATAAGACTTCTCAGCTTTATTCTTTCAATCCTCCTGCCCATCTACCTTTTAGATCATCCCAGAAAGAAACAAGGGTGAAGACACGCTTCGCTCCTCACCTGTTCATGGTGCTCTATAAGCAAGGCAATGATACAGAGGAGCACGAAGGACATGATGATCCGGTCAAACAGCGTGCTTTTCACAGTTCTTTGAATGGATCTCTTGAGAGGTTCCCAGGCCTGACCCTAAAAGTCAGGGGTCATTGATATGAGCCTGGTTAGTGTTGCAACAGTGCAGCTTGAGACTGTATCACAAAATGTTTCATACACTGCAAAAAAGGGAGTCTGAAAATAAGATTAAAATACTAAATTTGATGGAAAAATATCTTAAAACTAGTAAAATTATCTGTCCATGCAGCAAGATAATTTCACTAAAATCTTGAAATAGGACTGATAAATCTAAAAACAAGATGGCCTTGATAAGTATTCTCAGATCTTGAAACAAGAAGAAAATGCTCATTTTTAGATTAAAATGCTTGAAAACAAACTTCCTGAAGAAGAATTTTAAGTGAAATAGAGAAACATGATTAAGATAATTCTTGATTTTTGAGCATGGGTTTGTAAAATTCTTAGCTGTTTGCTGAATAAACTGTGTCTTAAAAAGATTATTTTTTTGTGTTATTCTTAAATCAAGCAACTTGAGGTAGAGCTAAATCTTGAAACAAGTTTTAATGTTATGAAATTACATGTGAGATAACCAAAGTAACTTGTTTTAACAGTTATCCACTCATTTTAGGATTCTCAGAATAATTAAGACAAAATTGAAACGTTCATGCTTTTTTGAGATCTAACATAGCTTTAAATGCTGAAAAAAAGTTAAAAAAAAACATTAAAACAAAATATTTCATTAAGCATGTCTTAAAGGAAGATTTTAAAACTTGGCAAGCGCAAGATTATTTGTAGTGTAGACGTCTCACCAAAGCACCGACCCTGTCATCACTGCCTCTAGGGTGCACTCTGTTACAATTTAGACACCTGTAAAAAGAAAGGGACAGAGATAAATCACTGGAAGTGAACCACAGGGACATGTCTGTGCAGAACAAACACTGACGACTATCTTCTTCATGTTTGATTACTTTGAAACCCATTTTGAAGTTATCAGCCTCATGATGTTTTGTTCTTGAACTTAAATATAAAAAAATTTGTATGACAAGAATGTCTTTTTACTTCTAACAACACAGAGTAAGGGAAAAACAGCAATAACCTTAAACTATTTTTTTTTTAGTTTCACTACAAAAATGAACTCTTTGATGGTACAAATCAAAATACTTTATATTGACAGAAACTGACCTGCTCATTCTTAATGAGATTCTCATCACCCAGCACTTCAACTTGTTAAAATGCTCAAAGATGGTTATCATGCCGGTCGGGTGGTTTCTACTTTTCTTCTCCATATTCTCTGTAAACTTGACAGCGATGACCACCGCACACACATTTATCATCACGAAAGAGCCTATCTGGTAAAGGAGGTATCGAAGCACTGTTTAGAGCCATGGTTGTAACACAAAAAACTCCCACCAGTAAAGTATACTTCAACAGTCATGTGGTTAAACGCTACAGCTGTTATCCAAACACAAGTGACTGCTTACAATTGTGATGATAAAAAAGAATAAAAAGTCCCAATAGGAATGTGCATCCATCACATAATACATGATCTCTGACCATCCTTCCAGTGTGACAACCTGGGGAAAGAGACAGAGTGTAAGAATGTAAATATAATTCCAGTTAAACATTTGATAATATGCTTTAAGTGCCATCCCTTTCCCTCAACATGTTCAAACTTACACCATAATTTCAAGGCATATAAAAGCCGTTCATACCTGAAATATGGATATCCAAGAGAAGGCAATGTTGTCAAAATTGATAGCTCCCATGTTAGGATTGTCTTCACTGGCGTGGCAGACATTGTAGTACTGGTTCCAGTTTACACAGCCACTTTTTCCATCCACAGCAGGTGCAGCAGCTGAAGTGTGGTGGGAAGCATCCAACGTGCAGGTCTCTCCGTCCACCTTGTAAGGTGGGATGTAACTGCAGCGCTGCATCCCTCCTTTGTTTTCAGGTGAACAGATGAACGGGTACTTTTCACCATTTGTTGGAATGAAGTATGGGCTCAGGGAAACATTGTACTTCCTAAAAAAAAATTGAAAACACAGGATAACTGCTTTAACCATAATACAAAAGATGGTTGTGTAAGTTATACATTGGTCAAATCAAAAGAAAGGGGACGTATGATGAGAATTGAAATTGGTCTGTAAATTTAAATCACAGAATATAAACAAGTAACAAAAATAATAAGTTCATAAAGTGATACAGTTATACTTCAGCACTGGCTGATTCGAGCTTTAATGTGAGGAAGTTCTGTATTTCTGTTTCTGTTATGATTTTGGGACTATGATAAAAAACTGTTGGCCATTTCAAGTTGACTCAGAAAGTTATTATAAAACACAAACATTGAAAGAGCAGAACAAGATTTTTCCTTACTCATGGATGTCCTCCCCAAGAAAGCAGCGGGTGCGCAGCTGACCCGCCCACATCTGAACCCCCACAACTGAGAAGATGTGAATGACCAACATATTGAGGAGGAGAACATTCCCAAGCATGGGCATGGTGTTCACAAGTACGGAAACCAGGACTTGCATACCTGTGAAAAAAGAACAGGCAAAATGCACTCACACACTTAGTTCCATAGGTTGGATGTACATAATAATATAATAATAACATCCCAATACAAAGACTGAGCAGTCTTGAAATCAACTTACTTGGTATTTTGCCAAGCAGTCGCATCGGCCGGAGAGCCTTAAAGATTTGCCAGCGGAGGCCATAGCTGGCCATGATGTAGTCTATCACCCTAAAGGAACAGATGCATGTGTTAAAAAAAACACCTTCACAAACAAACATGGTGGACTGGTGTTTCAATCATCTTATTGTAACATACCTATTTAATGTAATGCTTTCAAGAGGTCAGACAAGTGTAGCACAAATTGTTTTGTTTGTCAATCTTGAATAAATGTTTTCAGCCCTGTTGTTTTTAAATCTTGAGTAGTTAAGAAGCTCAATGTTTCAGTGGTTGAATGTTGTCTACCTGTACATTTTAGATATTGTCATTTGTTTACAACAGGAGAGTAGCTGTAGGATTAGGGGTGTAAGCAATTGATCACAAATACTCAGATTACTGTAATTAAGTAGTTTTTTGGGGTACTTGTAATTTTAGTAGTAGATTTTCAAGTCTGTACTTTTACTTGTACTGCACATGCTCTGTTTGTCTGTTTGTCCCTCTCTCCTCAGGCAGGAGGCTGCGGAGCATCAAGAGCAGGACTACCAGACTGAGGAACAGCTTCTTTCCCGAAGCTGTGAGACTATTGAACTCTGGTGGTCCCCTCTAGTGCCCCCCCCCCAACAAATGCTCACTGCAATATTTGCACAGATTGTTATTATTTTATTCTATCTATTTATTACAAAGGCTAGTTGATTATGTTCTTCTTTTATTCTCTTTTTTTATTCGTATATTTGTATATATTTATTTATTCTTATTTCTACGATTGGGCTTGCTCCGGGACCAGTGTAACCTAATTTTGGTCCATCCATGTTTTACATGTGATGAATGACAATAAAACTCCTTGAATCCTTGAAAGTAATCATTATGCCATGTAATCTACTTAGTTACTTTTAAAATCATAGTTGAGTACTGAGTACAACTTTCATTCATATCTAGACCTTTTATCTGCATTTTTGTAGCCAGTAAGGTGATTTGAAAGCAAACAAGCCAGTGAAAACCAGTGCATATGGTTGAAAATCAAAACAAAACAATAAAATGGTGTATTCATGGATATTTTATCAATAGTCGTGGAAACAACTGAACCTCATCTAATTTTGTTTTTTTGTCTGCCTGAGACCTTTACTAAATAAGGAAATGAAAACTCAAAGTGAGAAAAAGAAAGACAAAAAAACAACCAATCAAACTGAGCAAAAAACACTTGTTTTCTGATTAATGATTATTGATTGTTAGTTTTTTAACTATTGGTAAATCAAAACACAAAATTTAAAGCCCTATCTAGAGAGGTGACAGTGACATCACCAGTTAAAGTAACTAATAATCTGAGTAGTGTTTTTGAGGAATACTCTGTACTAACACCAGTACTTTTACTTGTGATTGAGTAATATTTTAGCAATGTAACAGTACTTGTACTTGAGTACAGATTTTCAGTACTCTTTCCACCGCTGTGTAGGATACTGACTCTCCAAAGTTGATGAAGGCGTCAAACTTGTTCCAGCTGTTCTGAAGATAGCCAGGAATCCCAAGGGCCACCGCCTTGATGACCATTTCCATGATGAAGAAAGCAGAGGTGAACCGCTCCAAAATCTAGCCATACAAATTACAGACAGGTCAAAAACACCAATGCTAGTGCAGACATTGGTAATCAACATGTAATAGTAATCTGGCTTTAACACAACTTCAGTAAATAATCAACTTTATCTGCACCTGCTGTTAGTGACACAGAAGTTGTACATTTAATGCAAGTTCACATAAATGAGAGGGCACAGGTAACACTAACCTTCAGATAGATGCTGAGTTCTTCATGGGGCTTGAACATGCATAAAGATACAAATGTGAGCAGGACCATCAGTATAGACGAATACTCCAACCAAGTGGAGGAATTAGTTAAGTTCAAAACTGTCAGAGAGACATCACTTCTCATAACTCTGAGATTAAACGAGATGAAAGATATCATGCAAGAAGCATCCGATGGGAATTAAGATTGCTAAAGCACAATATTGTTGGAATGTCAGGCTCAAAGGGGGAAACCTAAAGCCTCCTCTTCATAACTTATTATCTGAAGGACAGTGATATCAACACAAACGAATTAAAAATAAATGGAATCACTTGGAGCCTTCCTTCATCCTCCTATTTAGTCTCACCAGGCGTCAGACATGGCTGGACTTCCAGAAGAAAGAAAGCAAAGAAAGAAAGGATATGGACTGTAGGTCATCCATAAACAACATCTGCGAGGTTGTGTGGTTTGCTTAAAGCAGAGGAAAGCGACAGGAGCCGCAGACGGGTAGGGTTGCTGCTCGTCCTCAGCTCCAATTCCTTGCTCCTGGATGTTGAGACTCACTTCCTGCTGCTCCTTCTTCATCCTCTTTCCTCCAGAATAAGCCACAATGAAGTGAAAACGTAGACACTTTCAGAAGAAGAGGATAAGATACAGGTTAGGTTCAGATGGGTAACACACCAAAAACCTCAAGTAACCTTGAGATGCCCTAAATTTCTGTTGCACCATTGCATCTATCCAGTTGTTCAAACATTTGCTGATTGAATTTCTTAGATTACTGTCCAGCAGTGTGGTCAAGTGCATCACATACAGAACTATAGAAATGACAAAAAAAAAGAGGTCCAAGAGTAGGGTGTCTAAACGCCCCTTTTTCCATTGTGGTAAAATTATGCGCTGGGGTATTTTATAAAATTCCCTGGGTCTTTCTCGGCTTGTTTTCAACACCATTGATATTTATAATAAACCGATGCACTAGGCTGCTGGCATTATTCTGATTCACCAACCTGTCGAGATATTGAGCATTCAGAAAAACATGATGTGATTGTGTACGTTGTGCTCTCAGACAGAAAATGCTGAAGTGAAAATACTCTATTCAAAACAAACTGCAAATATACAGTCTTACCCCTTTTTTTTGTCTTGATCAAACACCATGTACTGTCCGCAAAGCTAAAAATTTAAATGCCTGAAAATCTAAGGCATTATTTATATATTTTATTTTATATTTTATTATTATGAGAGCCATTAGCCATGAGTGCAAAAAAAAATCGCTTTGTTAAGACATTTTATGGCCCATATTTACATCAAACTTTGAGTTAAAAAAGTAAGAAATTACCTCTAGGTCCTCTAATTCATTTTTTTTTACAGTCTTTAGAGGACCTTTCCAAGACGGTAAGCAATTGATATCCTTCTCTTCTATCTCCCTCCCTAATAAAATCGTAAAATAGTCCTCTCCCCTGCGTTTGTCTCTGTTATTTAGGCCAATCGCTTCACTTGCCTACGGCTGAGTAATGCGTGTGCAGAGGGGGTACATTTCACGGCAGGGGTGCTTTCTACGGCACAACAACTGCATTAGCTATGGGATGGTATCCCGTTGTTTACCAAAAAAGTTTAGTGACACACTGTAATGACATTTCATGGTCTTTATTCAAACATTTCATGGTATCAAAAAGAAAAATGTACACAGGCATTAATAAAGTGATATGACACAATAGAATTGAATCTTGTTTTTTCCCGCTCTAATAATTATCAAAAGAAAGAAAACATAGATTCTTCTCATTTCTCATTTTTTCCAAATTTTACTTGACCAACAAAACGTAATTAGTGAAAGTAACACTAAGATGGGGATCACAACAAAGGGGAGGAGAAGACGTCAGACCAGACTGTGTAAAACGAGGACGCATCTGCTGGTGTTTGTCATCTGAGACTAAAAACTCTTCTGCAGAGTTTTACCTTTAAAGCTCAAATTTCGCCCAAAACTAGATGACAAGGTGTAAAAGTGATGTGGTGACTTTTTCATGCCTGACATGAAGCATCTTGAAGTTAATGATGTTAAAAAAATTGCTTATAAAAAATAAATAGGGGGAAAAATAGGTGTTTCAGCTGCATTTATCCTGATGTGGACTTTAACCACATATGAAAACATGACATTTTCTAAAACTAGAGACATAAATCTTTCAAATGAGGTGTCACTGATGAATTTTGATCGCGTGGCTCTCGTGGTGTTTCTGATTCCTGATACTGAAAAATGACTTCAATTTCAATGTTGAAGTTTACTTTTAAAATGGAAATCAAATAGTACGGTTTTAAATATCGTTTCCTAAACGGGAAATCCAAATACTAAAACATACACGGATCAGCTGCTGTCAGCCAAGAGGTACAAACATAAAAAAGTTGGACAGAAATCCTCAGCCTGACTCCGAAATAAATTATCAAAGTGTGCGAAACTTCACAATGCAGCTTCGTGAAAATGTACAATGTATGAGGGTCAAACACTTACCAGAGGAAAACTGCAGTAGAAGAAAGTCTTCAAACTTTGTTAAATGTTATTTTACAGTCTAGTCGGCACTCAAAGTTTGTTTTGTATTAATTTTGAAAATAAACACCAGTTTCTCAAGACACATTCGATAACTTTTGGGGAAACATGGCAACTCTAATATCAGAGAGTGGAGTTTATTTTTAAAAACATGTTTTTTATGTGTATTCTATTTAGCTGATTACACATTTTTACCGCAGGGTGGCGATGGCGGCTCCGCACTGAAGCTAAAATAAAATATGTACAAAGAAAAAAAAAACAACTTTGAGACTTTTATCATTAAGACGAAAAGGGGCTATTGCCTCTTTTTTTTTTGTTTTTTATTTTTTTCATATGAAGTCAACCGACGTAGACATAATAGTTTCTCCTTTCATAGTGGTAAAATGTCATCCAAATAGGAAAATCAATTAGAAAAACTATACATAGGCCTGCAGTATATTAATATATCAAGAGTTTGATGGTTTTTTATTTTTATTTTTATTTTAAATAAAAATTCAACTGACTAACTTAGTGTTCATGATGATAAAATTTCATCCTAAAAGGAAAATATTTGGAGAGTTTATATATAATCCTGTAGTTTATTAATATATCAAGGGCCACAGTCTTTATCGTAGACTGTATATGATTTTTACAGTCTATGGTCCTCATTCGTCTCTACCGTACTTGTGGTCAAGGAAAAACGATATCGGTATCGGATATCGAATAAAATATGACTAAAAATGATCAGTATCCAACCAGCACTTGATTTTTTTTTTTTAATTTAACTTTAGGTATACAAGAACAGCATAAAAATATAAGGAAAACAGATACAAGAGCCAGGGATTAAGTCTTCAAAAAATAAACAAAAAATGAACAAAAACATTCAAGGCAGAGTATATGTACAGTGTTTTAATTGCTTTTCGGTTGTTAGATTTATCAATTAACTGTTTGTATTGTTCCATATATTTGAGAAAAAATATAACGCTGGGTTTCTTTTTTACTATATATACATTTGTGAATGAAGAATGTGGCTAAAATAATTAATACGTTTATTCAATATAAGTTTAGTCAATGATGAATCTGCATAAGTCCTTCCAAAGTTTTTTGGTATCTGGACTGAATAAAGCAAACAGCACTTGATGGATATCTGGTGCCCGCCCTCTGTAACGTAACTTTTTTTTTGAATGTGTGATTGGACAATATTTTCATTACGTCATCATCATTAACCAATAGGAACCGAGAACCAGTCCTTCGTTTGGATTTGGTTAATGCAGGGTCAACCCCCGTCCTGAGGTAAACGTATTGAGAGATTAGTTTGTACAGTTATACCCTGTCATAGAGCAGCCGTAAAATTGTGCTGCTTCTCGGAACCACCAGCCTTTTTGTATAATGTTTTAGTCGATCACATTATTTCAGGTGAGTTTTCGTAGTTTCTGTTTTCAGGGTTAAATACATTCAGCTCATGTCGTCGTTAGCTTCATTAGCTTAGCTCAAAAGCTGAGCCTTTGGACACTGCAACTCAACTTAAGAGTATTGAAGCTTCAGATTGTCATTTATATCACATTATTCCAACATATTTCTCTAAAGGCACAAGTTTTAGTAGTTTTAGTTCTTCTCAGGTTTTGTTTAATGGGACTAATATGCTGTAGACTGAAGCTAAGTTAGCATTCATAGACTATAACAGTTGAAGGGCTTTGAATAGAGAGTGTTTATGGTAAACAAAATCAGGTTTTTAATTGTATGTATCTCACTTATTAGATAACACTCCCATTCCCAAAGTAGCAGATATGGTGGAGCCAGCGACACGCAAATTTACATCCCTAGAAGAGGAGCTTGGCTTCTGGAAGGAGCAGGCAGAGAGACACCATCAGAGGTAACAGCATTTACATTACTCTCAGATTTTCATTAACTGATATACACAGACTGAAAGCCTGAGTTTGGCTCAACGTGTGTTATTCCTGGCATTAAGGTTAACCTCTTTTCGTCATCAGGGCTGAAGAGGCTCATGAGGAGCTGCAGGAATTTCAGCAGATGAGTCGAGACTATGAAGCAGAACTGGAGACAGAGCTGAAACAGTGTGAGAGTCGAAACAAAGAGCTGCTTGTTGACAACAACAGACTACGCATGGAACTGGAGAACATAAAGGTAGAGCACCTTGAATATAAATAGACATATGCCTCGAAGGGGCAGGACAAGCTTTTGTGCCCCAATTACTATAAAGGAATATGATGTTACTGTTCCAGCTGATGGACATTAGAAACAGTGACCTACCCAAACAGACCTTATTTAATCAATCCTCGATTATCAGTGCCCCCTGCCACAAGGCAAAACTGCTGCACAGCTGTAAGGCAGCTGACTTCTATTTTTGTCCAACAGTCCATGGAGAAAAGAACAGCAATAGAAAAAGTGAGTGCAGGATTACATTAACTCTCTGAAAGCTTGAAGGTTGTTGGCAACAAGAGGAAAATGATAACTCAAGGGCATTTTTGTGTTATTGATGTCACCACACTCCTGCAGAGCAGCTGTATTTAATGCCATTTGATTTTAGGAGAAATTCGAGGTCCAGCATTCTGATGCTTTCAGGCACATCTCAACCTTAGAAGAAGATCTGGCTCAAACCACAGCAGTGAGAGATCACCTGCAGAAGTACATCAGGGAGCTGGAGCAATCCAATGATGATCTAGAGAGGACAAAGAGGTCAGTGTCTAAGAGGTCTTATGTAATTATCCCATTGGCTTCATCATCCACTGACAAGCTAACTGGCTAACTCTGTCTCTAGCATGCATGCACACTCACTCTCAGTGTTGCTGCGTCTCACTCAAAATTAAAAGAGGTTGATAAACTTAAACAACCAGTGCTCTTCTTCTCTCAGGGCTACTATCATGTCACTTGAGGACTTCGAGCAGAGGATGAACCACGTCATTGAGAGGAATGCCTTCCTGGAGAGCGAGTTAGATGAGAAAGAAAACCTGCTGGAGTCTGTTCAGAGACTCAAAGATGAAGCCAGAGGTAAATGGACAAACATTCATAAGATAATTGAGTAAGTTTGGATGTCAGTTTCTGCATCTGTAACTGCAAAATATAAGTGTTGTTGCAAGAAAAATGTTATTATTAACATATTATAATTTGTTAAATAGAAATCAAGCTTTTGGTTGAGGATACTTCTTAGTTTTTAATGTATGAATGGTATGCATTTTTTTAAGTGTCTGTCATTCAAGGTGCTGTGCAGAAAACAATCCTCCTCTATAGTAGCACTTAGTCAATTGGGTCTTTGTAATTTTTTCTCCTGTATCACCTTGTGTGCTTGCTTGTGTCAGACCTTCGCCAGGAGCTGGCTGTGCGTCAGAAGGAGAGGCGACCATCCAGCAGTTTGGGCAAAGACACAGATCGATCAGATCTGTCTTGCTCCTCAGCTGCCAACCCAACCATCCCCGTCACACCGTCAAAACCTATCAGCTCATTTGTCACGCCTCCTGCTTCCAGTATCAGAAGAGGTAAATAGAATGAAACTGGCAGCTCTTAAAGTTTGTCAACAAACAAAATACCGCTGCTAATATCTTTTTTGTTTTAGGTGATGGACTAACAGGGACTCCTCTCACTACATCCGCCAGAATATCTGCACTCAACATTGTTGGAGAGCTGCTCAGAAAAGTTGGGGTAAGACATTTAAAGACAATGCTTCAGGTCACAGTAAAAAGAAGAACTTTAGACCACTGTATCATTACTGCTATAAATTTCTATTCATGATCTGATGTGGATTTTTTTTCAATTTACCCACCAGAATCTTGAGTCAAAGTTGGCATCGTGTCGAGACTTTGTGTACGACACATCAGTAAGCGGACCAGCACTCCCAGCCCCAGGAAGTCCGTCTGGTTTAGATGGAAGCTCTGATCTCCAGGCCGCAAACATCATATCTCCACCTCAGTACGACAGGTGAGTTGAAGAGCCTACTTTTATCCTCTTTTGAATCACTATTTGTGAAAACTTGCACTGAGCAAAGTCTCTCAGATTTCTACTCTCTGTTATTATGTTGGCTGCATTTTCTGTTCTGTCTCAACCGCATTTATGGAAATACATTAACGAGGACAAAATCATGAATTGAGGTTGAAATGGTTAGAAAAAAATTGAAAAGTAGATATGCATATACCAAGAATAAGCAGTACTACATTGATCAGAACATAAGATAATATTGGATTTAATACAAACCCAAGACAGATTTTTGGGAAAAAGGCTATTTAATGAGATAGAGAGCATTTAGTTTAAAAAGGTCAATGAAAAATTGTGAAAAAACAAAATTGTGCTATATCATAGTGGATAATAACAGTATGATAGTGCAATATCTACTGCACCCAATATCACGGTGGGTGGGGAAAATAAATTAGTGTTTCCCCTGCCATTATATTCATTGTAAAGTGTACATCACCAAATCACAGCAGAAGTAGTTTGAGCCTGCCTCTCTTATAGATCAGGTCCACACCTTGTTTTTTTGATTTAACAGGCTAAACAGGGTTATGTCATCTGGCTCTCTCTTCCTCATGATCTCAGTTTTCCTCTGTTCTCTGTACTATGCACAGCAGAGCTCCTTCCCAATGCACACAGACACAAAGATTTGAGTGCACACACAGACAAGCACACTCGGTATGGCAAACAGAGAGTTGAAAAAAATTATGTTACAGGGAGAGAGAGACAGAGAGAGGGAGATAGCACAGCTGTTCAAAGCCTAGCCCCCAACTAGAAGCAAACCCCCTTTTCTCAGAGGGGATATGTCTATTCCCAACAATTTGGTATTTTGAATTTTTACGTCTTGAATTGTCATGTCTTACCGTTCACTTTTTCTTCCAGTTTAGTGAAGCGGTTAGAGTTTGGACCTGCACCTCCAAGAGGAGTCTCTCAGGGTGCCCAGTCTCCTCAGGGAGGGGTGAAGATTCTGCTATGAGAGGAAAAGTAAAGCCTCCATGACTTCACCTCTGTCCACTCTCCTTTCATCATAATCTCCAGCACTGGGATTTTAAAGTGAGCTGTCTTCCTGTGTCAACATGTGCCCTGCTGAACTCTGAACAAGAAGGCTACAGTGCTTGCTCCCTGCCCCACAAAAGCGGTACATGTACTTCAGCTGCCTCAGGCTAGTATCAAACCATATCTAATCACATGAAGCATCACTACAGCTTCTGTAGAATCAAAGGATGAACAACCTCCAGTTCACGTGTTAACTTCTGCTGTTTCTGTTACACTGTGATGGTCAAAAAAGTATCACGTCACTTCTGTATCTATATCTAGATGTATCTAGATTTGGTTGTTGCAGTGAATCGAGCACAAGAGGGCTGATTAAGCATGGCTGCTTCCACAAAATGTGTTCAGTTTGGTTCCTGCGGTGCCCACTTATCATATAAATAGGGACCGAATGTAAAACCAGTGATATATATCAATAACAGCTGCCTTACAGGTCGCTGATACAGGGACCAAAAATCTGAGGATTGAAATGTGTTTTTCTTTATTCGGTGTGAACCAAAGTTTGGATAGATATGGGTCCAGTTTTTCCCTTGTTTGAATTTTGAAAGTTACTAATTTCAAAATATACAATTTTTTCAGATTGAGAAATGTAGCAGAGAACAGCACTGTAGAACAGAGAGACCCATTTCTGCCAGAGGAAAAAAAATGAATAACTGAATTTGTTGGGATTTTTTTTTGCCCTAATTAGGCCTTAAATGCAACGCAAAGTCTAAAATTTATAGATAAAAAGTTGAAATTATGGGATGACGGAATCAAAATTTTGCAATGAAAAGTAGAATTCTGGAGAGAAAGGTTGAAATTATGACACAAAGGTCATCTGGAGACAAAAAAAGGGTGAAATTATGAGATAAAGTCAATGTTTTGAGACAAAAAGTAAAAAAAAATTGAGATTAAAAGTCAAAATTATGAGATCAAGTAAAACTCTTGAGATAGATAGTCAAAATTATAGAGAAGGTCCAAATTATGAGAAAGTCATAAGTATGAGAGAAAAATGTGAAATTATGAGATTTATATGCTCTGGCTAGCATTGTAGTTCCTATCACATAATTTTGACTTTTTATCTCAATATTATTAATTTTTACCTCATAATCATGACTTAAAATGAGAAAAAAAACCATAAAGCCAGTTTTTTATTTTACTTTTTAAACTGGTGGAAATGGGCTTCTTTAGCACTGAGAGTCTTTGTTGATTGAAAGATTGTTTCAATTGTTTCTTCAACCTGAATGTTTTTTTTTCGTGGGACTCATTTTTTTCTCTCAAAAATGGAAGTCTGTGGGGATGAGTTGATGCTATGATTCGATATTAGCATATTAGCCATTGCTGCCTTCGTCATTCTTTTTACCTCTTTAGTTTGTAGGCCTTGCTTTACTGTGATAGTTTTTATAAATGAAATGCAGCTAAGATGAAACAGACCATCACTCTTTCTTTGACCCGGTTCCCCTCCTTCCTGACAACTATCATAGAAATGTGAAAAAGTTAGAAATGGAATAATTTTCTGCTTCCAGACTTAAAAAAATAACCTTTAATCCTGTAGTTACATCATCTTTAGTTGACTGTAGAAATTAGATTGTTACAAGTTTACTACTGAATGTACAGAGATAATTTCCTTGTAAGTGTGAGACTGCCATATGGGGTTTGTATAAAGGAGGAATTGAAGAGATCAAGCAATAACAGATGTTATGAAAGAGAGCACAGTACAAAGCATATTTGTGTGAGTATATATTAGAGCCTTTATCAAATACCCTTTCCTGCCTTCTGGTGACTGACTTTTGAATGGGAACAAAAGAGTCTTTTAAAGTGACGACAGAGCTAGTCACTGCTGCAATCCAGCTTTTAATAAAGCAGATGTAGTGGTTTGTATCTCCATGTTGTATCAAAACAGCTGTCGGCACTGTTCAAAGTGGTTCATATCAAATATTTCTGCTTTTTATTTCTACTCTTAAACTTTCAACTAACTGTTTGGAACGATTGAATCTTCAACCACTGTGCACTAATCTCAGTTTAGTCCCAGTTTTCCACAGCTTCCATGGTCATTGTGTTTGTGCCTAAGGTACCGGACTCTTCTATTACTCAGCCATTTGTTTTTCCTATCGACTGAGGAGGTGGTGGTTATGTTTTGTTGCAATGATTCCAGTTTGACCTTTGAACTTACTGACCAAGACTGAAACAATAAAAGGAGAACAGGTGTTTTTGACCTCTTTATTCATTGTGCAGGTGGTTCAAAAGTAATAGATAGAAAAGGTGTTATTGTAAACAACCGTTGGTTACATACAAGCCTGATTCCAATGAAGCTGAGACGTTGCATAAAACCTAAATAAAAACAGAACACAATAATATGAAAATCCTTTTTAACCTCTATTCATCTAAACCCAGTACAAAGATAAGATATTTATTATTCAAACTGATGAATTTGTTTGCTTTTTGCAAACATTTACTCATTTTGTATTTGATGCCTGCAACATGCTTCAAAAAGCTGAGACAGGGGCAACAAAAGACTTAAAAGGTTGATGAATGCTGAAAAAACACCTGTTTGCATCATTCCACAGGTGAACAGGTTAACTGAAAACATTTGAGTGTTGAGGTTAGATATATGGGGAACATCCCTGAAAGGCTCAGTTGTTTACAAGTAAGAATGGGGCGAGTTTCACCACTTTGTCAACAAATGCATACTCAACTCAACGTACAAGTGCAAATAATTTATGGATTTCATCATCTACAGTCCATAATATTATCAATAGATCAAGAGGAATTGGCGATATCTCTGCACTGTCATCGAAGTCATGACTTTTTTCAGAGACATCCTTTATTATTTCAGCAAGACAATGAAACCGAGCCACATTCTGCTCCTGTTACAACAGTGTGGCTTCGTAGTAAAAGAGTGCAGCTACTCGACTGGCCAGCCTGAAGTCCAGACCTGTCTCCTATTGAAAATATGTGGTGCATTATAAAGCAGGAATCACACAATTAAGACCTTGGGTTGTAGAGAAACTGAACTTGTGCATCAAGCAAAAATAGAAAAAAATTCCACCCACAAAACTTCAACAATGAGTGTCCTCAGCTCACAAACACTTACTGTGTGTTGTTAAAAGGAAAGGTGATGTAACACAGCGGTAAACATGAACCTGTCTCAGCTTTTTTCTGATGTGTTTCTGGCATTAAATTCAAAATGAATGAATATTTTGGGGAAAAAAGGATTATCAGTTCCAACAATAAGTGTCTTCTCTTTGTAGTGGATTCAATTGAATATTGGTTAAACAAGATTTGCAAATAATTGTATCTTGTTTTTATTTATGTTTTACCCAACGTCCCAATTTCAATGGTATTGTGGTTGTATTTCTCTTGACCAAATTACTGGTGTGGTTGAGGACTTTTGGGGTATTTTCCAACATGTACAATAAATCTGGACATAAAAGGAGGATGGTGCTGCGAAGTGCTATATGGTTTATTTTGGCTTGTGATATAATAATTGAGCCCTCTCAGACATGAAACATTCTTACAGTAATTTTCTTGATGAGAAAAGTGCAAAACAAAATGGTGAAAGAAAATGTAACAGCTAAATATTTGTTGATGGGGCAGCAGCACTGACTGGTAGCAGATGGAGGACAGAAATGTCTTTCTACACATTCACGAGGCAGTGCTGCTCTAAAACACTAACAGCAGTCACAGGCAACAGAACAACAGGCACTGACTAAAGTTACAGATTCACAGATTTACATGATGATTCTGCTTTAATGTCGTATGTGAGGCGTTTTGGTGACGACAGGCTTCGCTGGCAGGTTGGCAGAGTAATTAGAGGCGCCTTCAGTCGTGTACAAAACCTTAAAAAAGGATCAGTCATACAGTGCAGTACAAAACTGTGTGAGTAGAAAAATATAACAGCAAATCACACATGATCAGAGCCAAGAAACGTCATTCCTGTTTGACAGAGTCTGAGTTATTTTGTGCAGAGAAAAAGTGCTCTAAGTAAAAAAGATAGATCAGTAAACGATTTGAAATAAAAGATTTTATATATCGCAGAATTATGGGAGGGCTAGATAGTACAACAGGTTTGGAAGTGTTTTTTTTTTTTTTTAATGGGAGTCCTGACACTGGAAAGCTACTCTGAGATCCTCTACTCAGCAGACTTTGTTCCGTTGAAGTCGCCCTGGGAGTCAGCCTCCTCCTCCGAGGCGTCCTCAACCACCCTTCTGCCTCCGCCGATACGCCGCGGTGTGCTGCTAAAGGAGGGCTCGTTTCCACGCCTGAAACGGCACAAAGATAGACACGACGAATACAAACACAAACAAAATCCAAGCAGTGAGAGGAGAGATTGTGTAACAGCTTCTGAAGTATCAAGATTTGTTATAAAAAAAAAAAAAAACACTCAGGTGTTTATGAAAGACAGGATGTTGAGGTTGTGCTTTGATTGCAGGTAAAGCACGCATGTTATCTTCATAACTCATTCCACTCCTGGCTCAGGAGAATGAGTTTGGTTTACGGCAGTTAAACCAAGCACCAAGAAAAATACAGCCACCATGGATTTATTGGATTTTACAGAAAAGTCCCTGGATAGTTGATTTTTTGGGGGATTTCTTTCTTGTCGCTGATGAGCTGTATTTCTCTGAGTCAGCCTACTGAAGAAAACTTTAGCAGCAGGAGTGTGCACAGGAAAATGCAAAGTTCTGGTAAGTTAATGAGAAATGGTGATGGGGTCACTTTTAGGCGCAGAGGTACCTGCTGTGTTACTCCTTGGGTTCAGGATTGCCTCTGGAATAGAGATGGACACCATTGTTGTGCTTGATACTAAAAGCTCAAAATAAGAAGCTTACAACCCTCTGAAGAGGATTTAAATAATGTTTAGCATTCAAGTGCAGCAGTGAAGTGTGATATCGACCGTCTCTAGAGGGCTGTAAACCTCTGTTTATTTAAACTCTTAGACATCCACCAGACTGCCGACCATTCAGTCATGTTTTTATTGCAGTGTTTGTGTCTGGTTGTAGCTCACAGCAAAGTCAGCCACTACCTCAGGAGAAAAACTCTGTGCCTCTGTTTCTCACCTGAGTTTGCTCTTCAGAGAGTTGACCTCACGACTCATGGCGTCGTTGGCCTCGGTGGCTTCATCCAGCTCTCGTTGCAGCTTCCTGCGAGCGGCCGTGGCGCGTTGAGACTCTTCCTCTGACTCCTCCAGCTGCCTCTTTAGCTGCTTCATGCGAGTGTTAGACTTCTCTGCCTGGTAAGGATATAAAGCACATGTATACAAACTTAGGATAATAAATTAACAATCCTGTATGAACAGAGGCCATTAAGATTGGCAGTTGAAAATGTGGAAACAAAAGTGATGGCTTACATGCCATGTGGCTCTGATTGGGCAAGCTCGCTTAATATCTTCCAAACGGCCGAGTTAGAAAAAAATTCACCCCCCTCACAGTGTGTGCCGTTTGCGAAATTAGTGATCCAGATGGGAGACAGATTTTTTTACCAGGCTTTAAACGCGCTAATTTCGGCTCTGAAACGACTTTTTTTGGCTTGGTGTGTACGTGCTCCAGTACTTCCGGAGCCAGCCTCAAGCTATCACTCGAGAAACAGCAGCTTTTTAGCTCTTTCTTGTTGTCTCATTTTTTCAGACTGCCGGTTGCCGCTTGGTTCTAATGCATAAGAACTGATGTATAAAATTGTGTACCTGGTCTTTGTACTGCTCCGCCTGCTTTCTCTCGTCTTCCACCTGCATTATCAGGTCCTTGAGCTTCTTGTCCTTCTGGCGCAGGCTCTTAGCTGCGTTCTGCTTATCTCTGAAGAAAAGCAAAAGAGTTCAGGGATTTTACCCGTAAACCTGAGCTCCTTCAGCACAGACACTTTCTCTGTATGCGAACCTGTTCTCCTGCTCCAGCTGCTCCTCCAGCTGTGCCACTTTGGCCTCCAACACAGAGATAGAGGACTTGAACTTGGACTTGACCTGGTTCTCCATTTCCTGTAGCTTGGCTTTCAGCTCCTTGTTCTGGCGCTCCATCATCTGTCGAGCGCTCTCGTTCTTCTGGGAGGTGGTGCGCTCTGTCTGCAGCTCGTTGTTCAGCTGATCCACCTGAGGGAGCGTATGCACAGAGGAAAGTGAGACCTCTGCAGTTATTCACCCGTCAATGACTCACGTTTCTGCAGCGGTCTGGTCACCTGCTGTGAACTCTTCCTCAGCCTGTCGTTGAGGATCTCCATGTTACTCTGCTCTTCTTCCAGCTCCTCTTCCAGCTGAGCTATCTTAGCTTCCAGGCGGCGTTTTTCCTCTGATAAGGCTGACCTAAAAGTAAGAGGAGCAAATGAAAATGTAAAGTACCTTTTTCATTACCATGCAAAAACACAAAACAGTTGACTCCACCCACTTTCCAGAGGAGTTGCTGGCCAGCTCATCAGACAGCTCATCTCTTTCAGCTTCTGCCTGCTTTCGCGCTCTCTCGGCTGCAGCCAGATCCTGCAAACATATCAGAGATTGTTTAATCGTCTCAAGCCTTTGCTGTGAATCAAGTTTGCTGTCTTGTCCAGAGTTAATCGTGTAACCTCCTGCAGCTGCATCAGCTCAGCCTCCAGACTCTTGGCCTTCTTCTCGCTCTCCTTTGCAGTAGCCAGGACCTCTTCTCTGGCAGCACGCGCATCCTCCAACTCCCTCTGGAAATCCTTTGTCTGGCCCTGGAGGGAGTAGGATAAAATATCACCACTTAGTGTCATAAAAGGACCCAGACATGAAACACCAGAAACCTCTTCACTCACCTGAAGCTTGCGGAGTTGTTTAATGGCCTCATCTCGTCCCTTACTGACCGTCTCGATCTGTCCCTCCAGATCTTTGATGTCTGTCTCCAGCTTCTTCTTTGCTCCCACTGCGAGAGCTCTCTGCTTACGTTCATCTTCCAACTCAGTCTCAAGCTCCCGAACCTGCAGGAAACGGGCATCATCAGTGTATGCCTTTCTCTGATGTAGGTTTAGATGATTTTATTTGGAGGATTAAACCTTTCAGGTGTGTTTACCTGCTTGATAAGCTGCCTCTTCTTTTCTTCTCCCATCTCATCTCGTCCCTGGAGGTCTCTCTCAAACTGGGCCTTCAGAGCCTGCATGTTGACCTCCAGACGCAGCTTCGCATCCTCAGCTGCCTGCAGCTCGTCTTCCAGCTCCTCCAGCTGAGTCTTCATCTCCTCCACCTGAGCCTCCAAGCCTCGCTTTGACTTTTCGAGCTCGTGAACCTGCCACCAATGTACCCCAATATTTTGATGAAAACGTGGACTTTTTGACGCCTAAAATTGAGAATGAAACAGTTTTACAACCCACATTTTTCCCGACATCATCCTTGGAGCTGACTAGGTCCTCCATCTCGATCCTCAGGGCTTTGTTGGCTCTCTCCAGCTCCTCTCTGGAGTCCTGAGCTTCCTCGAGTGCTCTCGCTAGAGACAGAGCTTTAGTCTCCCTCTCCCTGGCCTCGGCTTCAGCGCGGTCTCTTTCATCAGCATATTTACTGGAGATGCTCTTCTCCTCAGCCAGCATCTAATGATCAGAAAGGACAGGTGTACTGCAGCAGATTATGCATAAATATTTACAGAGACGGTAGTGAAACGTGTCGTGTTGCTAGCTGACCTGATCAAACTTCTTCTGTTTCTTCTCCAGGTTTGACACAATCTGTCTCTGGTTGTCAAGGTCCATCAGCGTGTCTTCGAGCTCCTGCTGCAGACGGTTTTTGGTCTTCTCTAACTTATCGTATGCAGAGGCCTTTTCTTCAAACTGCGTGTTTGCTGCCTCCAGATCTCTCTGTAAACGCTTCTTGCCTTCTTCTAGAAGCTCAATGTTTCCGGCCATTTCATCCAGTTTCTTCTTCGAATCTGACAACTGATGATGGAAAAAAGATTAAGATTGAGATTGTGTTCAAGAATGATTAAATGTTGTTTCGATCTCTGTTCATCGTCTGATGTCTATACTTGACTCCTTTGACCCCCTACTATCTTCTCACCTACAGTTTAATCTCACTGAACTATCAACAACCTCTAGATTAATTGAATTTGCACCTCTCATGTGAACTTCACCTGCCAACACTCCTGATTTCTGCAGGAGTCTCCCACTTTTTCACCCTTTCTCCATCTGAACTCCTGATATTTTACGTTGACACCAATTAAACCCCCTGGATCCCAAACCCGTCGGCAGGATCAACATACTGCTGTGGCATTTACAAACCATTTGTTTGATCTGATATAATCATCAGATTCTCAAGTTCACAAGGGTACCTGAATGTATTACAAGTCAGCAACATGTACACAGAGCGGAAAAGATCGGAGAATTTCACCAACATAATTTTGACTCTCATGTACTTTGAAGATTTCAAGACAACCAACCGTTGGCTTTAGGTGGAGAAGAAAAATAACAATTCTCCAATTTGTACTGTTTTCAGAAAGCCCTGAATGATAGACATGCACCCTGTTTTCATGCCTCAAAAATCTTTGGAATTTTGCTTGAACCCATAGAGGCACAGGACTTCGTATTACAGGGAAAAATTAGACCACAATGAAAAAATAATAATCTAAACAGCAAAATTCGTAGATTCCTTGAATGTAGTGCCACCACCAATATTTTTCCTATGTTCCTTAGACTTTCAGGTACCTGAAAATGTGTGTGCTGTATACACTAATTTCTTGTTTTTAGATTTCAAAAGGATAAAATCAGAGAAAATCAGCAGGTACGGTGTGAGCTCTGACCTGGATGTTGAGCGTGGACACGTGTCTCTCCACGTTTCTTCTGGCCTCCATCTCCTCTTCAAGCTGCTCCTGTAAGCTGTTCTTGTCGTCCTCAGCTTGGCGCAGCTTCGTAGAAAGCTGCAGTTTCTGGCGCGTCTCCTCAGCCAGGAGTTCCTGTCACAGCAAATCAGGTTTATCTATTCCTTAATTCTCCGAGGTTTATTTATTCACCGAAAGATTACAGGCAGAGAAGGTCTAGATTGTAAAATTTGTTCATTTGTGCAGGTCCAGTTACCTGTGTGTCCTGTAGTTGGGAGGTAAGACTGGACACATCTTTGCTCAGCTTGATGTTCTTTCCTTCTGCTTCATTCAGAAGATTTGTCACACTCTCCAATTCAACCTGAGAGAAGACAACAACAGATCACTGTTAAATAATTACCTGCCTTTCAGTGTGATAATCCAACAACTCATTTTCAACATTTAACGACTCATTTACTGTAATCTTTGAGCAGCGCTCTCCCAGCTCAGCCTTCTGCTTCTCGCTGTCGCTGAAGCGTGACTGTAAATCTGCCACCTGACCCTCCAACTTCTTCCTCTTGTGCTCTCCGTCCTGTTTGGCCTGGGTGAGTGAGCGGACCTCCATGGTTAACTCTGAGGTCTCTTTCTCTAGAGCTTGTTTGGCTTTTTCCAGGTTTGACTTTACCTGAACAGAAAAGGGAAGACTCATGATCAGTATCTTAGAGACAAACAGCTTCAGCTCCTCAGTTTAATTTAAAAGACAGAGTGAAAAGTTACGCACTCGTTTGGCCTGCTCCAGCTGCTCTGTGAGCTCCTCGGCAGCCTGGGTGTGTTTCTGTCTCATCTCCTGAATCTGGGCTTCATGAGTCCGGTTCTCATCATCCATAGCTCTTTTCAGCAGTGTCACCTCCTGCTCACGTTTCGCCCTGGACTCACAAAGAATTCAGACATTTATGATGTTTCACATCCTTGATAAAGTGATCAACTCTGTCTTCAACCCTTACTTACTACACATCAGAGAACAAAGAGATAAGTTAGACTTTAGTTTAATATATGTGTTTTTGAGAGAACTTGAAGTGACCCAAACATATTTAATGTATGTATGCACACACTCCCTCATTTATCAAATGTGAGTACAACAGAAAAATGGGTGTACACTCATATCCACTCACAGATCGGTGTGCAAGTTTATATCAGACTAGAGCACAGTACAGAGAACAAAATCTGTCTGTTGCAGAGATTTCTTGTTTATAAAAGCATGTATTTCTTTCATCAATGTACTTGAAAAATATAGAGGTTGTTTATAGCGATTAAAAAACATTCCCATGTCCAGAGTAGAGTCTGCAGAGACCATTCGATGGACGCTAGATCAAACTTTTAGAGTGGGTTTTATAGAAAAGTTATTTTGATTTCAGGATTTACCATAAAGGTAATTGGTTCACTTCTGACAATAACATAATTTAAATTTGAACTGTATGTGAAAAGTGACTATCTAATAATGAAAGATAATCATTTGCATGAGATCTGAACCAATCAGCTCAACATTACCACAACATTCCTGTCTACCTGTGCACAAGCAACACACTACTTGGCAATATGACCACAAATAAAGTTGATTCGTCATCTTGTAAGTTAACCAGTTTGTGTTCTGTGTATTGAAAATGCTTTATCGTCTGTACTCGACGCGGTGACCATTGCCATAAACTTGATTTTACACCCAAATCCCAACTCTAAGGCAAGATTGATAACTGACAGCCACTGAGTGAATGCTTGTACTAGTGTGAAGTGCATGACTGACCTGAGTTCCTGTTGAGTGGCAGTGGTGTCCAAAGTGTCCTCGAGCTCAGATTTAAGGGCCTCCAGCTCCTCTCCGAGATCCCGTTTGATCTTCTCTGCTTTATTCCTGGCTGCCCGCTCTGAATCCAAGTCCTCCTGCAGATCAGAAATGTGTCCCTCCAGCTCTCGGATCTTCTTCAGAGCATTGTTCTTTTGAGCCGTTTCATCTTCTAACCTGAAAGCAAGACAGAAGATGTCTGTGAGCATGATAGAAAAGTGTTTTTCAACTAAAGTTGTCGGGTTTATCTGCTTTATTTACCTGGCCAATGCATTCTGTAACTCTTCCTCTTTCTTTGCGAGTTGGGCTTTGAGTTCAGCGATTTGAGCCTGCAGGTCAGCGATCTGCTCTTGAAGGTCATTTGATTCTGCTTCCAACTTTCGCTTCGCTTTATCCAGCTCCTGTCGACCTTTCTCCTCTTTTTTCAAGCGAACTACAAGTAAAGCAGAGAAAACAAAGGCCTTGAATGTTTTCACTAAATGCATGAAATTATTTCTGGCATTGGAATTTGCTTTGATGGTACAGATTACCTTCTAGCTCTGATATCATAGACTCATGTTTGTTTTTCAGCTTGGTGAGGTTCTTCGACTTCTCCTCTTCCTCAGCCAGGTTAGTACTGTAGTCGGCAATCCTCTCCTCCATCAGCTTCCTCTCCTACACAAACACAAACACATCAGCTTCTTGCTGACACCTTCTTCTCCACATAGTATCTCTGTTTGTCTTTTTTTACCTTGAGCAGTTTGTTGTTGTGGTCCTCCATCACTAGGATTTCATCCTCCAGCTTTTTGACTTTCCCCTCAGATGTGACTTTCTCCAGCTGCAGCTTCTGACGGGCATCTTCTTCCTCCTCCAAATGTTCCTCTAGTTCCTTTAGGAGGGAAACAAAGGCTTCACCATCACACTTAATCTTGAATACCACATCTGAGCATGAACATCAGCAATAATCACATGTATGAACCTGCATCTGCTGTTGCATTTTCTTCTTATCCAATAGTAACGTCTGTGCACGTTCTTCCTCCTCATCCAGCCTTGCTTCCATTTCATGGAGAATCTCCTCCAACTCCTGCTTTTTAGCTGCCAGACGAACTCTCATCTCCTCTGCCTCTGCGTACAGCTCCGTCTCTGCCTGGAGCTGCTCCTGCAGCGCGTTCCTCTCCTCTAAAACCTGAGGGAGTCACACGAGACAGAAACTTTAATATTGTGTTACTGTGACATCAGAGTTAAGACGGACACAAAATGTACAGATTTTGTTTGTTACCTGTGTGTGTTTAAGGGAGACCTCCTTCAGTTCACTTTCATACTTTCCAGCAACTTCTTTGGCCTTCAGCAGTTCTTCTTCTTTCAGACTCATCTCCTCCTCCTGTCGCGTCACTTGCAGCAGAGGCTTGACCTGTGGATCAGGAAGGTGAGGAGCAGAGTCAATTTAAGAACCAATGGATGTTTTTAATCTACGTAATCACGAATAGTATTCTGTTTCTGGCCCATGTTAAATAAATCAGTCACCTTAGTGAAGAGCCTCCACCACTGCCAGTTCCTTAGTTTGAGGTAGGCGGCACAGTTCCTCTGGATCACTTTCATGGCTGTGAGCTGCTGTTGTCTCTTGGCAAAAGCCCTTTGAAAACATGACAGTGATACCAGTAAACCAAGTGTAATAAAAGCTAAGTACTAAAAAGTACAACAGTCTTATAAAAAAAATCTACTTTCAGAGGGATGACTCAATTTTTCTTTCTTTTAAAGAGGGGTTACACAAGTCTTTCTTATTTTCAGGGGGTTTGCTTGTGTCTTTGAGGCGTAACCTGAACCAAAGCACCAGGCTTTTAGCTGCTGCACATTGGGTCAATTCTTACACATAATTAAGCAATTTTTAAGAAACTCAAAAAGGTCAGACCCAAAGAAGCCTGGAGGTGCAGGTGTGTAAACTTTGAGTCTGGGCAAAGAGTGTGAGACAGCTACTTAACCAAAGTTAAACAAAAAAAATTGACCTGAGGTGTCTCCATATATGGTTTCTGATTTTTCTAAATGGAACTAAAACTTTCATTGATATTAGTGTTTCTACCTGACCCTGTCTTTTGTGGTGGATAAACAAGCTTCTGTTTGGTTCTCTGTACTGTTTCTTAACAAAGAGGCTGAACAGACTGTCTCCCCCTTTAGGTAAAATACTTTCGACTGAGAAATACCTCATGCAACCTGACTTCTTGATTTAAAAAAAGTAAACTGGAGTTAAAATAACCCTACAATGTCAAACAGATAAGCCTCACTAAACTTCTGAGATGATAAACAAAATATGTTGTAAAAAGGAGCTGCTTGAGATAAAAGAGTTGTATGTTCATACTTTCTGGCCAAGAAGCCTCTGGCCTGAGCCTGGAAAGCAATGATGACCACAGTGATCTTCAGATCTCTCTCCTCCTCCAGCTGAGCCAACACTCCAGTGCGGAAAAAGATCTTACTCTGTCCGATCCTGTACAGGTTCGGGTCCAGGTCTAGATGCTTGATCTAAAATACAGGAGATCAGTTTTTTAAAAAAGGAAGCTGATGCGGGGGAAAAAATCAGACTACGTGCAAATGTCTGATACTTGTTATCGAAGAGGAAAATAACCAGTCCATGTTTTTTTTTACCATGAGGCAACAGGCCTGCTTGCCATCCATGAAACCTTTTGGGATAGCGTTAGCAGCCAGGATCTCGTAACTACCAGACAGGAGGGAAAAGTCAGATATCAGATATAATGCTACTGGTTCAAAGACACATGATAAATCACAGTAAGTCTCCTCTACAACTCACCGTTGGCGAAACTCCTGGAACACAATCCTGTTGGGAAATCCTTGTCTGCAGATCCTGATCCCCTCCAGCACACCGTTACATCTCAGCTGCTCCAGGACCAGGTGAGCATCCAGCTTCCCTGCCTGAGAAGAACCAGCATGAAAAAAAGTCATTTTATATCCTTTAAGTCTGGGCATTAATTCCAAATTAGATAAAAACGCAATATGGCCTCCTGGAATATTTCTAAATGCAATCAGTGCAATAATCCTTTAACCTCAAATGTGTCAGAATACCAGGTACTTTTGTTCACAGGAGATGTTTTATGCTATAAACCAGTATTATTTTACCCTGAGTAATTTAAGAGCAAAATTGTTGAAATCTACCTTTCTAAGAGCAACAATCTAAGTGCTAAAAAGCAGCAAAAACAGCAAGAAGTAGCAATGTAAATGAGTTTCAGGTTGCTAAAATGGTCAAAAAGCAGCAAAGATTAGTGAAAATTTGGTAAATGGTCAGAAAGTAGGTACACCTTTCAGAAGCAAGATAGTTCCACTTCAAATATTTCTTTTTTTATCTTATGTAGCCATCATTATCAACTTTTCAAGTAGTAGAGTCTCAAAATAATTCACTCTGAGTGTAATGAGTCCACACAAAAACTGGGTCTCACTTTCTAAAATGAGTGACCAAAAATATTTAGAACTTTATCAATATATTCAAATTTTTTAGATGGATCTGCATGTGCAAACAGTTCCTTTATGGATTTTTTGTTCTGTTTTTACAAAAATCCTTCTTTTCTCACTTACGTGTGTGTTTTCTGATTCAAAACTAGAAAAATATATATATATATCATCCCCTTCCCTATAGCGATTGATATCGATAACACATAAGATGAGGAACCTGCAAATAGCGGCACAACAAATCCCAACTGCAATACCAGGAAAAATAATTTCAATTAGATTATTTTTACAAACTGTGTAGCCCAAATATCTTTCAAAAGACACCCATAGTTTAGTTATCGTCCTGTGTTGCAGACAGTTGGTGTCACTGAGTGTTTCAGGCACAAATTACCAGTGCAACAGTTGTTCCTGTCATGCCCATTTTAATTTTGACAGGATTTAACTGTCAATGATTATCATGACAAAACATTTTACTCACCCTCTTCTCATGATTGGGGATAATACATCTGACAAAGTTGGGCTGGGTGTTGTGCAGTGTTGTCATCAGTTTAGCCAGAGACTCCTTGTAGAGCTGCCCCACAGTACGAAACATCCCCTTCTTGGTCTTGGAGCCGCTCGGCATAGAGCTGTCCGACATTTTAGCGATGGTGTCGAGACCCACAACTCTGTCGGCTGAAAAATACATATCATTTTCAAAGTGATCAAGTGTTCTGGGACTAACGCATGTCTTATTGCAGGCTAATACTTTTGAACCTGATCCTTTCTAATAAATAATTTCACTGCTGTTGTCTACATTTGTTTGCTACGTTTCAGAGTCTTACAATCTTTCCAGAGGTCTTGCACAAACGGGCTGGAGGAGTTGTTGAGCAGCGATGTGACGTTGTCGTTCAGGGGGTCCATGTTCTTTGTCAACCAGGCCGTAGCGTTGTAGTCCACCTGTAAATGAAACAGCATCAAATTGTTTTAAAACTTATCAAAACAATCACTGAAACCATATTCAGCTTGAATCATATTACATGATTGTGCAGTGTTTCTCCTTCCTCACCTTCCCAGCATAATGCAGGATGGAAAACTCTGTCTTGTCTTTGAGTTGCTTTGGCTTTGCAAACTTCACATGGCTCCCTTGAGTGTTCATAAGTTTCTCAACAAAAGACACATCTGTGGCTTTGGGGAACCAGCACTCTTCATCCAACAGGGCCAAGATGCCTGGAGGGTTGTTCTGCAGAAAATATGCAATAACATGAAGATTTGAAATAACACCAAACAATAAGACACCATAAACTATCCACAGCAGGCAGAGGAACTGTGGCCTTATATGAAAATACATCTTTTATCAGGGTGACCATATTCTAAAACCCCCAAAAAGGACCCCCCTACCCGACCTCCTGGAAAAATACATACAAACATTTATTTAAAAAACTCCTTTTCTGTTTGAAGAAGACATTGTCTATGATGCAAACACATACTGTATCCTTGTGTAACATGATAATGAAGCCTATTTTCACCAGTTAAAAATACATAAATGACAAACTGCCTTTTAGTTTTTTCCCTTTTTATTTGCAAATATAAAGTCAAAATTTTGATCTTAAAGGTAAACATTTAAACTTTCATCTAATAACATTGACTACTTATCTCAAAACTATGACTAATATTTTTTAAAAAATTGCAATTGATATCTAAAAATTTAAACTTCATTATCTCAAAAAAATGACCTTTTATCTCAAAATTTTGACTTTATGGTTAAAAATTCTGACTTCCTTCTAGTAATTTTGACTTTCTAATTTAAATTTTCCATTTTTTGTCTACAAAAAGATTTTTCTCCACTTTTTCTGTGACAGACATTTAGAGAAATTTTATAAAATCCTTCCCGACATAATTTTACCACCAAAAACAAGGACATGTCTAGGTAAAACAGGATGCTTGGTCACTCTACTTCTACTGAACAAAAGCCACTCACTGGTCTCTCGATAAGCTCGATGCAGGGTTGCAGGTCCAGCCCAAAGTCGATGAAGTTCCACTCGATGCCTTCTCTCTGATACTCCTCCTGCTCCAGGATGAACATGGTGTGGTTGAAGAGCTGCTGCAGCTTCTCATTGGTGTAGTTGATGCACAGCTGCTCAAAGGAATTGTCCTGAAAATGGAGGAAGAAATTTTAAATCCTCAATAAACCAACTTCCTTTTCCCCCTTGTGTAAAATAAGCTGTCTGAAATATTTGGTATTACAGTGTGTCTAGTCTATACATCTAATATGACTTGGTTTATTAGTTTAACAGCACTGACAAATAAGTGTTAAGTAACTCAATACCTCAAAGATCTCAAAGCCAGCAATATCAAGGATTCCCAGGAAGGAGGCTCCCTGCCGCTTGGTCTTATCCAGGGCTTTGTTGACTCGGGCCAGGATCCAGCGGAACAGCCTCTCAAACACAGCTTTAGCCAGAGCTTCGATAGCAAAGTCAGCCTAATGAATCCAAACAAACACACATGAGATATCTGATGAGAGACCAAAGTAATGAAGTTTATTTAAACTCTGCTGAGAGTTTGGGGAAGTTTTTCATTACATGTGGTATTTGTTTTACTTGATCTTATGTGTTTTCACACTGTGCTCTCTTCCAGCAGTACCTGCTCTTTGGTCTGAGCCTTCTGCACCACCTCTCTGCCAACTTTGATACGAGGGGTGAGGATTGCACGGGTGAAGTCAGTCACATTGATGCCCTGCAGGTGACACACCTTCTGAGCAGCTGGAGAGAGAAGGAAAAACATGTTGGGTTTTTCTATCGAGCATGGTTTATTTTTTCCCTTTCTATTTGCTTGGACACATTTGTTCTCCTACCTGTGTTGTCTGGCATGGTGGCCTGCTCCTGATTCCTCTCTTTTTTAAACTCAATGTTTCCCAGCTGCATGACTGTGGAGCACACCTTCAGGATATCTTTCAAAAAGAGACAGAAATGTAAGAAAAACACCAACAGCCCCTTATTGGATTCAAAGTGGCCTGACAGGGGGAAAAAGTGAAAAATATTTATTTCAAATATTTCAAAGAAAGTTTGTTTTTTCTGTGTATCTGTTGATTTAATCGCAAAATTTTAACTTTTAGTTTTGTTCAAAACATTTGTATTGACTACACATTTTTTGGGGGGCAAAAGAAGCAATAGATTTTGTCAATTGTCAGATTCTTCATCTTTCAAGGGTACCTGAATGTATCACAAGTTACGTGTCCAAACAGAGATGAGAGGAGATGGAGAATATCATCAATACATCTTTGACTCTCATGTCTCCTTTGGAAGTTAGCAGAAAATAAACTGATTGCTCTGGCTAAATTCTCCCACTTTGTCAAAGTCAAATGTTGGCCTTAACTCAGAGCAGTTTATCACACAAGCCTGAATCAAAGAAGTGATCATTAGTACCGGTTCTCTCCTCCTCTGTGATGCCCATGATTTTCATGGCCTCCATGGTTTCTTCAAACAGCTCATCATCCTGCTGACCTGATATCTGAACGTGGCCCGCGCTCAGGAAACGGTAATTAGTGAAGGGCTCCAGAAGAAGCTCCTCTAAAGACATTAAAAAAAACACATAACTGATTATAATTTACCACCATAAATCCTCGGTTTATCAGTCTCAAAATTTGCTTCATCATTCAATTTTAAGCAATTAACAAATCCAAAGCAGTCATTTGTCATTGTTTGATATCAGCATCATGATCAGTGAAGCTGTAGAAACTGTGCACTTGGAGGTTAAATGAACTTATTCATAACAAGGAAATGCTGAGTGAATGCATTCACCGCGCAGTTTGTCCATGGCACCAGCAATCATGTAGTAGAAGATGTGAAAAGCTCGTTCTGTCTTTGCTTGTCTGATGCAACGAGACTTTTCCAGCAAGTCTGAGAGATGCAGCAGTTAAAGAATACAGACGCTTGGGAGGATAATGTTAAATAGTGTTAAAAAAGGAAATATCATGGATGATTACTCTGAATTATCTTTCAATTTGAGCAAAACCCATGTCCAGGATACAAGTTTCAATGTTGGCACCAACAATGTAGCCGGTCACATCAAAGTTGATACGAATGAATTTACCCTGTAAAGAAAGATGTTTCAGTACAGAATTGTCTCTAGCATAACAAGAACAACACATATTCCTGTAGAAATTTTGTCAGACATACAGAAAAAATGCTTTGAGTTATAAGTTATTCAAAAAAAGCAAACTTACAAATCGGGAGGAGTTGTCATTCTTGATGGTTTTGGCGTTTCCAAAGGCCTCCAGGATGGGATTGGCCTGCAGGAGCTGCTTCTCTAGCTCCCCCTAGTGACAGTAACAGTGAAAATCAGAAACATCAGCTTTATAAACTTCAAGGCTGCTGAGTCCTTGGTGCAGGAGGTGGTGATGAGTACGGATCATGTAGTTTAGGTTGTATTTGGGTCACAGGAAATTGATCTGAATGTCTGATGTAAATATGACTTTAATGGCTTAAAAATTACTTTAAATTCTAGATAATCAGTTAAATCTAAATCTATAATGTATCTGTTAGCTAATTTTCTCGCATATACATTATTACACTGACAAATGAGTGAAAGACTTCTATATCCGTTTTGGCAGAAATTGTGAAAAGCCCCGGATGATTACGTGGCAAGACAGGGAGTGAGGTTATTCAGGGTCAGACGAGGCACCTGACTAATGTAAAAAGCATAAAGCCTTTGATGAAAGTCTTAACATCCAGCGTGTCAGCATGTTTAAATGATTTTGATTCATAAACAGGGATGTGGGATGTGATTTGCTTCCAGCATGACTCCAGCGCCCGGTGGGTGGACTGGGGTGATGGTCGGTAAATGAGGCAGACACCCCGTCACTCTGCATCGGGCTAATCCATCTGATCAAAGGGGTCCATGTTAGCCTAGCATCAAGGTCAGGTGCTGCGGGCTTCCACCTTAAATACTCTCTTGCACAGAAACACTCCCTTCGGCTACACTGTAAACGAGCTAAAGCCACAAAGCTGCAAAAGCCACGACTTGTGTTCGCATGGAAATGAAGAAAAAGGTGATGCACTGCAAAAACTGGAATCTAAGCAAGTGTTTGTGTCTTTATTTTGATATGAATCATTCACATCACATTCAACTGACAGGTCCAGGAGCATGTCTTATTTCAAGACATTAAAGACAAAAATAATGTCTAAGTTGCTTGTAACACGTCAAAAAAAAAAAAATCTGCCAACGGGCAAAAACAAATTTGCATGACAAGTTTCTTGATAAAAGATTATGTCTTAGCCCAAGATTTTTTTCTAGACTCATTGGCAGAATTTTTTGACTCATTACAAGCAATTCAGACATAACTTTTGTCTTAAAAAAACTTGAAATAAGATACTATCCTGGACTGGTCCAATAAATGTGTCTTGTATTAGGGCTGGGCCATGTGGCAAAAAAATGATCATGATATGTTTTTTCATATCATCTGATCTCAATTATTATCACAATTTCTTAAATATAATTTTTCAACCTCCAGTTTCAAAGCATCTGCACTGAAAACTTAAGAAACTAGAGATTAGTTCAACAATTTATCAACATACAAAGCAAATGAAGCAAAAACTTTTGCAGGTATGCAAGACCCAAAATAAACAAATTGCCCCTTCAAGAACAATAAAGATTCCTTAAAATGTAAAAAATGTATCATTATCAGAATGAAATTGCACAAGTAAATGTTATTCTCATCTTTTAGTGTTGCTGTTTACTTCTCTGGCAACTTACAAATGAAAGTGGAGCAGGAAAAGGAAAAGTTTGAGTGGTTGTTATCACACACATTTCCATCATGTTTGATCAATTAAAGATGCTCACAGCTGATCACTGTAATTGATTTAAAATTTACCAAGATCATATAATCACCCAGCCCCAGCTCGTAAAAATATATTTTTTTACTAAAAATACAACATAAACACTTGGCCTGATAGATTTCAGTTTTTGCAGCATGAATGAGATTGCAAGAATAACATTGCACTTGATAGTTCATTTGTAATCTTGCATTTTTTGTCAGCAAGCTTGTTTTTTGATCAGAAGTCTTATCTTTTAAAAAAGTTTGAAGAAAAAGCAGGAGAGATACAGACCAGCAGAAGAAGTGAAGCTGAGAGTTGGCAGAGCAGAGAAGATCCTGTTCAATCGAGTCGCTAAAAGAGAGGAAGAAAGGAGAGAAAAAGGGCAAAGAAATGGAGAGAAAGTGATCCTTATACACCTGTAACCCTCTAGTTGTTTCTTACTTCAGTCATATTTTCACTTGTTGTGGTCTCATTTTTCTTTACAAAGTCAAGTTCTGCACCTCTATATTCAGGAAACCAAAACAACACTAAAGCTGATTGATGAGTAAAAATAGTGACTATGGAGGAGTTAAAGTAGGAGCAGGAGTGCACTGAGGAATCCTAGAGCAGGTAGAAACTACACATTTTGTTTCCAGAAGTCCTTGAGGTAAGTGAGGTTGATTACAAAAGTAACGGTGGCTTTGTCGAACAGTTTGATACTTCTTGTACCTGCAACAACACCAGAGCAGCACCACTAACTCTCAAATGCAGTTAAGAGCTGGGCGTTCACCTTGGTATCCAAAAGCTAATGCTTCTCTAAGGGGCAGATGTCATGTGGGAGGCTGAGGAGGAGGGGAGGAAGGCAGTGTTTGATAGATCAGGACAGGAGATGGGCATGCTCACACTGTGCTCTTTTCCCTCTGTGAGACCCTTTTACTGCCAGAGAGCCTCTGACTGTGTCTCCTCTGGCAGTAAGAGGGTGTTCCTGAGGATAGGGACGACACAAAACTCAACATGATTATCCAGTTCAAGAGTTTTCTACCACTAGACGTCTTTCACTGATCATCCGGTTGGTTTGGAAAGTACTACGATGTTGGTCATGCAGTCTAAGGAAGCTCTGGTTGGGTAATCAGCTCTAAGACAGTAAGATCTCGACCCTCGGTGTCAGAACGATGATTAAAAAGATTATGTATGAAACTCAGTGACACTTGTTTCATGCAGTTTTCTATCCTAAGGAAAGATCACACGCAAACACCACACACAAAAACACACTCCAGGTTTCCCCTTTACTCACGTAGGCAAACTGTGCTCCTGATTGTTGCTATTTGGAGGAAATGGCAATATAAACAGAATTAAACTGAGCAGTTTTCTACATTTATTGAAGAGTTAGGGAACTGACTGAGAGATCCAAACTCATTTTAATACAATGGTTTTGTTTTTTCCCACACAGATACTTACAGCACTACTGTCCTTTTTTCCTTTGTGTGAAGAGGCCACAACAGCCAGATACTGGATGACCTTCTTGGTGTTTTCTGTCTTCCCAGCACCAGACTCTCCGCTGGTGAAAAAGAGTGAGAAAGAGATTAAAAGATGTTGGGAAGAGATAGTGAAAGGGAATGAGAGAGAGGATGAAGATAAGAAGCACAGACAGGTAGTCTGTTCACAGCTCAATAAGCCGGTTTAATTGAATAGAAATCATGTGCAGCAGAGATAGCTGCACCAACACCTGACACTAAGCATAATGTTATTGTTCAGCCTGCTTACTACACACTGATCCCTGTGTGCCCAGATCCTCTTACCAGCTACCATGAGCCTTAGCTAGTATTAAGGAGGAGTATGATTTCAAATCTGAAGCTTAATCCTTCTCACTAACGTTACAACTTAAAAGACAGAGTTTGAAAACAAGCACAGAATGTCGAACATCTCATCAAAAGAAGCTACAGTTGTGCCTAAAAGTTTACACCCCATTTCTCAGAAAATATGAATGGTATCACAAAAAACCTTTCAGTCACTCATTGTTAGAGGTTGGGTGAAGACATTTATTAACAAACAACTGTGTTTACTCTTTTTAAACCATAATGACAACAGAAACTTCAAAAATGACCCTGTTTATTTTTTTATACACACACACTGATTACAAGCAAATAGATCACAGGTGAGGATGGTTACCTTTAGTAAACATTCAAACACATTTGTGTAAACGTTTGTGCATTTATCAGGCCAAAACCACCAGAGTTGTGTAAACTTCTTTACAGGGTCATTTTTGAAGTTTCTGTTGTCATTATGATTTAAAAAGAGTAAACTATTTTTTTCAATAAATGTCTTCACCAAACCACTAACCATGAGTGACAGAAAGGATTTTGTGTTATCATTCATATTTTCTGAGAAAAGGCGAAAAAATCAGAAATTCTGCTGGGGGGTGTAAACTTTTGGGCACAACTGTATTTGGAGCCAGAGAGTAAAAACACAATTATCTGGAAACACAGTACCTGACTCATCATACTCCAAATCAAATCAAAAGTAAAAGACAGAACACTTCTCAATAGAAATGTATGTCTTAAACTTCTTCCAAACAGAAGCAGGAAGACATTCCTTCTAGAAAACAATCTTGGATGTTTAGAGAGACAAAGTTGACTGATACCAGAACCAGCAGCCAGCCGTCCAATAAACAGCCTCAGACAGCGGTCCATATTAGGCATGGGATGCTCCTTGTGTTAGCGTTTGGCAGCTTTGAGCAGAGTCTAATTACTCTATCATGTTCAGGTTAAGTCAGAAAATATGATGACATCCAGGTTCCTGCTCCGGTCAACTGTTAGTTCCGAGGAAACTCTGAGCTGAGTTTTCTCCACAGATGTGATCCGTCAAACAGTGTCTGCCTCTGGAGTCACACACTCAAAGTCAAACATTGTATTTGAGACCCCTGGATGTAACAAAGTCAGCTTTTTAAGAAGTTTTAAGGTAGGAAGTAAATATCTAAATCAATGTCCTCCATGATGGAGAAACTGTGGTCAGTAAATAATCATCATAGTCATCTATTCTGGAAATATTCAAAAGTAAATAATTACTGGGAAAGCACAGAAATTTGAAAAAATCTTCAGATATGACAGTGGCTTGTAAAAAGACAATAACAAGTAAGTGGTTCCCCCTACTATGGAACAATAAATCCCAACCATTGAGGTGATTTATATGATGGGGAGACTAACACAAATATTAAGATGTCTTCTATTTGTCTGGAGGAAAAATGGGAGAAATGGACCATATACGCGAATAAGAGCAGTGACACCAAGAACTGGAGACATGTTGAATAGGACACTTCTGAGAGAGTACTCCTATGAATCCTTGTGACTTGAAATATTTTCTCCTGCGTTTCTTTTTTTACTTTCAGAATGAACGATTTTTATGTAATTAAAACTATCTTTGTAACTGTTAAAAACAAAAAAGTTGACTGAAAAATAAATGATAGTGTCAGGTTATCAACTCCCACTGTGGAAATGAAAGGACAACTGCAGTATGACCATTTTGAAAATCGAACTACAGTTTTATCAAGAAAAGCTGAGAACAACTTCTCCGCATGTATTGCATAAAACAGCTTAATTGTTTTCTTGGCCTTCTTTGATTCAAAATTGTTGGATTTGTAACTCTATGTGGAGGTAGGTAAAGGTCAAAGCAAAGATTTGGAAATATATTTTACTATCTCACAACACTAACAAATACCACTAAACTTATTTTAAACTCAACGCTACAAAGATACTAGGCCTAAAAAAAGCACCAAAAGCAGACGGTTAGAGCAATTAAACACATGTGCACACACATGTAGACTGAGAATGTCATGCATGACATTCCATGAAACATTTCTCCCATATATGGTTCCTGAAGCTGCTGAGACGAAGAGCAGCCGTAGCTCAAAGTAAAATCTTAAGGTGTTGGTGTGAACCTGACTGATGTTCCAGAGAGAAAGATGGTATGTTTTTCAGCTACACGATGTCCTGTTAACCCCAGTATGTTGCTTTACTCCACTTATGATAACACTGTGTGAGAATTTCTATCTTCTTGTTCACGACAGCTTGAACACCAGAACAGTCCAACGACAGAGAGAAATACTGCCAAACTTCCCCAGAATTGTCTAAATAAATCCTGATAGTTGAGGAAATGAGCTGCTGTAATCAAAGAATCAGATGCGTCCTGACATCGGCGCTCTTAACTTCCAGCAAAAAGAGCCCAGAGGGTAGAAAAGCTCTTTCTTCATTTCCTTTACTGGGACAACTGGATGCAGGGCAGCAAACATGCGTCTGTGTACACAAAACTCTGGCATGAAAGACAGAAATCCTTATGCTAACGATGAAGTGCTCCTTGATATTATTCAGCCAGTGCAGCAAAATGGTTTTATAGTTAAGATCTGTAAGATCCTGCTCTTTCATGCTCCAGCTTTTACATGCCCCTTGACTCAAGTACAAGTTTGAATTAGTGCATAAAAACCTTCCTTCTAGATTAAACTTACCCCTCTGGTCTGGTCTAGTGATAATACGGCTAGGGTCAGATACTCGATCAAAATTTTAAGCACGTAGGGTTTCAAAATGCAAAAAGAAGGATTGGGAGTGAGACCAAAAAACACGTCATCGCTGCTGAGGTTGGATGCAGTAAGACAGACATGTTGGATTTCTTCAGGGAAATCAGACATCAGACAGCAACTGAGAGAGAAAGGCTTCAAGAACAAAAACTTCTTCAAAGGTCTCCTTCAACCTCACATCATCTCCCATTTGAACTTTGACAGAGAGCAGCACACCTTGGACATTGAAAGGTGGAAGAACGTTTTATTCTATGATGAGAAAAGTTGAACTTTGATGGTCCAGATGGCGTTCAATGTCACTGTCATGACAAGGAGATCCCACTTGAGATGCTTTCTGGTGGGGTCATGATCTGCTTCTTCCTTCAGTGGAACAAGCTTCAGGTTGTACAGGGGCATCAACCGGTGTCTGGCTATGTGGAGATGTTGCAGGGGGCGTCCTTCATGACTGAGGGCCCTTGTCTGTGAGCTAATGACTGGGTTTTTCAACAGCACAACACTGCAGTTCACAATGCCCGTCTAAGGACTTCTTCTACCAGAGGAATAATCTCACTCTTTTGGAGCATCCTGCATGTTCCCCTGATCTAAATCGCATTGAGAACATTATGGGATGGATGGAGAGGGAAGTTTACAAAGTGGATGTCAGTTCCAGACAGTGGATGCTCTCCATCCTTTCCACTTGATGACAAACGTGAAGCACTTGGAGCAACTTTCCCACTGGGCTCCTGGAAACACTTGCCTCAAGCAGAATCTTTGAAGTGGTAAACAAGAATGGTGGAGCTCCGTAATTCTGAGTCCTTTTTTCAAACTTTTATCTCCATTTGTGGGGTTTTTGAGCTGTGGTCTTAAACTTTTGATCAGCTGATGATCATTCTTACTGCATTTTGAAACTCTCCTTAGAACCTTTCGAAGACTCCATGGTGCAAAATGTAAATTTGTGCAATTTTTCAACTGGTCTAACGAGTTCGATGAGGTGTGTTTGTCTAATTTGCTGAAAATAATGTGAAAGATACACAAAATCATAATTAAAACAGGAGTAAGGTCACCGAAACAGGGGTAGAAAAGTAAACAAATGTTTAATTTGTTTTCAGTAAATTAAATTAAGTTTATTCTAGTCCACAGACCTTACATCAGCTTGATGTTGCCAGAAAGCAGAAGCCTTATCACTGACTGTCTGATACCCTAGTCAATGTTTTCAATAATTACTTTAAAACAAATAAACAAACAAAATGGAGCCCAAACATTTGGAGGGCTAATCTTGTTCTCCCATCAGGATGCAGGGCAAACTTCCTGGCCCAGGGTTAGAGAGGAGGGCAAGGCCACAGCCCTTTGGGAGCGCGAACCCAGAGAGGCTCCATATGAACACAAAACAAGAGCAACAACAATCCTACAACATAACTCTCTCTGCGTTAACGCTGTGAGTCAGCGACATCTTCTAAAAAAAGCCCTGACATCTCCTTGATGACTTTTACTTTTTAAACCATGATTACCCAAAATGAAAGACCGGAGGAGTGTTTATACAAGCATTATGTAACTGTTCTTCCACACACACTTACACAAACACAGCCTCCTTCTAGTATTAATGTGATGTCTAGGGAAAAGGTCGAAAAAGGAGACAAAGTGAGTTTGAAGATGAGGATTTTTACTTACGTGCAGAGAATGGACTGGTCCTCACGATCTGTTGACACAAAGAAAGTTTACAATGTTAAGTCACTAAATTCATGGATGTGAAGTGTCCACAGCTTAAATATATTCACAATATGTCACTGTCATATGAAAGAAAATCCCTCTCCAGAGAATAAGAGAAATTTAGACTCTGTGTAAAGTTTAATGGGGGCAGCGTGATCTGTGACAGGTTCCCACTAAAGCCCAACCTTGAAAACTGACTCTGAATGTGCCGAGCAGTGAGTCATCAAAACGTCTCTAGGGAGAATACGGTGAGTCCATGTAAGGCTATTTTGTAAATGCACCCCTCCATAAAAACCACCCTAGGGGAGTGAATTGAGCACTGCTGAAAGAAAAGATAACCTTCGCACATAAAACCTTTCAGCAAATGACATTCTGAGAGTTCACATAAAACTGATCCCAAAAAAAAAAGGACCCAATGCAGCACATTCTCCATCAGTTCTCCTCTTTATACAGTTAAATACAACATCAATGCACAACACTCTCACTCTTTGTCGGTGTTTGTTTGCTGAGCTGAACACACACAGTTACAGCGTTAAGCCATCCCTGAAGTGTAAACCTGTGCTGTGTCTGTGTTTGGACTCAAGCTGCTTTTTCAATCATTTCATTCCTTGCGTACACTCACAAATCTAAGCCTGTTCCCCCTCTCTGCACTTCCTAATTAAGGCAGATGGAGAGAGGTAGAGGAAAGGAGGGGGGGTTGCTTTCGTAAAATCCACACCCAGTTTTACAGCAGGCACTCTGAACAAAAACTGTTCTTTTCTGTCAAAGTGAAGTGAAGAACATTTTTGTGATACTGATTCAGTCCTCATGAGGATGTCTTTGCATGTGTCTGAGATATTTTCAACACACTGAGGAGAGTACAGAAAATCAACACACCAGCCGTGAGAGGCGGAAAACTCCCCTGTGGGAATTTGCACATTTTTATCTCAAAGACATCAAAGACTGAGGCACAATTTTAAAGGAACGGGATCTCAGCCAAGATTGAAGGAAGAATGTTTTTAAAGCTTAGGGGATTTATCTGGATTTGCTGTGGTTATGCCCCACTTCCACTCTAATATGTGAACTGTTGATGCTGTAACATTTGATGTAGAACAACCTCCATCATTAGTCACCACTCCATGGGAAATCTCACCCAAGCATCAACAATAACTACCCTCTCCATTCATGAGCTTAAATAATGAGAGCTTGAAGACGGTTTAGAGATGTGTGAATGAAGTCTTAACCTTTAAGTAAAATATTTATACAGCACTAAGACTTTAATGCTATCTATCTTCTGCTCTTGGATATACGTACATTCTTCACAAAGACGCCTTGAAGACAAAAATTGTGTAGGCTGAAGATATTTGGATAGAGATTTGGATAAAGATTTATATATACAATTCAAAAGTCTGGAGAATTTTTGATCACGATCATCATCAACGGTAGCAAATCAAAGAAAACAGAGCAAGTATCTAATCAAATCTGAGTTCTCACTTTGATATAAGTCAGCTTGTTCTAGGTGGTACAAATATGAAGATAAAAAATGAAGTGATCTTATTTGAGAGAAACTTTCAAAGAATATGACGCAGCTGTTCAATTAACATTAATGATTGACATTCCTTTTCCATGACAATTGACTTGACTTGACTTCAGCTGTTTTTCTCAGGCACTTTTTTTTTCAATCCATTGTGTCTTATATTCATTTGTGCTACCTGCACTGTGTGAACAGATTCTTTTCATGTTTTCGTGTTCTTTTCTATAATTCATCTTTATATTTTCATATTAAAAATGTCTAAATTTCCTGCACTTACATTTTTTGTTATATTTATACTTCAGCTATCAATCTGCACTGCTGGAAGAAAGGATGAGTATTTCAATTTTTCTGTACGTCATGATATATAGAGATAAAATTGACAAAAAAAACCCTTTGAACCTTAAATCTTCGGAAGTTGAACATGTTGTGTGTATGACCTTTTCTCAGTTGCTTCACCACTTCCTTGCATAAACATATGACAAAACTGTCAAACACCTCCTGCTGACTTAATTTCTTTTCACATTTAACCTCTGAAATAGAACAAGCTTCACTTTTAGCTGTCTGTGTAGCATAAAATCAATCAATACAGCAAAGAATGCCCATTTGTAAGTGCACACAGTGTCAGACAGGGGTGGTAACGTGTGATTTTTCCTTGAAATAGTTTCCATTTTGCAGCCGTGTGGATTCTTCTGCAGGGATGAGTAGAGGAGTAATCCAAACACCCTCATAAACACCATGCAATCCTCCTCTTTCTTGTTTACTTGTGACTCCATGTTTACACAGTATGGCTGCAGCGATACACACAACAACATCCTGTGTACCAGCCTGGTTGATCTTAAAAGCAGTAAAGTATACATTTTAGACATGGTTGCAATTTTTTAAACTAAGACTTTATTTGGCTTAATCAGCTGTATCAAAAAGCCAAGACAGTTCAGGATATTTATAACTGTGAAGCAGGAAGAACTAGCTAAGTTTTCATCATTATTTAAGATGGAGTGATCCATTACTCTTTTCTTCCATGTGTGCCTTTTGCAGAAATCAGGAATTAGTTCAGGAATTTGTTATTAGTTTGTGGTGTGACGTGTATTTGATGACGAGTTAGGTCTGCAGTCAGAGGGATATGATGGTATTTTTTGGGACACTGGATAATCTCACCTCTTTTTAAACTCTTAAAAACAGTTGCTTCCTGACTGAACTCGCAGTCCTGTCAAAACATTCCCCTTCACTGGGAAACTAAACAAACCAAAATATATTTGTGCAATCTTAAATCCATTCAGACACATCTCTCTTACAAAGAAAAAAAGTCAATGAGTTTACACTGAAAGTAATTTTTAATTTCATTGAATAAGGAGGAGGAGGAGGGTGGGCTACTGGAACAGGAAATGTTTTACTGCCCTCCACCCATCCCTCTATCCAGATGTCAACTCCTCTGAGAGACCATCCTCACGTCAACATGACGTCCAGTGGGCATGACCCCCTCGAAACATAAGAAATAGTTTCTATGGGAAAGCAGCCACTCCAAAGTTGTACCACTCCAGGATTTTTAAGGAGCCATTTACTGTAAGCATGACTCTGCCAAGGCCGATGTTGTCACCTATACGAAACACTGACTCTCAAATAGGCCATAAAGTGCTCGTTTAGATTTGATTTATACCCTTTTGGCCCACTAAGAGTAGAACTTCTGACAGGCAGGTGAAGCTCTTAAACAGACTCTGGACTGTGCAGAATAATAAACACAGTTCCGCATTTCAGACCATCAGCCTGACAGGAAGGCTGGTTTGTGGTTTTTATCAACCACTTTGTGATCATGATAGGGTCAAATGCTGACAGCTGTCATCACTGAAACAGAAGTAAGACTTCCACCCTAACATGACCCTACTGTTAGCTCACAATTTCATCTGCATAGGCCAACAACTTAATCAAATGTGAATGGTAAAATTAAACTGTAGGTTCCTATTTAACATTATCTAACTCCTTGGGTTGACATTTAGTTGGCCCAGTCAGCTTTTGTGACACAAGTTTGCAGCCTACAACAGAGTTAGAGCTGGGAAATTAATTGCAAATTAGATAAAATCACAATGTAGCCTCCTGCAATATTCTAATTGCACACAGTACTCAAATGTGTCGGGATACCAGATATGTATTTTTTGCAGAAAGTGTTTTGTGCTATACCAGTGTTACTCAATCCTGCTCAACCAAAGAGCAAAAATGATTAAAAAAAAACACCTTTGCAAGAGCAACAATCTAAGTGCTGAAAATGGCAAAAACAGCAAAAATAGTAATCAAAATAAGTCAAGAAGCAGCAAAAAAAGGGGTGAAATGGGATGAAACATGAGAGAAAAGCTTGAGAAATGGTCAGAAGAGTGACCTTTATGCTTCAAACATCCCTTTTCATTGATCTTGTGCAATAGTCTTATTTCCTGAGACAGTGAATATTGAGTTTTCATCATCTGTAAGCCATAATCATTAACATTTCAAGAAATAAAGGCTTGAAATAATTCACTCTATGTGTTATGAGTCTATGTAATATCAGGGTTCTACCTTCTGAAATGAGCAACCAAGTGTACCTTGATATGCGACCAGTTTCTTTCTTTTTCATCAGTCTTTTGGCCTACATGTAGGTGTTTTTTATTCAAAACACAAATAAGAAATTAAGAATATCATCCTCTTCAGTATGGCAATCGACATAAACCACCCATAATGTAGGGGGCTTAAAATAATTGCACAATTAATTGCAATTACAATGCAGGGAAAAATAATCGCAATTAGATCATTTTTGAAAACTGTTTTGAAACCTTAATGCCTGAAAAGTAAAATTAATTTGATGGGAAGCCCAATAAAAAAGAGATGATTCAGCTTTAAAAATAATCCACACAGAGGGGATGGAGAGTTAGTGATGGTCCTACCTTGCATCATGTTCCTGTAAGCGTTATCAGCGATGGAGTAGATGTGAGGGGGGACTTCATGTCTTTTTTTCCCTTTGTACATGTCGATGATCTTCTCTGAGTAGATGGGCAGCATTTTGTAAGGGTTCACCACCACACAGAAGAGACCAGAGTACGTCTGAGGGGAAAGAGCAAGAAGAAGATGAGCATGTGTGAAGATGTTTGGTTCTTTTCCATAAAAGATGCTTCAATACCATCAAACATTGAGATACATTTGTGTCAGTGTTTTTTATTAGACAGATGAAGAATAGGTTGAAATATCAAAGATTTGATTCAACAAATCGTGTGGGAATAATGTTTTCACTGTATACTTACATAAATAAGTCCAGAGAAGTACCTCTCACGGATATTATGCAACACAGAAGCTTCGTTCAAGCAGGTGAGCTCGGCCATGTCCTCCACCTTGCTGAACTTAGGAGGGTTCATTTTCTGGATGTCGTCCTTGTTGACCGTCACCTTCTTGGCGTTGTCAGCCAGCTCGACGAGCACTTCGTCACCGTGCTCCTCCTTGATGCTGGCTGCCTCAAAGCCATGTTTCTCTGATGGTATCCACACCAGCTTCTTGGCTGCCCAGTCAGCCTGAGCCATGGGGCTGTTCAGAAAGTCTTTGTCTACAAAGAGGAACTTCTCGTCCTCGCTCGGGGCCTTCTTGGACATCTTGGGTTAAGGGGAAGGGCCAACTGTTGGAGGGAACAAACCATATGCATGTAATAAAAGACTCATTAACTGCACTTCCATTACACTTTGGATAAAGTGCAATTGCGCCTGGTCTGTGTTTCCATTATGGCACTGTGTTTCCAATCCTGTTTCACAAGATTTAATTTTGATGGGTGTTACTGTTATTGATGATGTTGTTAAAAGAAAAAGGCTGAGGGTGTTTCAACATGAACGCCAAAGCCCGTATGAGTGGCATTGGCCGTGTACAAGGGACTTCTGGAGGGGAATCATGGCCAAGGAGTTCACAGAGGCATCTTTTATTCACGTCTGGTGGGTGTTTCTGCAAAACAAAGCGTTTCCATTGCACTTTTGCAATACACGAGAGCTGTGGCACGAGAGCTTACAACTTTTTAATTGAAATAATTTTAGATTTTGTGCAATTATAGGTGCCATGGAAACAAAGGTAATGACAGAGCAGAGGCAAAGGAAGGGTAAAAGGAAGTAAAAAACCAAGGAAAGAGAGAACAACAGAAGAGTTGGAGGGGAGGAAACAGATACAGATCAGACAGAAAGAAATGAGGCATCAACATGACTCTGGCATTTTAGAAAACATGACACTGAACTGATGCAACGTGTGTTCATAAGGTTGTAGAGTTACATTTAACAAGTCCAATTTTTTTAAACACATCACTTCCTCAACTTTACTTCTGTTTTTCTTTCGAGGGTGAAAAGACCCAGGTTGCTCATGTTAGTGTAAATATTGCTGTAAGTGTTCAGTCTGTGGTGCAGAGGCCACTGTACTGGAGTGGTCTTCCTGTGATTGTAACTCAAAGAGTTAACATGTTTCATCCATTGGGGAGTTTGAGGGCGCAGTCATTCTCACAGACCTCCACCCCCCCTCTCAACCCTGCACTTTCACACACGCCACCAGGGAGACACACATAAGTTTCCCTCCTTAGTTCAGATGGCAAGATTGAAGCTGGGAAATTGATATTTATCAACTTAGTCACAGAGACAAGAACTTTTTATGAAAAGCTTCATCTGAAATATACCAAAGCATAAATGCTCACAGGCAATTACTTATACCCAGACATTTAATAGGGGCTTAATGGACAGCATCCATTCCTTCCACGTCTTTCCTCCTCCATCTTTCTCTCCCAGTCTCCAGCTAGGAGGCTCCAGTCTCGTGCTGTGATGACCATATAAGGGCCCCTTCTCTGGAGCAGGACTCTTTTCTGTGGACCTAAACAGCAAGGCAAGTGAACTCCCAAACAAAGCCCATATAGGGAATAGTATGTCTCTTGCTGGCTTCGTCGTTTACTCCAAAATGATAACAGCTAGGCAGAGCCCGAAGGGGGGTGAGGGGCTTTAACTATCATACTTCTCATGGGCCTATCTGCAATAACTTTCAGATGCATTGGGCTGTGGCACAATTACGACAAAAGTCTCAGCTTTGTCTTGTACACCTGCGAGGAGTGTTGCTTGAAACTGCAAACAGGAAGAAATATTTTAATCTAACTGTTTCAACATACATATCAGAAATACAGCTTTGTGGCAAATATTTCAAAAATGCCATCATTCCTGACACTTTATGTAAGATTTGCTAAATTGGTTGAGTGAGTCTAATACCAGGCTTAAAGCATATCATGATATGTCAAACTGGATTAGCCTCTGAACCACTGAGGATGAAGTTTAGTAGTGCATGGATTACAGACACTGAGTCAATCCTGTCCGCAGGCTGTTCACCCCCCCTCACAATCCGTCTGTACTCTTTACACTGGCACACGATGTAATTGAGTGGGAACTATGTAAAACAGTCACTGAGCCTCCTGAGAAAGCCTAGAAATGTCCCCCAGGGAGCAGCCAAACCAAATCACCCAGAGACTAATGAAAGATGTCGCGTAAATATTAACTAGAGATGGCGACGGACACTTCCTGTTCAAAAAACTGCAAAGCTGGTGGGTAAGTGCAAGTGCAGCGACCCAAGCAGGAGTCTCGAGGAAGCAAATGAGGAGGAGACCAGCTGATGCTTTGATGATCAGTTATTTCTAGAGATAAAAGTAAACAGACTTTTCCTGACACTCCCTTCCCTATGTTTGAGCGTGTGCAGCCAATCCAGACCCTTCCCCTCAGGCCCTTTAACTTTCCTCACTCCTCAGGTTGTTACCTCTCCAAGGCCTCCTCTCTCTCTCTCTCTCTTTCTGTGTTGTCAACACAGCTTTGTGCTAAGCCAGGGTATCTCCAAGAAGTCTGTCTGCACTGGAGTTGACAAGATAACAGCTTGATACATACAAACTGGACATTGAAAGCATGGCAGGAGCTTGCAGGCTGCATCTTTTACCCCCAGACTTGACCAAAGGCCCAATGGTTAAAAAATGTGCGCTACATTAGCCTCTCAGGAGCCAAACACTTGTTAAAGTGCCCTCCTTGGTGCCAAGCTTGCTCTAAAGTGCCTTCTTGGGGGCCAAAACATATACCAAAGTGCCCTCCTGGTTGGCAAACCACACTAACCTGCCCCTTTGGCTGGTAAAATCATGATAAACGTCCCTCCTGGGAGCCAAAACACACACGTAAGTGCCATCTGGGAGACCAGAATCACACATAAGTGGAGCCTCCAGGCAAAAATGTGTGCTGAAGTGGCCTATTGGCTCCACAACATGAACTTAGGTGCCCTTCTGGGTGCCAAAATATGCAAAAGTGCCCCACCCTCAGCAAAAATGCATGCCAAAGTGCCCTTTTCGGTGCAAAACATGACCAAAATGCCCTGTTTGCGACCAAAATGTGAATCAAAGTGCCCTCTTGGGATCCAAAATACACAAAAGTGACCCCTTTCTTTGAAAATGTGTGCTCAGGTTCCCTTTAAGGAACAAAACATGGGCTTAAGTATTCTCTTGGGATCCAAAACTTGTGCTGAAGTGCCCCCTCCCTGCAAAAATGTGTGCTGAAGCGCCCTCTTGGGAGCCATATTTTGTGGTGCTGGCGCCTTTTTTCCCCCCTGCCCCTTAAAATGTCTGTGCCATGTCACTATGACCCACATTACTCAATTATGATAGAATATAAAAAGAGGTAGTTTTATGTAAATCCTTATAACAAAGGAATAACAAGTGCATAAAACAAACTGTCGCTGACTAGTTTCCTCCCAAAGATGTTTCAAATCCCTCTCAAACTCTCTAAATCTGTCACTGGGGTTCAGTTTTGGTCTCAAACATGTCAAAACAAACAATGCAAAATCTCTGATGTGTCAAAAAGCAATAATGTCGCATGGAATTATAAATAAACAAGTAGAAATGTCACCAGGGAGACTCAGTGACCTTTCTATTTATGGGTAAAAGTTGGCCTGAGGGGCCTGTGAAGGACTTTACTCATTTCCTCTCTTGGCTGCTTCACAAACATTCTTCCAGTTATCCTCTTTTTAAAGACCTGTCACGTTGAGATTTCCAAAGTGGCAAGGATTAATTCATAAAAAGGATAATTCATAAGAAAAAATCCCAAGCATAGAATGAAAAGACTTCAATTGAAATGAGACTAAACTGGTTGCCACAGTGTAACCATAATGTTTTCCTCCAGATTGCAAAAGAAGGAGATGACTCCACGGAGGGTGACACAAATCAAAGTGAAGCATCTTTGTTATGTTTCATTAGTGTCAGTGGAAACTGTTACATCGAAAGTTATTCTGTAGTGTCTGCATGTCAGCCACAACTGTGACTGACATGCAGCTTTATACAACCTTATTTGGGAAACAGGAAACTCCATGGTTAGAGTCATGCCTGCATCTCTTTTAGCCTATTCAGACCTAACTTCCCCTCACTTCCTTTTGCTGCAGAGATCATTTTCAATGCATTTCAAAACGGTTCTCTTGCATTACTACTGTATAATAACAGCAAAGTAGAAACAAACTTACTCCAATTGCGCATGCATTGTTGCTCTAAGCACTTGTCAGGGCTTATAAGATCACTAACTGTACCTTCTACAATGGCCAACGCAAAAGCAATGCATATTGAACACATAACAAACGGCTAAATACTCTTTATTTTTTCCAGTTTGGTATTTTTAGAGAAAAATTTAACTCATAAGTTCGTTTGGCATCGACTCCAGCTCGTATTTTACCTCGTGTTGCCTAAAAAGTTCCTGGACTACGCATTTAAAGTTTGCAAAGTATCACAGGTATACAGTTCGACAGATGCACTAAAGCATCATTAATTACAAACGTCTCCTCACAGCTGGCTTCATTACATACTCACATGATGTTGAGGAATTTGATTTCAGGGGAGTTTGGACTCGAAAAGTCTGGATTTGGAGCGTCCGACGATGACGAAGTACTCCACAAAAGACACAGTCCAAATGACCCCCGTTCAATTCGGAGCCTTAACATTTAAACTGCGCACTGGAGCACGAGGGTGGAGCTGCACGAGCTTTTCCTCCTCCTCCTCCTCCTCCTCGCGCATCGTTCAGCTGCAGGCTCCGTCAGCATCATGATCAGGGCAGGAGGCAGAGGACATGCGCAGAAAGGATGCCAGGTCTACAGAGTCACAGGGGGGCATCATGGGAAAGATGGGGCTCTTTTAACTTAGTTATTTATTAACAAATTCAAATTTTAATCCCTTTAATTATTATACTTACTGATGTACTTACATTATTATGCATATATGCTTGAATTTACATTTATTTTAAGTAAATCTTTTATCAGCTCTTTAATACCTAATTTTCAAAATTTAATGAAGCATATTTTTCTCTCTCCTGCTCTATTATGTGAGTAGGCTTTCTCATTGTCGTATTTATTTATATTAATTTCTCGATGTTTGACGTCTTATCCTTCATTGTTTTCTAGTTATTTTTTCTATTACCTTCTCGTTTGCAATTTTTTTTTATTCATTGCTTCTGAGTAATTTCGTTGTTAATGCTTCTGAGAAATCTGAGCCACACGTAGCCTTGTGCTTTTCCGTCTGATTTCGTCAGAACAGTTCATTTGAACTGCACTGAGCGCATTTTTCCCTCTTCTTTTACTCAGGGGACTAGTATCTGAGTTTCACAGGCATTGGGAAAGTTAGTTCACATCCTCTAAGCTCGTTGTGCCTCCGGTGAGTAACATCTCCTGTCTATTTCTTTGTTTTCTTCAGTTCCTTTTACATGATATGGCTCAAATACAAAGTTAGTGAAGAAAGGTGGTGAACGCTCTGCTGCCTCTTTAAGATCATATCAGTTCTGGGTGTATTTTGGAGGACGATTTCAATGAGCTTCTTCATTGGGATAAAAGAGATGCATCCATATCTAGTGCTATTGATCCCGATCGTATTCGCTTCTGTGTGTAAAGGTAAGTAAAACAATTACTTTCACTTTGTAATGTTTATTATTAAAGCCTCATCAAAGCATAAAGATAAAACATGTTCAGACTTGCTTTCATGTGACCTGTCAAAATCCTGCTGACTGTCAGATGTTCCTCTGTGGTGACTTTGTTTTTGGTTTCATAAGATAACGGATGAGTCGATTGGCTTTGAAAACCCTCAACTTTAAATTTGCATTATCTGCTCTTTGAAAAGTAATATTTTTATTAACAGCCACAAATTGATCTGAAAATTGAGGATAAAAACGGGAAACTGCATGGAAATCAGCAGCTTATTTGTTTACTATATCGCTATGTATGATCATGATATTTAGAAACATATCTCAAAAAAGTTTAGATTTTGTTTTCTTAAATAAGGATGTAATAATATTTTTAAGAAGTTTTACTACAGCAGAAAAGCAGAACAGAGTCTATCATTGATTTGACAAAAGTCTTTAACATTGATATGTCATATGAAGCCTGAAGAACAGGCTAAGTTTACTGCCTTTGAAAAGTTACATTCTTATTTGTATGTATGGAGCTGGTCAGGGAGGATCATGTGGACAGAATTAAAAAAAAAAAAAAAAAGTAAACAGTAAGTTTTTTTTTAATGTTGCTCAATCATATAATGTTTCATTAACTGGGATATTATGATAGTACAAGAAAAAACAAAACAAAACAAAACAAAACAAAAATAAACTGTTTGCCAAGGCTTCAAGATGAAGTGTATAAGAAATCTGCAGTGCCACAAAGAACTATGTTCTGGGAAAGCAGCAGGATCACTATTGACAAGAAAAAAAAAAACATGATTCCAACCAGATGAGACACTGTGCTTTGACGACGTTGTGGTATGTTGTGCTGGACCCTGTTTTATTCATGGTCACACTACAAGGAATACCAAACCTTGGATGTTTGATTTTGGTTTTGGTTTTGATTTTGGATGGCATGACAGTTCCTGACTGTTTTAGACTGTTTTTGGACTGTAGACAGACCATGACTCATGTAAAGATGTGCTCATTGAAGATGTTCAAAACTGCTCAAATTGTTTTCTTTGCACAGCAGTACAAGTTCTTTTCGTTTCCTCTAGGTCAACATTACAGCAAATGCAATGTTGTCCCTAAAGATCAATACATGGAAGTGGGGTCTGATACCAAGGTAGACTGTCACACGCCTTGTGCGCACGGTAAAGTTTCCTGGAAGCTGAACAACAAAGCGATAGATGACAGCTGGTCAACCACGGTTAATTCTTCACTCACGGTTCTGTCTCTGAGGAACGTCACTGAGCAGATCGCTGAAGTATTGTGCTACAGTGCAGATGGGGAAGTTCTTGGAAACGCAACCATCAAAACATACTGTAAGGACTGTTTTTGAATCCAAATACTGGCTGAAGGTGGTATAAGAAATCTAATAACAAAACAAAGATGGTTCTACATATATCGCAAATATGATGAGTTAACTGATGAAAATGACTAACAATCTAAGGAGGATCCAGCAGTGACCCTTGGAGCACCTCATCCATTTCAGCTAATTTAGCATCAACTAACAAGCATGAAGTGTTTTGCATCTAAGCTGGACCTCAGCCCTCCTTGAATTAAATGCAAATTTAGATTTATGACTTTGTTTTGTTGTAGCAAGACCCAGCAAAATAAACTGCATCTTGGATAATGAAAATCAGGAAAGATATGGGGTTCCAGAGCTGCTGAGATGCAACTGGGAACATCAGATTAATCCTTCAAAGTACACAACCTACACAGTAATGAGGTAGGTTTTAATTTTTTTGACTTATGGGTGAGAGCAAGTGCATGAACAGTTCATGGAACAGTAATTTTGAGCATGGGACTTTTTTTTTAGATGGGACCCATCTCAGAGTGTAATCTGTACTTCACATGAAACAACGTGCACATCCAGAATTACATCACTTCAGATACCCCTTCAGGATGATATATACATCAGCATCACAGTGAGAGCTAAATCTGCAGATTTTGAAGCTTACTCTGAAAGTCAAGAGTTTATCCCTTATCGCATGTGTGAGTAATAAAGTAAATGTTGTTGAAAAATATACCAAAGGAAATTTTTCTGTGTTTAATGTTGTTTTGGCATGCTCCTCAGGGAAAATAATCCGTCCGAAGATTAACCTGAGTTCCCACCCAGACCATGTTTTGGTTAAATGGACTCATATAGACGATTTCACAATGGTAAACCATCACTGCCAAGTCAAATACAAGAAGGTATATCGGTCTTTGATCACTTGAATGCATTGCGTTCTTAAACTGTGAAAACAATATTGAAGTCAGATGTTATGATGGTTGCATCCACACCAACACAAAGTGTGTTTCCTCTGGTTGTTGAACTGTAAATTGTTTCACCGGCTGCTGCTAGAATCAAATTTCCCCTTGTGGTTGAAAAAAGTCTATTCAAATTTGGTATGAGGACTGTTTTGACAGCACTTGTTTCCTGTCTAGGCCAACGTTGAAAGATCACCAGAGGTAAGAGACAAATTCAAATTCAGCTCACACCAAAACAAAACTGTCATGTTTCAGTATTAAGCTTTCCAAGATTATGTTAAAGTTTTGTGACCTAATGTTTCTGTTTCATTCAGGTGGTGATTAATAAAACCCTGGACCCTGCAGAGAGTGGAAAGTTAACCATTGAAAATCTGGAATCTTGCAGCACGTACACATTCACTGTCCGCTGTGCTTTGGATAAGGCACCATGGAGCGACTGGAGTCTTAAGCAGGGAATTCTGACACAACTTAACAGTAAGGTTAACTTTCAGACCACTAGCATTAGCATTAGCATTAGCAACAACTAAATGATGTACCCAAAAAGCTCTAATTGTTAAAACAGCAAACTCTATTAGAGTTCTTAATATAACACTGAGGAATTGCGAAGTCCTTCGGACCTTGTCTTGATTTTTCAGGTATATCGTCACAGCTTATGAAACATTTGTGATGTTTTTGGTGCTTTTTAACAAATTAACACCAGCTTTTCCTAAGAATAACTCAAAAACAAATGTAGAAATTGTCAAACCTTGTTATTTCTTGTCTTCAGAGAAAAAACCACCCAAAGTAGTGAAATCTAAGTTTCGTGTTGGGACTTGAATGTGAACATTCAAAAACAGCCAAAACAATTTTACAAGTTAGGTCTGTGTATGGCTCACGCAGCCAGATGTCAGAGTTAAAAGATGTACCAGAAAAAAAGAATCAGATCATTTCAGACCTGAAACATGAGCACAAGAGGTTTTACAGAGGAAAAGGTGACTCATTTACAAGAACAAGTTAATATTCACAGTTATGAAATCTAAATAGACAATAAATGAGGAATCAGTGATCATTAACAAAGCAGCAATTACAAACTAAAACAGACAGAAACCTGGAATAGAACCAGAGTCACAAAAAACATCTGCTGGACAAAGAGAAATAATAACAACAAAATCAGGAACTGAAATGAATGCCTGGAAATACTGAAATTCATGGCACCAAAATCTCTCACGATTTAACTCTTAGTTACTTTCGATCAGGTTTTTTGGCTTCAATTTGAGACAAAAATGGATTGTTTGATATTCTAGTCCTGTTGAATTTTGGTTCATATTAAAGATAATTTGCTTATTTTCTAACCTTGTACAGTGACAGAAGTCAAGCTGAACCTTTGGAGGACAATTTCTGAGCCGCTGAAAAATGGATCAAGGAAAGTTCACGTCATGTGGATGGTAAGGAAGAATAAATCGTTAAAACATTTCTCTAATTTCCAAATTTGCACTTACACTTGAAAACCAAAATTTCTGTCCACAAATAACTTTATCTACACAGGGGATTCCTCCAGCATGCAAAGACGCACTAACCTACAGTATCAAGCTGATTCCTTTGAAGGAGAGCCAGGCAGGAGCAAATAATACCGAAACTATCTTGTGTGGCAACTTAACTTGTGATGGTTATGTGGATGAGGATACGCACAGAATCATTCTCACAGTCCTCAAAAATGACATCCAATTTATACAGGGCGCTGTTCATGTCCCAGTTGTTGGAGAGAGTGAGTCTAAATGATATCGATTGTGCATATTCAAACAGAAAACCACAGCAACACATTCAATAGAACAATGCTTTCAGCAAATGCATGTGAGTGATCTAATACATTATCAGGCTCTCAACTTCTTTTCACTTCCTCACATTTTGGCAGGCCTCCCTGAAGTTACCAACATCCAGACATTAACCCTTGCAGGCGGGATCCTGGTTAAGTGGAAGGCTCCAGTTCAGCCTGTCAGCGGCTACATGATTGATTACACCCATGATGGGAATCAGTACTACTGGCAGGAGAGCAGTTACCCAAATATCACACTTACTGGTAGGTTAGAGAGCAGAGAGTGTGTGTCAAAACACAGAAACTGAGTCATTGTCTTTTCTGCTCTGATTCATATGAGTTACCATATCTCACAGTTGGATCAATTTGTGGGATATCGTTTATTGTCTGGGCTGATGAGAATGCATACACTGGGGTCTGTTCTGCCCACTTCCTCTCACTAAAACAAAGTATCATGACTAAAGCAACCTGGAAACAATATCAGAAATGCTCAGCAGAGGGAAGAACTGCAGAAATATTCACATCTAGTATTCTCCAAACTTGTGAGGGGAATTTAAGTGTGTTTGTCCACAGGATCTGGGCCTTCATTTTAGCTCTGGGGCAATTCATTTACCCCTGACAATGGCCCTGCCTGCAAGAGTGACCCTGTAACTTGGAGACCTTCAGCTGAATGTGTCAGTGGATATCCAGTTTACAACAGCTGTAAAACATAGAGAAAGTCTTAGTTCCCTGGTTTATTTTTGTGTTCGTGTATATTTATCACAATATCCACATCAGATAAGGATTCAATGATGATCTAAAGCTGTTTGAGAAGGATACATCCTGCTGCAAGTCCTCAATGAACAGGCTTTTTATTTTGGCCAAAATGCCAGTCAATCTTAGGCCCTGTTGACGAAAACACTGTTGTATGCATGCTAGGCCTGCAGTCTGTGATATACCTGTAGGGGCTGTTTACACGGCAATGATTTACAGGCCGAAGCAGAGGTAGGCTGAACATCTGGCATGTGTGTAAAACGCTTCTTTGCATTCATTACATACAGAAAGATGAAAGCTGTTTTGAGATTTTTGAAACAGCATCAGTTGGTAACAGCTTTGACACTAGTGCTTCAACAAATCCATCAGCAGTGCAATAAAGCACAGTTAAAACCGGGACAGGCTGAATATCCTCCATGCTAGCAGGCTAGCTGCTGTGCTACTCTCATTACATCGTCAGACCTCATCTTCTATGGTGTCATTTTTTGTTGAATCACCTTCATCCTTTGTTTGACTGCCCTCCACTGGTGTGGCTGTGTGTTGCAATTACTTTTATTTTTGTCTCATATGTCACTGGCTTGGTTCTCACATTATCTTCCAAATTTCCAGGTTTGAAAAAAACAAGCATGTCTCTGTGCTTCTAAGAAGTTTATGTCACATGTTACACGCTCAACAAGTTCAGTCAATCAATCTATCAATCAGTCTTTCTTAATATTGTGCCAAATCATTGACATTATCTCTAGACACTTTGTTGGTGTGAGTGAATTTTATTTTATTAACAGAGACCCAACATCATGACAAGATAAAAAGTCTTATCTCATCTTAACCCACCATGAACCCACTTTGCAGCATTTGGCAAGTTATAATAGCATGGAAAAACCTCCTTTTAACTGGCAGAAACCTTGGACAGAACCAGACTCATGTTAGGCAAACATCTGCCTAGACTGTGTTGGGGTTCATCATCTTAGTTTAGTCAGCACAGATGAGCTCATGCAAAGCTGGTGCAACCTGTGACAGTAGTTAAATGTTGCATGTCTGTCTGTTTTCAGAGATTTTCATATTCTCCTTCCCCCCACAGACCTCCTGGACAAAACACGTTACAACATCACAGTAACTGCTCTCTTTAATGGCAACACAGGTCATGGCACACAAACCCTTCAGATCTGCTCGAGTTTCGGAGGTAGATTGCCACAATTGTTTTGAAGTTGATAAAACAGTGTTATTTCTTTGCCTGTCTGATTTTGGAACCTCATCTATACAGATCCGGCTAATATCACCATCGTCAGTGTCCAGGTGTATGACAGGAGTGTGGTTGTGAATTGGGTTGTAAAATCCGAGGTGGACTGCAGTGGAGCTGTTGTTAGTTACACTGTCTTCTACCACATGGGGAGTGGACCACAACTCAGTAAAGACTCCTTCCACGTGTTTGTAAATGATTCAAAGATGTTGTTTCCTTTCCCCCTTTATTGACTATTCTCTCCTGTTTTTCATCCAGATGTTTCTCTGAATGGCTCAGAGCAGTACGTCAATTTAAAAGATCTGAATCCAGACACTCTGTATCATGTTCACATCAAAGCCACAGCTCTCACTGGGACGACCGAAAGCAGCCCATGGCAGTTTAAAACCAAGAAATTTGGTGAGTTCTCTGGTGAACACTCATTTAACACCAGCTTTAGGAAATGCCAAAGAAATCCAGAGAAATCCAAGAAATCCTGTTCCTTCTTACTTGAACCAACTAGTCACATAAACAAGATTAAAAGACATAACCTTAACCATAAGTCAGTGAAGACTCTCAAAGAAGCCGCTTCATACAACAAAACCATTCATACAGCCATCATCTCAAGGGTTCATCCATCCATCTATCAGTACATCCACCCTACAATATTCCTATTTACCTATCCATCCATTTATCTCTCCATTAATCTGTATGTAGTCCCCCCATCCATCCATTGATCCATTTATCTCCACCATTACACTTTAACTGACTTGTAATGTTGTGAGTTAACTTCACCTTTTTAAGTTTTCTTAGAAATATTCATTTCAGAATACTATAAACATTTCTAGTAGTGAGAAGAAATTGTTCAATGTTATTATCATTAAGGTATTTCTGATGTGAGGTTTATTTATTTTTTTAATTCCTACATTTTTTTAACAGACCCGAGGCTCCGCACAGCTCTCCTCATCTGTGGAAGCTTTGCTATGATTCTTATGTTATTTCTTGGTATAAGCTGTGCTATACAGTAAGTGTGAGCTTTGGATTTTTCTGAAATTTTTTTTGTACTGAGTTAAAAATTCTGAATTGTCAAAAATTTGTTCACTCTATGTCACACTTCTTTTGAGGTGGAAGAAAATCAGTGAGAGGCCTATACCAAATCCTGGACTCAGCTCTGTGGCGTTGTGGTCATCTTCAGGGTCTCATGAGGTAAATTGGAATGGCTAATGGAGGAAGTTGTTTTTGTTCTTGGTTAATTTGAAAATAAAAAGTTATCATTCAAGACAAGGCTGCATTGTTATAAACACCTGGCTTTGGTCTATTACTCAATTAACTATAACTGGATAGTAACTTTAATTATAAAATACGTAGAACCGTAAACAAAGATGAGCTGATCATGAAAAACATTACTTTGAAAATGAAATGCAGGAGTTTTGTTTCCATAATTTAACCCTCTAATGCTTTTCCAGGCATCAAAGTTAGCCTGAAACTCCTCATATCTGGAGTATGTTAAGTTTGATTGTGCCTGGCTTGCTTTAACGTCAAGCACTCTCCAAAATGCAATAGTTTACACTCATCTACATTGTCTCTGATACGTGCGGGTAAACTTTGCTGTAAAGGTGAATATTAATTTTTTTAATACTTGGGAACTTTTGGATGTGACTTCCTTCTTTCTGTTTAATTTTCACTTCAAAATAAAAGCTCCTTCTCTCTAAAGTGACCATTGCTTTACTGCCATAAATTTGACATGTACTCCCAGTCATCCATTATTATCTTTCAAAAGACGACTCTCACTTGCTTTTATTCATCTGTGCCTTCACAGGAAACTTTACCAATTCCACCATTCAGTAATCCACGTGAAAGCTGCTGTGTCAGAGTTTACCCAGAGGAACTTGAGGGAACTCCAGCATCTGTTCAACCTATGGACTGTGGTAAACCAGCCAGGCTCCAAACGGAGGAATGCACTGTCCCTGATGTTATCCCAGCACTAGACTCACCAAGTAGAGATCCAGGGGGATCTGTAGAGATGATACATCCGTCGTCTTCTAGAGAATCCACAGCTCTGTTTCATTCAGAGAGCAACCAGTCCATCCCATATCGAAGTCAGGGCTCAGTGGGAGCTCCGGCACAGAGGACAAGCAAACACAATAGGCGTGCTGTGGTGAAACAGCAAGAAAAGACTACAACGCCGACTGTTTATTTGACTTTGGACATGTTTCCAACTGGCAAAAGACAGCTGAAAGAACTAGAAACCAAACAAAAGGATACATGAAGAGACAGGACCTGCCAATCAGTTTGGAAAGAAGCAGGTGTTGTGACATCATTTGATGATGAGCGTCATGGACTGCAGCCCAAAGCAAACTGTCCATAGATTTTGATTCCTAAAGGTCTGGAGATTGTTTTGTACCTAAGTCTCACTTGTAACAGCACATAATGTAATGATGTAATAATGATAATAATTCCAAGTACATTTTTCAAATTACAAAAAGTTAATAAAATGACCTTAATCACAAGCCATGTGAAAACTAACGTGCAAGAGGAGACTTATTTATTTATTTGGAGGTTGAGGGTAATTTGGCTTATTTAACAAAAGACATGACAATAGTGCAGCAGGGTTTTTATCTATGGCACAATTCGTTTTTGTTTTTTTTAACCTAAATTTGATTTTATTCTTTCATTCATCCATGTTTGTTTTTCAAGTTTCTTTATTAATAGAGCGTATTTCAAGTGCAACTCAATGTACTTGACAACTGATTAAAAAATTACAGCATTAAACCATTAAATTCACACAGAATTGAAAAAAAAGTAAAACTATAACAAACTAAAAGTAAAATTTCCAAATCTTCAAGGTGACCAAACAGGTGTAGGTTGAAGCTAAAGCTCATTTAAAACCTAGACCCACTTATCTTACAAAAATACATACAAACAAAACAATACCAAAACAAAACCAGAAAAACAAAACAAACATCAAAGACATTGACAATGAGTGAATCACAACAATATCATATCAATTTACATTTTCCATGGTTTGTTTCAAAACCAAATGAGTCTTGTACAGTTTTTTTTTATTTATCTATATACTGCATTTTTTTCTTTCTTCAGAAGAATTCAACAAACTTACTCACTTCAACTGACAGTGAAATTTCAACTTTTTTTCCCATTTTATTTCTGTTTTTTGAAAAATGAATGTTCCCTTCATATTGCACTAACTGTCTCTCATTATAAACAACTTGTGGATTTTTTTTGTGCATGCATGGACACAGGATCTTCAGAGGTTATATGAATGAAGAATATTTACGCCTAAGGCCGACCTCAGTTCTATTAGTAACTTGTTCATCAAAATAAGGTGATAGAATTACAACAAACTCTACGCTTTAATTCACTGCCCAGTGATGCAATCTGTTCTCACTCCTCATAAGGCATGATGTCCACATGCACAGGAATCCCCCCTTTACTGTAACAGCTCCAGAGAGATTCCCCAAAGCACATATTTCACACGCTGAATGTGAGTTCATGAGTGTGTGTGTTTGTGTGTGTATGCACGAACGTCCCATAGACATTTTCCTATCTTTACGCACATCACATTCCACCTCCGCAAACTTCCCTCCACCCTCCACCTCTTTCTTCCAGAGTCTTTCTGATGGAACTTTCTATATAAGGACACCAATCTATTAGCATCAATAAATCAAGAAGGCCGGGGGCTGTTTTGTGCCAGAGTTGCACACACTGCGTGGTTGTGTGTGGAAACTGATGACAAACCAAAGACACTGAGGAACTCCGGGCTCCCTCTGGTCAACATCACGCAGAAAGGGGGTGGTGTTAACAGGGAGAAAACTCTGGTTGAAAACTCAGGGAGTCGAGGTGAGAGACAAGGCAGAGGGAGGGATGAGGAATGAGACAGGGAGGAGGAGGAGGAGGAGGAGAGATGGCGACAAAGCAGCAGATACACTGAACAGAGAGGTTGCAGTGTGTGCCATATAAGGACAGTGGGGTCTGTATGGAATCTCCGGAGCTTTCTATGTTACTTTCAAAGTCGAGCACGGACCAACATCTCCAAGAACAAGTGACTAAATATGGTGCAGCAGCAATAGCAATGCTCAAACAAATATAGTTGTTTCTTTACGTGAAGTTAGCTATAAAACAGCATTATGACTTCTGGAGTGACAGTTAACAGAGACATTACCAAGAAAGCATTATCCAAACTTCATATCTTACTCCTCCTGGTATAACGTTTACCACATGATTATTGAACTATTTGATGCTTTCTGTGATAATCTCCTCTCATATAGGAGCATATGCTATAACTGCTGTCAGAGTAAAGGTCAGATCCGTATTTTTATGTGATGTATGGTGATCCATGCTTAGAGAAAGTAGGAGGGGAACCTGAATAAAACTTAAAGTGGAAACATGAGGGAACTATGTGCTGACAAGAGGCGTCATGACTCAACTTTGGCTAAAACATTCATCCTCTCAGGTCATCTGGGACAGAGAGTAAGAGCATGTAACTTACCAGAAAAATGAACAAACAAATGATAAGAAATGTTGAGGAAAAGAGACTTTTGGAGTGTTTGTGTACAAAACTAATCAAAGAATGCATTATTGCTCAGTTGAAAGGATGGAGTGAATCTTAATAAAAATGTTATCTTGCCATCAAATTCATGAAACAGAAGAAGCAGAAATCACTTCAGAGTCCCACAGAACAGCTAAACAAACGGCTTTCATGTGTGCAGCGCTTCATTATGCACTTCAGTATATTTTCAGTCACACATGACCAGCGAAGCAGAAACCTGTTTCATATAGGATGCTTAATGTTTCTGTAACCTCATGTCCATAGATGGACATGTATTGGAGAGAAAATATGTTTATGGATACGTTTGACTCTCAAGGAATGCAATTGGACTCTAATCTGAGCTCCGGGGGCAAACATCAGTTCACTGTTCTGCATTTAACACTATTTATACAGCTGTCTCTTTTATAAACAACTAATTCATAAAGAAAAATGCTGCCCATTAGAAGGTAATCAGACAATTTTATACTCATGTGCCATTGTTGAACTGCCCCTGCTTATACAGTCATTTTCACGGTAAAACTCATACCTGCTGCCATTTGTTTGTTTTTGTTTAGAAGTTAATCATGTAAAACCAGATTCCTGATTTCCAAGGCCCACATAAACTCAAAATTGTATCTATGGGTGTCCATATCAGTTTTTTAGCCCCTGATTCTGAGTGATTTTAGTATCTGCCAATACTGAGTCTCGCTCCAATACTTCTATAATGCATTAAAAAATGAGGAAGAGCAAGTTTTTTCATCACAATTGAGACAAATTCACGAGGTAAGAATTGAGTTTCTTGCAGCGTTGAGATCTGATTCCCTTATTGTCATGCATTTGAACTTTTTTATATTTGGCACCTTCATAATCAATCAGATTTAAAATGCAGTGAAGTAAAACATCATTGCCAGAAAAAAATTAAATTACTGATTTAAATAACATAATGAAATTGTCAGTTCAGACAAAAGTTACGCATTGACAGGAAAGTAAGCACATGCATTCAGTTACTTTCTGTCCTGCTTGGAGAACATGTGCACTTAGAAACAAAATTGTTTAAAGTTGTCATAACAATCCATAAACTAAGTCACTGTTCAGAGTAAGGCATACATTACAACTTCTGCAAAAGCTGCTTTGATTGTAAATGGACACATTTCATCTTAAGTCTCTCTGCTCCATTAGGGACTTGGGTAAAAACACTCACTACATTATTACCTCATTAGATAAACTTATTTGAGCACAATGATCTCATCTATCAAACTCTGTACAATCAGTAATACTGGATAAAAGCATGATGCAGAGATACAAAACAAATGGGATTCTGGATCCTGGAGATGTTTCATGGATTATGTCACAGTAAGAGATGCATCTTGAAATCAGCATCAGAGATCAGGCTGAGAAACAAACTGCCATACTCGTACATAATCAGTTCCAGAAACTGAGGGCTTGAAGTCGTGAGAGATAAGGAAGTCAAGTTTCCTTAAATGGTGAGAAAGGAACTGACATGCTGAAAGTACAGACTTGTTGTTTGTGTTCCCAGCACAGGTCTGGTCTTTGTATATAGGCCTATGTTTTTCTGTCTGTAACACATGAACTCTAAGAAATAAGAGAAGTGCCGGCTACTTTGTGAGACCCCCCAAAAGCATCTTAATAACAGTTTTATCAGAGGTAAGAACAAAGTATCATGACTAAGGACATCTGGGAGGACAGCTCACAGCAAAGGTGACGACACAGATGGGTCTGGGTGGGTCTGACTTGATGGAGCAACACCATGAGATTGAACTTGATCAGGAACAATTGCAGGAAGAAAAATGAAGATTATTTTGTTAATTGGCATTACTTAACTGTTTTGTGGTTGGAAAAACACCAATTAAACACCAATAAAATTTACTCTTGCAAAAGTTTACCTGCAGATACTCTTAATGATGAAAAGCAATCCATTTTAAGTCTGAAAAACTTGATAAATATGCTCTGTTACCATATTGACAAACTGATGAGATCCTCAGTTCTTTGCCTGATGCCAAAAGTTATCGATTGATTTTTAAGTTTTGTTATTAACTCTTCAACTCTCCAAACGGGCTGGCACTCCTCTACCCTTCTGACCTTTTATAATCTCTTATTTTACTCCCCACCCATTTTTAAATTACACCTCGAAATGAACTTGCCTCTGCTTCAGAATGTGGTTTTTGATCCTTTCCTTTTTAACTTGCTCCAATTATGTCATTCAGTTTATATTTTTGGCCTGTGTCTGTTTTATTGATTCAATTTTTACAGCACTTTGGTTTTCACTCTGTTGTTTTTAAAACTAATTTTATCAATAAATTTGGATTGAATTGGTTATTTCATCTGTGACATATTCGGGCAACATCCTCATGAATCTCTCATTTTTGTCAAGGCTGCCACCAAGTGGTGGTTGGTAAAACAACAATTCAACAAATTTATTTCACAAAAGCTCATACTACCAAAAAGAAACATTTATTTCTGAACATATTAAAAATAATATAAAAGCATCAAACATATTTACATTTTAAAATCGAGGAATGAAATCCCAACTTTCCCAACTCTGCCAAACAGATTAAAGAACAAGGATAACTTTAAGTAGGAAAATCTTTGCTGAAGCTAAAACAGTTTTTTAACCTCCTCCATGTCAAACTCTGGGAGGAATAAGAAAACATATCAAGGATGCAAACCAACAAGATGCTGTGATCATTGTGTGTCAGCAATCAGGGTGTAAAAGTGTCTCTTCATTCCATGAGTCAGCAGATCAGCTTTCTGCATCTTGTCGAGGTTCTGTGCTGCTGCCAGGTGTCGCACCTGGCTTAAAGGCTCCTCTAAGAAATACCTTTCCACTGTTCTCACTGTTCATGAAATGGGACACCAAGCCATAGAGAAGTGGTCTGAAAAGTAAACACGAAAAATCAAACACAGCTAATTATAGCACTTTTGCAATAGTTCATATTTTATTCACATTATTTAACAGTTTATGGTAAATGTTTTGCCGTGATCACTGCACAGAGTCTTATAGCACACTGACTGAACTTACACAGACTTGGAGCTTGTGTCCTCAGTGACCTTCAGCTCATTTGCCAAGAACTGTCGGTCCAAAGGAACCTCAGGTTGGCTGGACTCTGAGAAAAACATCACATTTGAGGTTTTAAACTTTGAGCAAAAAAATAAATCTTTGGGTAAGTTCAGTTGGAAAACACTTGCTGACACCTGAATGAGCCTCAAAGCCGTAAAAGTAAAACAATTTGGCACGAGAGATGGTCTTTAGTTCGCCCACCTGCAGTCAGGACTGATGCTGTGTATCTGTACTTGTTGAACTCCAGATACTCTCGGATGAGCTCGTTGATGAGCAGGTTTTCATGGGACAGCGGTGGACGAGGTTCACGCTGGTCATCCAAGGCGCTGAACACCTCTGCACGGATACGAGCCTTCAGCTGGCCCAGGACGCCCCGGGACTCCAACGTTTCTCTTACGGCTACAATATTTAGATATTTTAGGATTAGACACAGACTAGTTTCATAGCTGAAAACATCAGAAACTCTCCTATGGTGATTTATTATGCTGCAGCCCAAGCATACATAACTGCACGTCAAGTCGGGATATATGTTTACTTAAGTTTTTACTACCATTACAGAACAACTTCCTAACATTAGTGTATATTTGCAGCTTCCAATTTGGCTGTTGCTTCTTTTGAAACAGGACTCTGCTACAAAACACAACATTTAAACACCTCAGTTTTCGACTTATTTATCTAAGAGAGTCACTTCTTTCACCCACCTTAAAAAAAAGCCTTATGAGGTAAAACAGTCGTAATTTAACCCTCATGTTGTCTTCAGGTTTACTCTGCGCTGTCCATTCTGACTGCTTACAAAAATTTCCTCCAATTTTTTTTCATCCATGTTTGTGAAGATGTTTCCAACATACTCACATATTTACTTTTGTGATATATGGTATGATAGACCTTATTTCCATAAAAGTATACCTCTTCTTAGAGTAAAAAAAAGCAAAAATTCTGATTATTTTGCACTAAGGTTATTATTAGAGGTGCATAAATTGATGTAATATCACTGACAGGTATTTGACACAGTGATGGCAGGATATTGTTTTGAAATCATTTAAATTTCTTTATTGCCAGGAAGATGCAACACATTTATATAACACATACATCATTTAACAAAAATAGTTAGAACTAATTTTACATGTAAATACTATTGGATGTAATTTTCAATCAATTCGATGAAAGAAAACCAAAGTTATAACAAAACACTTTTGACATCAGGTTTAATTGACCCTGAGGTTAACAGAAGGGTTAAAAAATACATTCAACTTAATGAACTGAACTGTGAAAAGCGTGTTTTGTTTGTGTCTGAGAGTTGATTTAGTTCTAGATTTTACAGATACGAAACCTGTTCTCTCTTGTCTAAATAGTTTGGTGTGTTTTTTTATAAGGATCTGATACAGTAAAATAATGTTTCATATAATGTAAAACCTGAATCATGTTTTATAAAGACTGTAGACTGTGGCCTGTGAGACTTAGTGTTGACCCCAACAGTAACATAAATACATGTTTCTATACTCTGACAAGGTGTTTTTGGTATTTTGTAGACTGTCTTAAATAATATAGTTCAGATATGACATGATTAGTTACAGTGGTTTGACTTTATTCCCATAATCCTTCACCGTTACAAACAAATGGGAGATACGATTGTGATGCCAACTTCACTGTCGTGCTTCAAATTCTGGCATTTTTACCAATTACATTGTTTTAATACACGCCGAACTATGTACAAAAGAAAAAACGTACCCAAAACAATAAGGGCAAACTCTCAAAAACCCTATATTTCTGTCAGCATAAGCAGTTCTTCTAAATGCTATAGTTTTTGAATGGAGACACGCGAAAATGTGTTAAATCTGAGTTCGTACTTTCGTAGATATTCAGTTTGACTGTCAAATAAACGCGGTCAGTCAGGAAAGTCCGTTGAAAATCTTATTTAGTTTGATTTAAGAATGAAATAAGAACATAAATGATGTATTTTTGAGCTCTTACCACACTTCAGCTCTGTGATGGTCGCCATTGCAACAAGTGTCAACAAACGTCAGTTTGTTTCCGTCCGGATTATAAACTACCGCCATCTAATGGCTGCGTTCATGAACTACAGCCTCAAATACATTAAACTCTGTTACAACCAGACTTTGAAATTACTTACAAACATAACAAGACGTGTTTTCAGCCAGAAATAATTCATAACAATTCACTGATAACCAGGCAAAATTCATCTTGATTTATTAGATCAATTTTTTTCTGACAATTATTATCAATCAAATTTAATGTAAGTTGAATCAGAGTTACTCATAACTTCACTATTCAAGCTTCCATTTATTTTACTCCACATAAAATAAATATCCTAGATTCATAAAAGGCTGGCGGCTTTCCTTTTCAATACATCTGTTGAACTACTACCCTAAAATATTGTTTGGCTTTGATAAATTTTCCATATAAACACTAGGGCTGGGAAGTTGATTAAAGTTGAAAACAAACTTGAAAAGTGGTGAAAAGAGGCAAAAACAGCAATAAAAGTAGTCATAAAAGTAACTGTTAGGTGGCAAAAATGGTCAAAAAGCAACAAAAATGGGTGAGGAGGGGAATCAATCCGGAGTAAATTTGCCAAATGATCAAGAAGTAGCAATACTTTTCTGTTTGATCTCATGTAATATGCTTATTTTCTGAGACTGAATTTTGGGATTTCATTATCTGCAAGCCTTTATCATCAACATTTCAAGGAAAAAAACTTGAAATAATTCACTGTTTATAATAAGGATATGATAATATCTGGGTTTCACTCTCTGAGATTAGTGATCAATAATATTAAACTTTTACATGATGTTCAAACTTTTGAGATGTACGTATACACAAACAAAGTTTCTTTTGTGGATTGTTTTTCTTTTTTGCTACAAGGGTCCTACTGTCCTCCTTCATATGTTTTTCTTATTCAAAACGAGAATGATAATAAAACCATCGTCCCTTTCAACATAGGAATTGATATCAACAACACATAGGAAAAGGAACCGGAGCAGAATAGCATGCATTGCAAGAAAGGAGAAAACTGTCACAACTGTCTCATTTTTGCAAAGCATTCAGCCCTGGTTAATACTTGGGCAAACTCAAGGCTCATTTTGGTCTTGTTTCCATGATTTTAGATGTGATTTTACAGTGCTGACAGACAACTGACAGACAAGCTTTTTGACTTAAAATCAAGCATCACCAAACAGTAGATTCAGATAAATTTTATTATCCAGCAAAATGTATGGATCAAGACAGTACATTATGATAAAAGTTGATGAAAAATGAACAAGCTTGTTATAAAAAGTATAAATATAATACAATCCCTTTAATTTCAAGGACACTTAATACATTTTGTCATATGACATAAATAAACTTTGGGGTTTCTCTGAGAATATATTGTCTAAACCAGTAAGACAAAAGAAAAAATAAACAGTAAATGTCTCTTTTCTTTGAAGAGTTCATTCGGTTCATCCTTCGAATTGAGTCTAAAGGTCAACTTGGACTATTTACAGTCTGTTATGTAAGCACCGAAAGAACAATACAGGTTTTTTTCTTTTAACTTTTGCATAAGTGTGTATGGCCTGAGATGTGCGGTAAGGCAGAGCGACAATCACAGAAAGATTTATCACCGTTGTTTTGAAGAGGCATTCTCTTCATTCACTGTGGTTTTCACTACCGGTGTCAGGTTAGATCTGAGGTCTCTATCGACTTTATGTGTTTACTTTTACAGAAATAAACAACGGCCACAACATAGTTGGACAGCTGCTAATGTCTTGCCTCATTTCAACCTCTCCCTCTTTTTTTTCTCTAACTTATAAAAACTTTGGATTGGCTGCTTCAAGCTGATATTTTGAAAGCAGTGAAAACCTCACTTCCCTTGTGTTCGCCAGCGTTAACCTTTTAAAGGTTAGTGTGTCAGTCCTGTCCCAGTTTCTGGGTCAAGACGGCTAAATAGATTTCTATCAATTTACAATTACAAAACTGCCCCTTTCTTGATATACAAGGATGAAAATAAGAGTAAACATCAATGTGAAAGCCTGAGACAACATCAGAAAATATGTCATGTGCTTCACACTTACAAAAACTACAAAAATAGTACAGCTCCCATTCAAAAAGAGAATGAAATTTTTAAGATTTGTGCCACTCTTTCATTCCAGCTCCTGACTAAATCCCTTCATGGAATAAACTGGCTCCACTGCTCTATGTACAATATTTATAGCTTGAAGAGTCCCAACCATCCACAAAAGCTTTCTTCATGCTCATCATCTGAGGTCAAGGAGCGCACATCTGTGTTCAAAATCAACAAAGAGAGACTGCGACCACAGCCACTCTGGAGATTTACTGACAATGCCCTTATGGGGAGGTGTTCGAGCTGCCACAAAGCTTGGAATGGTGAGATTCGACGTGTGTTTGAGAGCCACACAAATAAGGTGCGACATCCTTTCGTGCTCCACGGTAAGAAGCACAACGGTGACCTTAGACCAGCCCAGCTTCCCGGCACATCCGGTAGAACTGTCCTCGCTGAGTGATGAGATTAGCTGGAGAGTCCATTTCAGAAACGTGGCCTCTGTCCATGACGATCACTCTGAGGAGCAGAGAAAAAAAACAGCAAAAGACGGGTTTGAGATCCAACACTGAAATTTTAACCAATCAGCTGAATTCTATAAATGTGAAACGAGGCTGCTGGCATTTGATTTACACTCGGTTAAACGTAGTTAAAAGAGTTATGACTGTAGAAACAATCTTTTTAGAAAATGTTTAACTTTTTTCCCTTTGGTGGGAATAAAACAAAAAAGAGCCAAATTCACAGCGGTTTTGGTTAAATGACCTAGAACTAAAACAGCCGGTGCTCACAGTTTCAAAACTGGAGCTTTTAAATATTTGGTATTTTTTTGGGCTGAACGCCTTGCAAAAATAATCTATTCTTCCCTACATTGCAATTACAGTTTATGGCGCGATCATGTTTGGGGTTCCCATCTAATGTGTTGTTAAACGGCCCCAATTTTGAAAGCGAACATTAACATCAACTACAGCATGACAACAACCCATGACATTTTTCTTTTTTGCAACTTGTAGCTGTTTAGTGTCCATGTTAGTCACTTTTCACCACTTTTGGACCACTTTTTGCTACTTTCTGACTATTTCCCAAGTTTTCTCCCAATTTTCTTGCCAATTTTTGCTGTTTTTCACCATTTTAGTCACCTTAGACTTAGTTTTAATGCTTCTTCTTGCTGTTTTTGCCACTTTTCACCACCTAGATTGTTTCTCTTGCAAAGGTAGTTTTCGAAAGTTTGTCTTTCTGGTTTGGCAGGGTTGAGTAATACTGTTGTAGAGCATAAAACATGCATTGCAAAAATTGCATCTGGTATTATGACACATTTCAGGTCAAAGAAATATTGCACTGTCTGCAATTAGTATATTGCAGCAGGTCATATTGTGATTTAACCTCATTTGGAATTGATTGCCCAGCCCTAGTATTTCCTAGATGAATTACTTTAAATGATAAACTTTTGATAATGACTGTCATTCATTAGCTCCCTGCCTGTCTCTTTAAGGCAGATTAATAAATACCTGGTGTAGTCCATGATAGTGTTAAGGCGATGAGCGATGGTAAGGACGGTGCAGTCTCCAAACTGAGTGCGGATTGTTGACTGAATGAGCGTGTCTGTCTCCAGGTCCACAGCAGCTGTCGCCTCATCCAAAACCAAGATCTTGGTTTTCCTCAGCAAGGCCCTGGCCAAGCATACCAGCTGTCTCTGACCCAGACTACTCAGACAAAGGTTTGGAGAGAGAGAGGGATACAATCACATGTTGGATTCTGTCTGCGGACTCACTGTAATAACATTTTAGAGACTGACACGGTGGAACAATGGCCAGTTTTATGTGTTTTATGATATAGTTGTGTCATGTACCTCAGGTTTTCTCCTCCTTCTGAACATTCGTGGTTAAGTTTGTCGGGAAGATTAGACACAAAGTTTTTGAGATGAGCAAGCTCCAGCGAACGCCAAACCTCCTCGTCAGTGTAGGTGTCAAAGGGGTCAAGGTTCATGCGGAGGGAGCCTGAGAACAGCACAGGGTCCTGGGAAGGAAAGGGCAGCAAATTTCCATCACAAAAGAGTCCAGATTCATCACATGGTTATTATCTCACAGTGTTTTGTGCTGCAGAGAGCAGTCTGTGTGATGAAAACCAGGACTGAGTTTCTGTTATTCTTACTGTCCTACCTGAGGAATGATTGTAATGCGTGATCTGAGGTCATGGAGGCCAATTTCTGCAATGTCAACTCCATCAATGAAGATTTTTCCTTTGGCTGCCTCCAAGATCCTAAAGATTCCCAGGGCAAGTGAGGACTTCCCTGCTCCAGTTCTACCCACAATTCCAACCTGGAAAAGAAGTTTTGAGTCAGAAATTGTGTCTGCAAAACAGGCATATTTGCATGATCTGGGATTAAGGCAAGGAAGAACTGCAAACTGCGCCTGACTCACTCTCTCTCTTTCGTGAATATGCAAAGTAATGCCTTTCAGAGCCAGCTCAAGGCCTTTACGGTACTGCAGCCCGTAGTCCTGAAACTCCAGAGTGCCTGTTTGGGGCCAGGCTGGGGGCAAGGAGCTGCCCTCTATACTCCAACTGGCCTGAATAAGACAGACAGAGATTGAGTGGAGAACAACAAAGGCGCTCTTTGTTTCACACAGCTAGATTTCAGCCACATTGAAGTGTTTTGTGTCTGGTGCAATGCATTTTTTTATATCTACCAAAAAAACCCACAATGTGTTTGTACATATGTGTATTTAAGGGGATACTGACCTCCTTTTCAGTTTCAGCGTACTCGCTGACTCGCTCCACAGAGACAATATTGTTTTCGACATCAGTCCATGATCTCACAATCCAACTCAGGATCCCAGTCACCTGCAAAATCCCAAGAAATGAAGGTTACTTAAAGTCTTTTTTTAACCTAAACTTAAAACTGCTTCATGAAACACTTCCAGTACGACTGCTGGAGAACGTTTGTGTATGTGTCTCTTACCTGGAGTGAGTGTGACACAGCCAAACCAACGATCCCGGGGCTCAGGGTACTTTTTCCCATCACAGAGAGAATGGCAGCAGCTAAGACCACACCATTACCGACAAACTCCAGATTTACTGCCAGCCACCTAAAGTTATGACATTAAATCAGCCAGGGGCAGTGTTACCAAAGCTAAATGTATTTCTGTAATATGTCACACAAAGCAACGTATGTTCTGTCCAATGTAAGTCTAAGCCATATAAATGAAGTACAACTCAGGAAATGAACATGTATATATAAATTAAGGACATAATAATCATATATGGTCTCACCGAGTTGCCACAAATCGAGGGAAGTAGGACGTCTGATTGAAGTCCACCCTCTCATTGGCCTGCATAATGAACCTGGGCTGATCGCCGAAGGCACGGATCACGCTGGCGCCCTGCACCGTCTCATTGAAGTGGGTGTAGATGGGTGAGCGGCTCACAGCTTCCAGCCTCCGCAGCTGACAGGATGTGGCAACGTAGAAGCTCTGTAGCCCACAGTGGAAAAGTAAAATACCGTCTCAAATGAGTAAAAGCAACAGGGAGAACTGAAGGCTTCCACATAATTCACCGTGAATGTGACTAACAACTATGTCAGCAGGTGTGGAATAAAATACAAGTGAACAGCAAAATCAGCAGGGTTGGTTTTGGAGTCCAGAGCTTTCCAATAACACACTGTAATAAATATCAGCACTAGCTAAGCCACCTTTGAGCCCCCAAAGAAGTAAAGATTAAAGTGAAACAGCAGAGAAAAACCCACCTGGACGAAGGCGTAGAGGAAAGCCAGAGGCAGGATGATGACAGCAGCAAAAGGTGTGGCCATCAGCACGATGATGCAGACCTCCATGAGCTTGAAGACGTAACTCAGCATCATCTTCAAACCATCAGGGACCATGCAGTCGATGGCATCGATTTCTTTGGCAAAACGGTTGAGTAGGTTACCGCTGGGGGTGCACTCGAAGAAAGACATAGGGGAGCGCAGCACGTTGTTCAGCAGGTCCATGTGCAGGTGTCGGGAGGCGATGATGCCACAGATAGAGATGGTGACAGTGGTGCCAAAGATTGCAATACCTGAGGACAGTAAAAAGATGATCAATCTGTCAGACATCAAGGCGCCATTTTTCAGATCAGATTGGATCAAATCTTAAAAATGGGTTGTTCATTTTGGGAAAAATAACATAAAAAATTATCTTAAAATGCTCCAAACTCATTTCAGTAACAAACAAAAATAATGAATTCAGTTTTTCTGTCATTCATCACTGTAAATTGATTTTTAAGAAACAATAATGAGAGATGAACCTGTCGGAAACAATTTCCAACAATTGAATCCCTCACTACACATCCAGTCAGTCCATCATTATGACATCTAGCCTTTCTTTAGTTTAAGATGTTTTCAAAATATCCACAAGATGTATTTGTTAATGCATAGTTGTTGTTTTTTTGTGGCTCAGACGAGGATTAACAAGAGAAATTATGAATGAAAATTGATGCTTTTGTTATTTTTGTGTTTTGTTTAAAATAAGAAACACTCTAAGTGACCCCATGTTGGGTCATGTGACCTGTTGTTCTTTGCAGAGCTGGTATCCCACATTGTGATATGATACTCCATTTAGAGAATTGGTAAACTGGGTGTTGTAACCTTGAAAACTGTCTCTCTGGATTAGGGTGATCCAATCTAATGTTGATTTGAAAAACTGGAATAAATCTATGATGGGTCACCTAATCCTGGATAGCAAAAATTTAGATTTGAATCTCAAAATCTGTCTGTTTTGATCTAGATTGCATTTTTTGAACAACTGGCCCAAGAGGATTCAATATTTCGTTAAAGTGAATATTTTTTAATCTTGTACTAGTCTCTAGTGTCAGTTTTTTTGTTCTTTTGTGCTAACTGACCTTGTACAAAACCCAGAGCCCCAAAAACGGTCAGCTTCAGGTCTGTATCGATCTGGGTGCCGTTGACGACAGGGTCATCAGCCCACATGCTGAGCCAGTAGTTGTAGGCCAGTGAGGCTCCCTGCTGGAAGGCGTACAGGAAGACAATGGGAATGATGATGGCCAAGCCGATGGTCTTGAAGTACTTCTTGTACATGGCCAGTCTGACCTGTTGGAAAAAACGAAACACGGTTATAAAAATAAGTGTCAAGAAAAGCGAAGACTTGGCTTTTCCCTTAATGCCAACAACTTCCCGATACGTTTTTTATTTTTGGTCTCGAACAGGCAGAAACAATCTGTAAACAAAGCCCTTAAACTTTGTATGTATTACAGAAGAGATGTCATCTAAATACCATGTAGAAATGGAAGAAAAATAACCTTTGATTTGTTTTTAATATGAATAACAAAAACCCTCTCACAATCTCTGTTTATTGACTTTAACAAGTCCTTAGGAAAATATGGTGTTGTCGCCTGTTTTTGCTTTGCGAGGAGAAACAAAAACAGTGTAGCTGCCAGGTCACCAGGACACTTAAACAATGAGCTTTAAGAAGCCCAAATACTGCAGGGCTGATGAAAACAATACGTTGGTTTACTACAACAATCAGGCCTCTCACATACAAGCAGATTGACGATCTATTGTTCATTTTGAAATGTTGGTAGGGATGCAACAAAGGCCCAATATGCCAACATCAAAGATTTAATGAAAAAACATTTTCTGACTCACTCTTCCAGTGCGAGCCTTGTCAGCTTCCGTCAGTTTACCCAGATCTTCTGGTATCTGTTCCTGGTCAGTTTCGGACACAGGCTCCATATTTTGCAGGTTGGTATTAGTGGTGTCACCCCTGGGGGATTTTAAGGGTCCAGAGGTCAGGTGTGTAAGATAGATGCTTGGGATTCCAAATATCTTCATGACGTTTAGACAATTTATTTGTTTGCTCTCATACCCAATGAGCTGCTCCTGTGACAGGTCTCTGGAGAACGGCATGAAGTCCACCATGCTGAGGCGAGCATTAGACCGTCTGGAACCAGCTGCGTGGAAAAAAGACAGTTTTAGACCCATTTATAATTCATATAAGTCTTATATTTTTTCTCCTGGGAGTAATATGTCTTTTTTTAAGCTTCATATGAATTGCCTTTTAAATCTAATGCCATGGTGCTTTTTGTCACCTCTCTGTATGGCGCTCTCCTTTCTCTCAGTGTTAGCGAAGGTGTGGATGAAGTCAGCGAAGGCACCATGACGGCTGAGGAGCTCTTGGTAGGAGCCGCTCTCTGTGATTTCTCCATCAACTAGGACCAGGATATGGTCAGCCTGCGGCAGGAAGCTCATCCCATGGGTCACCAGGATGCGGGTCTGTAAAGCAAGCCACACAAGTCAGAAAAATAGGATCTAAGCATAATCCAACACCAAATTGAGGCTTTCTTGAAAACAAAAACGTCAGCAAAGTAGCGGTTTCCATATTATGATAACAACAGAGCAGGTCACATTCTTCTAAGCGGTTTAGGTGTTGTAACACCATGTTTGGGCTCTTTGCAGCCAGGGTGAACCAGGGGAAACATATTTTTCACTTTTTGTCACAAATATTACCTTGTCTCTCAGGACTCCTTTAGGTCCAATGACTTTGTCAAAGATGTGCTGACCCACATGAGAATCAACGGCCGACAGCGGATCATCCAGGAGGTAAACATCAGCCTTTCTGTACACGGCTCTGGCCAGGCTTACTCTCTGCTTCTGTCCACCGGAGAGGTTCAGACCCTGCATGGACGAAGGTTGTTCTCAAGTTATGATAAAACTGGAAGGAGACTAAACTTACTTTTTAGCTCTTTCTTTTTTAATCCTGCAATAGAACCCAAAGACAGCCCCCTTAATCATACAAATATTTTTTAATGGATATTCATGGGGCTCAGATGATGAGACATTGCAATATGTCATGTATGTAAACTGGCTTCTACCAGGGCAAAGATGGAAAGATTAAAAAAGGCACTTTGGTGTGTGTTTCTGCCAACCAACAGGGCAGTTTATCATGATTTAACCAATTAAAGAGACTGATAGAAGTGGCGTGCATGAACATTTTGAAAGGCAGGGGCGAAGGAAAAAAATCAGCCAAGGGGTCGGACAAATTTGGTTCATCAATCAGGGGGGCAAGCATGTTTTCATGCCTGAGAGGGTATTTTAGTATATTTTGGCTCCCAAGAGGACACTTTACAGTGCTTTTTGGCTCCCAGGAGGGCAGTTTATCATGTTTAAACCAGCTAAAGGGGCAGAGGAGTGCAGTTTTGCAAACCAGGATGGCTCTTCAGCATTTGTTTTGCCTCCCAAAAAGTCACTTAAGTGCAAGTTTGGCTTCCATTAGGACACTTAAAAGCACAATTTGGTAATTTTTATCTCTTTCTTTTTTAATTCTGTACCTTTTCTCCAATTTCTGTCGCGTCTCCAGCGGGCAGGATGTCCAGGTCAGGCATGAGAGCGCAGGCCTCCAACACTCTGTTATACCATGATTTCAGTTTCTCACGGCCAAATGTGATGTTATCTTGGACCGTGGCGTTCTGTATCCACGCCTGCTGGGGCACATAGGCTACAGAGCCCTGTGAGGACAGATGTCAGAGAGACAAGAGTCAGTATTTATTAAACGAAACCCACATCTGGGAATAAAACCGGCTTGTTGAACAAAAGCTCAGTACCTTGACAGTGACACGGCCGCTTCTTTTCTCCGTTTCACCGAGCATGGCTGACAACAAAGAAGACTTTCCACTGCCCACATGTCCAACCACAGCAACAAGAGAACCGCGTGGCACGTGGACATTAATCCTGTCAACAAAGACCAGAATTTTCCTGTAAGCATCCCTATGTTTTAAGAGTGGATATTGTTTCTTGTTTTATACAATTTTTCTTGCTTAATCATACCTTTTGAGGCACGGCTGCCCCTCTGCTGACCAGCTGAAAGTGCCATTTTCTATTGCCACGTCCTCCCCATCTAAACAGAAAAGAAAGATTGAGGGTAATGAACAAAACCTGCAATAGAAACCAAAGACAGCACATGTTCGGTCCACCTGAGCGACAAACAAAATTCCCCCTTGAAGTCGGTCGTCAGAGCACAGCCTGGGCGTAATTACAAGTAAATTTGCTTAATCATACAAATTACAGAGCTCTTGCTTTTTCACAAGCTGTCTTAGGAAGTGTTGACAGATTACAGACAGAAGAGTGCAGTATTTTTTTATTCCTCTATGAATCATACGTCTGAATTCATGCTGTGATTTACGTTCAACCACTAAATGGAAACATCCTATAATTACCCTGTCTACCAGTCAGCCCGAGACCCAGGAAGTGACAGTGCACATGATCCATACAAGGCTGTGGTACTCCACAGATATAAACAACAAATCTGGTGGGAAGCTTATATTGATTATGACAGCCTGTGATTTAAGGCGGTGTGCACCATGTAACATAATATGGAAATTGTAGAATTTGAGCGTGCATTATATGCGTTTATTTATTCTATGTAATAGTTTCTGCAAAGGTGGGGCTCTTACCAGAACTCAAAGGAGCTTTTGAGACATTGTCCACTTTAAGTTCCTCAGAGCACAGGTACTTTCCCAGGCGTCTCAGTGAAACCATAGCCTGAAACAGAGTCAGTGGTTAGTAAAGTGACCTATATCCACTATATGTGACCATGAATATAAACCACAACTGGCACAGGAGACGGGAAAAATGTTGTTTTGCCCTCATAAATACTCAATTAAAGTGTCACCTACCTGCATCGTTGTGCTTATGGCAAATGGGAGTTGACTTAGCGGGGTCTTCAGGATGTTGATCAGCGCCATCGAGACAAAGACTTTCTGTGCATCCAGGACGTTCCTGTCATCCAGCGTCACGTAGACGCCAAACATAGAAAATGCAATCTATGGGGCAGAAGTAATTTTCTAAATGTTAGCTCTGCAGCCAAACTGTGGGATTGATGACTTTTAAAGATAGAATTTACAGGATAAGGGTTGGTATTTTCCGATTTTCTCTAATTGTCTAAATATCCCATGAAAAGACCAAAAAAACCATCAGCCTGCATCTGTCTCTGTCTGTCTCTGAGAACTCTCTTCCCCACCCTGTCTGTGGCACTCAGCCCAAAGCTCATTTTACCCCACTGAAGTCTTAAGTCTTTCAAAACAGGTTACAAGTATATAATTTCATTTTTTGTTCCAGATTTTGCCACGCTAGCAAGGCATGGCAGACATCAAATATCTCAACAGCTTTTGGAACAATAAAAAAATCAGCTCTGGTTGAGATGTTCGAGGTCACCCGAGAAGAAGTATTCCTTTTTTGGCACTGCAATAACTTCACTTTTATTGCCAGGTTTGCAGTTGTAGTTCTCTGTGAGGTGTTAAATGGACTTTGATGGATTGGTACAGACATCGGCATAATCCTTGTATCTTTGCTGGCCCCTTTACTTCAATTCTAGTGTCATCAAATAAGTTCTAGTGAGTGCAATACTTAACATTTTCATCTGAATTGAATTATTATTCCCAAAGATTTCAGCCTGATTTCATTAAAACCCACTTCAGGTTTTAATGAAATGAGTCTTTTTGTTGAAAGTTGTCTCAGTTTAATGAACTTACCAGAAAAGAAGAGGAGTTGAACGATGCGATGGAGATAGAATAAAGTATCTGTGACTTCTTCAGGGCTTTGAGCTCTTTTTCTCTGTGTCCCAAAACCTGCTCCAGGAAAGCTTTCTCCCAGGCGTAGAACTTCAAGATCTTTATCCCATTCAGGATCTCGTTCATCAGTCTGATGCGGCCGTCCATAAACTTCATCTGAATCTCCTGTTGACCAGACAAAGACGACTTTATGTGTCATAAATCACCCCAATCTTAAAGTACGGCACAGGGAGTGGGTACATGTTTTTGTGAACACGTCTTTGTTTGCTATTTTACCATTTGTGGAAGTTTTCCTTCACATCATAGAGCTTGTTTTAATCCAGAAAGAATTTATAGCTCGTTACATTTCTGTATCTTTTTTATGATGGAGAAACAACAAAGGGCAAGGGATGTGGTTACTGTATTCAAAAACGAATTTCGATTAAATTGGCATCCAAATTTATAGAACTGACTGTTGTTTTTCCAAAGAAATGAAAAATTATGTCTTCCTACTGCCCACCCTTTCCTTTCATTGTTTTTCAAGCACGTTATATGGGGCGGACATCAAAAGGACAAGGGAGAATGTATCATGCAGGCCAAACACCCACACAGCTCCTCAGCCACTATCCAAACCAGCTGTGGCATCCCTGACCTAACAGATGTCGGGCTACTGGAGTGAAAGTGCGAAGGGTTTCTCTGAAAGCCTCTTACCTGCAGCTTGCTCCTTTTCTTTGCAATGAATCCATTGAGTGGAAAAATGAGGATGACGGTGGCGATCCCTGCCAAAGCTGAGGGGCCGAGATGCTGCGTTAGGGAAGAAGAGAAGAGAAGAAAATGGTGTCAAGGTCATTCGAGTCTGAGTGTGGTTGAATGCGACTGAGCTGTATTTTACACACCTGCCAGAGGAAGAAGAGACAAAGAGCAATTTCAATCGGAGCCAGCCAGACAGCGTTGAAGTAGACCACAAAGTCCATGAGCTTCTGAGTGTCGGCTGAAACCAGGTTCACAATCTCACCCACAGTGCAAGTCCTCCTGGCAGAGCTGTTTATCACCAAAGACTGGATCAAAAACAAGAGGAGAAAAGATTTTAGCTCAGCACAGAAGGAATAATGACATACCATGTTTTTTTCTTAGCTGGATTCATGTCATTAAACTAGGGTGACCATATTCTAAAAACCCCAAAAGAAGACCCCCTACCCGGCCTTTTGGAGAAAATATTCAAAGATACTCAAAGACGACAAAGCAGTTTCAAAACTCATTCATATATTTAAAACAGTCCCCTTCCGTGTGAAGTGAACATTTTCTATGATGTAAACATGTGTAATGAAATGAAGCTTGTTTCCACAAGTTAAAAACACACAAAATGTAAAACTGACCAAGTTGAGATTTCCTTTTTGTATATGTCAAAATTTTGAGATAAGTCAAATTTCAACATTTTCCTCATAAATGTGCTATTCATCTCAGGATTTAAACTTTGTCTATAAATTTAGACTTGATTATCTCAAAGGATTGACTTTTTATCCCATAACTTTGACTTAATATGGGCCAAAAACAAAATCTCAACACTTGTCACAACCACGATGTAAAGAGTGTATATCTGCAGTTGGTCTGTGAAAGTGCATTCCCCCATCAGCATTGTTTGAGTTTCATAAAGTACCCCCTAGAAATAATTTTTCCACCAAAAAGGAGAACATGCCCTGGTGAAGGAAGACGTTTGATCACCCTGATTAAATACAGATTGACCCACCTTCCTGTAAACTAAGCCCATAACAGCGGTCTTCACCCTCATTCCCACAGTGAAACACGTGTACATGTACTGATGGTTAAAGAGGGACTGGAGACAGGAGAGCAGGAACATCAGAGTGGCGTAGAAGTAGCCTTTCCACAGTGGAGCGTCTTCATCTCTCATGAAACCCAGAAGAAGACTGGAAGAAGGAAACGGAATATGGATCAGGGTCTTTTCTTTTGTTTCTACACTACAAAATGTCAATATCTCACCAAGTATTCTTCTAATTTCTAGTCAAAATATCGCATCACATTTAATTTAAGATTCAGTTACAGAAAGGGCAACATTTCAGTCAGATATTGGAGCTTCTTTCCAGATGGATCATCTTGAACATCTTGTGAAGTGAAAAAGCCTTGAAAACATCTTGATTTAAGTCTTTGTCAGTTAAAACAAGACTTTAACACTTGTCATAAGGTTTTGAAGCTACTGTGTTATTCGGTAAAGATAAATCATCTTATTTCAAGCTCATTGTAAGCTCATGGAGACAAAACTTCTCGGTACAAGAAAAATGACTAACATGAGTTTTCGCCTTTTTGAAGGTCAATAATTGCACTAGTATTTAGTGATTATGAGAATATTTTTCAACATATTGATATTAGACATCTCATATCATTTATCTATATCAAGAAAAATGCACTTGTTAATATTGAGAATACACTAATTTTGGGGTATTTCTGGATTCATTGAGGTTAGATGTTTTTACTTTTTTTGTAAAGTCTTTTGCTTGTTCTATTGGCAGATAATACTGCTTTGTTTAAGTTAAATCCCCCATTTTTTATTGTCTTGTTTCGGAGCACTGGCTCTTTGCAGTGTTTGTATGGTTTTCCCTGGAAAGTAAGAGAAAGGAATCAGAAGCAGGTTGGTTTTATCCAGTCAGCATGACTTTTTTACACTGTTTTCCTCCAAATCAAATTCTTTAACTTTCATTGTGAGCCTCAAACCAGCGGCCTTGGTTTGCTGCTGCTGGCCGACTGAGCTACACGAAGCAGCTCGAGTTGCACAACAGAGCTCAGCTTGTGGCCAGGCTGCCCTCACACTTGGCCAGCGGTGCGCTTATTGTGGTGCGACGACATTTCTGCCGTTTAGAGCCTCCTCTGCCTCTCTGCCTGTCCTTCTTACTGGAGCTCAGAGGGCTGCGGTCTAGTCTACTTTTCTTGCTCGCAGCTTCATGACCGTAATTAACACTTCCAATGATTCTGTGCTGTGCATCACAACAACATTCCAGTCTGGCGAGTGGGATGGCGCGGCTGGTGGCAGGTCAGCCATGACCTGTTTTTCACTGCTGCCAGATTCTGGTGTTATTTGGCTGTCTGTGTCACAAATCATTGTAAATAGACCAGTGAAGATGATAGCTGAGGTACGAACCAAGGAGCTGCTTCGATTGTACTCCCCTCTATTGGCTTTCCCACAACCTTCCAAACAAACATTTCTTTAAATTACCGTATCATAAGGTCTACGCTCTTTCACCTAAATCTCCAAATTAAACTGGACAGTTCATCACTCAAATACACAAGAAACCTATATATACTTTCAGCTTGGATTGCAATCCATCAAGGTAATTTCAGTCTGAGCTTTGAGGTCAGAAAGCATTGGCTGCATCCTCTCTTAATACAGCGCACGCAATGCTGTTTGGTTTGTGGGCGTCTGAGCAGTGAGAAAGTTATATTTGGAAAAACCAAACAACAACATCTCTTCCGACGTGACACAATTTTCACTTTTTTTTTAGGACAGATGTGTTCAAAACAAAGCCCAATGCAGAATTAGAGCACAAAAAGCAAAAACATTTACAGACTTTGTTTAATTTTTGGGAGCTGACATGTCCTTCAGCTTAAAGCCTTGAGCTACCTCTTTGATACATGTAACTTGTTGTTTCAATGTAAAAATCTGATTTAAAGTGCTGCGTTAAAATTGCATGATTTATAAATTTTGTTGCTCTTACACCAACAGAAGTTAACTTGACTAGATAAGATGTCTTGCATCAACCCTTGTATAAGTTTGGTTGATTTATACTTGTTTGTTAACTTAAAATTTTCAGGTAGTTTTTGGAAATGACTCATTTATTTCATCTCCATTTAACTCTGAAGTTGTATAAACTATAGAGTTCAGCTAGTTGGTCTTTGCTGGTGTAACTGTTAGGTTAGGATTCACAAAAACATTCTTGGTACAACGTGAAAGCTGTAGCTCCACTAAACAGCTGAGAGGGGCTAAAGAAATTGTGAAGTTGACACGTATTACTCATTTATTTGGACAATGAATTTCCAGTTGAAATATATTTTGTAGTTGAAAAGATGTCAACTTATAATTAAGTATTATCACAATGACTTCAGTGATCTTTTTTCATCGTGACATAGAATAACGTGCTAGAAAAACAAATTTATAAAATCGCATTTTATTGTGTATGATAAATCTAATGTTTTCACTTATTTAAAATCACCACACAGATTTATTCCAAGACTATTTCAGCATAGAAAAGACATGTTTGTGAACTTCTCCTTTAAGTCTTACCTGAGCACTTGGGGTATGGCGAACATGAAGGCATCATGGAATATGATGCACAGGGTACCAGTCAGAAAGTATGGACCAAACTTGCGCGCAAGGGTCCTGAGCAGGAAGAAACCAGAGCTCTGCTCCTTTTGCAGCTTCCTGAGCAGCTGAGCCTGGTCTGGCAGTCTGCTCCCCAAAGCCGCACCTGAGGCCAAGGCCTTCTCCTGCCTGCCAGAGGGAGAGAGAGCGCAGTTAGAGACGAGACATCTGTGTCAGGGATCCCTCAACATGGTGCTGGTGCTGTTTCAGGCTCTAATGTGAAACAGGCTGTAAAGAAAAAAATGTGTTGTTGTTTTCTTTGTGCCATCACTGATGGACTCAGGAATTTGCCAGCAGCAGCAGCAGCAAAAGGCATCATTCAGTCCCATTTTTATTGGACATGGTGACAGAGCTTCAAAGCGCTGGATCTTGTTAACAAGCTTTGAAATGACACATACGGCTTTTGTCTTGACGTTATGGTACTGAATGTCCTCAGGGGACTCCTTCAGAGCTATTCCCAGCCTCTGCTGATGAGTCTTCCCAAGATTCAATTTACCGCAATCATAGCCGTGTCATGGTCTGTTAAAGTCGTTAATTCAGCCAGCACAATGCTGATGTTTTGCCACATTGTAATAAAATGGATTTGATTTTTTGGCTGTTAAGCGCTGACAATGGTTAGAGCCGTGTAGATCACAAGCGTGAAACAGAACAAGAGGCGGCGCGTGCCTGAGGGAAGAGACAACAAGATGTTTATATCCTGCACGTGTCTTTTTCCTTTGAAGAGTGGTGATGTGCCTCGCTGGCTGAGCGGTTTTAGTGCCTGCTGAGTAATTAAAACATAAGAGTTTCTCTTTAAAGTGGTGGCTTTGTCACATGTCAGAATTTTTCCTTCTAACTGTAACTGTTCTCGTTTGGGTGAAAATGTCGCAGAAATCTATCTTTAAACTGAGTTTATTCAACGACTGTTACATTTTGACCTTGTGTGCTAATCACAAGGCTAATACATGGACTGACTATACGGTTCAGAAAGTTTGTCTATCTATCACAAGGAGTGTCAACTATACACAAAAGAGTTAAAAATTTGTTTGAAAAGATAAACATGGTCCTGAGATGATGACTTGTTTTCCTTCACTTTACATTTTAACAGTGCTGTGCACAGACTTTTTGCAGGGCAGGGGTGAAAAGAATAAAAATGATACTTTAGTGTTTAATTTTGCTCCCACTCATTTTAATTCCCAAGAGGAGGCACTTTGTAGCTTCCAGGATACCTGTTTATCATGTTTTAAAGGGGCATATTAATGTGGTTTACCAACCAGGAGGGCATTTATGTATGTGTTTGATTCCTAAGAGGGCACTTCGGTGCACATTTTGCCTCCAAGAAGAGCACTTAAGCACATTTTTTAACAAATGGGGTCGCAAACACAGGCAACTCCCTCCCTTGGACCCCCTGTATGCACACCACTGCTGTTTGGTGCGCTTTGCCAACCACAGGGGCACTAAAGCATGTGTTTTGACTCCCAAGCAGGCAGTGTGTGTCTCTCAAGGTTTAGGTCACAAAGCAGGGCGACCAATCCCTCTTCCCCCTCACACCTGCATTTTAAGCCTTCATGAGGTTCAATTTCTGTTGTTTTTAGTGAAAACTCTTGACCACTTTGGATGACTTGCGAAAGGTTTTGGTATTCCTCATCCTCATCACTCCCCCCTCTGTGAAAGCTTTTATTTGTATCTTGTAAACATTGTAACTACTGAGCAATAACATGTTAGCTGTATAACTGTGAGCATGTTACTGCCTGACGTAAGGTTTCAGGAGTTCTTACTTTTGAATTTTGGCACATTCGGCTGTCCAATCCTCTTGCAGCTCAGAGATGATCTTATTGGACGTGTCTTCCTCCCTCAGAGTCCAAAGATCCTCAGCTGCCAGCGGGGTGCGATATCCTTTCACAACAAGCCTGAGGAGGGAGTACAGAGATTACTCACTCACACAACCAACAACAAAACACACATATTATTGTAAACAAGTGCAAACTGTTGCTGCAGTGAGTCAGCAGGAGACTTATAAATGACAGGGTTTGGAAGAACCAGCTCACCCGGTGAACCACCAGAAGAGGATCTTCGACAGGAAAGAGGCATCCTTGACGGGACAGGGATTCTGCAACAGATTAAAGACCAGACTCACTCTTGTTTTCGCAATAAATCTCTCACAGTTTAAATGCTTTTGAGTCGTACAAGGCTCCACAGGCGGTCGGCTGAGTGGTGCACTTGTGAGGAGTGTGTTAAGGACGCTAATGTGTGTAAACAGTGCTCTACAGTCTGGTGGTCTATTGTAGAGTGCAGAGGCCATGAACTCCCACATGCATAAGCATAAATAGAGTTCAGTGTTGGCATTGGGAAAGTTATGACGTTTTGAGGTCGAGCACAGACAGAGGGGAAATGTGTCATCATAAACTCTTCGAGTGGGTACACACACAAACACAAACACAGAAAGTTTGCCGTCGCATGCGCACTTTATGGCATCTCCCCGCCCTGCCCTGCCACCCCCTCACCAGGGTATTTGCGCTCTTCATTACCAGCCCTCTCGCTCTTCATCCCATCACTTCCTCTCTTCCTGTGAGTAACTCTAACCAGAGCGTGGGTCGGAGGGGAGGAGGAGGTGGAGGGAGAAGTGGAAGACACACCAAGGAGCAACCAATGGGTGTGTCAACCATGCCAGAAGCCAGACTGCGGCTTTGCACCCTCGACCTTCTCACCGAGGGCCACGACTTTAGACGGGAGTTTTCCTGCTGTTATGATTGTTTGTCACTGGGGAAATGTTACGTAATAAGCGGTTTGATTGATGAAAGCATCATTTTCATTCACCTGTCAGCCGCCCTGAATCACCTCGCTATTTTGAGTCTTATGATTAATGTGTTAGTGAAACCCGTATTATGTAATTCCTATGCTGTTGTTTGGGCGCACACTCTAAAAGCAGCATTGGTGATGTTATCTGGGCTGATGTAAGTGAGTCTGGTTGGAGGTATGCAGGAGTACATTGTCAAAACACACACACTCATTCACATATCCGTCTTAGGCATAAAGCAATGGGGTGAGAGTGTGAGAGGAAGCTGAGTGGTGAATCACATCATCTCCTCCAAAAGGGGAAAAGTGTCTTCACAACAAAAGTTGAAAACCACAAGATAGCTGTTGGAGCATTTTCTTTCCTGGGTACTGAGTAGGAGCGGGTGTTTTTCAGCGGAAGTGGGATACATTCTCCTCTGCCTACCTTTTCCAGGACGGTTTTCCCCTCTGGTGGCTGGTCAGCAAAACAACACAGGAAGAGCTGTGCCAGTTGGATTGTGAAGTAGGAAAAGAAGGCGAGGTATCGTACAATGTCAGAGGCAATCCCCTGTTGAAAGAGAAAGAAACAAAAGAAGACAGTTTAAAGGTTGAATGAATCACACGCTCTACTTTCATTTGTCAAAGTTAAACCAAAGAAGTTGTTGAAGCCAGCTGATTGTTGACACTTTAATCTTGCATCAAGACATGAGCTCAAAATGTGTTTTGGTTTTAAATCGCTTTCAGCCTCTGTTAACAAACCCACAACATCCTGTGGGAAACGTCGATCTTTGGCTTTGTGCCCCGTTTCATAATAAAACTAAAGACATTGAATGTTTTTCCCCTCATGTCTACACATTGTATAGCCGTGGATGCAGTTTACACACGAAGATCACAGACACATAAAGTATATTCTAGACCGTCAAGCTAAATCAGGGTGAAACCAAAGTCTTTAATGGTGTACTTCATATAAATGAAGCAATAGTAAAAACCGCCTCTCTGTCACGCCAACAGCCTGTATCTGTAAATAGAGAGATTGTGGTTTTACAAACCAGCACACTTACATTCAATCAAGGCAGCAGCTGTAATATTAACCACTCAGGGACTTTTGTGAAATGTAGGACTGGCGTGTTATTCTTGACGTACAGAAACTGCGGGTTTTGGCAGGCACATTGTTTACCAGTTGGTCAGTGCCACTGCCACAGCCAGTGTGTTGTTCAGTGGTATGAGTATGAATAAAAGTCAGAGCCATAGTAAAATGACTTTCTATGAAAAGTGTGGAGAAGTGCCCAGAAAAGAGATATGAAGGGGCCAAATGGTTCCGGCCACACAGTAAAAAAGTGGGTCAGGATGGTTGGAGAGTGGGTGGGAGAAATGTAGGTCGAGCGACTAAGAATGGCAAAGGGTCTGCAAACATGAACCCTGTCAACTCCAGCTATTAACATTTTGATGTGAAACAAACGTTGAGTTATACATGTTTAGAAAACGTGTCCTTTGAAGGCCCAGACAGAAAAACTGAGCTTTGCTGCTTCACTTCTAAGATATTATCTATTGAGTTCAACACAAAAACACCAAATTTAATGTTGAGTGCAACACTGAATTAAACAAAGTGTGTCATGTGCACAGAAACATAAACACCCACCACATTTAGATAGATTTAGATCATTTGCAAATTAAATTTCTTACAACCGACCAATAAATAGAAACATAATAAAACCATTACATCACAATTTCACAAATGTGTCTGAGTTTGGGCTCAGATTTTTGGCTGTTTGGTATGGTATATTTCTTTTCTATGCCACACTTGACAGAAGCTTGCTTAAACGATTAAAAACCATTTTGACAGTTCTTCAGTTCCTCTCAATAAGCTCTGGGCAAACAATCAAAGGAGAATATTTCTCATTAAAATCCTACAAGTTAAGTCACACTCTCATTTTTCTATTAGTAACCAATAAAACATCATTTCTTGGGGCGATTTTAAGGTTTTTGTGTCCTTTTGTGTTAGTTTTTGTTCTATCCTGTCCAAATTTGATACATACAATAGATATACATTGTTTTATATTGAATACTTATTACAATATTTCATTGCCAGTTTCAAACTGAGGAGGATGATTCATTTCTCATCTTTGAAAATATCTTTCTCGCTTTACATTACCGGCAAGAGATGAGACTGGTCCACATAATTTTAATTTATGATAAAACATCATGTGTCAGTGGCTTGTGTGTTCATGGAAAGACGTACAGGATGTCTACTTTGGGGATGCCTTTTTTCCCCTCTGCTTTTCAAGAGTCTCCTCTATATGTGGTTGAAGATGTTGCCATGATTATTTATTTATTTATTCATATATTTGCACCATCGTTGTTTTTATTGTCTGATTGGATATGCTTGCCGAACTGTTAAAAATTACTGAAAAGTTATGGCAGTGTTTCAGCAACTGAGTAATGTGTGAATGCAAACATGAAAGCTAAATAAAAATGTTGGAAAAATATTTCTGGTATATTATTTACTTTCCTGTTGCATAATGAAGCAGAGACCACTTGATTTTCAGATCTTAAGAGCAACAGATGTACAGAATCGTGTCACGGCTGCAGTGGTTAATCAAAATGTGTGAGTACAGTACTGTGGTGAATATATGGTGGGTTTTCCTGTTTATGGGGTTGTATGAAAGAGAACGATCTGTATCTGTTTTCTTAATTGCTCTGCATTATGTGCGGATGCATAGATTTCCATCTGGCTGTGTTTACAGCAGTGCAGGCCAATAAACACAGCGCTGACGTTCCTCTGGTCTGACCCTGGGCTGCCATGTCTCACCAGCATTTATCCCAGGGCCATCATTACTCTCCCCCAAGCAGTGTGGGAATGTCACACCGAGGACGATAAAACAGAAATATGGATGTGTGTGTCTGTTTGTGTGCTTTTTTTATAGAAATGCAAATGCGACAGCCCCACGGCAGTGAGCACGTAAATAGAAACTTACCCCATACAACAATGATTGCAGTGTCTGACAGGATACACAGGAAGAAAAGGAAAACTTAAACACACACATGCTTGACCAGAATTGGCAGTGTCATCCTCCAACACTTAGTTAACTTTAGGTTACTTTGGTTAAAATAGGGGGATGAAATAGGAACTCTCTGCTGACACAGGGTATATCTCAAGCTGTGCTGCTGGAGTCTTGTGTCTAGACGATGGGTACGACTAGACCTGATTAGATATTGCCTCCCTACTGTATTTTGACACGGCGGGTTCAACAAGTTCAGGCTGAACTAACACCTTTGGCTCTGAATGTCTGTTCCTTCAACGGCTCAAGAAAACAGTACTAAGAGTTTGGATGTTAAAGTATGAAAATATATGAGAATATAGGAAATCATTTCATTCTTATGTTAAGCTCATCCTCTTTTGCCCAAATGTGCCCTCCTTACTGCCATAAAATAATGTCTGTGAGAGTTTTATAAAATTCTCTGAAATGTCGGGATTTTTCTCATCTTGTTCTTCAGACCATTGATATTAATAATAAGTGGCAGCACTGGGCTACTGACATTGTATTGATGCCTTAAACTCATAGTCAAGAGATGAAAAGTGGAAACATTGAGATAACAAGCTGTAATTTTAAGATAAAAAGTGAGAATTTTAAGATATTAATTTCAAAATTATGAGATAAAGAGTCAAAATTTAAGATAAAAGTCAAATAATGAGATAAGGTGTCAAAATTTTGAGACAGAAGTCAGCTAATGAGATAAGAAGTTAAAATTTTGAAACGGCAGTAAAATTATGAGATAAGAAGTTGAAATTTTGAGATAAAAGTTTTATAATGAGATAAGAAATTAGATTTTTGAGATGAAGTGAAAATTACAAGGAAAAAAAGTCAAAATTTTGAGGTAAAAAGTCAGAATTTTGAAACAGTAAAGTAAACATTTTAAGATTATAAAGTGAAAATTATAGGAAAAAAAGTCACAATTCTAAGATAAAAAGTAGAGATTTTGACTTTTTACTCCATATTGTTGACTTAATATGAGCAAAAAAATCTTTGAAAAGTTTTTAAATATATTTTTATAATATTTTTTTCTGGTAGAAATGAGCTTACATTATGTTTGTTTACGTTTTAGAAAATTTTCACTTCAAACAGAAAAAGAGTGTTATACATAAATGTATGGGTTATGAAGCTATTTTTTCATCTTTCAGTATTTTGGGGTATTTTTTCAGTATCACCAATAGGTCGGGTAGGTGGTTCTCTTTTTTGGGGTTTTTAGGATACGATCACCCTAGTTAAGCTTTAGTTTGATGTTTTGTATGAGTCAAAAGGCTGAAGACCCACCTCATCCATGGCCAGCTGGATCTTCGCTCTGAGTGGCACCAGGGAACAGACGACGGCCAAGACCCAGAAGAGGAAGAGGAAAACAGAGGAGCGACAACCTCTGACTCTTTCAAACTGGATGATGCACAATGCCAAGATCTATAGAAAGGGATGCAGAGAGAAAATTAGACTGTATACAGAATTATACATGCATGCAAGGCTGATCATCTTTATTCCAAAACTCAGTGGGAAAACACCAAAGCTGAACTGTTTACCCAATTTTTGTCATGTTACTTGGGAAAAAAAGTTTCTAACCCCAAGTTTCTATTTAGTTAACCTCAGTATGACTCATCCTGAGAAAAATGAGGCACCACCTCCAAATATTAGTGGATGAATTTGTTGTCAACAGAGCTGGGAGGCTTTAATCAAAGCTAGTGCTGATCTATTGCGGCTGATGGTGGTTTTAGAAATAACTTAGGTTTGGGATTTCCCTGGCCACAGCCTGCACAGATGTGACCAACTGACTCTCACCCACAAAAAAAAAAAAAAAAAAAAAAAGGTGCACACTGCCTATGATGCATGTCCTGCCCATGTTACTTAACCATGTTTTGTTGACTACTTTGCTAAACAAAACAAGATTACATAAAAAAGACTAATTTTGTGTTTAAAAAAGGTTGCCCGCCTCAGAGGAGTCACGTATGTGTCGCTGAACCATTATAACAGGTCCCTGTCTGAGTAATTGTCCGAGTGAGACGTCACTTTGTCACGCCAGCTCGTCATCAAGTCTGTAGAAAGCAGCTTTAGGTTTCTATAATGACAGCCACACTGGTTACTTTAGGATGAGCCACAGTGCTGTCCTCCCATAAACTACAGTGGTCTGGTAATTACACAAGATGTTGAGATCAACAGATTTATTTATTCTATGGAAAGATGTGTACACAACTCTGTGAAGCCCAGTGGGGCAACTTAGATAAACAACACCCAGGCTACACATGGGTTTTCTTAGGTAACATACTGCTTATTCCTTCTTTTGTTCATTTATTTTCTGCTCATGCTTTTTATTTGTCAGTCCTTTGAAGGATGAGGACTTGAAATTATACCTGTGAGAACAGAATAGTCTCCTCCTGTCTGTCTGAATTAAGTTCATTTGGGATGTTGGCATCAACAGAAACATCTTTGTCAAAAGCTGAAGAATTATCCCCGGCAGCTCAAGCTGTAAACAAATATCTGTTTGATATCCCCAATAGGATTGCAAAATACCAGAAGTTTTCAATGTTAGGCACTTCCCACATTAATTTATGGGAGCAAACTGGGAATTTATAATGAGGAACTTCAATAAAGCTGGAGTGCAATTAATGCAAAATGGTTTTGGCCGAAACTACAGGAGCCCTTGAGGGCCACGATTCTCTGCAACAAATTTGCTGTTTTTTCAAAATAACGACATCTTTTCTCATTATCTTAAGAAAACAAAACTTTGTTTTCTTGAGATAACAGGATAACTTCTTACGCCATCCATGCTTGGGATAAATGCAGTCACATCATCCAGGCTTTAAACTCTGTTGTGCAAGTAGAGAAAATGTTACAGGGCTGTGTCTGTGATTTATTCAGTGGCACCATGGAAATTCAGGTTCTCTTGGTAAGTAACTGATGCTACAAATCCGTGAATTGAAACATGATTCCCGTTAATTTTTAAAATAGGTCAAAATGCATGAGAAAGTTAATGTTTAATTAAATTACAGAAAATCTTACTGTAGCTAATTAATTTTGAGCACTACAAAAACAGGTTTCTGAAGTCCAGTCACTAAAATAGCAGATACCAGATTAGTTTTCTTGCAGGGCTACTGAGGCCACATGTCATTCATTCACCAATGATGCCCACAGCACTAAATCTTTCAAGGCACCACCTGAGTACGATGAAAAGTCAAGTAAGTTTTGATGAAGCAATCCAAAGTATGTCTAAATATCCCAAGCTTGACTTCCTATGGGAAGTTTCTGGAAATATAACAAAATTTTTCCACCCCTTTGCAACCCTAATCACCAAATTCATTCTTTTATAAAAAAAACCTCTAGTTTGGTCTTAACCTGTCGAAGCACTTCAAAGCTCTTCAGTCTTTGAATTGCATATCTGATACCTCCGTTTTCTGTTTTACCTCACTGTATGTCAGTGGTACCAAGCCCACTGCTGGGACTTTGTGTCCTCGCCTGGTACAGAACTTCAAGTCCTGAGCTGATGAGACTGAGGCTACATCAGCCCCAAACCAAATCTAAAATGTAAAGCTGACCTTGGGTCAGAAAGTGAGGGTAAGAACCTTCCTATTCCTGGCCTTCCGCTCTGACTTGCCATATTGCTGCAAACCATCAGCCCATCTGTTTGTACAAGTCAGTGGGTGGAACTAAGTCTATCGCTAAGCCCCGAATCAAAACCCTACCTTATAATTACATGGGAAGTGTGCAGTGGTGGGGAGGGAGCAGAGCTTTACGTCATGGTATTTCTGATTATAGTCAGCATCATGCATGTACTTTTCATCAATAGCGACCACGATTTGTTCCTGGGCTGACTAGTAGTAAAATGGTTCCCATACATTACGTTGCGTTGAAGGGCAAAACAAAACAAGTCAGTCAAAGCAACAAGAGCGCAGTGTTCCCAACGGTAGTGGCTGAAGTGGGTGGCTTCAATCTACATCATGGAAATTACAACCTTTGTTAAAGACAGGCCTGCAGAGAGAAAAGATTTAAAGATTGATGTCAGCCCTTAATGGGATTTAGTGGATGTTTGTTGTCTCCCCCCTGGAGTGATAAACGATACCCTGGAAATAAATACCCTTTTTTTTCCCCAAAATCTAGACTCACTACAAGAGACGTCTTAGTACACTTTTACCCCAAAACGTGCTGCTGTTTACTCAGGAGTCTGAAAAGACCACAGGTGGGCAAAGCTGTCTGACTTGGAGAGAGTGAGACTGTGCAGGAGCTGTGAGAGGCTGCAGAGAGAGAGGGAGCTTTGTGAGGAGAGCTAAACTCAGTCAGCTCTAGAGGCCGACGAGGGTACAACACCAAAAGTGAGCGAGCTTCTTCTGTGTTGTAATTCTTTCGTCTGCTCAGGATAAACAGCATTTTGATCCTGCCTTGCCACCCATGCTCTGAGCTGCACCCCTTTTCTGTTTGTTCCTACTCGGCAAAGTATCATTTAAAATCTGACGAAAATGAGTGGGATCAATGTTCTGAGAAACATTCACAGTCTCTCATCAAAACAAGTCACTTTGAAACGTTTTCTCTGATTACAAACCAGCCTGTTTCTTCGAAAATGTCCCACAGCCCACCCTATATGCCACCCTGAATCACGTGGTGTTTCTCAGAGGCTTGACTGAAGATGTTTTGAGGAGGGGGGGAAAGCATGGGATAAGATTATAGAATCATCAGCTTCAAATATGAAGAGGTGCTGCTCCTTTGAAACATTTAGATCAATATGCATATCATGGATTTCATTGATTTATAAACTTTTGCTTGTTTCTTCAAATCCAGTTTCTTAAGAGGTTTCTTTCCTTCGTCTTTGCAGACGCATCACACGTTGCACCTTAAATACCATTTTGGTCAGAAGAAGAACTTGGCATCAAAACTCTCAGTCCAGCAGCACACCTGTATCCTATATACAGACTCAACCTTTCTATGTAATTAGCTATGACTTAAGCTACAATTGTGTATCATCACGTTTGTATTTGGTGGTCGGGTGCGTTTTAAGGACGAACCAAAAGTTTGGAAGACCTTCAAATGAACTTATATGGAGTGAAGGATTACTCAGGATAAGTAGCAACAATGAAAATTTCTCTTTGTATTCAAATTAATGTTTGGACTTCCTTTCAGTAGCCACATGGATGAGCAGTGATTATCCAACAAGAGTTTAGAAATTACTCAATGATTGCAGTTTATATCCGAGCTGCAGAACAAAACAGTGTATCTACTTTTTGAAAACACATCAATACACCTCAACACCTCTTCCTCAGAATGACTCGTGATCTCACACGTGTACACACGGATCACATATTTCGTTGTATTGAAACTTTCCAAGTACGTAGCTGCATTCATTCGACATCAAATAGCAAGAGATGACAGTACATATGTACATCTGCACTCTGATGACTGATGGTCAAATACTGGCTGTGTTTGCAGGCTCCTGTGATATTTGCTCTGCCTGCAGCACTGTAAATCTACTCCCTGTTGTGCATCTTAGCACCTCAGTGTCTGGCCAACATACTGAACGTAGGCTATATATTCTTTCATTTCTCTGCACTTTGGGACGCGAGCCAGCAGGACATAGGCTGAAATATTCCCCAAACTCCTCTGTTACCTAGAGCAACTCAGGAAGTATGTCAGAAGTGTTATTCTAGCCACAAATCAGGGGCATAGCATCATAGCATGAACTGTATATGAGGAGTGGACTCAGTTCCTTTGTTTCCAAACTGAAAACAGAAGTGCCTTAACCCTTTAAATGGCCTACACGTGTTAAAAAAAACCTGATATTGAAAAAATCAGCCCTTTTCTCTGTCAACTTATTACTTTAATGAGCATTTTATCCTGTAATACATGCCTTTACAGCTGGTTTATGCTTATCTTTCATGCAGTTATTTTCATTTCATGAATTATTGTCCTATTTAGAGTTAGATCAGTTATTTATCATAGATCATTTACCACCCTTACTCAGCATGGTGGTGATCCTTTTGATTAACACACAACATTGTATGTGCTCTCTTGTCCAACACTGATTTTTTAACAGGTCCAGAACAGGATGAAAATCCAGATTGTATGCACAGTCACAGTGTATTTTGTCTACAACTTCTCCAAACTGGATCGGGTCGGACTGTAATTGTGAATTAATGTAGGTAGTGACGGGTCGAATTGACTCCTAACAAATGAATTTTTTTAACTGTTTCCAAACAACTACAGACCTCTTGGCTGTCTTGGCATATGGAATATTTCCTTTAAATTAGGTTTAACGTTGAGGATATTTGATGAACTTTGCTGCTACACTACATTTTTTTTTCTACAAGCAGGTCCACAACTAACATGAACCATCATCCATGGGGATTATAGAACTTTGTCTGATAATTCATAGCTTGATAGAAAGTCAGCCACCCTTGCTTAAATTATATAAGTGTCCTAAGTTTGGAAGAAGAGCCTTGTTGGAGTCCAAGATGTAGAATTGACCCAAAACGTAACAACGACCTGGAATGTAAAACAATGCAAAATGTAACAACTGGTCCAAAATGATACAAGAAAAGAGTTATTATGTTTTGGGCTCTGCTTTGGTTACTTTTTAGACCAGTTTTTACATTTTGGGGTCTATTACATTTTTTACAATTACAGTTTGAGTCTTTGTTACAAATTGGGCTCTAACAAGACCTTTAGCCTAAACAACCTTAAAATCAGCTTGCACCAAAATGCCTCCAGACCGACTCAGACTCAGTGTGCTGAAACGTGAAGGGAATGTAGGAAAGAGTCTCTATTTACCACGGTCATACTGCGAATTATGGGGCTGAGAAGGAAAACCATGTGCTGCTCGATCTCCTGGCTCCTCTCCAGCAAGATGTAGAAGAACTCCACAAAGCCAAAAGACGCCAGCAAGAAGCCCAACACCTGAAAAGGACAGACATAGTTGAGTTTAGATGTGTACAATTATGAACAATGAGTCAGAGTCTGGTCAAAGTTCATGTGCTGTCTCACCATCTTGGCGGTGCAGAGGCAGGACATATGAATGCGTCCGCGGTCATGGCAGTAGAGGTGAAGACAGTAAAAAGGGGCCAGCAACCACAGGTAGATACAGGGGACCCACACCAGCACCGTGTTCTGGAAACACTGGGTCAGGTCCGGGTTGGCTGTGTACCACGTACGGTTCCAGTCCTGTGATAAAGAGGAGGTCAAAAGTTCAGATGGAGACAAAATGATTAAGACTCAAAATCTGAGGTAAAACTGTGAGATTAAATCTATCATCTGAGAGACAGAGCAGGCGAAGGCCAAGTCCAGAGACTTGGTGCAGGTCCCGTGTTTCATCCATTGAGGCAGTGGGTAGAGAAACCGCAGCAGGTCAACAAAAAAATGTGTCTGTGCCCACTGCTGAGAGTGTGTGAGCTGGAAGAAGCTGTCTTTTGTTAAAGAGCTGAGTCCGTTTTGGAAAATTTTTGACCACATCTCCAGCTTGTTACCTAATTTCAGCAGGACAATATACTCTGTCAACATATTAAAAAGTGAGGTCAGGGATAATACGAGTAATAAAACGCATAAACCTTGCAGGCGAGGTGTGTTTGCTGCCAAGGGTCTGTGATTATGTAATAGGCACAGGAGCAAGAGAGTTTGCCTTCCATTAAAAAAAAACCAGTTGCCCTCCAGAAGCTAAGTGGCTTGTTGTTGTCTTGTGTCCCTTGTTTATCACCTCCCTGGTCTAATGAGGGGCAGGGTGTCTGGCTGTGCTAACGACGCTGCCCGGCGGACTCACCACAGGAAGTGGTTTCCAGCATGGTTGAGGAGTCTGGCCCTGCTGCTGCTGGACTTCAGACTGGTATAAGAGAGCGAGGCCACAGTTGGTGGCAGCAGAGGGATCATTATATAAAACGTGCCCTCCCACAGCCCTGCTGGTAAACTATTGCAGGATAAATGACCTTCATTGACAAATAGGCTCAATCAGGGGAAGCTGGTGGGTCTCAGCATGTGGCGTGATTAATTCACGTTTACCATAACTGCTTCTGTTTGTGCCCCATGAAACCACAAGGATCTGAATCACAGTCTTACTCAAAGTGACTCAATCATTTCAGGATTGAAATATCTCTTGCAAAAAGATCACACACAAATTTGGCTGCACTAAGTGGCTACGGTTACATAATGTATGCATAACTTTTGCACCTGCGGTATTCTGGAGGGTTCTGTGAGCTCTGATGTACCAAAACTCATGCCAGTGATAAATCTCTTGAGGCGCAGTGAGTAGGAGGCTGCTTTCACAGACCCTTCTGACTCCTGCGGTCAGTGGCAGGCAGATGAACAAGGTACTTTCATGAGAGATATTTAACTTGTCAGACTCTCAATGCATTTCAGTTTGAGTTTTATTTAGTCGTATTCTTGTGTCCCACCTTTGGCTAAAATAGTTGCAGGAAACAAGATGTATTCATGTAATTACTGCCAAAAAAAGCAAAGTGTATACATCTGTAAGTCAAGTCCTGCATTAAGATGTGACTAAAACTGTGACTGGAGAGGCCTGTGAGATATGCACAGACTTCAAACACTGTAAATTTGTCTGTCTTTGATCATTTTCCTGCCAGTTCCCTGAAATTACACGATGAATTAACGTTTAAAAAGTGAGACACTGAAAATGCTGCCAGTTTCTAAATCAGCCCCTCTCAAATTCGTCCGCCCTAAACCCTTTACAAGCTTTGTTATTCTGGGTCAGCCGGCCGTCTCCTGAGCTGGGTTGTGCATGTGCAGCTCTGCATCAGTGCCAAACATATTCCCACTGCTACCCCAAGGCTGTGACCAATGAGAAAGCAGTGACGCTGCTCCAAAAGCATGTGAAAGGTTGATTGCCACACTTAATAACTGAATGTTCTGTGCAGCCAAAACAAGATGAACACATCTGTTGAGACATTGATAGGTGCAATGTAGAACAAACAATGCATTTGTTCTGAGAGCAAGACAACTGAAGCTCTGTTTACTTTCACTTTGTTAAGGAAGTTTTACTGCTGTTTTGAGGTTTTTGCAGTAGAAAAAAAACTCTAATGAGAAACAGAAACAGAGAGGGAGAGAGAGTCTGAGGGGGAACTAGGCCGGCTGAGAGTGAGCGTTCAATAATGTTGGAATTCCTGCTGGATCGGGGCCACTTTCTTACTTTCGAGTAGGGATTCAGAATCTAGAGGCCTGCTACTATACAAGACTATAAAGCCTTTCCAGCCTCAGCAGTTCCCTTAGTGTGACGCACAGCTACTTTTCAGCATTTCCTGGTGCTGAATCACACAGCAGAGTGACGGTAAATGCACCACTGACAAGCATCAGAGGTTAAGTCTTTCATTCAGACTTCCTTTAAGTTAGATGTCTGAAGCACTCACTACAGGCTGCAAACTGAGAAGGTCAGTGTGTACCACTTGGGGTTTTTCTTCCACTGCTTCTAAGTGCTGCCAACTTACATTTACCTCCACCACACACAAACTTAATGCTTGCATCCTATCATTTATTAATACTGCATCAAAATGTATGATGCACAACAGAAGCAAGGGCTGTAGACAAAAGAGCAGCATGCTAATGTGGCTGATGCTACGTACACAGTAACATTTACTCTGGTTAAAATTCAGTCTTGAAAACACAAAACAGCAATGTTTACATGAACTTGGCTTATAAAAGATGAGTATTAAGCTATAATACCAGCAATGTACTGAAATGTATGTCTTTAAATTGTTTGTCCAGAGCAAAGCAAGACTCATTTGAACACATTTCAAGGTGAAACTGAAAATTCAGGGTCAATGAACTCATCACACACTCACCCACAGAGGGTCCAGGCCGCTGAGTCTGCAAAAGGCATCCATCCACTTGTTCGCTCCTTCCTCCCTGATGCTCCGCTTGTTGGGGTCTGCTCCTCACCCTGGGTGGCACAGACTCAGCTCAAGCACTTGTGTTTTTCTTTTTTTTTTTTTGTTTGGTGAGAAGCTGTGAGAAAAAGTGCAGTGAGTGTGTCCTTATTAGACTTTTCCTCTCTGGCTAATGTAGGTATGTTTTGGTTTTCGCCTGCTCTTTACTGTGTCTGTCTGTCTGCTCTGTGTTTATAAGTGTATGTTGGAGTGTGTCTGTGTGACTTTTCCTCCCCTTTAATAAAACATCGTCTCTCAATGAAACTCTGTTTCTGTCTGCCAGGCTGTTTGAACTGCTGCTGCCCTGAGATCCTGTGCCTTTCTGACTCGCACTCAGTCTGCCTGCTGTTTATGAGTGTGTCTCCTTGTTGGGTGGGTGGAAATCTCTCTCTCTCTCTCTCTCTCTCTCTTCTCTCTCTCTCTCTCTCCCCTCTCTTTTCTCCCACATCTGCTGGATTTCGATCAAAACACCACAGCTACTCCCCTCGATGGGATGACAGTCCCACACCCAGACACACTCCTCCCACTTTCACTAACTGCCCCCTTACCTCCTTTCTAGCTCCTTCTTGCTCCCACATCCCAAACCACCAGTCGTCTGACCAAACTGCGTCTGTTTGTTCACATACCTTTCAAACTGAGACCAACAACACTTTAATTAGACAAATTTAAGAATGTTGCTTCCTTCAGTATATCAGCTACCTGAGTAACTGTCTCATCTGCTCACTTGTATCATCAGTGTCATGCATAACTTAAAACATTAACATTTAAGTGTGAAACCTGACTTTTTCAGTCCAGACACGTTTGTTAATTTGTCTCTTTCAAGTGGAAAATGTAGAGTTACCTCACTGGTGTAAAGTATCACAAGCATTGTCAACAACTGCAAAAAACATGCTGATACAGACAAAAAGGAGAACATATTGGGTTAATTAGTCATCTTATTAGACTGAAACTTGCACTGTTAAGAGGAAAATGTAAAGCCATTGTGTCATCACCTTTGTCACATGGCAACACATGCCATCACAAAGAAGCTAACTAAAATTATCCGACCACTTTATTCATAGAAATAAAGGAGTGCAATGTCTTTACCAGTAAGTTCAGTGCTGGTTATAAATGTCAGACCATCATAACCAAGCATCCTTGTTTTTGACACCCACTGTATAAGCAGAAAAACAAGAGAGTGTGTGCTCAAAGCTCTTTGTTGTCTGCTGGAAAGCATCATCCAAAGGCATGACGATGATGGTCACTGGTGAAGACGCAGGGGAAAACACCAGCTCTTCAGCTGCACAGGAAAGTATGACACCGTCTGAGCACCTCCTCCATCATCACCGCAGAGAAGAAGAAGAAACATGGAAAGTTCGGCAGAGGCGCAGACCACCACCGGGTCCAGTGTCTCGCCATGTGCAAATATTAGATTATTATTCTTTGAAGAATGACTCATCACTTTGCGTCTCTGCTGCCTAGCTGCTCCTGGAGCAAGTGCTTTTTATCCAGCTCTTCAGCTGCATCACGGTGCAAAACTAAATTATGTAACTTGACACATGTGAATGCACTTGAAAGTGAATTTTAATTTTCTGAGCTGGGTACTGGAGGTGTTTTGATGCCAAGGCAAGAAGCAATATTCTGCTGAAAAATGTTAGTCAGGAATAAATATTTGGAGCTGATGTGCTGTGGGTGCTCTTTGTTTTGAGTTGTGGTCAGATGGTCAGAAATTTATTCCTAACTCTTCTGCTCTCTGAGAAATTCACTCCGCTGATTTAAACACAGACAAAAAGAGAGATAAAGTGAAAATAAATGTGTGTATGAGAGTCTGACATGGCTGTCAGAAAAATCTAAACTTCCATGGTTCATGTTGTGTTATGTCTCAGTGCAGCTTAAGTTCAGTCTCGCTGCCACCATGAAATGGTGCGAAACACCTCAAGCAGTGTGCCACAGCCAGTGGGGCGGGCGGTGTGTTGAAGTGTGTGTGACTGTAGCTCAGGCAGCAGTGTTTACTGTACACCTTTGTGTCCCAAATAATACTCCGAGGCCAAACATACAGTCGGATTTCACGTAACTGACATGCTTGTGTCTCTGTGGTCGGTTGTGTTTGTGCTTTCTAATCAACAGAGGAAAGATGTAAACATCTGGTGCTTGGATGCAGGAGGACATTTTTAGGGTTGTGTGAGAACTTTCTCAAATGGGGCCCATGTGCACCGCGGTCTCCACAGAAATGAGGTTGTTGGTAAATGTGCATCCAAACTCAGTGGGTTTTCTGATCAGAGGAGGGAGAGTGTAATATCTCCCACTGTTACCTACAAGCCTGATCTCATCAGCTGATCATCTCAAACTGGAGGCCAGAGATACTGCAGTTTATGGACAAAGCAGCACGAAACAGCATGAATGCACATGCAGTGAAGAGCAAGAGGTGAGCAAAAATGCAGGTATAGGCCTGAGATGCAATGATACACACAAACACACGTTCAACCTGTAAATAGGACCCGGAATGAGCTCCGTGCCAGACGACAGCCAGACAACAGACTGTTTACACCACTGGGGGGGAGGGAAGGCTCCCTGCATGGCCCCGATGGGAGGCTGGCTCATGAGTAGAGCCACATGTGGTCATGGGGTGTAGTAGTAGTAATGTGGCCCTGGCAGGCAGTGGATGCAGAGGGTGGCTGCGGGGGCGGCAGTGCCCCAGCCAACCCGTGGTGAAGCAGTGGTTAACCAGTCTAGGTCACCTACACTTCCTCTGGCCTCTCCCCAAGGGAGGAAAAACAGTCTAGTCAAAATAATGGTGTCATTTTGGCTTCTTACGTTTGAGCAAGAGGGAACAAATTTAGCAACAGCAAAGCAGAGGGAGGGGCATAGAGCAGATTAAGAAACAAGTGAACAAAATATCTCCTCTGTATTTTTTCTTTCTTAGCTCTTAAATAACATCTTAAATGAGTGGTGCAGCTTGTAAATTCAGATCTGTCGGCCCACGCAAGCAATTATAACGAAGCTCTGTGTTCCGCTTCTCTTTCTCCTGCTTTTACTCACAGAACCATCTTGGTTTGTGCCCACCACTTCACTCCATCGTCAGGATTAACCATTGACTCGGACCTACTTCCTGCCTGTTAGCAGGACAGCTGTGTTGCACAATTTTTCTAGATATGATGAGAAAGACACCCGGTTAATACTATACGTGTGTGTATCTGTGTGTGTGTGCGCGTTTGTTTCCTGCGTCTGTAGACTTCAGACCGGTCTCACATGCCTCTGTGAGTGATATGAGCCTGAAAGTATTTCCCACCTTGCTGCGCTGGCAGAGAGCTCATTCATAAGAAGCCCAAATACTCCCTGCTCCACTCCTCATACACCGCTTAAGTAAGAGTTTGACACCATCTTCTAAACAAAATCATCTTGACTTAACGTCCCAATAAAGTTCTCCTTGAAACAACATAGATCCTTTTGCATCTAAAGCAAATGAACTTTCATATACTTGAAGCAACTTCTGTGCAGTGGTGTGCACGAGGGGGGGGGTCCCCTCTCGCGACCCAATTATTAAAAAACATGCGTCAAAGCGCCCTCTTTGAAGAAACAACATGGGCTAAGGAGAAGTACCCTCCTTGGCGCCAAACTTATGCTGAGGTGTTTTCTTGGTAGTCAGCAAATGCTGAAGTGGTTGGTGAACAACGTTTGTCTGCCTGTTTGGCTGGTCAAAACGCGATGCTCTCATGGGACCCAAAATATGTGCTTAAATTGCCTTTTGAGCGCCATAACGTGCACTGTGTCTTTTTTTAATCTTTTGCCCCTGCCCTTCAAAATGTGTGCTGCTATCGTATTTGCGTTATGATAAAATATAATCATTTACATTTTCTGGTTAAGTTGAGTGTCTCCATTGTTTGTAGCTTAGCTCACAAGTCAATTTTCTGCAAAGTTTTTCAAATATGAGGCAGAGTTTACTGATTTCTCCTAAAACCGACACACATACATTTTGTGTCACATCCAGTCCTACTCCAAAATGACAGGAAAGAAAACCTTTGATCAAAATGAAACAAGCTGCAGCTTCATTCTGAGTGAAAATGTGTTAGCTGGAGCTAATACTGTATTAACCTTCGCCATTAACATATGATTAATAAGTTATCACGGCTTTTGTTGCCTCCAAATAGAGAAAGGTAGATAGGTGCCTCTCTCTCTTTCCATCCTTTTGGCTTTGGCCAAGCTACGAGGCTGATGACTTGTGTGCTTGCTGTAAAACTGTGAAGTATATTCTCAAATATTGAAATACCACATGAAGGACCAACCTCACAAAAAGCTTCGGCCTTCCCCAGCTTTTCTGTGGAAAACGATGTATTTTTGAACTGCAACATTAGGAGGCAGCAGTCACATAACCAGTTGTTTTTACTTTGTTTTGTTTTAAGTGTGTGTGAGTAATCTAAACCAAACATCTCCAAACCTCAGCTGAAACTAAGATGCTCTTTTCCTTTTTTTTCAGACAGCAGATGGCTTCTCTGCATTTTCTTAACGGCCTTGGAAGCAGAAGGTGTCTGAATAAGATTGTGCTCTGATTACCCATCAGAGGAAAACCACAGGGGATGACAGCGTGCAGTAGGAATAGCAGGGGCTATGTAGCACCCACTTTCATTCAAACCATCGAAATCAACACTTCATTGTGAACATTCAAAACATGTTATGCTTGCATAATACATTTAAACAAGCTGAAAATTTGCTTTATGTAAAGCTGCAACTTCCAAAGTGTTCAAAACAGCAAAGTTCATCCCTGCAATGGACAATGGATGGTCATTTTTTATATATGAGGCTACATTTTTTTTTGCCTCTTAGGTTATACGACCTTTTGTGACATTATTGCTGTAAAAAAGAAGAAATGAGAACAGTCATCAGTGTGAGTGACTTTTTTTCTCCTGACATTTATATTTTTGTTTTTAACTTCCCCTTAGATTTCTTCATAGACTCCTAAACTGGCAGATCTGTTTAGCAATGTGTCATATGCTTCTTCAAGTTTGAGTTTATGTAACCAAAGTTAAGTTTCTTGACAGTTTCCAATCCTCAAAGGTTTGTAAGTTGCTTTTAAGGCCTACAGTGTGACAGGGCCAAGGGAGGCTGCATGATTTCGAATATATCTGTTTTCTCTGAGTTATTCATTATTTTTATTTTTTTTTATTTTTCTAAATAATACTTTTCCAAAAAGTTCTTATTCCGTCTGTCTAAAGGAAGGTTGATTGGTTTTAAACATTGTCCTTGAAGTGATAATAAGTGATGCAATCCTGATTTCAAAATAAATGGTCTTAAAACTGAATATCATGGAATGAAATCATTCAATTTACCTCATATTTATTGAAAACAATTACATAACATATTTGTTTGTTTACCCACATTCATACATTTTGCAGTGTCCTTTACAACTTTTAAGAGGTGTCTGAAGACTCAACTGTTCAGGTAACACTGAGGCATTGAATCTGACCCCCAGCTCTGAATATTGAATGTTGTTATATGTTGAAAGATATTGTTGACTTTGAATTATTCATTGTGGTCAGTTGCGCCTCCATGATTTTAGAAGAAAATAAAGAGAAACACTTCTACTGGCACTAAATGGCAGCACATGTAGCTAAACAAACTTGAAGCACTTTGTCACTTCCTATGGGTTTTTACCTCCAGTCTAAAGTTTTGTATGTGTTGTATGTCACTTTGGCCTAAAGCTTCTGCTAAATGAAACTGTAGAGCTGTGGAACATGTTTGTTGAAAGTGAAAATCCTAAAGGTTATATGAATACTTTTAATGTTTTCAAACGAATAAGATTATTTTGAAAAGGTTTAGTGACATGACTGACTTCTAGAAATGCTGACTCTAGTCAATATAAAATGATGTTCACTTCTCTAGAAAGACATGATGGATTTTTTCATTCACGGCACAAAACATTAAAGGATTCAGAGAAACCTCAGTACAAAAAAAGAGACATGACTGACAACCAGCACTGGATGATTTGGGCCTTCAGGTAAGACTGCATCAAAACAGGCATGACTCTGCAGTGGAAATCACTGCATAGGCTCTAAAATCACTTCCAAGACCAACAACTGTGAACACATTTTGTGGCTACTCCACACAGGAGGATTTAACCTTTTCCTGCAAAGAGAAAACCATTTATAAACATGATGCAGAAAATGAAGCTACAGCTTAGGGCCTAAGTCGTATGTTGAACCAGGACAAAGTGAGACAGCCTAAATCTGAAAAACAATCTGTTAGAGATGTATATTTATACATTTTTAACCAAGGGTGTTTATTAACAATAAATAGGCCCAGAAATTTATAATTTGCTGTAAATATTGACCCCAAGAATAAACTAAACATTGTACATTCAGCATTTTTTCACAGTCTCTGACAATAATGTTGGAGTTACTTTTTTGGAGAACTAATTTGAAGTTACAGGCCCAGCTTTGGGGAGCTGTGCTTTATGTGTCAGTCAGTGGTGAGTTTTGGTTGGGTCTGACCTGCCTGTGCCTCACAGCTGACCAAGCCACAGTCCAACAGGGTTTTGGAGAGCCTCAAAATAGAATAAAGATGCTGGATGTGAGCCAGTAAACCACAGCATGTCTGGACTCTTGCAGCTGCAGGCAAGAAATACACAGCGTGACAATCATACTGCTTCATTTCTGTTGTCACGCCTGGCCGACCGCCAAGTTAAGACATGATTTGATGTCAAAACAAGATAAATTATTGATGCTCAACATCCTTTTAGATTAACTTTAAGTGTTTTGCTTCCAAGCCATTGGATTTCAACATACAGGGGTAAATGCATATTTTGTTTGCAAGGAGTGTGAGTAAATGTATAATCCATTCATCCATCCATCTATCCATCTATCCCTCCATTCAATCCTTTTATCTGATTGTCTGTGTCTGTCCATTTCCCTCTCTGTTACATCTATTAATCCATCACTCGATCCATGTCTGAATCTGTCCATTATTCCATCATGTCCTGTGTCTGCCAATCCACTCATCCACTGAATGATCCACCCATCAGCTTATCATTTTATCACTTTATCTATTAATCATCTATCTGTCCATTAATCCATTTATCCATCAGTCCATCCACTACGCATCTCCATGTTTATCCATTCATCAGTTCATCCATTTATCTAACTATTTAAACATGAATCCATCTGTCCTTCCATGTCAGCATGAGTTAAGCTATCTATCCATCCTTTCATCCCAATTATTCATCCACACATCCATCTACTCAACAATCCATCCATCCATCCATCCATCTATCCATCCATCCCTCCATACATACACACATACATACATACATACATACATACAGCAATCCATCCAACCAACAATTTTTCCATCCTCCTGCTCATCCAATTATCCAACCAACCTACCAACCATCCATCTATCCATCCATCCATCCATTTTTTTAATCTATTCATACCTCTATTCTTCCATTCCTCTCTTCTTCCATCCATCCTTCCATTATCCATCCATCCATTCATCCATCCATTTTTCACCTAGCCATACTTCTATTCTTCCATCCATCCATCCATACATCACCTATCCATCCATCCATCCATCCACCCATTTTTCATCTATCCATACCTCTATTCTTCCATCATTCCATCCATCTGACTATCCACCCATCCATCTATCCATTTGCCCGTGTTTCATCTATTCGTCCACTCCCTTATTCTTCCTTTCATCCATCCTTTCATTTATTTATTCAAGTGTTTGATTGTCTTTTCTCCAATATACTATTCCCATCTTTCCATTTGTCCATCTATCCATGCAACGTCCAGCTTCCTCACCCTGTATCATCTCATTTTTCATCTGTCCATCTTTGTTTGCTATGCCATGATGCACTGCAGTGCCTCCTGATGCATCTGCAGAGCTTTAGAAGCTGCAGTTTAACATGGCAAACCCTCTGAATAAACACTGCAGAATTACTTTAACAATGCTTAATAGGATACTGTGGCTTGTCTTTTAACTGGAAACAGACCTGCTGCCACCCTAAAATAGCAACAAGTGGAATTCACGGGACGGTCCCCCGTCACTCGTTGGCCAATAACACTGGTGACTGGCTCCCCCCTTAATAGAGCGCGGAGCCAACTCCCACTCACTTTGGGCTCTTGTGACGTATAAAGGCACCAGCTCATCACGAGTCACCGCACTGAAGAGGCGAGAAGAGCATCAGCGAAAACAACTTTTTGCCTTTTCTCACTTGAGGATTGTGGACAAACCTCTTCCATAAATAACCTTAAGAAAAACTGAGGGGGAGTTGAGATGGTGGTCATGACATTTGTAATGGAATCCTCTCCTCCCTGCATGCTGTAAAAACATTGTCTTTTCCTAGGTGGAAAACAAATGGGATGAGTACAATGTGGTAGAATGATGAAGTGATGACCCATTGATTTTTTTTTCCTCCAACTTTGTTGTTTGGGAATATTTCTGTGTTTGAACTACCACAAAATGTAACCACCACTTTAAGACTGTTTTCCCTCCTTTCCTGATTCCCTTGGGTTTACGCCTGCTCCTTTCAGCACTCGCTACAGCATTTGCTGCTTCAACAATTCTGCCGGTAAATTCTCATCAATACACTGTATCCATGCCAGGTCTCGAACTTCAAGTCTTCTGCCCATTAAACCAACTCAACTAGTCAACAGTATTCAAATACTGCAAAAGTCTGAAATTTAAGCAAGTGTTTACATCTTATTTTCAGTTAAAAATGTCTTTTTGGACTTAATATGAGTCACATTTACTAGATCGGCCCAGAAAAATGTCATTTCAAGTTATTTAAAGACAAAAATGATGTCTGAATTGCTTGTAACAAGGAAAAAAGCAATCTGCCAATACGGTTGGAAAAAAGTTTCTTGTATTGGGACATTATTCTAATTCCAAGAAATTTGATGAGCATATTTTACTTACCCCATTGGCAGATTTTTTTCCCCTCATTACAAGCACCTTTGTCTTCAAAAAACTTGAAACAAGATATGTTTCTGGACTGGAAAGGTAAATGTGGCTTATATTAAGAAAAAAAACAACCATTTTCTACCAAAAATAAGACAAAAACACTTGCTTGGATATCAGTTTTTTTTTTTTTTTTTTGCAGTGTACACAGCTGGAGATCTGTGCTTTAATCTCTGCCTCTGTCATCTCCATTTATATTCAGCATCACACACCACAGGAAATCACATATCTGCCCACACGGTGTGTACTAAATTCCACAGTAGCCCTCATCACTCAGCTTCCTATTACAACGCCATTTGTTTAACAGTATGTACGCACCCACTGGCAACCATCAGTTAGCACTCTGTAAATCAGAGAGTACAAACACTACTTCCGGAAATCCATATAGTACAGCATTGGTCTGAATGGCAAAGTAAGCAGAGCCACATCCTGTGGTGACCAGCAAATACTGTTTAAATAACAGGTTTCATAAATGAAAGACTGCTTGGTTTAGCCATCACACCCTTTAAATGGATTGTTTCCCTAAATGTATCTGTGCTCCAAAATCAGTACAAATGGGAAAACCCTTCTTCTTTTATCCTCAGCTCTTATGAAATATATCAAGTAATTCAGACGTAAACACGGGTTATCCTGAAGGGTATCACCTGCATTCAGCTACTCCACTCCAGAAAAAAACCTTTCCCTATGTAAACTAGCAGATGTGTCTCAGCCTGCCATTGAGTCGAATCTAATTTCTGTTGACAGGGCTGTACTTTTGACTCATTTTCCCAAGCTTGTTTACATGCTTACCCTAAATAGTCCTGTGTCAGGTGGCCCGCATGCGTCTTCTTTATTGGCTTCCTATCTAAAATAGAGGTTATTATCCGACTGCTTCATTCAGAAAACTCACTAGGTGTCTTCAGGAGGATTGTCTGAACCTGCATCAGTTTTCAAGTCACTGCAATAAAGAATAGATTTAAATGTTATCTCCCGTTCATTTGGTGCCGAAAAAAAATATCACAGCAAAGATAGTGCCAGACAGACAAGGGCCATTTAACTTGTACCAGACGAAGCTAAATACACTCTCCAGTGTCCATGAAAACAGGCGGTTAAGAGTGTGATTAAACTAGGTCTGTATGGTGCACAGAATGGATTTGTGAGAGTAAACAATTCAATAATAGAAGAGAAATCACTTTCCTCTGGTTTTAATCTGGTACCTCCTATAAAAAGGGAAAGGTGGTTTCTTTTCTTTGGAGACTCTGTGAATTCAAATTTTCTCCTTTTTAAAATATTTTACGAGACATTTTGCCTATTCCAGAGGGATACCACCAAACCATAAAATGGTTAGCTTTTTAAACACAGTTACATAACTTTCATTTCTTTCTCAACCTAGTTTGGAACAATTTGGGATGACTGTTGTTTTCAGGGGAATACCGTGCCGTTAAAGGGTTTATATTGACAGAGGCAGCCCAACCTGTGGATCTCATTTGTGAATATCAACACGGCGCTCCATGGTCATAAAGGTAACCTTGTTGCTCTAAATGTGAGAAAAACAAACCTTTAAAGCCATCTAAGGACAGCCTCACATCTGCATGCTTGGATTTGTAAGAGAGTTATCAAATGAGTTGTGCTGCCATGAAATACTGTATTTTAGTTTAGTTTAGTTTAGTTTAGTTTAGTTTATTCACACACATCAACCTTGGCTAACACTGATACACACACATGCACACATATACATATACACATACATATACATATACATATACATATGAACAATAGATTTCACAGTGGATGTGTGGAAAGGGTGACCCCAAAGAAGCTATTTAAAGCTTGTAACAGGGGGCCCGTTTTCCCACAAATAAAGCAGGAGCACAGAAGTAAAATAAAAACACAAATACAGACGGAAAGAAAAGAAAGAAAGAAAAAAAAAGAAAAGAAAAAGTAGCAGACGACCCTTACATTGCTTGTGGATGCAGTGTTATAACCAGTAAATCAGAGATACTTAGACAATAGTAACTGTTTTAGTTTTTTATGAAAACACATACATAAAATGCCAATTTCTTGAAAGGGACAGTGAGTTCTATCTACCGATCTTAAAAAAGTGTCACATCTAGATATATGCCTGATCATAATCCACAATTTAAAATGAGATTATAAGCCCCAAAATAGGTTATCTCTAAGTGCTAATTCTAGCTTCCTGATCAGGTCGAACCAATCGGATTGATTAGAGATTTGTCAAAATCTCTATTAAGACACCGCGCTAGCTGACAAAGTTTGGCAGTGAGAAGAGAGATCTGCGTTTTTCTCTGCTGAAAACAATTTCTGTGATTTAGTTAAAAGTGGGGACATGGGCTGGACTGTCTGAAAGAAAAGGGACAGAGGAGCAGAAGAAAGCTAAACAGAGGAGAGATAGAGCACGAGCAAAAGGCTTCCAGTGCTCATCTACCAAGCAGGTAGATGAGCACTGGTAGGACACAACCAGGATTAACTGATGTTACACAGCACCAACATGTCTCAGAGCACCAGGCTGTGAGTAGTGCCAAAAACTTAACTACCGTACAAACTCACAAAGTTTGCTTATTGTCACCTTCCAAACAACCAGGCTATTAAACTGTTAATAATTACATTAAGTCATTGTGGTGTATCAGGTAAAGAGTTATTAAAGTAGTGGTAAAAAGATCTGCTCTACTTTCACTTTCACTTTCATAACAAATACATTACAACAGGCCAACTGAGTCATAGCAATCCACTACAAACAGATTCACTCACAGTCAATTTAAAAGTATTTTATAAGATATAGCCAGACAACCTTGAAGAAGAATCAATTCTACTTAAGTTTTTCAAAACCAATTATGTGTATCTTGCTCTCATCCAGCATTTGCTTTTAGGGCTTTTACAGCTTCTGTATTGATCACACTCCCTTACAACCTAACATGAACCCACATACTATGTCTATATGCTCAACAACTACCAGGGTGTGCAATATCAGTCGGGACAAAGCTCTTGTCTAACTGACCTCATTTCACAGTCAGGTCCTTATCTACTGCCAGGTGAAAGCAGTGCTTAAAAATAATGTAGGTGTGTGTGGTTTGTTTATCATTTATGTGCGTTGGTTCCTGCTGGAGGCAGTTATGTTATTGTAACATGGGGAACAGGAGAGAGGAATGGGTTGGATACTTTCATTGAGTATATTTAGCTGCTTTAAAGGTTTGGGATGTAAATCTAAATTACTTAACATTTTCTCACTGTACCTTAAAGCAAAAATGTTATTGACAGCCTATATTTAATTTCATTGCTTTGTTTGTTGCAAAACCCAGAAGAGATCCCATCCCACAAAAACAATCTAGGTCTGTTAATTTTGTTGACAGAAGGTAACCCAAAACAAAAGTGCTGAAACCGGGCTTAACCTGGCCTCACTCATGAAACTTAAGACCAAATTCATCATTTTGTTCAAAAAACACACGCATACATAATCTTGGGTGTCCCACCACACCAGTCGGGGACCAAATGAGACAAGACCTATCATGTCTCCTCTCAGTGAAAGCAGACATTGTTGACTCACTGTAGTCTAGAAGCGCTTTGCCTGGATCCCACCACAGCTATGCACTGTCTGACCAGAGCCTCGGAGCAAGGGTGTGCAGACACACACTTCCATAGATGCATGCGAACATTACACAAACACAGTCAGAGACACATACATACAGGTTCATAGACACATACATGTTAGTCTCACTCTTTCTCCAGCCCTGTGGTTTCTCCTTCACTTCACTCATCAGTCACAACACAGACAAGACCAAGCAAACATTCACTTCTCCTGGCCTTACCTTCCTCAATTGCCCTTCCAAATTTGTAAACCCCACTGCTGGTTACTACATATATTTGTTGTTGCAGAGGGGCTATTTGCTCTTTGGGTTAGACTTTGCACCTGTCAGACAGCTCTGCAAATCCTTTCAGGATTCAGTGATCTCACCACAGATGTGTGCCATACCCTCCCCTGTGTGCCCACAGCCACCAAACCTAAGCCTCTCTTTCTACACAAAGGCCTACTGGATCTGGTATCATGAATCATCAAATGATGTTCAGGTATTTACTTACAAACAAGCGGGGTTTGACCCATTTGCAACAAATCATTGAAACCATTAGCAGAAAATCCCTAAATGGATCCCAACATTCCTTTTTGCTTTCAATCAATTTCAGCTTGCACAGCAGTTAGTAAACAGTGGTTCAATATGGGCCAAGAAAGCCATTACAACACAAACCAGAACCATCACTGTGCAGGAGTAACTCCACCTGCTCCCAGGCCTTTTATTTGCAAATTTAAGTGATTTGTCAACTGGACACAGTGAATGACCACAGGCCTAAAAGTGCAGCAGAAAAGTTCTTCTTAATAAAGTTCTGGAGGTTACAGGTGACACTAGTGACTGAAGTCTAGCTATGCCCATTGTAATTATGTTAAGATAAAGTTAATGAAGTCACCTGTTGTGAGGAATCAACTCTGATTAATCTTTAGTCTCCCACTGCATAAAACCCCACTTGAAAGTGCTGTTTTGTTTTTAAGCAGAAACTCAATAATCTGTGTTTGCAAGCAAGGAGACACATGAAGCAACATGCTAAATATGGAGCCAAAGGTGATGAAATGAGTGCAGCATTTTGGAGCAAATACTAATTATTCTCTAAAAGTGTTTGTCACGACGTGGAAGAAATAGAGTTATTGCCAAACTTTATCAGGTGTTCTGGTATTTGACTGATATTTTCAGTGGTGTGCACAGAGGGGAGGGGAGGTCATCCCTTCCTGAGACCTAATTGTTGAAAAAAATGTACTTGAGTGCCCTCTTGGGAGCCAAATATGTGCTGAAGTGACTTCTTGGGGGCAAAAATATATATTGAAGAGCACTCTTTGGAGTCAAAACATAGGCAAAAGTGCCCTTTTGGGAGCCAAAACACACAGAAGTGCACTCTTGGGAGCCAAATGTTTGCCAAAGCAGCCTCCCGGGAGCTAAAATGAGGAAAATTACACTCTTGAGCCTCAAAATGTGAGCTAAAGTGCCCTCTGAGGAGCTGAAACACTTGTGACACTGTCCTCTTGGAGACAGAAATGTGTGCTTAAGTGCCCTCTTGAGAGCTAAAACACACTCCAAGGTGCCCTCGCAGTTGGCAAAACACACTTAAATGCCCCCTTGGCTTGTTAAAACATGATAAACTGCTCTCTTGGGGTGGCAAAAAACAACAACACCTGCTTAAGTTTCCCTCTGGTTGGCAAGAGGTTGTGTGTGCTTTTTCCTTTTTGCCCCCACCTTTCAAAAAGTCTGTCATTTTTTTTCAGTAAAACACTAGCAAAGGGTTCTCCATATCAACTGTAGATGAGATAAAGGCAATCTAATGTCTGAAATGTTTAAAAGAAGGTTATAAAATTGAGACAAGTACAGCAGGGGAGGCAGAGATAAATTGAACTACCCTGAGTCCTTTATTTCCCACACTCCTACACAATGTATCATCATTAGGCTTGTTTTCTTTGACCTTAAACAGCCCAATACAAAACCACAGAAGACATCTGTTTTCAACTTGATAGCCCCTGTGAGGAGTTAACCCAACTTCATGTGTTCAATCACAGGATAGACACTAAAACAGCAGCTGAGTCCAGCTCCACAGGCTAAGTTTTGAAAAGTAATTATTCCCACTGGGGCAATATTTGATAGTCCAAAACAAAAAAAGCAACGTTTCGAAAAATTCCTCATAACATTAAAATATGAGGACTTCTGGGCCCCTTTGGGCTCTAGGACTCCAGTTCTTCCTCTGAAACCTCACATACACCTTTGACCTTCAGACAGAGAGGACAAAAGCAACCTTAACTCACTGATGTGCAGTTGCACATGCACAGCCACCCACATTCAGGCAGACAGACAGATAGGGAAACACATAACCGGTGTCTCACCACAAACACACACATACAGACAAACCGGCACACCCCGCCATTCACTGTCCTGGCCTTGTTTACTCATGACCATCACAGCTCTGCAGCCGTCAACCCCATCATTCCACAGATTCCTGTGTCCCACCACTATTTTATGAGCTTTACTGAAACACTTGTGATTTCTTTCTACTCTATAAAAACAGGAGTTTTGCAAAATGATGACTAATGGAGAGTGATGAATAAAGGAGAGGCGATGTTCAAACATGTTATATTCAAATATTTCTGAACTGTAATTGTGCTGTATACTAACTTGTTTGGCATGTGTGTGTGTTTGTTTGTGTACGTGTTTGTGGGGGGAATCTTTGATGACACAGTTTTGACTGAAAGTGAGTGAACAGTGAAAACTGCGTTTACAGAGTACAGCTCCCCCCGGCAGGACTTTTGACTGTGCAACACTGCCATCTGTAGACCAGCAGGAAATGTTATGTTTGCTCCTCACACCCTTTCACCTCTTTCTCCTCTTTATTTGATTGCTCTATTGTCCAGTTTGGTCTTACATAACAAAGTTATGCAAAATGTGCACTTGCGATTTGTTTGACACAAAAACGCAGAGAGTGTCTGGCCAAAGGTAATTTTATATTTACTTTATTTTTTTCAAATGTTTGGTTTATCCCGCAAACCAAAAAAATTTAGGTCAGGTGGACCATGTGAACTCTAAATTGCCTGCTAAGTGTGGGTTTGTTTGTGTTGTGTCATAGAAAAGTGATAGACTTGTGATCTGTCCAGCACAGAGCTCTGCAGAGCAATAAGCAGCTGTAAAGACAAAATGGATGATTATGGATAAATATATATGTGTGAACGTGTTTGTGAATGGTTTGTTGTCTCTGCACATTAACCCTGTAATGAACGGGCAACCTGGCAGGAGTGTACCCAGCCTTTCACTGCATGACAGCGAGGATAGAGCATCATGGGTAAGGCTGCTTTGCTGCCATAGAGCCTGGAAAGATTGTTTTCATTGACGGAAAAATGAATTCCCACGCTTCTAAACGATTTTCCAATTTTAACACATTTTGCAGGAGAACTTAAGACCATTTGTCCACCAGTTAAAGCTTTACAGAGGAAGGGTGATGCAATAGGACAGTGACCTAAAGTCCTGTTTACAAGAAAATCACACCTGATATACTGATGGTAGTTGGAGTATTGTTCTTGTTAGTTGTTCTTTAATATATAAAGACATTGATCTTTGAGTATCGTAAAATTTTCAAGGGTATTTGATCATTTTCATTGATCATAAATAATAGTCGGATACAGCATAAGATCAGATCAATGAGGTCTGCAGGCTACAAATAACAAATAGAAGTTCAAAGTTACATCACAATCACAAGAATTTCTGTTGATAAAAGATATATTTACACAACTAGTTTGACTATTTATCTCACAATCATTATCTAATATGGGCCAAAAAATCTCAACAAAGCCAAGTTTTCATTTTCATTTTTCGTACAAGCAGAAATGAGCTGATATGGGAAAGTGATTTGATGAGCAGTTACTCTTGGGCCCTAATGCGTTTATCAGCATTCGTTGTCATGTGAATGTACTTGTACAACATCTAAGATTATCCCTGTAAAGCCTGACCTATCAAAAAATGGTCAGAAAATTCCAATAATTTGGAACTAAGATGTTTTCTAACCCTTTTAACAAAATCCACAAAAAATATTGATTTATCATTTCAATCATGATATATTTCTTCTATCACATTGAACACACTGGGCAGTTTGGCATACTATTTTATTAAAGTTTTGAGTGAATATGCATTTATTTCATGCAGAACACTTATTTCAAAGGAAAAAGTAAGTATTTCGATGTTATTCTTACTGCAACCTCTTGAGAGTCAAGCAATGATTTTCCTGATAATATGTGAGTGGATGAAGTCATGAGAGCAGAAATTTTGAAAAGAGCCCAAACACAGCTTCAGCTGACTGTAGTGATTTATAATAAAGTCAAAATTATTTGATACAAGCAGATTTTACGGATAAAAAAAGTCAAAAATTTGAGATAATGGGGTTAAAATGTTAAGATAACAGGTCAATATTATGAGAAAAAATGTCAAAATTCTCAGATAAGAAGTAAAAATTATGAAACAAAAAGTCAGAATTTTCAGATGAGAAATTCAAAAATTTGAGATCATAAAATTGAATTTTTGAAGTAAAAAAAGACGAGGTATAGGGTAAAAGGTTAACAATTTGAGGGAAAAAAGTCAGAATTATGGGATAAAATTTTATTTTTATGAAGAAAAAAATTAAAATTTTAAGATATGAAAAATCGAAATTATTGGATAAAAGTAGAATCTTAAGATAAAAAAGTTAAAAATTTGAGATAATGGGGATAAAATACGAGAAAAAATATTGTAATCCTCAGATGAAAAGTAGAAATAATGAGACAAAAAGTCCGAGTTTTCAGATGAGAAATCCAAAATTTTGAGATCACAAAATCACATATGTCAGAAATGTCGGTCCTCAGGGAGTAATTTATAGTTTGTTAGTCATTGAAAAAAAAAAAAAAAAAAACAACCCTTGAAGCCAGAGAGGGGGCGGTGCCTCATTACGACACAAAGCTGCGCCGCTTCCACCTTACAAAACTTTCAATGACAATTCTTACACGATAGCACACGAGTGACCCATAACCAGGTACTTTCAGCTGTCATTGTCTGCCATGCAAAGAGCTGCACACACAGCTTTATACAGCGGCTGTAACTCTGCTGTTCCTGTGATGATCCGTCAGTGTTTGAGGTGCAGAGGTAAGAACAAACAGGTCAGCACTGAACTGAGGCTACGAGCTAACAGCAGGTCTGCAAAATGCTAAAAACACTGATACAACCAGGCTTATTCACGTGCACATATTTCCCCATGTTTATAAACCTACATGCATTTCAAGTGTTCATTCTGTAACATATGATATAACTGTATGAGACTCCAGGAACAGACTGACAGGACATCATGTATCATAACAGAGCTAGCTGTTAGCTGCTAACACTGTGTTATGAAACGACTAAATTTGGTTGAATATCACAAATTACTTCAACATTGGTTAATAAAAATGTATGGTCATGCTTCTTTTGTATACTTCTGCGTAGGAGTTTTGTCAAATAAACATGACACTGAAGCTTCATGCATTTAAAAAAAATCTTCTTTTCAGTATATCATGTGCTCAGTCTCCCAGTAAGATCGTGAACTTTTATGTGTTTCTTCATACCTTAAAGCAGTTATTCAGTATTAATTACAGTTTTTCAGACAGGGAGATTTTTTTTTGGTTGTTTTCTGCATCATTATTCAGAGGCATGAGCGGATTGACAGTGTAAGATTTATTAAGACTCCAAAAAGAGAAGGGAAAGACAAAAATGTTATGGCCTGTTCTTTTTCAGGTTCAGCAACACATATATATTCAAAATGAAACGTGGGCTGATTTCCTGCCAGCTGTGATTCCTTAAGATTTTAATTAGTATGTATTGATTGTTGCTGATGCTTTAAAAAGAATAATTAAGTTTATTTGTTGACGTTCTGTTGATCAGTTTGAAGAGTTATCCTGATGCAGGCATATGTTTTTCAATAAATCTAAAAGTGATTTGCCCAAAAAAAAAAGACATTATTGTGCCTTTGAGAACGACGTGTCTCAATAGGAAACCAATAGATCAAGTATGACCTTTGGTGCTTGATTTGTAGATCAGACACAAATAGCATGTATACAAAAGAAAGGACTCAGTATATTAGAAGGTATGAACTCAGACAGAATGTCATGAAACAAGTATCTGATGAAATTTAATGTGCATGTTATTCATCATATTCAGCAATGTCTCTCAGTATCTTGAGCAGAAGCTCATCGTCAGAGTAAAAGTCGCTGCTGTTCTCTCTTTCTCACTTGTCGACTATCACTTCACTTGGTTGTTTCCTCAAATTTATGTTTCTCTGCTGGCATTAATGTGAAATTAGAGACGGAGTTTTATTGACAACTGATAAAGGGAGTAGAATGAATACTTAAAGTACATTTTTCAGTTGGTTTATCTGTATACCTGCACCATTTTTTGTTTTAAGGGGTTTGTGAACACCAGCGCATGTTAAATTGGTTGAAAAACACTGCCCTAAAGGCGGTTGCATGTTTGTTATTGTGTGTAAATCTAACCCATCCCTATGTGTAACAGCGCCCCTGCAGGTGAACTCACGCGCTTACAGTGTGATCCCGCCCCCTCGTGACAGTGAGGAGAAGGAGATGTTGGACCGGATCCTGAGGGTGGACCATGCAGGTGAATACGGGGCCAACAGGATCTACGCAGGACAGATGGCAGTGTTAGGCCGTTCTCGAACTGGGCCTCTCATTCAGGTAAACATAAGAGTAGTGTTTTATTCAAGAAAAGCATTGACGTGACTTTAAATCAGTTTACACGCAGTATACAAACAATGCATGTCACTTTGTTTGGTTTGGACTGTTCCTGCTTATTTGACATGAGTTTGAATCTATGTTTTGTTCATGACTTGATCCATGCAGGAAATGTGGGATCAAGAAAAGAAACACCTTGAAAAATTCACTGAAATTCTGGCAGAGAACAGAGTGCGCCCCACGGCACTTTTACCCCTCTGGAACATTGCTGGGTTTCTGTTAGGTCAGTGCATCCCATAAACACACAAAGATCCACGCTGAAAATAATTTCTTGGGTTTATTTAGTAGTAATAGTGGAGGCTTGAGGCTAAAACACGAGTTAAGCTGTTTGTAAAAGTGTTCACTCCACCCTACATGCAGCAGTTATACTGCAGTGATCTGTTCAAACCTGAGAGTCTGTCAATAAGATGAAGAGTGATGTTACGTTTCCTCTGCTTTTTAGATGAGCACTGGCAGGACAGGATTCATTAACATTACCAAGCACCAATACGCCTCAGAGCACCAAGCTCTGAATGTAGCCGGCTACTAAACTATGCAACAAATTTACTAAGTCTTCTTGTTGTCATGTTTCAAGCAACAGTGTTATGTAACTGTAAACAAATTATCCAATCTCGCTGTACCCGGTATAAAGTTATCTTGAACAAAGAAAAGAAGTAAAAAGAAGATCTGATCTACTTTCACTTTCAAAACAAATCCAGCGAGACAATTTCTGCAAGTCTTTCTGCCGAAGTAGTCGCTGCGGTCCACTTCATACTGATTCTCCCCACAAACACTTCACTGACATGGCTCCCATTGTCCAATATATATTCAAAGTCACTTTTGGAGTTGGAAAAGAAAGAGTTTTGGTGCTGAGAGTGTCCTCTTGTATGCAACAGTTTTTGATCAATATGCAGTGAAGAGTTGCTTTTGAATCTTGTGTCAAAAACCCTGATTTAATTTTAATCAATCTACTCCAGGTGCTTCCAGTGCATTGCTGGGAAAAGAGGGGGCGATGGCCTGTACTGTAGCAGTGGAGGAGAGTATTTCAGAACACTACAACAGCCAAATAAGAGCGCTGATGGAGAAGGACCCCGAGAGATACACCGAACTCTTAGAAGTGAGTTTATTTACATACTGGTAGTATTCCATGCTTAACTATAATCAAAGCAAATATGTAGAATATAAATGGGATAAAGATTATTTACATATAATAAAACATGGGGGAAATTATGAATAAACATTGCTACACTTATTTCTGGGTCTCATGGATCATAGTTATTGCCTCTTCAGTTCTTGGCTTTTTGAGGCTTTGCCAAATTTAAGAACACATCGTAAGCTCTTTTCTTTAGGAACCAGGACAGATACAGGACATTGCTGGTTCCTAAGAGTGGCTGAAAAGACAGAATATTAAAAACTAAATCTATAATAAACAAGATTTTTAATGAGAGTAAATTTAAGAGCCTTGAAATGTAACTGTCACTAAGTTAAAATTATTTCCATGTAAGAAACGCTCAAAAACAATCAGTATTTAATTTGATGTGTGATTTTCTAGGTTATAAAGGAGTTCAGAGATGATGAGATGGAACATCATGATACAGGATTAGAACATGATGCAGAGTCGGTGAGTATATTTTACAACCACATGAATATTCATGTTTATCTTGGAGTATTATTTGTAAATGTAGTTGTCTTTATAGTTTCTGATAAAGCCAAGCTCTCTTATATTGCTGAAGTTGTGTATTTATTTTTTCCCTTTTTCTTTCAGGTACCTGGATACTGGTTACTTAAAAATGTAATACAGCTTGGGTGCAAAGCAGCGATATATGCTTCACAGCGTGTTTGATATGTCTCTAGAATGAAACCAAGCTTCCTATTTGTTTATTTTGATATTGTGACTTTTTTTGTGGGAATAATTTGCCTAAATATATTTTGTAATTCAGTCTCTACTGTTTTGCAAGTCAAGAATTGTGTTATCTTGCACCGGATTGGCTTTTAGCAAGATTTAAGTCACAGAAGTATTCTGCTACCCACAGATGCCCCTCAGAGGCATTAAAAGAAAAAAAGACTCTGGTCATTAGAGAGTCAGTAATGCAGGGCCATGATAAAGTTCATGCACAGACTATTCATTGTTGCTTTGGTTGCTTTCAGAAATATAAACTTGGTTGTAGTCTTCTCTTATATGGACAAAGTAGGTGTACAACAATACGACTTTATTGTATTGATTTGTTGGCTCTTAAATGCTGTATTTGGTTAATGATACATCCTGCACAGTGACACAACACTTGTGTTAACAGCTGCAGGTGCAAACTCACCCTATCTCATCTGTGGACACATTTTTCTTTTCACATTCTTCTTTTCATAAATATCACTGGAGGGACTTTGTGATCATCTGGGAGATGCTACACTGAACGGTATTTTTACATGTGAACTGTCCTGTTACTTTGAGGTGACCCTTTTTGACTTAAAGTCTACATTTCTACACTGTGGTTGTGTTCCGGATTCTTTATTTGATGTTTAAGTTTTGACTTTTAGTTTCGGGGCAATAGTAACTTGTGACTCTGTAGCCACTTGTACTGTGTTACACTCAACAACAAGATCAGTAGAATTGAACAATTTGTGTTCAAAGACCTTATGCAACATTTCAGTTTAACCTGTAAAAGTGATGTCCTCGAGTTGTTTAAAGTCGAGCATTTGCAGGTGTCAGATCGTTAAGTTTAATAAGTACTTGTCACCAGGATCAAAATAAACATTTTACTATGAATTATACTTGAACGAAGAAGTAAGTAACATAAAAGGAGGCAATTGACAACCAAACCTCGTGGGGCCTCCGAAGCTGAGGATGGTGATGGTTTGGGGATTCAGACCCAAGAAAGCTCTACAAAAAAACAAAAAAAAACAATTGAGAGATGAATAGAGAGGGATAACAGCTTACTATTCAGGTCAATTTACTGAAATGTCGTAACTCAGAGTGTTAAAGGCTCAATTTTGGTTTAAAGGGTTAGAGCTGAGTCCTCTCTTGCTTCTGTTGTGAGAAAGATAAGTGTTGTTGGTGGAAATTTGAGTTGAAAAGCAACTGTAATAGTACATTGAATTAATGGGAAAATACAGAGGGAGTGTCACAACTGCCTGTTTTTTTTTATCAGAATCTTTGAGTTATCACTTTATTGTGCTTGTTCCTCCACGAAGTATGAGATATTGAAAAATAAAACATGTATTAAGGACACGGGGTAACTTGCACACTGCCATCATACCTTTCAGCAAACCAAACAGTTTCTCATGTTGTGGTTATAGATCAGACTGAGAAATGACTTGTCATCCAAGCCTAACTGCTAAGCGCTCTGAAAACAGCTGCTCTGGGTACATTCGGTCACTAAGAAGAAGGGATTGACAGGAGGCTCGTCCAGGGGCCCCTAATCTATTAGCCCTTTCAGCAGCTTCAGCAAAATGTTCATTCCTATCCTCAGGTATTGGATCAGGTTATGCTCACTGTACATACAGTCCTGTCTGAAGGACATTTTGCATATGATATAGCCTTTTCAACTGCCAGACACAAAATGAAGTGTTGTTTTTATGAGTAGAGGTGCAAGCAACATGATGGTACTCTTCAAAAGTAATTTACTTGATAGAAAGGATGGTTTGATTACAAGCATCACAGTACAATGTTGTCATAGAAAGTTGTGCTAAAAATTTATTAAATAAACAACATAATGGAGACACACACGGTAAAGTAATGACCCCATGGCTAAGTAGGTAAAACACCATTTTCATAAAACCTATCCAGCTGTCTGGGGTTTTTACTGGATGGTGTAAAGGAGTGTAGGTGTCAGATATAACATGGACTCTGTTCCAAGTGAAACACATAGACAGTTATCAGTGGACGCCATGACAGTCGGCTCTAACTGAGGTCTCCTCAAAAACCGTGACCCCTGGTGACTGGCTCAAAACCTCTGTCTCCTCATGCATTCCAGATGAGAGATGGTACAACTTAAGAAAATAATAACACCTCGTAGAGATGTTTCCCACACCCTTACACTGCAAAGGTATGAAGATGTTAATTGGCTGTATTGTGTTCAAGTCCTCTTTTTTTCTGAGGAGTTGGTTTCATTAGTTATTAAACGCTAAAAACCAGGTTATAAGTTTCGTTTACGAGGATTGACAGCTGCCATGTATAGTTTTTATTGGGGATAAAAGAAACTTTGGGAGAAAGAGCCAAAAAGAGATTAGACCTTTGAAAGAAAAAAAAAAAGTTTTGCTTTTGTCTGCACAATTGCGGCTCCAGTGACGGGTTTTTTTTGGCTTCAAAACTGTACAACAGTAAAAGGCAGAGCCGTGCTATCCTATCTAAATACTGTCCATGGTGAAACCTGATTTAAAAATCATTCATAATGGGTAGAACACCTACTACTACCCTTTCATGCACAATGTGATATTTATTTTTCAATGATGCCTTTAGAAGACACATATTCCATCCACAACAAGAAGGGTCCCTCCTTAAATTTGATATGTAGTGCCAAACTGAGCAACAATCTGACACAACATTTAATCTGACTCATAAGATATTTGAGCATCACAAAATGCTTTCAAACCTTTTACTCAGGCCTTTCTCTTGTTAAAAAATATTTTTTCCAGCCTGACCTTTTCATTAATCACCTTCCAAACATCACTACTTTTTGAAGGATGATCTTTTGTAGGTGAGCGGTTTTACCCGTTCACAGGCTTTGATCTATTTTACTAGGCATGAGGTCAGAGGAGTTATTTTAGCTGGGCTGGGTGTCTATTAGACCTGACCTCAGGGGTTAACAGTCTCATGACATCATACCATAAAAATAGATTCAATAAGTTGAGTAAAAGCTTACGTGAAATAACCGTGACCTCCACATGTTTGTTATGTTTGGGGTCATTATGTGCATATTGTTTAATGTAGCATGATAAGGATGTCAGAGAATCAGATACAGATAATTTTTCAGCACTTTTCAGCTAGGCTGTTAATGTGTCATGGGTAAATATTATTTCCCCATGACACACCCATTTCTGTAAGACTTTCTTTTGGTAGTAAATTCTATGAAGCAACAACTTGCCTCTCTCTTTGGACATTGCAGTCTTGTGAGTCAAAAACTCATTTATGAATTCATTAATTGATTGATTACTGTAAGTGTCCCTGTTTTATCGTCACATCAAAAACAGAGTCATAAGAGGTCAACCACTTTACATAAGCAACATGAGACAGCTGGCAGCTTTGCCAATCAAAGGTAGGTCATCACACAATATCTTTGACCAGGATTAATAGTGCTGACAATTTGATGGCAAGTATAAAAACCAATAAAAATTCACAGCTTCATGTGTTGCACCATTTAAATGAATGGGATTACAAGTGAATAAAAACAAAAGTGATGAAACAGTCTTAAGAGTAAACACTGTCTTTCTTTCCATCCACGCTGGCTTTGTCTTGTGTCGAGGTACTTTAGAGTAACTTTCATTGTCTTTGAATTAGAAAAGTAAATTCCACCGCCGTATGCAGGCATCAGCAGTTCATATGATCTGTTTAGGTCCTTTTCTCAGAATCACATCCAGAGGAATCTGCTGACACGCTGACGAAGATATTGGCAAAAGAAAATGAGGCAATAAAACATTACTTGGGACCATGAACAATTGGAGTCGTAAATTTTCTGACGCATAAATATTACAAATCCTCATGAGTCATAAAAACTTTCGGATACAGATTGTAGTGCTTCTTGGCTTGAATATGTGAGGACTGTCGTTCAGCAGCAGGGTGTTGATTTATGGCAGCTAACAGGTAGCACAAGGCCCATCTGTAGAATTGACTCATAATAGAGAAGATACTGTTGTACTGAAGAATTACCATGAAACTTTGCTGTGATAGTTTTGCAGAATTATTATTCACCCAATGTCTGACAACTGAAAAACAGCATTATCTTTTCCACGAGGTAATGAAAAACCTGCGGTAGGTGATATTTTAATTTATTCAGGTTTATTGTCATCTGAACTTATTCTTAGCATATGATTCATTCTTGTTGTATCTTAAAAAGCAGTATAGGTAAATTTACCTGGTAATAATTAATGAGCATAAAACTTCTTGTTGAAAATGCTACAATCTATCAAACAGAACTAGGATGATAGTTTTCCCAAATGTCCAGTCTTTACAAAGCTTTGCTGACATATTTGATGGTTGTGGCTCTGCATCTACTGTACAGAAATGAACTGATCAATCTTGAAACCTTACAAACAGCTTTTTTATTGATTGAGTCTTCTTTCTTCTCCTGTCCCTATTTTTCTGATTTATGTTTAGAAAATCACATTTTCACTCATTTCTTTGTTATGACTGGGAATCTATTACTTCATATTATTACTTCTAATAGACTTATTTTGTACCCGACCACGACATGGCTAAGCATGGCTCCAACTTGAATTCTGGGAATATAATTTCATGCTGTATTTTTCAGATGACCTCATCCTACTTGGCTGCCGGGGTCCATAAAGCTAACACAGATGCAAACTGTCATGTCGCCGTAAATTTTATGTACATGTCATGTGCATGCTTATTAGAGAATTCATTACCTTGACCCTTTAATGAGGGGTTCCAAGAAACGAGGGGCCAATAACTTGAAGTGACTCACTTGAGCTTTTAATACACTCCTAGTTATCCGGGTCAACTGTTCACATACAGGAGCATGGACTGAACATCAGCTACACTCAGACAGGCAGCTCTAAAGATAGTAAACAGTAAACATTTTTACCGGTCTTTGGTATGACTGTACATAAAAATACCTGAGGTGTGATGTCATTGTATGTTTTGGATGACCCTGCAACAGTCTTTGAAATCTGTTCATGTTTATTTGCTTTTAATTGTCCTTGGCTGAATAAATCTGAGTTATTGCAGAATTTGTTGTATACATACATGCATTTTCATGTGCGTTTCAGTACCTCATAAATCTAATTGATGATTGAGGTGTTTTGCCTGACAGAGCTGCAATCACGTGTCCACAACTTCCAAATTTGGAGCAACAACACATGATGCAAAGGGCTGACATCACCTCAGCTGGAGTCTTTGGTTTGCAATCTGCCACAGTATGCCAAATATTGATTATTTTTAGAGAGAAAACAAAAACATAAAGACTGCTTTAAAACAGTTTAAATCAGTAACTGAATGAAAGTATATATAGGGTTGCAAAATCATAGCAATTCTCAAAGTTGTAAAGTTTCCATTGGAGTTTTTGAAAATTAATGGAAATTAACAAGAATTATCAGGAATTTACATACATTTTGGGGTATTTGATTTGACTGTATATACCTTGGTATATGATCAAATATCACACATTTTGTTTGTTATAAGCAGACTAACGTGTCTAATGCTATGTTTTTAAATGACATCATAAACGAATTTTCAGGGAATTTTCCCCTTACTGAGTCTTTAATCAATATAAACAAATGTCATAGGAAACAAAAATAAGCCTGATATTGCATTTATAAGTGACACTAACAAGTTTTTAGAACTGCAGAACTTTAGTAGTTTTGTTGTAAGTAGGTGAAAGTTGGTATTCACACACAAAGCTAGCTAGTTATATAAGCTATGTATTTAACTAAAGATCAGGAACTGTTTTCTTTCTGGCTATATAAGTAAGCCAAATCGACATAATTCATTGCAAGTTTCACAAAGTTAAGTTCCTTACAATTCATCTGTCAACCAATGTTAACTCACTACAATGCAGTTTCATTTTGTCCATTGGTTGGTGAGCTAATCTGGCTAAGCTAAAGGAAAACTAGGTGGCTAGCTTCCAAAAATTATACTATTCACTGAGCATTTGTTAGTTTAAATTAAATGTGTCAGATACTTAAAGTTAAACCACAAATGTATGTACCTTAGTACTATCATCAAAAGTTACTTTGACTGGACTTCCAGACTCCAGATCCAGAAATGTAATCTCAACAGAAATGCTGTTGGCTAGTGAAGATGTGACTGATGGTGGTAAAACTTGCTTAGAATTATTTGCACGGGTGATTCATGATAAACAGTTGAATTTGCATCCAATAATATTGTTTCAACCAAGATTTAAAAAGAAAAAAAAAGTCTCACTCAAGTTTATAAAAGGAGGGGAAAAAAGTCAAAATTTTCATGGGAAGTGACGGTTACACTTTACATTACAGGTCAGCAAATTTGATTGGACTCAGGCAATAATTCAACAACTTTTAAAAAATGTATTAATTTGAAATTATCCCCAAATGTCTCGACGATTGGCTGAAAACTGGATGCAAGAAAATTCTGACATTGATTTAGAAAAGACAAGCAGTTATTATCACCCAATTATTTTGAAATTCAGGGAAAATCTCAAATTAATAACAATAAAGTTTGTATTATTATTACCTGATTAAGATGAAATGTGCAGACCTGTAAAGTGTTTCCAAATTTACTTTAAATGCTTCACTCCATTGCAACCGCAATCTATGTACTCAAGCATCATAACCTTTCGATGATAGCTGCTGACAAGCAAAACTTGAATGCTTCATTAAAGTCATGATTTCTTTCCATCAAAGTGTGACTGTGCCAACCTGCAAACTCTCAAATTACAGCACTGCTCAGTTTAAAATGTAGAATTAGGAACAAACTGACATTTAGTTGTTTTGGGTCGAGTATATTTTTCTAAGATTTAAGATACAGAAAACAGAGGTCACACAGATAATCAAGCACCAAGGTCACGCGAGCATATGCCTTCATTTATCAGATGGAGCTGGTGCAACTGTTTGCACCCTGGTGTGTGCTAGTTGTATCGTTAGATCAGGTGTTAAGACTAGGGTGGGGAGCCCTCGTGGAGTGAGAGCTGAGCATGGCATGACTTCATCACCAGTATCCATCACTGCACTGACAGGCCTGTTGGTTCAACTATGCTGCGATGCTTCATGTCTGTTCCACTGTCTTTAACCCTAAGACACTTCAAGCTGTTTACTGAAACACAGTATGCACAGATCACCCCCTGCTGAGCCTGCGTGAGCAAAAGAATCTTTTATTTCACAAGAAAGATTTAATTGAGACACAGTATCTCTCCCCAGGGTCCATTTAAAGTTAAGCAGTAGCAAAGACGCTATATCAAACACTATGAATCCAGACCTGTAGAATCAATGTAATGTTTCTATGCCGTTACATCAACCCGAATCCCTCCAAACCTCCTGAATCCAACACCCTGCGATTCATGCCTCCTCAATCTATCACACTGATGCATTGGCAGCTTGCAGAAGGTCACCATGCGAGGCTTCTTAACCCCTTGTTTCAAGCGTTGGTTTTTCTCACCCCACCTGCTCATAGTAGCACATTACAGCGGCCGAGCACTTTACACCGATCCCGGTAAGTCCCCTGTCTGTCATCCTTGCTGATTAAGTGGAAAGCGCTACATTGTAGCTCTGCCCAGGTCTCATATCTCTCGCCTGAGGCTTGTTTTCATGTGGCTTGTAAAGATGCCACTCTTACCTCCTATTAATCATGGGCCTCTTTCCCTGCTGTGTCCTCACTTGCTGACAACATAGATTCAGAGTGATGCTGTTGCAGATTGTCAAATTACACGCAACATGACAAGGAGAGCTGCAAGGCATGCTTTGGGTATGCTTATTACCCTTATTGTGGGTCTTTTTGGTTGATTTTTGGTACATACTGGCATTTTTATCTGTGCTAAATTAGAATACTCTTGAGTGTTACTGCCTGTATGGTTTGACCTCAAAGATGTGAACTTTAAGCTTTCTGCAGTGTGATGCAGGCTGAAGAATTCCTCACACAACTACTCACTCTGGCTCTATGTTCTTTGAAGCAAACAGCAGTCCGAGCTCCCGGCTTGGCCCTCAGTTCTTGAGTCCGGTGATGACACACATGCTCAGCAGACAAAGTGCCAAGACCACCCGGGCTTTAGGTGTCCTGACCTTGGTGCGTAAGGTATGACATAAAAGCACAAGGGGAGAACGAATCCCTGTTATGCTGCACAAGGGTTCAAAGTGTGGCCTGTTTGAGGGGTGATGTTTGACACTTTACCCGCATGGTTAATGACTTTGTTTTTTTCTTAATCTTAATGTTAAGAGAGAAATTGCTTGGAAGTGTGTTGGAGGATGTGAGTGTGTACTCTGTATCCTGCTCCGTAAGACCAGGCAATCGTTGAGAAGTTGAAAGAGTTGAATCTCTGAAAATGTAGAACACAATGTAGAACATTTACTGAGAAAAACGTATCATTCTGTCCAATCGCATATCAAAGAAGAGCAAAATAGCAGCAATGCCATCTCTCTGTTCGTGACATTCTAGTGAAATGATGATAGATTTACAGCGGCTTCTTTGGTTTTTCAGCTATTTCAGATATCTGCTAAGCAGATTGTTGCATTGATTTCTGGGAAGACAGATGGTAGCGCGTCTGCTTCAAGACAACAGAAGGAATGAAGAATTGTTAAGCTCCGTAGATCAAACTCAATATAGTAATGACCTTAGGGTACATTTTTTATTGCACTTAGAAGCAGCACTTATTTTCAGTAGCTTTGTTTTCTTTCTGGCTTGAGTTGAAAGTATCCAAAGCAGCATGAAATGCTTGAAAATGATACAAAAATACCATAATATGTCTGCCAAAGCAATGAGAAAAACCTTGTGAATCTGTCTGTTGGGTTTTTAGGGTGTTAAAATGGTAAGGTGCGTAATTATTTCTCTCAGTGTTCTATTATTGCCTTGATGTTTTCTCTCCGACAGACATAAACTGGTTTAAATACTCCAAGACTTACGACACTTTGCCACCACTTTTCACATGCAACTTTGATCATATCATTAAGTTTTGTGTTCCTTTAAATTCATATAATTGCACCATCACAGGTTCCATATGTCAAGTTTGACAGTGGTTTGTGCATTTGCTGTTGTGAGAACAAGACTACTCACTGATGATACATTTTGTTATGAACCAATTTGATTAGATTGTTCTAATAACAAGTGTGCAGAGACACCATTGAAGCAGATCATCAACAATCAGCTTTGTTCTCCCTCTCCAGCTGTTCATGATACTCATGAGATCTTTGTGAGATCTTCATGACATCTCCATGAGAGTTTAACAAGACTTGCTGAGGTGATGAGATTATCACATATTAATTTATTAACTGGTTCATGACATGTTTGACTTTTGGGTTTCTAACTTCTGGCCATTCAGAGGGAAGGGGGTTTGTGGAGTGGGGACCCTCAAAGAGACAGTAGCTCAAAAGAAGTGTTTCAGATCCAAACAAGTTCAAACACGTGTTTTCTTTGGACGTGATCCCACTGGCCAATCATACTGTGCCTAAGCTCACTTCAACCCTAGAGCCCTGGCTCGTTTGGCCAGTATGGCTGAAAGTGAATTGTGCTCAGGCAGGACACACATCTCTGCTTCGGCACGGTTCACTTCGTGCACAGGCACGAACACACGGATGCAGCGTGCACATGATGCATAATCAATGACGTATCATCGCCGCGTCCGCTCCTCCAAAACAACTTCATGTAAGCCAAAGTTGTAACAACGTTCTGTGTCTTTTCCATTGTGATGACTCTGGTGAGACCACATCTTGTAATCAGATACTTCATAATGACGTCAGCGAGCCATGGGTGAAAATCATGTAAATATGATATCCAGCAATAAGCAGTATGTTTCAATAATCTTAATTTGATCTTTAGAGAGGCAATTTTGTGTGATTTCAGCAATAACAGGTAAAACTATGTAGCGCTTACATCAAATGTCTCCAGAGATGAGATTTTTAAAAGGAAGAAAATACATTTTAGTCTGTCAAATTACTTTATTAACAATAATAATAATAATAATAATAATAATAATAATAATAATACATTTTATTTCAAAGCGCCTTTCAAGACACTTTCATTAAGTTTCTTCATTGACTTCTTTGTGGTCGTGGGTCAACAATTGATTTTATGGAACATGAACAGTGTGTTGGGAGTTGTAGCAAACTAGAGTGTCCAACATCTTTGAGTGTCCACTTAGTGTTGAACATGTGGGAACCTTAAGGTGCTATTCATTCCCATGACAGAGAGTGTTTGAGGTGTGTGCTCCACTGACCTCAGGGTCACATGCCATGTGAGGAGGCCAGGCAGTTATGCTGACCATGAAGATGTTTAGATCAAAACATGGACGATCAGACATGGATGGAGGGGGAAAGGAGAGGAGGAGAAATTGGGGGGGGGGGCTCGTTCTTGAGTCATGGTCAGATGAGAGAGAGCTCGTTGGTGGGTGTGAGCAAAGATTTCAAATATGTTGAAGAGACACGTATGTTATCTTTTCTCCCCACCGCTTTCCATCAAGCACCTCCCATTGCACGGTGTTGTCAGCAGTTTATCCCAGGATCTGGCAGGAGCTGCAAGGGTAAATGGGGGGAAACCTGATCCATATGGTGGCACTATAAAGCTCACCGCTGATTTTCAGGTTTCATCAAAACCTGGTCAAGGCTTGATCACTCTTCATGACTGGCATCCTCTTCTCACACCTGGTCACTACGCTCTGAGCTCTTGATTCTCTCCAGCAGCTAAAGTTACTGGACTGACCCCAGGGTCTATCTGCAACGAGTCTTGATTTTTTTTTAACTACTGGTAAAGGTAAGGTATCACCTTTGGTTAAGGTAAGTGAATTTCCAGGCTGAGGTTTAAAAATGTAAACAAGTTGGATTAAGAGATGATGAAGAGGATTTGGTTCAAGTAAAATCTATATTTAAGTGTAGCAAATGATTTAACCAAGCTTTATGCTCAACTATTTGTTTATCTATTCAGTGTTTGTGTTTTCTTAGATATGAAGTTTCTGGGCCAGGTGGTTTTCTTGCTTTTGCTGGTGGGAATCTGGTGTCAGAACAACCGTAATGCTAAAAGCGGTTCAAAGCCCAACAAGAAATCTGGTGGGAATCAAGGAGGTGATGTTGTCCAGCCCTCCCCTGTGGTTGATCCGACTGCTGGAAGCTCTGAGAACACGAGAGGTGCTGGAAGCTCAGCTGAAGTGGAAAGGGAAGGTACTTCAGGAGCCCAAGCAGCTGGACAACAGACCGATGAAATGAGGCTTCACTTCCTAAAGAACAACCAGGTTACATGTAATGATGGAACTGCAGCTGGGTGAGTTTTTCATAATGTTATACTTCATTTTCTTTAATAGTTTCTGGATGAAGTGAAAGTGTTTTCCTCTGGTACCAATTACTCTTGCATTGCATCAGTGTGCCCATATATGGATTTGTATTTTCACCATCTCTTCCTTCCCGTTTATTTGTGGTTCTACAGGTTTTACCTAAAAGAGTTCAGAGGAAGCCGCCGATGGCTGCTATTTCTGGAAGGTGAGTATTTAAAACTTCAACTGGTTAATTTAGTCCTCAAAGGTCAGCTTGTTTTGGCATGATGCCCCCATAGGAATTTTGATGGGGATGTCATCTTCTGTTTATCTCCTTTTTTGGATGCTTCCTGTCACTCTGATAGACTTTGAATGCGAGAAAATTGTGTGGATTCTCCACTAGCACAGCTTCAGAGGGTTTTCAGAGAACACAGAGCAGGTGCGCTTAAAGACTGTGAAGATATTTACCAGGTTAAGATTGTATTCTTCAGCTGGGCTTTGATTAATAACTTCATGACCCTGAAGCCACCAACTTGAAAACTGCTTTCACACTGCCACATAACTCTTACTTTAGATTTTTTTTCCAAATTGAAAGCCAGTCAACAAGAAGGTACAAATAAAAAAAAGTACAGTCTGCTTGAGTCTAATCATGTGTGGTGGAAAGTAAACCAGGTTACAGGTGCATTCCTTTCTCTCCATTCCTCACGCGCCTCTGTGATGGGCTAACAAGGGCCCCCCCCCCTACAGCTCCTAAGATTAGTCTCTATTATTTTTAGGTGGCTGGTGCTGTTACAGCAAAGAGACCTGTGATTCCAGATACCAAAATATACCTCGACTAATGAGCTCATCAGGTTGGCCCCAAACAAAGAGAGGTAGGTCAGACGGCCATGGGTGACAAGTGCAAGACACATGTTGGCTCTGATAAAGTCATGCATTTTGTGCAAACTTGACACAAAAGAATATCTGCCTCATCTCTGACTGCTTGATTTATAGGAACTGGAATTTTGTCATCTCAAGCAGAAGAAAACCCGCATTGGCACAATGCAAACATTGTGTAAGTTTTTGTTTTCCTTCACTTTAAGACATTTGGGAGACATAGATGTCTATGTTTAAGTACAAAAATGTTTTGTTTTGTTTTTTGTTTTTTTCCAAAATCTGAATTTAATTTTTTGTGTAATTAAAGTTGCTTTGGGTGGTATTTCTACAAGGTCAAATAGTCGCCATCTGTATTTATACTTTAAATACTCTTAAACCCTCATATTGGCTTTACATTTACTCTGCACTCTGTTTTGGCTGCTTAAAAAGTACAAGGTGTGACATTTTCTCCAAAGTTTTTGTTTCTCCTCTTTAGTGATAGTGATATTTCCGACATATTCACACATATGTACAACAATTATTTTGTAATATATGGTGTGATTGCCTTATCTACAAAACAGCATACCTCTTTTTTGAGTAGAAAAAAGAAGAAATTCAGATTTTTTTTCACCAAAGTTATTATCAGAGGTACATACATTGAGCTACAAAACACATTTTTACAAACACATAAAATTGTAACTAATTTTTCATGCACACACTATAGTATGGAACCATCCATGTAATTTTTAAGCAAATCAATGAAACAAAATCAAAGTTTTGTCAAAATAACTTTTGAAATTGGGTGAAATTGACTGTTTTGCTTTCACTAACTGGGAGACATATCTGGCTCTTCTGCTTGGTTTTATGAATAAACTCTGTCTACACAGAGGCATCATGAAGGTTTTTTTTTTTTTTTTCCAAAAAGAAACTGCTCGCTGTGTCTGAAAATGCTGGAAAAGTGAAATTGAGATATGCAGACTGTGAAACCCATAACATCAGCAATCCCATCAGACTACTCTCTAAAGAAATAATAGAATGTGACAATATTGACTTCATGAGAATAAAATGCATCATTCCTGCATCTGACACACTGACACAGAGTTTTGCAGCTTCAGCACTCCTTGTTCTGATATCATCAGTAGCTTATAATACACGAGTCTGTCATTTTCTAATATACAACAGAAGAAACCCACAGCAGTCTGAGTCAGTGTAACAAATGTGATTGTCTTTTTTTCTGCAGATTCATCCCGTACTGTTCCAGTGATGTATGGAGTGGTACTGGGCCTGCTCCAACTCCTCCTCCCAGACAACGACAGGGCAGAGAAAAAGAAAGAGAGAGAACAACCAATGCAAGTAAGATAATCTGGAGCCTCCAATATTTACATAACTTGTTTCACTCTTGGTTTTTGGTGTAAATATACCACCCTGACTGTTTAGTTAAATTTTGCAAAAAGATGTGATGTGTGTATGTTCATTATCAGCGGATTATACCTTTATGGGATCACTGATCATCCAGGAGGTCATCAAAGACCTCATTCCCAAAGGAATCAAGCAGGCGAAAGTCATCATGCTGTCTGGCACGAGGTGAGTTTTTTTAATCAACTTCACTTATATTGCTGGCACCATACAGTCAATGGCCGGCACATGCTGACTTCAGCTTTTGGATCAAAGCCAACCTCCTTTCTTCCCTCTGGACCACCTCCATACCTAACATTACGTTACCTAGCAAGTGAGACTTTATTTTGGGTGCATCCCGATGTCAACAGTGAAGACATTTACAGTCAACTGTTAACAATGACTTAATGTCTATTAATGGTTTATGTTTCTCCTAGGTTAGCACAGTACTTCTTTGGACTTCCTCTAGTCCTAAAGTGAATGCACTGACAGCAAAACAACATCATTTTTGACTTTTGTGTAATCCTAGTCATGTTTTCTCTTTCATTTAAGGGGGGTTTTAATATGTTTCATATGTTTCAGTTATTCTGAAGTCTTTTTGTAACAGATCTCTTCGGGGCAAATATCTGGAGGTTGACTGCTGAGGCTTCGATTAGTCCCTCATATGGGGGGTTGAAGGTTTGATTCTAGCTTCTGCTGTCCAAATGATGAAGTTTCCTTTGGCAAGAAACTTCACCCCAAACTGCCCTGTGTGGCTGAGTCAACAGTGTGTGGTTAGAGTTAGTTCATAATGATGGGTGAGTTATAGAGCAGCACCTGCCATCATTCACAGGGCAAGCTGTGCTGGGTAAAATCAAATGTAATCAAATACAGTTCAACATTTTCTTTCCAGCTAATGGCATGAATGTTCTGTTTGCTGTCCCTTAAAGATGTATAACCCTCACAGTAAAGCTGACTGACTTTTCTTGTCCCTTTGTAGCGCTGGGGGTACAGGTGTGTTGCTGAACATTGACAGGGTGGCCAATCAACTGGCACAACTCGGTGCAGAGACTCAAGTCCGAGGCCTTGTGGACTCTGGATGGTTTCTGGAGAGTCAACAGCAGAGGTCTCCCAATTGCCCTGAGACTGTTTCCTGCTCACCTGAGGATGCTATCAAGATAGGACTCAGGTAAAATTATGATCTTTTTCATCAGCCAATACAGATTTGATGCGAAGACACATTTTCGAGGCTGGATTAAAAATTCAAACTTTGCTGTCCTCAGCTGTTATGTGTGATTAGAAGAAGCAAATCTGTGTGTGTTAAAGTGACCGTGTGTGTTTTCTCAGGCTGTGGAACGGGGTTGTGCCTGATCGATGTCGGCAGCTCTATAAGAGAGGGGAGGAGTGGCAGTGCTTCTTTGGCCACAAACTGTACACTACTTTGTCCTGTGAGTACAAGCTAGTGCAGCATGCTACATAAACCCTTCAAAAATAATGTGTTTTTTTCCTCCTCTTTCTAGACACTTGATCCCCTGACCAGCAGACCAATAGTCTGTTTGGATAGTTACCTTTATTAACTCCAGAGGACCAATAAGTGCTTGCTTGTCTCAAAAAAATCTGTAAAGGGCTTTAAGATCAAACTAAAACAAAGGTGTAGATTTAGCAAATTAGTGATGTTTGTTACTGTGATTATGGCCAAGTTGGTTCTCTCATTTGGTTTGGTAGAGTGACCCCGACTGAATTGTTTACATGTCCAAGTGTCTGTGGCAGGACACTGAACTCTACACTGACAGCATAACAAGGGCTGTGTGTAAGAATGTGAATAGGAATGGGTGAAAACACAGTTTAACAGTTGTCTGAAATTTAACTTTGTGGCTTTTTGTCACACTTTCAATTGAAGACAAAACAGCTATTGATTTCAAAAGCCGGGACACTTGTTAATATTTCAAAAACTAGATTATGTCAGATTCAATGCAACCGTTCTGCTTGAGACTGCAACTCCTGATTGGCATAGCACAACTGCCTCATTTGGGAAAAGTGGGTCTTGCTGTGTGGAGTTTGCGTGATCTCCCTGTCCATTGAGTGAGTTTCTTCTGGGTACTCCAGCTTCCTCCCACAGTCCAAAAAAGGATAAGTGGTGGAAAATCGGATGTATGGATGAATATTATGCTTCTTTTTCATGTTATTTATTAATGCGTCTGATTTTATCAGAGTTTTTTTTGCCGGATGAAGTAAGCTTTGTTTCTTATGTTTGCACTTTGATTGCACTGATAATCAAACAGAAAAGGGCGAGTCAAACATTGTTCCATTTTCTTCCTGCAGCTCCTCTCTTTGTTGTGCAGTGGCTGTTTGACGAGGAGCAGCTGAGAGTGGAAAACATCTATATGGGGGGACAGAGTCTGTCAGAGGAGCAGTGGCAGTACATACGAAACCTGGGCAGGCTGCTCAAAACCTCACTGAGGGATGTCACGTAAGTTCTAAAAACCTTATTCAAAGAGTTGCTTTCAATCATGAACGATACAAAAATAAAAACTTAAGATGGATCAAAGCAGTGTTGTTTTGTGTTGTTATTTCTAGAGCTGTCTTTGCGCCATCCTGTCTCTCCCACACACTGATTACAAGGAGGTAAGAAAGATGTTTGAATGTTTGGGTTTTGTGGTATTTTGTACTTGATGTACACCCTTTTCATACTTGCCCCTACGCATCGTCATCTGTACATTGTGAGCTCATGCTTCTGTTTCTGTACGCCTGTCATCACCAGCATTCTTTATGTTACTTCACACTTTCCCTGACCCCATGGTACCCCTGGCACACGTTCATTACTTACTGCTCAAATTGAACATTCAGCATCCCTGCAGTTAGGTTTACAAAATCAAGTCATTCATTCAGAGTGTGGCTTTTATTTAATAATATTATTTGAGCTGAGATGAAAGTCTGCAACCATTTTGGATCATTTCAAAGTGTTATTCTTGTAGGAGATGCAGAAACCAAATTACTTATATTTAACAGTCAATGTCTAAAGTATCAAAGCTCCACAGATTAAGATTTTGTTTATAGCTGGAGACCTTGATTTTCCAGACTAAAGCAACTAACTATAGCTTGGCTGACTCAGCAGACTAACTACTAGGTTGCATAATCCTTATGCCTGAGTATTAAAAAAATGTATATATATTGAATTATCTTTCATGATCTATGTGAAAGAAACAACACCATCCTTTCCCTCATGCATTGGCTTCAACTGTTGACTCAATGTATTCTACATTTTTCAAAAAGATTTTTGTAGGCAACTCATGTATCATTTTTTTCTTTAATATCTTGAAAGCAGACATTTCCTTGTAAATGTAGCTTATATTTAATCTAAAAACTACATCCTTTGGTTAAGAGTAGACATACATTGTTAGATTTCAGTTTCCTCTGCAGACTAAATTGTGTCTTTATCAGGTTGAAATTTGATCTTTTTCTTTTTTTATTCATTTTAATTCTGTCGCTCCATGATCCTAGTAACTGGAAAACTTTCCAAGTTAGAGGCAACTCGCTGCCACGCGCCTTGCACTGTTGGGACAGAAACCTGGAGGCAACCCGCAACAACAGAACACCAGCGAAAGGTTGTCCTTTCCACCTATTGGACTCCTGCCAGTCACCCCAGTGCAACCCAACTTGCCCAGCCTTGGTGGACCAGGCCACACAGCAAGAGCTCACGCTGCTGCAGATGCTGGTAGCCATGGGTCTTGACCTCCAGAGGCTGGGTCTGGATCCCCAAGGAGGGGACGATTCTCTGGCCAGCATGGGCAGCAATGGTGGCTAAGTGTTAACATGTTTTGCTACTGAAGTGATAAAAGGCCAAGGCTTTATGTGGGGAAATGTGATGACATTTTGATATAACTACACAATAGGACAGAAGTATTGTAACTGTGTCTCTTGCTGCTCAGTATTCCATCATGCTTATTTCTGTGTAACTGATAACTTGACTGATGAGTGTGTCCTTGTGTTTGAATCACAGTGGTTTAGCTGTCCCTCTACTGGACACAGGACGAAAACCTTGTTCTTAGCAGAAACAGAAACCTCATTCACCTAATCACTCTACATTAAAATCAAAGTCCACAACTTGGCTGTGGAGTTGGATGCTGTACTTGTCATGCAACATTTGCACTCTATAAACTGTATTTGTAAGAACTGAGGTTCATTTTCAGTGAGGGGGTTATGTTCATTGCTTCCCCACAATAGAGGTTCATGATTTTTGAGTTTTCAGATCCTAATTTTTCAATGAAAATAAATGAACCAAAACATTGAATAACTGTTCTCAAGCTAGGGTAAAAATCATTTAATGCTCACAGTTTCACTGACGTGTGATGTCTGTAATCTTTTGCCCCTGATGCAATGCTAACTTATACAAATATACATAAATATATAATTAATATATAGAATATATTTTATGTGCATGTAAGAGAAAAGTTTGATCATGCTGTGTGTGGTGTTTGCCAGCACGAGTTTGCCCTTTTGAAATGTGAAGTGCAATAAAGAAAATCCTCAAAAGACGACACAACCTTTTGTGTAACCAGTGAAATATGCTGACCTGTAACAGACTATGGGTTGTAACACCTGTACTGGTTTTCAACATTAAAATGTATTTGACTTAAAATCATTTCTTTGTTTTGGAAAATGTGAGTGTGTTTTGTTTTCATTCAGGTAGTTGTTATTTATTTATTTATTTATTTGGGGGGGGGGACGACTCTAAGACAGACAGTTTATCTTATCCCTAATTGTTTCTGAACTCCCTGTGGTGTGTTTGAGTCCTTGGATGGAGACATTTTTCCTCATGATTTCTACTTTTAATCTAAAAACAATCTCAAAATGTTGATGTCTTATCTCAAAATTTTAGCTTTGACTTTTTTTTCTCATGATTTCAACTTTTTACCCCAAGTTTCTGATATGTTGTATCAATATTTCAACTTTTATCTCAAATTCTGACTTTTGATCTTAAAAATCTAAAATTCTATCTCGAATTTTGACCTTTTAAGTGATATTTTTTTGTCCCAAAAAGGTAGACCTAATAGGGGCCATTAACAATCTAAAAAAATAAAGAAATTTTCGTTCTTTTTTTTTTTTTTTTTAAATGGCAGAAATTGGCTCTCATACATAATTGTTTAGTACTGGAATTTAACACTACTTTCACCCCTATAGTAGCTATACCATCAACATATGGTCAACATGATTTGAAAGTTCATAAATCATTAACTTAAGGCAGGGCGATGTTATCTGTTGAGTACTCTCTGTTTCCGTATGAAGATGAAAGCCTTTAACTTAAACCATTCAAACACGACACTTGGATCAAAACTGTATAATCTTTCTTTTAATTTCGGTGTATTTCGACGGTACAATAGGCTTTTTATTCCTGAAATCAAAGATGATATACGTGATCTGGTGATTGTTAGTTGATCATCTCACTTTGAAACACTCTTTGATTTTTTCCCATAATGCATTGCATTTCTTTTCTACTTCCTCTTTCCGCCATATTGCAGAACCGGTAAGGTGTCTTCTGTCTCTGCTAACTTCAATCTATCAAATATCTAATCCATCGTAGCGTTTAATGTGATATTTTTGTGGTTACTGTGAAGCAGGGAGTCAGAGTAACAGTTTTGGTTCGTTATCGACTGTATTTGTCGGGTGATTTTAGAGGATTTGGGTGTGAAATGTCCCACTCCGTAGACCTTCCCGGCCCTGAGCTCCGGTGATGCTCGAGCGCCACCTGAACTTTTAGCTCCACGACTGAAATATACCTTTGTTTAACTTCCCAAGAGTCAGTACGAGCTACGCTATACGTTTTTATATCCCTACATGTTTGTGAAATATATGGGAGATGTAGAATTTGCTGTGTGTGTTTGTCAAAGAGCAGCTTCGTTAGCTTGGTCGGCTCTGTGAAGGAGCTGGAAAAGGACCATGCTTTACTGCGTGACCGCCTGATACTATTTCACTGAATATACGCTGCGGATTCAATACAGTCTCCTGTTTTGTTGTCTAGACCTGCGTTATAAACTGTGGTTAATGTTATAAAATGATGTTGTTAGCTCCATTGCTAAATCCATAGCCTGTAGTGAAATGCTAAGGATGTCTTTGAAAAGCTGATGCTGATATTGAAAAGCTCTTTGCCTATTCGAGAAAGGGTTGGTAAGATGTATTATAATCATTCACAAGACGATACGAGCTGTGGTGAATGAGTGAAGTAGTTTCGCATTGAGGATGAAACCATTGAGCCACAGAAGATCTGGCATCTACATATGTGGACACTACATTCTTGCCTCTCACACCCATTAAAGTTCATTTCTTAATACCTAATCAACTAGCCACATTCAGAGACACTTACTGTGTTTTTTTTGATGATATCAACACCTTTCTACACCCATTTCAGTGAGAAAAACAGTGTAGACAAGAATAGTTATACTTATAACTGAAAACTAGTAGCTAATTCATATCAGAAACATAACTTCCTGTAGGACTAAGTTAAGTTTATGTACCTATTAGGGCTTACTGATCCTTAATAGCAAGGAGAAATAAAAAATGCACATCAGAAAAACTCTTGGATCTTAGGAGGTCAATGTAGAGCCTGAAGTTACACATGAGTTTTTAGAGTTTGTGCCTTGAACAGCATGTGTTTATTCTAAAGAAGAAGAATCTTAATCTAATTGTCTTTTTGTCTGCAGGCATCATGGTGCGCATGAACGTTCTCGCAGATGCTCTGAAAAGCATCAACAATGCAGAGAAGCGTGGGAAACGCCAGGTCCTCATCAGACCCTGCTCCAAGGTGATTGTGCGCTTCCTAACCGTCATGATGAAGCACGGTGAGTGTTCAGAAAGATCTCCCATCTGTATGTCTGTCAAGAAAACTTCACTCTGAAAGTGAATTGGCTTGTAAAAGTGGTGGCGAGTGTGAATGAACATGTTCTCAGGTTGTTTAAATGCAACTAAACTGTGAGGAAATTTCAAGTAGAATGATTACATCCATGACTTTTGAGTAACTGTATTGGTACTTTTGTGGTCTTTCCAGGTTACATTGGTGAGTTTGAGATCATTGACGACCACAGAGCCGGAAAAATTGTTGTCAATCTCACAGGCAGACTGAACAAGGTAAGGATTATACATATTTTCTTCTGCGTTAAGCACTTTCGTTTGCTGACACCCTTACCGGAGCACTTTTTTTAGCCCCACATTCTTTGAAGATGCTTTTTATTCATAAGTTTTTCGGGGTCTTTGGTGAAATAACTAGAAGGTGATATGATTAAATTCTGACATGATGTATTACAATTGTACTTCACTGGGAAGTCAAATAGATATATTATGTGAATGTGAATACCTGATTATGTCCTTGTTTTATTTTTACAGTGTGGCGTGATTAGTCCACGTTTTGACCTCCAGCTGAAGGACCTGGAGAAGTGGCAGAACAACCTGCTGCCCTCAAGACAGTTTGGGTGAGAACTGTATTTTTACTCTTGAAGCCAAATAACAGGAGCAATTTTGTGTTGAACAAAATGTTGGTTTGTGTGGATCAGTTGCTGCCGTAGCTTTTTTTCTTGGTTGTCTCATGTTGCTCTGATATGTGGTTTATCTTTAGAATTCAGAATGTAGATTAGCAGTGAAACACTAGATGGGTCACAGTTTGTGCAATGACAGCGTTTGGAAATAATCAAATGAAGGTAGATCTGAACTTTTTACAATGGGTGTCTATTTTCATTTATTGGAAAGTGCATGCCAATCAATGCACATCGAATCAATTTGAGCGTGTCCTTTTATGTAAATCTTGAAAATAGAGTCTGCAGATCTTCCTGGCTCTGGCAGTGATAGAGATCAAGAGAATACATACACCTGAGTGATCTGAATGGTTCTGCTCTCAGGATGGATATGGACGTCAGCTATATATAATTGTAGCTAAATGCAGGAACTTTTAAATGTAGTGAAAAGGTTACAAACTCAAAAAGCTGTAAGGCAGTGTAACAGTTTGAAGCATAAAACTCATTTCTGTATCCCAGACCAAAATCCTGCCAAAATGCATGTTGGTATGAGATATGTTATCTGCTCCTGTTTACCTCTGAGGAACAAAGCTATACAGCATCATGGTGGTACTGCCAGCTCATGGTGGGTGGTTGCTGCAGCAGAGACAGAACATTTCAGCACTATTTAGAGCCTTTAACGATTATAACTTTTTTTTATCCAACTAACAATTCAGATACTCACTTCTGACTTTGAATTTCAAGCCCGCGCATAGAAAGCATTAGGTCCTTTTGTGTTCTGCACTTGCTGGAGTTGAGACAAATGTTGAGTTGAAAGCCTCATCTTGGTGTTTGTTGGGACAGCACACGCTGGTCCGCTGTAGCAGGACATGCTGTAAGTGGCTGATTAGGACAGAGGTCGCTTGTAGTAGCTTTGTTGGTTACTGTTTTATTGTAACTCAGTCTCTCAAATCAGTGCCTCGAGCTCTGCAATTAGGATGCTACTAGCTGTTAGACACTTGCTGTATCATAAAGTTTGGCCCCAATTGCCAATGATTGTTGTTACTTTACACTGCACTATCGATGTAGGTGTAGGCTGACAAAGTGGAGGAAAAGGAAACAATGCCAACGAGTTCTTAATGTTTGCCTATGCTGCTAGTTGTACACTTAGCTTTAAACCACTGCACAACACAGATGTCACAAAATTTTTAAAGAATAGGAAAGAGATGGAGCAGACAGTGGATGCAGACAGCAGCACTCAGCTCTTTGTAATCATTTTTTGTAATTCATATGAATGTGGAAACATAACAATAATGTAAAGACACAAAGAGTGTAACTTTAATGACACAATATGCAGTTTGAAATGAAACATTTTTAAAATTTACAGTTGATAGCGCCTAGAACTGTCTCAAACCGCACACTTCTGCACTTACACTTTATATTTTAAGGACATGAGTGCATTCACATTGACCCTACAGAAAAACACAGTGCACTTTGATTGCTTAGTTGGCAAACTCAGAACAAAAAGTTAGGTGAGGACACTTGTCTTTCTCACTGGTTGCTATTTCGTCTATGCAGAGGAAGAGGTGAACAGGTCAAATGATGGATGATTGTTGCAGTCAATGAACAGCAGATGAACACGAGAACGGTTGTGAAATGTCACTTCCATTAAGTGTCAAGCATTAGTGTTTGATTCGAGACAGCACTGTCCTGTAAGACTTACTGCACTATCCCAGTACATACAGTTTTTACACTGTGACCTCCTGGAGTCACAACAAGTTTTTTCAAGGCGTTTGTACCATCTTAAGCCCCTGTGGAGCGGTACTGGGTGTTTGTATGAGGAACAGATTTCAGAGCACAGTCTTTGGAAAGAATTTGTCTTTATTTAACAGCATTATGACTTAATAAGTGATGTTTCTAAATTTGGTGAAAAAGTGGAAGCTTCTGGTTCTTTTGCTATGCCTGTGTGTTTGTGGCTGTAGCTTAGTGATGGAGTCACTGTCTCTCAAACTGAAGGTCAAAGGTGTGATCCCAGATCCACAAGCTAAATTGTTCCTGTGCACTTCAACCAATCTTCATCTAAGTGCTGCTTCATTGATGTGACTGTAATTAGTGAACTCAGGTGCTTTACAGAACAAACCCTGCCATCAGTGTAAGATTGTGATGTTGTGAAATGAACCTACATTGTAAAAAGAGGAAAATTGTGTCAGGGAAAAACTGAAGAAAAACCCTGGTGTGTCATTGATTTTATGGAGAAATTATAACAGTTTTACTGCTCAAAGCTGATAACGTTTGGTAGCTAATAGGTGAACATTGCATATCTGGTGTTCTGTGACCAAAAGTAAAAATCAAAAGGGCTTGCAGTACCAATGTCTGTAAAGCAAGAGTGTATTTCTTTGTGTTGAGTTTTAAATATCTTCTCATCCTCTTTTTAAATGTTAGTCTTAGTTTTTGGAGTTTATGTGGGATTCTAGCATTTTTTTCTTCGTTTTTAAAACAAAAACATAAATTTGTTAAAGTGAGGAGAGTTCAGTGAAGATTGCTTGACATGAAAACTGTTTGTTGCTTTGTGTTGTGTAGACAAGACTTGCAGAGCTTGTCCTTTTAATTAGCAAGACCAAGTATTCCAATAAAGATTTATCTGAAAAAATAGAGACTTGAAAATGACTCGTGTATGGCAGATTAAAAATATTCTGTTGCCCTCTGTGTCTCTGTAAAATTGTTACAGTCGTAGGAACTGTTTACTAATATGCGGATTTGTTTCCACAGATACATTGTGCTGACCACCTCAGCTGGCATCATGGACCATGAAGAGGCCAGGAGGAAACACACGGGAGGCAAAATCCTTGGATTCTTTTTCTAAAATGTAAAGAACTGCAAATAAAAACCACCAGGAGAAAAGCTGTTGGTCCATTGTCTCTCATTTGATGGCTGCAGTCACGTAAACAGAGTCGCTGGTGTGTTTCACCTACAAGTCAACCACAGCTCAGTCTGCTCTGAACTCCAACACCTAGTTCATGTGCACAGATGTCTTTTGGTAAAAAAAAACAGGACTAAATCATGTAAAGTGCACACAAAATATGGATCAACTTGAAAATGGCAAAAAATATCAGCATAAACCAAATTTTTAAAGAAATTATCCAGAACTTCATGCAGCTGCAAACCAGGTCCTCAGGCAACAATCTCCAACATAATTTTGGAATTAAAATTTAACATCTTACTTGGAATACAACATGAATTTTAATTATTTCACAGAAGTATCTGGCAACAAAAATTGGCCCTTGGATGATGTAGTCCATGACTCCTGCTGTGTCAACAATAACAAGTGTTACTGAACTAAACTGATACCAACCCAGTCTAACCTGAGTCAAGTCAATGCCGTTTTCAAATTATGCTGTAATATTTGACTGAAAGTGTAAAAAATCAAATGAAATTGAGTTTTTTTCTAGACCAAATTAAATGGTAGAAATAGTGATTACATGTCAATTTAAAGAAAAGGGCACACTTTATGAGACACTTATGATTCACAGCAAAAACTGAAATCCAAGCAAGTATTAAGTATTTTTAGTAAAAAATTGTATCGCCAGACTCAATATGAGCCACAAATGACAAGACAAGAAATGTCTTATTTTGGATATTGAGACAAAATGTCTGAATTTCTTGTAATGAGTATAAACAAAAAAGACTGCCAGTTTGGTAGAAAGAAATATTCCTGTCAAGTTTCTTGAAATTAGAATCTCTTCAGACATCATAAGGTTGTATACTATGAACCAGGTATTAATAATTTTTTTATTTTAACGGGAAAAAGATGCACAGTAAAGTGATATACCACAATTTTTAAATATAAAGAGAATTCAAAAAATATATAAGAATATCTTAATATAAGAATTATCTTACCCCACTGACACATTTGTTCACAAAATATGACATTTTCCTGGATTGGTCTAGTGAATGTGGCTCATCAAGTACAAAAATTATATATATTTTTAGTAACATTAAGACATGTTTGCCATCCCATCCATTGTTACTGATTTTAGTTTAATAATAAGCAAGAATGACGCACATTTCTGTCATCTTGTCAGGCTTTTGTGAACGACTGTAATTGGTAGAAGTCATGATGGCCGTTCAGTCAACAAGCTGACGGCAGATGCTGAGAGGAAAAGGGTCAATAAGAATTATGACAAACAAACAAAAAGTACAGGCCATGCATCTCAGAGGGTTAATAAATCAATACTACCTGATGAGGTATAGAACAGACAAATCCATGCGGTAGTTTGTGGGGCCGACACTTTTTCTTAGCTCTCTCTCTCTTTTATTAGCAAGTCTGTCTAAAGAACTGGCTTCCTGCCTCTGCAATCCTCTTACCAGTCTGGCCTTTTCTGGGGTCCTCTGTGTATCTCGTCTTGTTCCCAACCCTTTTTGGAGTCTGGCTGCTGACCTCGTATTAGACCCTGAAGGGGATAGGTAACAGCCTGCTAATGCAACAGCTCTGTCCAAGTACTCCTCCTGGGTTTGAGTCCAGCCTTCCTGCCTATCTCTGCCCGGGGTTCACGGCTCTTAAGCGCTGCCTTGAAACGGACAAACTCTCCAGCTGTTGCTTTCAAAGATCAGGGGAAGCAGCCAGTACTCAGAGCTCAGACTTCAGAGGAGCTTTCATGCTCTGTTAGCAGTGAGTTTTGGGACATGGTTGATGCTCAGAATGAGTCAAATGTTCCGATAGCTTGTAACAGTTTGATGGAACATAAAGTTTTTGAAGTTTAGCTTCCTGACTACACACGGCTTGAAAGAGTCAGTGGCTGACAGAGAACAACTTCCCTGATTGATTTGATGAAAGACTCTGATCACTGAGCCAAACTCTCACTAAACTGTGACGCTCCTCTAATACACACAGACACTTTTTATAGAGAGCTGCCTTTAAACACTCTAATACCTTTAAATAAACCAACTCAACAAGCACGCCTGTCACACTCCAGGGGAAGAAGTCTCCCCATGGGAGACATTTCTAAAAATCTGTTTAAAAATCTATTTTTTTCCTTGAGCTTTGAATGGTGGCATTTACTTACCCTTTAACAGGATTTAAAAGGCAATATTGTTTTTTCTTTTGGCAGCTCATCAGTGATGTTCTTTTTAATAATCTGAAATTACAGATATTAAATGAAATGCCAAAAGAATGTGACTTTCAGGTGGATCTCTGTGTAATTACCAAAGAGATTTAAGAAAGTTTGAGAAGTGACGTTACTTTGGATACAAAGGTAATCATTTATAGAGCACAGAGCTGGATTCACATCTTCAATATATTTTTTTAATCTGAACAGAGCTGAGTGAAAAAGACTTTATTTTCGAGCACACCTGGCAAATGGCAGCAGGTAGGCCACATCCAGCCCTATGGGCGTCCCTGGGTGAATTAGAACATAAATAATGATAAAAAAAAAGATGTATGCCATTCACACAATACAATTATGTGGCTTTTATTTTGAAAAAAACATGTTTGTATTCTTCCCATATATACCCGCTTGGATGCATGTGCCCTGCCAATACTAGAAACAAATGATGAAGTTCAACAAACCCAAATAAATATTCTCCATCACTGATGATCACCTCTCAGCCTTCTATTTTAATAGGTGGTTTCAGACCCAAGACAGACTTGTTTTTTCTCCCTGAAGAAGTAAAAGAAAGTGAAAAACATTCAAGTTATTGTTTTTAATACATTTTTTTGTGAAGCTTTCCAGTATTTGTGGAGACTAACAAGTTAAACTCTACTGCAATGATAGTTTTTGTGTTTACTGTTTATAACTTCTCCAGGAGTATTTTCCTTTTTTATATTCATACATACTAACAAATATCCCTGTTCCTCTTGTTAACAGTAGCAGCTAATCAAAATAAACAAGTCAGTGCTTTTAACAATGGGAAAAAGATAAAATGGGGTTGAATTAAGTTCATGTTATTGTCAGTGTGGCCCCTCTGATAAAATTGAGGTTTCTCAGGTTGCCCCTTGTAAAAATCAATTGCCCACCCTTAGAGGAATCAATTCTGTAAAAGTACTGACATTTTCGACAGAGAGTGTACAAATCTGACCCTAAATGACTCTAAATGTTTGATGTTGGACAGAACAGTGTTACATACAGTGAGGTCCTCTGCAGCGGTCAGGGATGATGAAGCCCTGCGGCTCTCTCAAATAGAAAATGGCTTCAGGAATCACAGCACAGCCCGTCAGAAATGCTCCCTGCATGTGTCCCTCATTCATCCAGACCTCTCAGAGTTTTCCCACAGTGACAGAGTCTGTTTGAAGACACTGCACTGTCGTACATCTGGGGATTGGGGTTCACTGCCTGGCGTGTTTCTCCAGTCTTCAGCATCTGTCAGCTGAACCCCGAAAGGGTTTGAAGCAGCGCTACGGAGGAGAAGGGGAACTGTGCCACTCTGAAAAACAAACAGAATGCATTAATAGCCAAACAAAAAGTGTGCAGCGTGGCCTGCTTTGACTGAGAGCCAGAGGCAGGGGGAGTGAGAGAGGAGGGTTGAGGTTTTGTTGAACTTTTGCTTGACGTGTTGGAGAGAAACAGGCTGTGCTGTTTGATACTTCCTATTCAAATAAAGTGAAAAGAAAACTAAAACAATGCTTGTCGTGGTATGCAGCCCAGGAGATGATTGAGTTTGCCTGCAACATTTGCCTCATACTGTATATATTTGTATTTAACTACTCCATTTCTTTTAAATTCATTTTTATAAAATGCAGCAACAGACCAAGACAATTTCCTTGTAATATAAAAACTACATGGCAATAATACGATTCCCAACAATTTTGAGATTTTTACAGGTCTTTTTTGACTTACATAAGCACAACAGAGAAAGATTTTTGTTTTTATGCCCCCAAAACTGTAAAACTCTGTCCTTCTGCATCAGACCAGAAAGCTCTCTGTGTATTTTTAATCCAGCCTTTAATTCTAGTCGCTGTTATACATGTCAGATACTGTTCGTATGATTTTTTTAGTGTACTAGTCTTTTGTTGTATTCTTTTGAATTCCAGTTTCAAAATTTTGACTGGTTTTATTTTTTTAAATATTTTCTTATATCTCTCTTCTAACTATATTGATTTAATCTCCTATTATTTATCAATCACTGTCATTTTTTTGATCAGTCTCTTCTTTGAAAAGTGCTCATAAACCATGGATGTGAATCAGTCTTGGATTAAATTCACACCTGGAAAAACAATGGTAACAACACAAAAGCATGATGAGCCATTGACCTCCAAGACATTCTTTTTGGCTACTTTTGATTAATTAAACAAATTCAATCATTAATTAAAAATGTGAAGCAGGTTTTGTACTCCGATGGAAGGAAAGTTTTTTGCTTTTGAACAACTTTTAATTGGAAGCATAACTATTGAGCTCCTCTTTTGACAACTGAGCCTCTAAATAATACCGAGACATAACTGCAGACGTGAGACAAATTAATTGAAAATGAGCAAAATATAATTGATTTTTCTTTTTGTATGAAGTTGCCTCCCTTCAAACAGAGTCTCAGATAGACAGACAGTTTTAACCTCCTAAGATTCTGCATTCACTTATGAGGACACAACATTTCTGCTTCTCAGACCCATGACACTTTATTTTTTAAACTGACCTTTTAGCCACATTAAGCGAGACCACCCATATTATCTTTTGGTGAAATCACAACATTACAGCCATTTAGTGAAAAATGTGCTTTTATCCTCAATAACATTAATAACTAAAAACTAAAGGAGAGCGATCTCATTACACTAATAACCAAACTTCCTGTACAAAGACAGTTTAGTTAAGATGCATATTAGGTCTCACTTATCTGTAGAAGCCCATTTCCTCTAGCTAAACATGTGAAAAAATTTGTTGAGATTTTCTTTTTGGCTCATATTGAGTCGACATTTTAAGAAAGCCAAAACTTTGACTAATTATCTCAAACTTTGACCTTTTATCTCATAATTTTAAATCTTTATAGATAAATTGCTATTCAAAAATTCTGACTTTATTGGCTTAAGATTTGACTCCATTATCTCAAAATTTCAACTCTGTATCGCTGAATTATGACTTTCTTTAATCTCAAAATTTCAACTATTCAGAATTTTTACTTATTTAATCTCAGAATTTTGACTTTATCTGAGCCAAATAAAAGCAAACTAACAAACCATCAAAGAAACTGAGTCCTTTTTTTTTTTGTTGTACTTATATCACAGTTTTATCATTGAAGTATTATAAAGGTAATTCCCCGTCAAAGATTATCCACCATTTACCAAAAATGTTCATAATTTGCTTGTGAATCAAAGGAAACTTTACTTTGTGCTTCTTCTACATTGAAATAATCTTATATTTATTTACCTGTTTTACCTTTATAAACAAATCTCCTGCTTTAATTCTCTTTGTGACTTAGAAACCATGGCAAACTGAGAAAAGGACACATCTCTCTGTGTTCTTTCTCTGTGTGATGTGAGTGGTGATCAGAAAAGCAACTCCATTCTGCAAATTCCTGGCGTGGAGAAAACATTTTACAGGGGACAGCGAAGTCCAAGTGCAAACATAACACCCTTTGCCACAGAAATCCCACAGACTGACCACTGGAGTCTGGAAACTTATTAGCTGCTTGTTAGCATTGCATCAGTTTTCATAAAGCCTCTTTGTACTTCTGTGCTTTGGATGGGTCATGGAGCTCGTTGGGTTTGTAGCAGAGGCCTTTTGGTTACAGTTCCTCTAGTGAGCACTTGGGGGCAGTAGAAATATGTCTCATCTCTAATACTCCTCCTCCAGTCCTGCTCCTCATACTGCATTCAGGCCAGGCTGGTTGGCAAGCAGCAAGACTAATTATGATTGATTCAGAGATAACAGTATTAATATTGAAAAAGCAGTAAAAGTATGAAACGTGGATCCAGTCAAAAGAGAGAAAAATTCTTTATGCTCAGCTCTACATTGTCTTCTGCTGCCATGAACCACTTAGTGGGTCATGGTGAAGTGAGGGAGAAAAACAAAGGCGATTATAAAAGTGAGAGGGGATGTGCTGAAGATGAACTGAGGCAATTTTCTGTTCATACATTTATATATTAAACATGCTTCAGTATCAGGATTCAAACTGAAAAAAGCTTCGTTGGTGGATATTATGTCTATCTCCTTGGACTTTACAGGAAATGTGAGAGGAAACAAAAGGAGCTCATTCTGTTGTTTTTCAGCTCCAGTTTGTGATAAAAGGAGAGGAATTATTTTAACTTTGATCTGTGTAATCTTCCTGTCGCAATAAATCTGCCTTTATGTGGAAAGAAAAGGACCCGACTCTACAATCAAAAGCAGACGATACTGTTTGCATCAGCACAAACAACATAAAGTGATTTCAGTTTATAAGGTTACAGAAACCCAGGCAGGCCTGCCTCTTGTTCCAGAGCAAACACATCCTGTTTATGTTACCATGCTGCTGTTGCACAAGATCATATTATGGATTGCACATCTATATTCAGCCATGTGATTTATGTGTGCACACAACACAGCTCTGACAGATGCCATATCTACAAAGACTCCAGAAAATACTGGAATAAATGGTGACCAGCAGAGAAGAAGATATGAAAATGTATCTTTTGTATAGAGACAGAGAGCTGTTCCCCCAAATACAAATGGATCCCAACATTTCAAGGTGAAGTCGCGGCTATGCATTGTCATATGGTCATTTCACTGATACACTTATCTAATGTTATTCCCTCTCTGCCCTATCTCTGCCTGTATGCCTTATTTACTAGGACAAACCAGGGAGGCAGCAGCGGTGGGTGGGAGGGGTGAATATGTGTTAGAGTTTTCATGTTGTGGAAGAGTCTGGTGTGCATATGATGAATTAGATAGTTAGGAGGCTGTGAATTTATGGCTATGAATGCAGCCATCCATTCTGCCCCACAGTCTCTGGATGTCCTCAAGGGCATCATGCTCCTCTGGGTCCCATCTTGGGTGGCTGGCTGGGAATCCCACAGCTGCTCCTGCTGCTGCGACAGTGATGGCACTTGGTTTGTTCAGGTAACCAGTAGCAGCCACCCCGCTGCTCTGCTCACGCTTTGTTAAGCAACTGTAAATTAGCAGACAGTGAACGCACAAGCTGTTAATGTACATATAATAACAGGGAGGCCGAGAGGTGCCAGCGAGAGAGTGCCGTTATTAATTAGACCTCTCGTTTGTCCGCAATAGATCACCTTGAGCAGTTTGTCCTCTTATGTGCATGATGTACAGTTTGCCCTGCAGTAAATCACAGCTGAAGAAGTGATTACTGTTTAGGCTTTAATAATGAATGAGTGAGTATGTAATGTTGCCTAAGGCACACTCATCATATCACATCACACTGTGTTTAAGGGCCCCACAAGGGATTGAAACCACACAGAAAAGCAACTTAGTCATCTGTACCTTTTTTAAAAAGACTTGTAACACCCTAATCACTTGGGTGTTGTTTGGAAGTTTTCTCGTTCACTAATTTTACAGATGTGGCCGGTTTCAAAATACCTGATAGTCTGATTGTATCAGGGAAGCAACAAATTCCGTGTCGTTACAAGACTTTAATAATTCTTACTGTCTTTAACACAGGGACAATATGTCAGACTCATTTATGAAATTAAGAAACCGTTCTCTGAGCCTTTATATGTTCATTTAATGTCATGGATGGTTTTTTTTCTTATATAAAGATGAAATACATGTCTAATGCTGTTCTTTTGAGAGTCAGTTTTCATGATTCATGATGATTTCATGATTTCATGATCAGGATTACAAATTTAAAAAAGCGATTCTTTTTAAATGACACACTATTTTTTATGTTGAATGCTCAGGAACATGTAGTTCACAGGATTGTCGTATCTGTAATTTTATTGAAAAATCAAATTGGAAAAAACATTGAAAACATTTTTTTTTCACTCCATAAGAAAAATGAAAGCACTTGAGGAAAAACATTTCGACACAAGCTCCCATTGTCTTGCATTAGAGGGTTAATTATACATCAAAGTTAGTGACAGCCAAGTTATGCATTTAGCTAAATGCTAATTTGAGCATAATGGCAGCATAATAACATGCCTACAATCCCAATGTAGCCATGTTTTTTTTGTGTTGTGTCTCTTGAGAAATAAGCAATGCAGGAGTACATAAACAGATCCTCTCTTCTTACTGATATTTTCTATGTGGTTTCTTTTTATTTGCAAAGAAAAAGGTGAAATTTAATCTGATTCAGTTGACATTGCCGGTAACCTAGAAACACTCTCGGGCGACCCTAACTTAGACACAGAAGTGTTCACGGTCCATTAAACAATTGTTGCTCCTTCTCCATCTGAAGTAAAAAGGTGGAGTGGTGATGAGAAGCATGTTCTCAGACGTGATGTGAAGACTGGTCTCTTTTGTCTGTCACATACCATCTGCCTTGACCTCTGCGGTGAAAGCTTTTCTAAAGAAAGAAACACATGACACCATTTCCACCTCTGCTCTTCAATGTTCTCTCATCTTGACATTCCCACAGACACAAGAGGTATTTGTCTGCTGGATAATAACATGTATTTGGAGTAATGAACATCTAAAGGGTACCATAACGCAGGCACAGCATCAAATATTAGCTTCGTGTATCATTATATCACCAGTTATCACAATCAAAACTCATTAATTAGAAAAACGTTACTTTTCTTGTGTATAAAACCTGGATGAGGAGTCAGAAAGCAGTTTCTTGCTCCCCCTGCAAGGCATCTACCTCTATTTGCATCACACTCTTGATGGACATTTTCTGTGCAGTCACTGCTGCAGGCTCCCATCTGCCAATAACCGAGTCAGTTCATTATGTGCAGGTGGTGAATCATCGTCTTTTAGGTTGTGTATTCTCTGAATCTCTGAGCTAAACCTTTTTCTCTGTTATGCCCTCGAAACACAAGCATTTTGTGTCTGAAGATTATGATTACCCTTTGAAATACAATGGAGCTTTATGAAAGCCAAGGATTTTTACTATGTTGATGGGTTGAACATCACAAATTCAACAAGCAATCTAGGGATTCTGGGTCATTAGAAAATGAAATCCAAATAATATTATCTTCAGAGTTAATGATAGGAGAACTCCTACTTTCAAGCCTGACATCACTGTTTTTTCACTGTTTTCTCTTCTTTTCACTTTGTCCTGTGGCTATGCTTCTTGCAGTATTGCTATTGAAATGACTATGTCATAAAAATTGTTTATTGGTTGGAGTTTTGTGTGCTGATCGAGGACACTTTGACCTCCGACTCACAGCTAATGGAGTTACATGAACCAAACATGTAAACTGACTCGTTCTCTAACCTCATATCCAGTCACAGCTCTGCTCACAGGTCTATTCCTGGTGCGTTTCTTTCACCCAGGATGCTTTTATCATTTGGCCTCTGCGCTAATGTCAAACACTTTCACAACGCCAAGAGCTTGTGAAATGACATCACTTCCTCATTACATCACCAGGTCTTTGCGGGCACAGGAAGCACATAAATGATGCTGGCCTGTAAAGCCGATGGACACTTTGACTTTGATGAGAGTGAAGAACGCTGCTGCTCTGAGGGCCCGTGTGACAAGATGTGTCCATGAACATGCACAAGAACAACTGGAAGGATAGGAACGAACGCTTGTCCTTTTGTGTGTTTTCATGTTAGTGCATGTTTATGCCTTTGTGTGTGTGTTTGACAAAGGGAGATTGGTAGCAGCTGTAGGAGCTGGGGGCCCCAGAGCTCGAGAACACATCAGACCCAGCTGGAAGCCTCTGAGGGAAGTCAGGATGTGTTGACAGCTTCCTGGGGCACACAAGAGCAGAGGTGGCCTTGCCTCTCATCTCCAGCTTCTCTTTATGTATCTGAAGATGGCACAACTCATCACAACAGGCTTCTCTGTAATTAACACTTGTCAAGGCTTTTCTGAAGGGTAGGTGTGTCTGGAAGGTTTGTACGTGCAGGAAAATGTCATTATGAATTTGTTCAGTTTAGTGTTGTGCAGACGTACAGCCTTCACAGTTCTTTATGATATCTTATTCATGCTTTACTACTGGATTAAAGTCCACGACTTTCTGAATGCTTTCTCTACACCACAGCTTATAGTGGCTGTGAGGAGAATCAACACAAAGTGGACTGAAGCAACCTCCTTCAGCTGGGGGACTTGCGCAAACTGATCTTCTTTGTAAAACCACTTTTCTTTGTTCAAGATAACTTTTTATTGGATACAACTTGACGAGGTAATTCTTTTAATCATGCTGTTTGAAACGTGACAGCAAGCAAATTTTGTAAGTTCGTACCATAGTTTAGTTGCTGGCTGCATTCACCGCAACTCACAGACATGTTGGTACCAGGTAACGTTAGCGAATTCTGGTAATGTCCTGCCAGTGCTCATCTACAAAGCAGAGCTAACGCAATGATACTCTTCATTTCATTGATAGACTCTCAGGTTTGAGCTGACCACTGCAGTATAACTGATGCATGTGGGTTGGAATGAAAATTTTCACAAACAGCTCAGCCTGTGTTTTAGCCTTTAGCTCGTGATTTAGCCTTCAGGTCGTGTTTTAGCCTTGAGCCTGTGCTCTATCACTCTCCCATTTAGCTTTTGTCTGCTCTTCTGTCCCTTCTCTGTCAGAGCTCCGGTGTCCTCTATTACTCTTAAATAAACCACAGAAACTGTTTTCAGCAGAGATAAACACAGATCTCTCTCCTCACAGCTAAATTTTGTCAGTTGTGGATTGTGATCAGGCATGTGTCTAGATATGAGCTTTTTTTCAAGATCTATTATAAAGGCCTCACAGTCCCTTTAATTGAACAAAACAAAGTGTTTTCTGATGCTGTCTAAATTTAGCATACTCCCACACTGACATTAGTGTTGGATAGAGCTCCCTTCAAGTTTTACTGCAGTACATGGTTGAATAGCTTGTCTACAGTGTGAGGGCTGGCTTCTGTGTCCATCCTCTCAATAAAGGAGCAGAAATGATTATATTTATTTATTAATTATCCAAACTTCCACCATTTCTCCTCCTGCTGAAGCATTTCCTCACTCATTCTCGAGCTACTCCTTTCCTCTCTTGATGAAAGAAGCAGGGGATCTTGCAGCCATCAGTGCCGCTCGCTCTCATCATTAACGGCCTTGGAAAAGTACCTTCAGGTGCAAAGGTCAGAGACAGCTGTGATCCAGGCAGTCATCCCAAGATCTAGGTACCTTCCTCTTCGCTTGGCAGCCTCCATATTGATTTGATTAGTTGCTAATTAAAACTTGGCAGGCTGGGCCGGGCACAAAGGAGATCGCTCAATTAGCGGGATGTCAGAGGATCTAATTCTCTCTCTTTCACCCTCTCCCTCTGTCTTGCTCTCCCTCTGCCTTCCTGCTCTATCACACATCTCCATTCTGTTTAATGAGTATAAAGGATGAGTGAAAAGGGAGGGAGGAGAACTCTCTGAGGGAAGAGATCGAGCACTCTCAAGGAGCTAAAAGCATCCAGCCCTGTAATCCTTGAACTAATCTTTGCTTAAAGATGCAGTTAGTAAGTTGTAAAGAAAGCGGAGGACGATTGTTTGGGCCTGTTGCCTGCAGCACACCTTGATGCCTGCTTCCTTTCTTTTGTTCTGGCAAAACAATCGTGTAACACGCAAGCTGTTGCAGTTTTACTGGTGGGCCTCGCGGGTAAGGAATTATGAGCCTTAAGATCCTCTTTTCAATCTCCGAAGGCCTGTTCGAGTTTGAGTTTACTCTTCACTGAAATCAACTTTTATCCAAAATGACTGCTCTCGAAAAATCTTGCTTTTATCTCTCTGCTTCTCTGACTATTTTACAGGGATAAAAAGGAGGTTAACTCAGTGATACCATTTTTATTAAAGGGACACCTCAAAGGTAGTGAACCCGGCCAGATTTAGTGTACAAGTGGTGCATCCTATAAACTCCACTAAATGTAAAATATGTGCTCTCTTACAAAATGAAGTATATGACCCAGAGAGGAGGGCATGAGGGACGTATTACTGAGACTGTTTGTTTATGTTGTTATCAGTTTGCTGCAGTATTGTCAGATTTTTTAATTCTTTGCTTCCTGCAGCTCCGTGTCTCCAGAGTCAACCTCCGCACGGACCCCGGCTTTTCAGTCAGCTCTTCATCAGCTTAAACAGGGGAGAGTTAGCATTGTCATAAAGGATTTAGATACCGCATTTGACTCTGATGTATGTCGACACTTACAGGCTCACACATGCTGACTATAGGAGGCAGAGCTGTGAGAGATTTCCTGAGGGATAAGGAGTTATTTTTGGCTGCTGTTAAACGAATAATTCAGTCAGAGAGCAAAGGGCAGATTACTTGTTTAAATCAGCCATCGTATCTAGTTTATGTGTCGCATAAATGTGGTGGAGTTCACTATTAACCATGGTATGCAGCTAAATGGAGAAACAGTGCCCAAACTGACACCCACACACACTAACACATAACAGCTCTCTTAAATGTCTGAATTGTTAGTGTTGACTGTCATCATCCTCCTGCTCCGGGCAACTGGACACGGCTGCATTCATTAGGTAACTTTAAATTCTTACATAATATTTACAAGCTGCACTATATGTGTCTGCAGAGACCAGTGCCCGCTGCAGGAGAGCTGGCTCACCTCAAACCTGAGAGAGAGAATGAGGTTTTTATCCCCTTCCTCCATTTTGCAGCAGAGCAGCGCAGCCTAAAATGTCAGCAGTCACAAGTTGTGGCTGCCAAAGGCAATCGCTCATAGGCTGGCACTGATTAGCTTTGAATAAGCCTGAATGGCAACATGCTCTGTGGTGTACATAGTGGGCTATTGTGTGATGCGTGGATGAACACTGGGAGAATATCCCCCTGACATGCATGGATAATGCAGGCAGATTAGTGCTATCATTCATACAAAGAGACTCCAGCAGAGTATTACTGCACTGTACCTGCAAAGACTACAGTAATACATCCATATGATCCATACTGTCGTGTCAGACCATGCGTGGCCTATTTGTCAGCCCATTTATGTACCTAAACTTCAAGCTTTCAAGGTTAACTCTTTAGCTGTTTCCTTTGCTAATGGGGAGCATTCAAACTGCAGACTGTAATTTATAATGGACAGCATAAAAGCCAAAATATCTGGAGCTTCCCCCACAGACTGACTGCAGTGTAGATTTATAATATTTATGAATGGAAAATGAATTAAACTACAAATTTAAGATACACATCAAATAATTTTTTAAAGCATGATTCCCGTGGTTACTGATAATTCTTATCATCCTTATTTTTGTTTTTTAGCTATAAATATCACAATGGGAGAAGCACGAGGGAACTGTGTTGATTACAGTATATAATCAAAGACTCAAACAGAACCAAATTTTAAATTTTCAACTGACCCTGTGCAGCACACCTGAAAACATGCTTCTGGCCTGATGAATATAACCCCAAATACAACCTAATATCTTTTTAAAATTTCCTTTCTTCTTTTCTTTTCTTGTCTTTACGCTTTTCTAAACCTGTCTTGGTCACCAAAACTATCACCATCCAAAAATTAACTAAAACTATTACCATCTGAAAATACCACCATCTAAAACTTCAACAGCTTATTGATTTATTTTTTTCTTTCCCAACCCCAAGAAAATTGATTTGCTTTTTTGATGTTAAAAGGGCTTATATTTGGATTGATATCACAATTAGGAGATCTTAATGGGATGACCTCATAAATTCAACAAGTCTAAGGTCTTGAAACATTTCAATGAAAACCATTACAACAAAAAATAATATTAGTTAATCAATGTGTATTGATTTGATGAGTCCTTTGATTTTGTTATGATTTTTTAACTGTACAGTAATAGAAAAAGCTCTGATGCTGGCAGTTGCTCAAAGATTCAGCCTATAAAAAATAAATAAATAAATAAAAAACGAAACAAGTCAAAAATAAACCAATAAATAAAACGGTCTTCTCATTGTAAGTAGGCTCTCAGGAATAAGATATCTGGGGTTTAATTTGTCAAAGCTCTGAGCTTTGTGCTTCCACTCCACTACCCATTACAACAAAGATTGCTTTAGCCTCTCATGCTTACTGTGTTGAAAAAAAATAATCAAATGCAACATCTGCTTTCGGAAACACTGTCTCCATTACTCTGGATAATCCCCAGAAAACATCAATGATAGGATTCACAAGGACGTTTTCAGTGAGAAGTAGTTCAGATAAACACTGAGCACAGAGAGGACATTTACTTTGATTGTTTTTTCAGGTCAGTTCTTCATTAATTTAACTGATTGAAAAATCACAGCTGAAAAACCCAGCTTCGTTTTGTCTCTTGTTTTGTCTGTATAAATAATATATTTAAGAAAGTCAGTGTTTGTGTGTGACAGAAGAAAAACAACGTGTGAAAAGGGCGTAGATGAATTGTGTGTGTGAATGAGAGAGAGAAGAGAGCCCACATAGATGTCATGGATATGGTTGGGGAAATACTAAGCCATGTGCAAAAGAGAAAGTCGACAGGCTGAGGTGTATGTGTGTGCGTGTGTGTGTGTGTGTCAGATGACAGGGAGGGATGGGAACATGGGCAAGTCCTAGTAATGAAGGACTGATAAGTCCCTATTTCCTGGGCATGGGTTAATTGTGCCCACAGATAAAGGGTAATAAATTGTCACGGGGTAATGGCAGGAGCCTGGGCTCGGCCCTGTTCCACATTCATCATGAGCAGCTGGGCCCGTGAGCCTGGAGAGCAGGGGAGGCTGAGGGACCTGTAGTGGCAGGCAGGTGGAGAAGAAAGCTCATAAGGAGGGGGAGGATATGATGTTTGGCTTACTTTCTTACTTACAAGGCTTCTGTAGCTGTACTGGAGCTAGGACAGGACATAATGGAGCTTATGAGACATGGGAAGAAGATATGAAGACTGCTGAGAAAAACGTCTCTCAGAGGAGTACAGAAAGAATTTCTACAACAATCCAAAACACTGCATCACATTCGAAAACCCATTTAAAACGACTTCAGTGTACAGAAATATTATCAAACACTTAATGAATTTAAAATCTTATAAAACTTGATTCTGATTGGTCAATACTCCAAAAGAAACAGTTGTTTTTGACAACACACTGTTACAGCTCTGATCACACACCCCAGCAGGCTTACTGTAATCATATCAAAAAAATGTCTGGTTAATTTGTCGTCTGTTGTTCATAGTTGGAAAAGGACGACAAACAGATACAATGCAGAAAAGGCTGGAGACATACAAGACACACACTTCAGACCACAACAGAAAAATCAACTTAACTTTATATAAGGCATGTCGCAAACGCTTAACAGAACAGATTAAAGTTTGTAGGAGTAGGAAGTTACAAGAGAGTTTGGACAGGGGTGATAAATATTAAATAAAACACTGGAGGAACATTAGCCAACTAATTAGATTAAAGGTAAGCAACAGGTTCGTGATGTAACTTGTTATACAAGAAAGAAAATCCAGTGAGGCTGACTCTCTGTAGATAAGATAGGAGGAGGATGATGGGAGTCTCACTTGTAGAGACTGTGTGACCAAGTTGTTAAAAAAAAAAAAAACATTTTTTCCCCAAGAGAATTTGGTATTTTTTCCATTAGCAGGAGATTATATCAAGAAGGAATTTAGAAAATCTGTTCAAAAAGGGACAGAGCAAAAAACAGATACTGGATGACTATGAGTGTCAGGACATAAGTCTGCACTTGCATGAGCTCAAATTACTGTTCAATAATAAAAATTGCACCATTCACATTAGAGATGGCTGATATGTTTTTTTTTTAAGTCTGATACTGATAACTAGTTGTCAAGGGGGCTTATAACCAACATTTGGAGCCCATATTCATTTGCAGTAAAAATGAAAATACTGGCATCAACATTTTTAATAATGCAAACTCCAACACTTGACTTTGTTTATATGCTTTTGAAAGGAACTGTAGAACTTTCTGAGTGATCTTGAGAAAGTCTTATCTCTAGATAAATCCTTGATTGTAATGTACAACTTGAAATGAGATGATCAGCGCTAAAATAAGTGTTTTCTAAATGCTTTATGTCAGCTTCTCAATTGGGTCAAGCAGGACCAAATTGATATATGACACGTCTATGTCATGATGACAACACCACACCAGCTGACAGAGTTGAACAGTCCAAAGAGGGATATGTGTTTTTCTTCTTCTTCTCTTTTTATTCTGCCCCAAGCTGAGCACTTAACTTACTCTCAAAACTTAAATCTGCTATCTGCAGCTTCTCTACTCAGCAACGCTTCTTATAATCTCTCCCGTCTATGAGACCTCTGTGCATGCACAGCTTCCACTGCTGATTGGCTGTTACCTGTGCCGTGACTCTGTATGTAACCAATGAGATGGAGCTGTGGGTGGGACAATGCTGGAGGTAGAGTAGCTGCATTAGAGCCTAAATAATCCAGTTTCAAAATGATCTCTTTTTGTCTGATTATTGACTTAAAAAAAAGGAAATGCCTTTTTGTGCCAAAATGCCATTATTGGGTTTATTCCTATCCACATATGCAAATTGGAGGATGCAATGATGAAACTGCCTCTAGTCATGTGCTGATGACTTCTTTGGGCCTGAGCCTGTTTAAGATGTTTGAAATCTGAGAAGAAGCAAATCAAAATTTTACGTTCTTTTAGGAATCATGGACGTTACATTAAAGAGAGAGGGACAAAGATTGTGGAGATGAAGATGTAGATACTGAGAACAAGAAAAACAAATAATACTTGATCTAATACCATATGCATCTGGAATGTGAAGTGTGTATTCTCATTAAGTGTGTGATTAGTGTGTGCATTCAGGCTACAGTGGTACACAGTGTGGTGGCAGCTGTTGGGAAGGATAACAGCTGTCTTTATGTTTATAAGTCACCACAATTATCAAACTGTCTGTTTCTTCTTTCTTTTTCTTCAAGTGGTTGTAGATTTTGAGATGAAAAATTAGAAGTTGGAGTGACAGACTGAATTTTTCCAAAGCTCTAAAGATAATTTCAGAAACCCAGTTTATTCACAGTAACTGGCAGAATACAGGACGTGATAAATTAAAAGCAACTCATGGCATCAGTGAAATCCAGTTCGTTACACAAAGAGACAATGCGCAGATCATGTTTGGTGGGACTCAGTGTGCCGCCTTCCCTGCTTGACGGATCACTTCTTCAGGCTGAGAGTGAGGGAGTTGGTTAGAGGTTGGCGCAGCAGCTGAAGGATGATGCATCCCACACATTAAATAGCAGAGCTGCTCCCACAGTGGAGGTTGATGTCCCCGCCATGAGATGATGACACTCAGTGTGCTGTGACATATGATGCGTGTACAAACAGTAAGCACATAGGCTGCTGTTCCTTTTGACTGTTTTATGTGGGTCACACAGGGTGCACTGGGGCGCGGGGAGGAAGGACGTTATTCATGCAACCCATAAAGGAAGCAAAACAATACCCTTGAGATGTGACTTCTTGTCTCACAGAAAACCACCATGCAGAGTTATTTGGTGCATACCTGTGACATTGAATGGTGGCAAAAGTCAGACTCCTATATGCCCCTCATTCTGTCTTTAGCATATTTCCATCTAACTTTTCTCTTTTACTGAATCTCATTTTATAGACAAGGAATGTTACAAGGGCTTAACGAGGAGGAAAATGTTGTGTCGAGCTTAAGTGAAACTGCAGTACAATTGTGAGTATTTTCCCGTTATGTTGTTGGTTGTTCTCTGCAGGGGGAATAAAATGAGACTTTTTAAAATCACTTACAACAATGAAAAACATACATATATGAACATATTTGGATTTGACTGATCAACACAAGTGCAGAACAAAAACAAATCAAACCTAAACTGTCACTCAATAGTAATACATTGCTGTTCAGTAATCTTTTACAAGCAAAAGAAAATCTGTGGGGTTTCTTTGTCCTTTATTCAACTTTCTGTGAACTTTGGCAGACACTTTTAAGCAGTTGACCAATACCAAGCTTTCCTGACAGAGCTGACCTTTGGGGGAAAGTCTAAAGTGACTCTTGCACTGCTTATTAGCTGTCCTGCAACATTCACTCTGAGTTAGATCAAACCTTTGTAAAGGGAAAATCAGGAACTTCTTAACAAAAGATATAATTTTTTTGTACAGCTGTCAGACGTATGGGTAACAGCTATAATTATTCAAGTATACAGTATAAAGTGTGCAAACATAGATGGCAGCTGACATCAATGCAAGCCAACTATAGATTGTATAATGAACGGACACAGCCTATCTGGTGTCACCCGTCTTTATCTGTTATAAAGTTTTGAAGTAAATCAGGTGGACCCAGAGCCTCCATACAAACAGCGATTGAGGCCCACCTGTCAGTCAGTCATTTTTATATCTTATAGTGTGTGCCTTTGTAGAAATCATCTATTCAACCTGAAGTCATTTTTTGTTGCAGAATATTTTTATTTTTGCTGGGAAAATGTTGTTTTTTTTTTTTGGCTTGGTGTGTTTGTGGCTTCCTGTACTTCTCGAGCAGAAACTCCAGGAACTTCAGATTTTAGCACTTCCACATTGCCTCATATTTTCAGACTGGAGGTTGGTGCTTGAAGCATAGACAGTATGACACATGTCTGTAGTTTACGCCACGTCACCCATCTGTTCCTGATGCGGTGAAATGAAGCTGCTTGACTGCTGGGGCCATATCGGACATGACACAAGTTTGGAGCTTTCTTTCAAACACCTAAAAGGCACCTGTCAGTCAAGTGAGGTGAGTTGCACCTCTGATTGGACAAACTTCTGATCCTAATGTCTACTAAACCAATGGGTTAGAAATAAGTTCACCCCCTATACAGTGTTTACTGATAGCAAAATTTGGGATTCAGACACGAGCCGTTTCTTTTAACCAGGCTGTAAATGTCCTTTTTTTTTGGCTTGGTGTGTATTTGCTGTCTAGTTTTTCTGCAGCCAGCTACAAGCAGATTCTTGATAAACAGCAACTTTGAGCGCTTCCTCACTGACTTCAATTTTCCAAACTAGATGTTGCCCCTTGGCATGAAGCCACGTAGCCAACAAAAGATAAGCCAAGATTTGAGAGCTATCTTCTTGTTCATTTCGATTTCATGACATAAAACAACATTTATTCCCCGCAGAAAAAATACCAATCCATACTGAAAATCCAGTGATAATAGAAAGAAGCTCAGAGTTGTTTAAAAAGACATTTTAACTTCCATTAATCAAGTTGTTCAAAGGCTGTTTTCAACTTTTCCTGCTTATTTTTATGCTAATTTCTTTTCATCTGCTGGAATATGCAAGTAATATCTAAGAAGAAAAGACGAGAGAACTCAATCATATTACTTATCCGAGGCAAAAAAAAAAATAGCTGGACCACCTGACAAAAGAGAATTTCACAGTAGAAAGGAGCTGACAGTGGATATCCAGCAATGAAGGAGGACATGAAAAGTTTAAAAAAAAAAAAAAAAAAAAGAGCAATGGGATATGATGGAGAACCAATGAATGCTCAAATTCATTTGTTCTGAGCCTCTTTCTACCTGGTTGCACACACCGTCTCTCTGCTCCAGTGGCCAGTGTTCACAGCTATAAATCTTGGAGTGGCATTTTGGCCGGCGAGTCCCACGTAAACACGGCCGGCGAAATGTCAGTGCAGAAGGCAGACAAGCCTGACTTAGGAAGAGGGAGAGTCGAGGCAGTAATGTCACCACACTTTAACACACCCGCCATCAGTCTTCATGACATTTAAGAGATCCATCGCTCCATCCTTGTGGCTTCTGTGTGCAGAGGGAAAGTTTGGAGAGGAAGCTGATGAGTTCAGGGGTTGATCTGATCACAAACATCGAGGGGATTGGTCATATTTACTGTTTATGTTTCCCCTGTTAGGGATAATGCTGGCCTTTCTAACACCTGCACTTTCAAAATAAGAGACATAGACAAGCACATTTATAGTGTATGCCTTGTTTTTTCTTCCTCAGTACAGACTTAAGCTTGCCATTTAAAAACAATTTCATCTTTCAGTTCCTTTGTCAGGTTAATTAGGGTGTCCATTTTCTGAAAACCCCAAAAGATGACCCTGTACCAAATCTCTTGGAGATACTGAAAAATGCCCCAGGATACTCAGAGACGACAAAGTAGCTTAATAACCCAAACCTTTATTGAAAACACTCTTTTTCTGTTTGAAGAGAAAATTTTCTATCATGGTAGCATAAATTATGTATGGAAGGCAATGCCAGTTTGTTAGATAAAAGTCAATATTAATATTTCTTTACTTTTTTACTCATAATTTTCACTTAATACTCTCAAAATATTGACTTTACTATTTAAAAATCTTGACTTTTTATCTCAGAAATGTGACTTTTCATCTAAAAAATTGCCTGATTTCAAATTTTCGACTTTTTCTTACAACTTTGACTATATTGTCTTTGAATCGTAACTTTTTAAAATCTTATAACAATCATTTCTGTAAGAATTTTGACCTTGAACCTCAAAATTTTGACCTTTCACTTCATAATTTTGATATGATTGCCTAAAAGTGTTGTCATTTTATCTAAAAATTACTTTTTACCTCATAATTTTTGACTTTGTGGTTGGGGCATCAGAATAATGCCAGCATCCAGCACTTCATCACAAATATCATTGGTCTGGTGGATAAGCTGAGAAAAACCCAGACATTTCGCGTAATATTATGAGGTCTTCTTAGACACATTATAAAAAACAGGAGGACGTGTCCGGGCAAAAGATGAAATTTGGTCACCATAGGTTGATTTTCACTTCCCCTTTTCTCCGAAACCCCCAAAAAAGAACCTGTCAAGACACAGAAAGGCTATTTGGAAATTACACACACTCAAAGCGAAATAATGGATCACAAATTAAAACCTGAATCATGTGAAATTGTGATCTCTTCTCCTCCACCTTTGTCCCCTCTAATGGTCTTGCTTTAACCTCCTTCATTGCTGCATGGGGGATTTATTGATTTCTAAATGAATAATTGAGAAAGTCGCTTTAACTGCCCTTTCAAATCCCCTCCTTTCCTCCCATCCCTCTCCCTCTCTCTCTCTTATCATCCCATCTCATCCCTTCTCACCTGTCCCGACCTTCCCTCCCCCTCTTCCTCTCCTTCTTCTCCTTCCCCTCATCTCTCTTTCCTCTCCTCTGCTCTCCTCTCATGCACTGCTGATGTGGATCCTGTTCTGTGACGGGTTGTTCGAGAGGGAATGGGCTGCTCGCATGGCTGGCCAGCCGGCCTCGCCGTATCATCCGTCAGCAAGACACGCTGTTGTTTTAGAGTTCTGCTGGGAGCTGTCTCCTTGTCTCTGTCTTTTTCTCTGTAGCCTCACTCTCCTCTCTCTCACACACACACACACACACACACACACACACATACACACACACACACACACACACACACACACACACACACACACACACACACACACACACACACAGCTCGCCTGTCTCTCTCTGTCTCCATCTCTATGTTCCCTTGCAGACTCCCTCCTGTTTCCCCTCCTGACTTATTTCCACTGTACATCTTAACTCACACACACAGCTGATCAGCATTTTAAAATCGACCTCGGGCTCTTTGCTCTGAGTGAATCAATAGTTGAGTTAGACTGGGACTGAATAATCCTGATATGTTAATTTAACAGCGTGGGCTTGGGGAAAATGTCTGTTTTGTTTTAGAGTAAAAGCTGTTTTGTTTCTTTTACCTGAACAGGGATTTTACATCCAAAGGAATTTTGCTCTGCTGTATTTTGTCTTTTTTTAATACTTTTTAATTAAGTGGACTTAGATGGTATCTTCAGTTCTCAAGGGATCAATTTTGAACGTTAGCTTGTTTTAATTTGGGAGAGGGACAAACATGACATCTCATACAGTGTGTTAAAAAACTGTATGGGCATCATTCACATCTATTCAACTAAATTAGAAGTTAACAGTGCACTTTACGCAAATAGCACACCATTTCAAACTACCCAAACATTCTCTTGCTATTTCCTCAGATGCACCAGCAATTCATGTATCTTCTCTCAGCTCAGTTGTTCTTGCAAACTTTTGCACTATTTGCCATAAGTTTCCATTTACTTCATTCTATACTCCTAGATTAGAGAGACTTATCAAATTGTTATCCCAGATATTCTCTTGAAGTTTGGAAAAGTGATTATCAAAAACAAACATGTACTCAGAGTAAAGTTGGGAGGGTGTTTTGTGGACCCAGGTAAGGACTAATTAGCTGGTGTGAGAGGAGTCAGGAAGCAGCCAATTCCCTGATTTATTCTATAAGAAAACTGTGGAGCCATTCACCCCTGTACATATTTATGGAGTGACAGCTTTATTTGGAAACCTTCAAGTTGAGCATGAAGTAATTTTACGAGCCTGGAAATGACCAGAATACAGCACCTCATAAAACTTTCAAATAATAAAATAAAAGAATGAAGTATGAAATTACTCTGTAGCCTGTGTCAGACTTCTGTCATATTGTCCAGTGAGTGAGACGGTGACTAAAAGAGGCTTAGGCTCCATAACTCTACCATTATGTATTTCTAGTGTTCAGAAATGTAAAAGGATTCACAAATTTACATCAAGTAGCCTTAAACTACCTAATTTGACTTATCAAAGTTGGTGGTTAGTTTCCACACACATGCACACACTACAGGTCAGTGTTTACTCAGGTAGGAGCCCCTGCTTTGGAAATACCAATATTTTTTTTCTGCTTCTTTGCGAGTTGAAGGATAAGATTATTGTTGTAGACTGTGGCGATGTATTCGAAGAAAAGCTTTGTCTACAGCCAGGAATAATAAAAGAATCTTATCTCATGACCCGCCCAACCAAACAAAGGCTTCTACTAAGCCATTTGCAAGACATCCCTTAACGCCACAAACACCGTTGACCCAGGTGCAACTCACATTAGCGAAAGGAGAGGCCACACCATGTAAACAACCAAAGCTTGGTTTCAGTCCTTGGTTTAAGGATCTGTAAGCCAAAGAGAGATTAACAGTCTTATTGTAAGATCTGTTATAAAGGTCGTGCCTCTAATATCATCTGTTGAGTCTCCTGCTTTTAAGAAGGTAATAAGTGAAGCACTCTCGAGACATAAGGTGGGCCATATTAATGCGAGCAATAAAGCCAAAAGAAGTAGAATTATAGCTCCTCTCCCAAGTAATGAACTTCTTTAATAAAGCTAAGCTAATTAAGTCAGTTACTTTTGATATACACTGCCCGGACAAAAAGGAAAAAACGTTGTCACCTGGATTTAACTAAGCAAATAGATACAAGCCTTCTATTGGATAATCACTGCATGGGCAATTACCGTTCTGCAGGTAACAAGTTATTCAACCACAGCTGATGATATGAGTAACTTCTCATTTCTTGAACAACCAGGGAGAAAGACACATCTTGTGGTCGTGGAAAAGATGTTTGTCTGTTCAAAAAGTCATTGGCACCAAGCAGAGAAAACATCTAAGGAGATTGCAGAAACTATGAAAATTGGGTTAAAAACTCTCCAATTTATTACTAAAAACTGGAAAGTTGATGGGGAACCATCGTCTTTGGCGCATCAGGGTTAGAGGAGAGGCAGGTGAAGTAATGCACCCATCATGCCTAGTGTCTACTGTACAAGCCTGTGAGGGCAGTGCTCAGGTCTTGGTTCAGCAACATAATGTGCCCAAAGAATGAGGTCAGCTGACTACCTGAATATACTGGATGACCAGGTTATTCCATCAATGTACCTTTCCTTTCTAATGGCACGGGCATGTTCCAAGATGACAGTACCAGGATTCATGGGGCTCAAATTGTGAAAGAGTGGCTCAGGGAGCATCAGACATCTTTTTCACGCATGGTTTGGCCACCGCAGAGTCCAGACCGTAACACAAGATCTTTTCGTGTTTTGAGGTATCTCTTCTGCGTAGTTGAGCTTGCAGGAAAATGTAGGGTCACAGCCCTCATGAGGAATGAATCAGGGGTTCAACTAGCTGGCTTTAACAGTTTCATCCTTTGATTTTCATGATTTAATTTCAGATAGGTCAGGAGAGAGTCTTTGCCCCGTGTGAAGGAGTTAAAACATCTTCATGAGTAATGAGAGAACAGAGGGAGAGATTGACAGATGGATCAGGGCGGTGTTGGCAGTGTGGGGATGCTGTACCGGTCCATTGTGGTGAAGAGGGAATGGAGTCAGAAGGCAGGGTTCTCAATTTACCGGTCAATCTATGTTTCAACCTTCACCTATGGTCACAAGCTGTGGGTAGTGACTGAGAGGACAAGATTGTGAATAGCTGAAATAAATTTTCTTTGCAGGATGTTTGGGCCCAGCCTTAGCGATAGGAGTTGCTGCTGCTCTCCCACGTCAAGAGGAGCCAGGTGACGTGTTTCGGGCATGCTCATGAGGGAGGAGACCCAGGACACATTGGAGAGATCGTATCTCTCAGCTGGCCTGGGAGTGCCTCGGTATCCCCCCAGAGAAGCTGGCAGGAACAGGTGCCACTGGTCCTTGCTGGTGACATTGCTGCCCCTGGAACCCGGGCCAAGATAGGCAGTGGAAGATGAATGGATGGATGGACTTAGAAGTACTTTACTTTACCTTAGCAGCCCCAATGTAGCAGTTTCTGTGCTTCCACATAGAAAAAGGGGCACAACAATAAAGCACCCCACTGTTTTCTGTTTTCTTTATTTTATGCTCAATGTGGTGTGTGTCTCTGCTTTTTCTTCCCTCTTCTTTTCCATATGTATACAGTATTCATGAAAGACTTGATATAACCTCACATCAGGATCATCATGGGTTTCCTCACCTGTAGTCATGTTCTCTGAGAGTAAAAACTTGCCTCCTCATGCCTTGTTCACACATACCTTGTACGAGCAGGTGTATAAGTGGAGTCTCGATGCATCCTTTCACCAGCATGCCATGTGGCCTTGCCCTGCTTCCCGCTGTTCGCGTTCTTGGTGTCGTAATCTGTCCAACTGCTGATGTTTTTAGACACTTCTTCATGTAACACTAGCACCAACCTGTCACCTCTTGCTGCTACTCCCACAGCTCCTTGCTGCGAGCCCCGCTGCACCTCCTGCTCCCCAGCTCTTTCTTTTACTGTCAGTGAGCTGTTATTGAAATATTTAGCACCCACTCTGGCTCACAAGCATGCTCTGCTTTTCTTCTGCCTGGCTTGAAATATATTGGCTCGGCAGCATAAGTTGGAGCTGTGCAGTGTGGAGGTGCTTCAATCAGATTTGACTGTTAAGGGCTGAGGGATGATGTCATTATTCTGCGCGCTGGAAAGACGATAGCAGAGATAAGTGTCATTACCAGCCAGCTGGTGATCAGAATCTCAACATTTCCATTCGGTTTAAATCTCTTAGTGGCAGCTGATAGTGGCTTCAAATAGTGCTTTCCGAACCCATGGTTTCAGATCAATTCTCATCTCAGCCCAAGTGTTTCCCTTGCCATAGTCAACAACATTTCAGGAGTGCAGCTGAATTTTGTGGGAGGAATCGTTGAAGATGGCAGAACAGTGAGGTTGGACCATGACAAACAAAAGTCACTGAAGCTCTTCTCATGTTCTTTGTAGCTGATGAAATGGATGCAAACACTAACGCTGTCACACTTGTGAACTGGGTACATTTCAAGCTTACAAAGGCAGAATTTATGTAGAAAGAAGAACTTCAGTGTTACGTCAGAGGAGCTTAAAACGTATATTTCTTATGTTATATTAGTATCATAGAAATAGTAATTACTGCTGTGAACATTTTTAGCAAATAACTAAAACGACATTCTGATATAATTTCTAACATTACTCAGTGATGCAGTGTTTAGGCTGTCACGTCACTGCAAAAAGGTCCCTTGTTCAAATCCCAGTGGTCCAACCAAGGTCAGCGCTGAATCGTTGCGCCATAGCGGGGGATCTAGGCTGTGTCTCAAATTGCATACTACTGTAAGTACACTTACAGGGAGTGCAAACGCTGTGCACTTACTGAAGCAGTGTCCAAAATCTTACAAAGCAGTGTTGTCCCAAATAAAACACTGTGACTTTGCTCTTACAGGAAATTACAATTCCATTTCACAACCCTTCACAGGTTTTCTTCTGTAAATCATTGATTAAAGCCATGAACCATTGTTTGATCAGTTCCCGCCTCTTCCTCTACATAGACAATATGGTGACCATTGGGTGTGAGAAGTGGCCACTGTTCCAAACTCAACTTTTTGGCCGTTTTGAGTGCACCAGCTGAGAAATAAAAGTGCGCTGCCTTTTTCTGTACTGTCAATGCAAATGCCCCAATGCACTCAAAGCAGTAAGTGTAAGTGAAGTACACAATTTGGAACACAGCACTAGTCTTGTCTGGGTATACATGCAGAATTCTGGCTGAGGATGTCACACTCTGCTTTTTGACAAGCAAAGCTGCGTGAGTATCAAACCAGCTGAATCCTGCTGAATCCAACTACAGTCGGATAGCAATGGTATTACCTGCCTGTGTTGATCTAGCTATATCCTTACTGTTGCCCTTTCGACTCAGAATTTTGAAGCCCATTGTCAGTGTGTGCCATTTTGGAAATGTTGAACTCAATCTAACTTTATTTGAGTTTGGAAAAGTAAGGAGGCAGGCCTTTAACCTTTTTCCAAAAAGCTACAGGGCGCTGGACTGTCAGTCAAGTCAACCATGCCCCAGGCAAAGACCACAAATTTAGTAACATTAAAATCAACAAGTTGTGAAAAACCTCCCCTGTTGATAGAGAAAAGAACTCTTCATACCCAGGTATATTTTCTGAACCAGACTGTTAATATGTTTAATTTTACTGTAAAAATCGACTTCTTTTGGCTCAGTTTGAGTTCAGATTCAGGGCTTCTGCAGCCAGCCTTGAGTGGACCCTTGAAAAAGGGAAGTTTTTATCACATCTGCCTGTGCTTCACATTTTTAGACTTGGTCCAGACGAGTCATTCATTGAAAACATTTGAAAGAGAATCATCATGAAAGAAAAACATGAAAAATGTCTCAAACTGTGGAGCAGCTGAAATACTACATCAGACAAGGAGAGAACATTTCATTTTAAAAACTTCATCAATGTGTCTCCTCAGTTCTCGGTCATTTACAGTGTTGATAATCAGAGAAGTGATGCAGCATTTTGATGAAAAATGCACCTGCCTCAACTATTTGACATGTGTTTGATGGTCAGTCTAAAAATATGAAGCCAATGTGGAGGTGCTAAAAATAGGTGATGTCAGACATTACACAGACATTATGTCCATGTATTTTACAGTCATCACTTCTTATACATTTTACACAGCACCCCAATTTTTTTTAGAATTCGATTTCCCATGTACATCTGGTACATTCTTTGAATATACACACATCTTATATGTGACCGGTAATGGTGAAGTTCTTGTTTCTAATTTGTAACATGTATGAAAACCCCCTTTTCATCTACACAGTTTGAAATATAAACTTCCACTTAAACGCTTTAAACACAGCAGATGACAGACTACATGTGTGGTTTGTCTCAACTGTACTTTGTGTAAATGTATTTATCTAGAAAATACACACATTGGATTGAAGTTTGCATCTTGCACATCTGTTCCATCTGCTCTCTGTAAATAAACGCTGTTTGCTTAGATCTGCCCTGTGGATGACTGTGTAGTTAACAGTATTTAGCTTTCGGGGTTGGTTGGCTGTTTTGTGAACCAACATTAATGAATTACAATTTGACTACATGAGGAACTCAGAAGGAAAAGACCCTAGTCCGCTTTAGGATTGTGACAAAGGGAGAAATGAAGAAACACTGCACTCACATTAGCAAAAGCCAGGTTTTAACAGGTTTTCAGTGTCATGTATGTTTTTGTCGGTTTGGAGTAACAGTTGATTGACTTTTCAAACCTGGACAGACTTCTTAAGTTTGTCCATCTGTGTGTAGGCAGGCCAGCTGGTACTAATGGCCAGATGGACACTTAATGCTTCTTGGACTGACACTTGACTTGGCTGTGAGTTTCACAGTTAGATGTTCGCGAGCTTTGCTCATAAAGTCTTCTTTGTTTCCAGTCACCAAGTGGCTTCTGGGAGTCTTGACTTCAAGAAGAGCAATAAGAGCAAGAAGTCTGTTCTACAGGATTAAAATGATGCTGGGACTCTGAAAACTCCACTTAACCCCTGAACAATTTATGAGAACAAGATTCATCATTTTTTTAAGAAAACATTTTTTTTCAAGTGTGTATTAAACCTACTTTATTTGTTTTCACATTTACTTATCATGAAACACTTTGATTTTTAGCTTCAATTTTGTTTCATTTATATGAAAAATTTTTGTTTCCAGTATGAGTATACCCTTTGGCATATGTTATATATATATCATATTAGCAAATCTAGGGTGACCAAACATCCTCTTTTGCCCAGACTCTTTTGTCCAGGTTTTCTCAGCTTGTTCTACAGACCATTGATAATTATAATAAAATGCTGCACTGGGCTACTGGCATTATCCTGATCAACCAACCAATCACAATGTTAAGCATGCAGAGAAAACATGATCTGACTGCTTGTTTTAGCAGGAAATTTAAACACCTCGAAATCTAATTGAACTTAAACTTAAGGTACAATTTTGAGGCATTATTTATATTCTTCACTATAGACATAAATATATGTTTTAATTGAAGCATGTGGTTAAGGATTATTATGGAAAGAAATTTCCATCAGTTAAAAAACAATATCTTTCATACTTGAAAATTTGGCCTTTTTGAAATTCTTTTGGCCCATATTCAGTCAAAATTTTGAGAAAAACAGTCAACAGTTTGAAATAGTATGTCAAAAGTTTGAGATAAAAATTCAAAATTTTGAAACTAAAAGCTAAAATTGTATAACAAAGATTCTGTATATCTCCTATTGTACATTGTGCAGCAGATTCTGAGATAAAAGTCGATGCTTCAACTTTTATTTCATTAATTTGACCTATCTGAAATTTGATATTGAATATGGGCGATAAAAAGAAAGAAAACTACTGACAAAGCCAGTTTTTCCATTTTATACTTTTAGCTGTTTGAAATGAGCCTCTATACATTGCTAATGTTTACATTATATAACATGTTCACTTCACACAGAAGAGGAGTGTTTTTGAATAAATCTATGGGTTATGAAGCTACTTTGTTGTCTTTGTGTATCTTAGGATATCTTGCAGTTTCCTAAGAGGCAGAGTAGGGGTCTTCTTTTTGAGTTTTTACAATATGGTCACCCGAGCAAAACCACACATTTAACACAATCTCTGTGTAATCCGTTCATAAGGGTGCAGTGTGTGGATTCGTCATCCATCAAAAACGTCCCATCTTCATGTGTTGCTATATGCTATATAGGAAACATGTTTTCACAGCTCTCCATATAAAGATGGCTCTGTTATAGAAGTGAGGGCGATGCTTATTACCATTATTAGAATCTCTCTGTGGCTGTGGTGCTGATTAATCAAGCATCATGTGAGTCAGTGAGCTGGAGTTAAAAGCTGTTAATGATCATCCTTGTGTTTATCTGAGTAATTTCCTTCTAACTTCAGCAGGCAACTTTTTAGTGTTTTCCCATCAAAGAGCAAACACAATGTCGCTCATCCTGGTGAATTCAGCTGCACAAGACTGTACGTTTCATCTGCTCACATCCGTCCTGACTGACACACCCACGTATGCATGAAAGACCTGCACGCAATGTTTTGTGCTTTCTCACTTAGGGAGTCTCTTGCTTACTCAGAGAGCACAGCGAGCGAGGACTAATTAGGTTGCTGTCCCGAGTCTTATGGGACAGTAATTGGGATCTGCTGGCACTGTAGTGTTCCTTTGATCAAGGCCTGTCAAACAAGGAAGTCTCTGGAGAACACGTCCCCCTCCACACACACACACCTCTGCACACATGTCTCCGCATACATCTACAAAAAGACTGAACCAAAAAATAAGATTTATCCCCAACCAATTACTTTCTTTTTGGTTGAGATGCTGTAAGCAGTGGGTTTCATAGCTCTGTCTTTATGAGGGAACAGAATGACTTGTTCCATCTCTTTTAAAGGAAATGATCATTCATTTGTAATGCCTAAACTTTCCCTGTGGCTGCATATTTAAGAGCTGTGTTATGATGTGGATGTTGGGTGAGAATCCCCATGTGAGGACAGTAATTGAAGCTAATGTGTTGATAAACATATGGGAGCAACTAGCTGTACCCACAGTTTACAATTCAACTACTTTACTCTGACTAAGGAAACTACTTTGGACATGGAGCAATGGTTTGAGCTCCAAAGAGTGATAAACCTGGGGGGTGTTTAGAAACTGCTATACAGGCTGGGGTTTTCTTGCTACAGATTACAAAAATGTGCAGTTGTTTTTAGATAATTTGATACTACTGTCTAAAGTTCCCCATTAACAGGACATCACTTGTACTTCTCAGGATTACCAGTTTGATGGCTTTCATAATGGTTCTCTACGCAAAAAGCTAATGTCTTTGTAGATGGTAAACGATATAACAATCAAAGGATTAAGCGACTTTAATCCTCTTTCGCATAGTCTGTTACTTTTGACTTGAAAACTGAGTCATTTTCAAAGTTTAATTTAAATCTAATTAAAAAATGCTGTTGTGTTTATTTTTTCTATCGTGGAAACAGCAACAGAAAGGAGATGCAACCTGGTGTAGTAAAGTGCTGAAAAGGGAAATTAAATGACACGATTAATAAAAATTAACATCATTTTCTATCGGACTAGTTTTGGGAGGACTTGACAAGTCTTGGTACGCCACAACATTCAGTGCGAGCCAGTTTCAGATAGGAATTAGATGATCATGATAAATAGGGAAGCTGCACTTGAACACAACAAAGACTACGTTTCATGCGTAAATGAAAACATAAAGAGCTGTAGCTGCGTCCATATCGGTCATTGTTGTTAAAATGACATTTTTTTCTTCAGGTGAACCAAAACTAGTTTGATACACAAGCAGCTTCACTTATCAAAAAAGGACACAGTGTCGCCCATCAAAGCAGAGTCAGATGTTTTCGGCCTGGAGTCCACTTCTCTTTTCTGCATGTAAATGTAGACTAGATCCCCTGCTGTGACTTTATGATTGAGCTATGACCTTGGTTAGATGCCTGCATGCATGTAAACGTGCTGCCTGACTTCATGAACAAATCAAATATCTGAACATAGTAATACCTGGAAAAACTTAAGAGATATCAAAAAATTATCTTACTAATTATCTCTTGTTGGAGATGTTCTGAAATACAGACTTAGTTTTGGTCCAAGCTTCCCTGTTGTGAGTGTTGTTTGGTTTCTCAGTCAGGCCTGAAAAATTAGGCCTATTTAAGGAAAATTTGAAAAAAAATTAGATGATTCGTTATAGAAAGCTCAAAATAAAAGAAAGTATTCATGGAATTACCAAAAAACACCATTTAATTCATTTTTAAGTATGTTTTTAAAGTTATATATTGATTGCTCAGTTGTTTGTAGTCTACTGGAGTGGGAATGTTTATATCTGTATGGAAAAATCAAGCATTTTAAAAAGATTGAAAACTCATTTTCATGTCCTGAGAAAAATAAAAACATGTTGGGCAAAATTATTGACACAGGCTTTCATAATTCATGCATCGGAGGGTTAATTAAATGCATCCTTTAAGCATCCTTTTTAAAGCCCACAGAGAGTGAATGCTCCCACTAACACTTGATATGATTATCACACAAATTAAATGGATGAAATAAGATTAAAGTTAAATGATCCTGAGAGTGCTTGAAGATACACTTTAGTTAATGCATTATGTTACTCATTTAAATGGACGTGGCTTTACTAGTGAGGTCATGTGTATTAAGTAGGTAACTTCATGTGATTATAATAGAGTTAAGATCCTTCAGCAGTCGTTATGTTAAGTCATCAGCACAACATGCTCACCAGTGCATCACCATGAGTTGTTTTCCATAGAGTTTTATTTCCAAAAAGCAGTCAGAGAAAAGTAAAACAAGCCAGTTAAGTACAACAAAACAAATCCCCAAAGGGAAGAAAAAACAGCGGATATAGACAGAAGGCCTGATGATATTTACAACAGCAGACATCTTTTTGGTGTTGCAGTACCAGTAAATCACTCAACAAACTCCTGGTATTCTTTAAGATCAAAACAAATAACAAAATAAGCTTTTTTCTTTTAATGAAAAGAGAAGGTCCTAAAAGTCAGCTAAGGCACACAGAGCCTCCCCTGAAAAATGAAAACAGAATAAAATAAAAAAAATAACGGGGAAAACATCAGTTCAGAGAAATTTTGTGCAACAGTTGCTCAACAATACATTCCAGCAAGAACAACAACAATCTGGCATGAGATTTTCTCTGAGAGGCAAACAGGACAAAGTTGTTGTCACAGCTGTCCAAAAACACTAAAACAGGTTATGTACTTTGACCAAGAAACACCACCAAATCACTCTGTGTCCACTTATTGATACTTCAAAAACTCTTTATAGTTCAATGTCATTTTACCACATCTGTATTTACACGTACAATACCTTTTCAACATTTCAATATAAAATACTTATGTACATCTTCTTCATTTGTTAATCATTTTGTTACAAAATAGGACTTCCACAACAAGTTACATTTATTTTATTTATCTTTATCCAAAACTGTCTTTGAGTGTACATAATAATAGGTATTATGTGCAGTAATTCTTCGGAGCATGGTGGCACTAGAAGTTAAAAGATGGCAGCAAAAGCCAGCCAGTGAAAAAGAAAGTAGTCCTTTCCAACCCAGCCCCAGAAACAGTGAGAGCTTGTGAGGGGAGGAGTGATTATAACGGACACATCCAACAGAGAGGCAAGGTGAACTTGACATTAATGAACAGAAATGTCTCTTAATTAGCCTGTGCAAAAACACTCACTTAGCCCATGTGGTGGCTAAACAATGTTGACAATCACAGATTGAAGTCCTAATTGGCTTGCAATAAAACGTATTTCAAAGTAAACAAATACCCGACCGCGCTTCTTGTTCAGGATGTGCTGTGGTTCAGTGCCGCCCTCAGTGTAATAAACTCGTCTCAAATGTCCGCAGATTGTCTTGATGGCTGAAAAGTTTCTCGAAAGGTAGATTGAGCTGAAAAGGTGCCACGGACGCAATCTATCATGGGATTCGTTTTGCAATCAAGATGCACGTTAATATTCGCTGTTCATTTTTGTCACAGCATGAAGACCACAACCACTCACTATCTCTCTGAAACACACATGAACGGTGGAACACCAAACAGCACAGCTCCTGCTTCCATGTCCTGACGTCGTCTCGTGTGTTTGGTTGTGAAGACTGTTTTTGTACACCTTGTCTGTTTGGTGAGGTTGTCAGGTAGCTGACCTCTGACCTTGCAGGTCGAGGTGACTTTCTCTTGCGATGCACTCTGCAAACAGCCGTGTAAGAAACTCAGACAAGGGGATCTATTCAGACGGGACAACACTGACTAAAACACAGATGCGGCCATACAAAGGTACAGTCAAAGTTTGGGGTGTTTGCCTTTGTAAATAAAGGCGGCTTTCTTTACAAAAAAATATTCATCATGCTGCCAAGGCAGCGTCGCAATTATTTAGTCACTGACTAAAAATATCAGCATCAATATAAACTTATAAATAAATAGCGACCCATGGACTCCCCCAATCCCCATTCATACAATTTTTGAGACTTCATGTATAATCATGTACACAAAGTGTTGCTGAAATCACTGGAGAAAGTAAAAAAGATGACACTTGAAACAAGGGTGAGAGTTTTTAAGGTCAGCTTGAGAAAATGGAGATTCAAGTTTGAGGCAGGTCGGTAACAAAACAAAGTCAGACCCAACAGTTCTCTCTTTGTCCTCTGCCTGTCGCAACGTCTTCACTTCATTAGAAAAGAACAAAATAACTACACTATGTGGATGCTAAGTCTCAAAATACTTCTGTACAACAACCACAAATGAAGCATTCAGAGCATTACAATGACTGTCTTATATTCCTATAATAATCCAAATAGTCCTAATTGTTCTGTGAAGGCCTCTGGATTTGCACGTCTCTTTATCTTTATTTACCCAGCGTGACTGCAGCAGATGGTTTGTCCAGCCACAGCAGTTCCACATCCTGATCAGGCACTCAACTGAAGAAGTTGTGCTTCTGTTTCTGATTTATTCTTAATGCTTTACACGCTGAGTCACTGGACTATCAAAAACTCATTTGAATTAATTGGCTTTTAGAATGCACAAGCATTGTCCTTCAAAGATTGGGGCTTATGAATGGGAAATTTGCTCCAACTGGTTCAATTCTAACAAACTAATCATTTTTTGACTTTTTTTGAGAAAAACTGAACACTCTGCTATTATCTTGTTTTGTCAATGTTGACATACACTAAATGAGGCACATTTAATTCAGTATCAGGCTTCCTTTTCATGTTTTACAGCTAAGGCCTTATTTTGCAGCGGAGCTTTGTCTGCTGCCAGCAATCCTTCCTCACATGACCGCTGTGCCCCGTGCACGGCTGTAAAAGCTGACTTCATAATTCATTCTGCAGCAAAATAAATGCTCCAAAATTGCAACGTTTGATCACAGTAAAACTCAGCCATGAGAAGAAAAATAAATACACTGAGAAACTGAAATAGCAAAGCCAGCATAATCCCCTGAAAGGAGGAGCTCCGTGGGAGGATCTGAAAATCACTTTGCTTGCCTTCTGTCCAGATACCCTTACCAACCTCTCCAGAAAGACAAAAAAACTCCTCTTTTCTTTTCTGTTGTTTCCATCTCATTCAAGGAAAGATTACTATTCCTTCCCCCCCTGGGAGAAACCCCCTTAAATAAATAAAATCAACAGTGTTAAGGCCTCCTGTCCAGCTGGAGGCCTCGCTGCTACCTGATGCGCCCATCAGCGCGTGGTGCTCCCAGATGGGATTTGGGGTCTGGGCTCAAGGAGCTCCAAGGGTTTTTAGGGCATGCCTGCATGACAGGGCAGGCGGTCGGGCCCACAGCGCAGACGTCAGTTGCCTCCCACAGCTCACCCACCAGGCTGTCTAACCAACGCTCCAGCTCCGGGCCGGTCAGGGCTGCGTTCCTCTTGGCTTGCTCCACGTAGCCCAGGCTGACGGGGATGTTGAGCACCGGGTTGAGGCCGTGGAAACTCTGCTCCATGTAGCTGTTTTTCGCTGGCCCGTTGTGGAGCTTCAGCGTATCCTCTGGAGGGGAACAAAAAGAGGGGAGACAGATGATGTGTGTGGAGAGGATAATCAGTGGTCAGACAGACAGACAGACAGAGAGAGTGGATGGCAGGGAAAGAAAGAGTTGAAGGAAAAGGGGGAAAAGAAAAGGAGAGACATTAATGGTGAAGTATCAAAGCAGAGAACGTGATTTGCTTCAATGAAATCAGAAACACTGAAACTGGTTACTAATTGGCTTGGATTGATTTTCAGGACTGGACTCTCCACATCCCGCTCTTTGATGTGGTTTGTCAGGCATCTGCAATGCTGGCTTTTTAGAAACGGTCAGACACACAAAGACACGCCCTCAGTCCTTCTTCCCATGACAGACACAACTTTAAACAGTCTCCCCACCCCGAGTTTCAGCGAAGCTTTAAATTCCTCACTGGTCCTCTAACTGTGGCGCTAGCATGACTGAGCAGACATCAGCACTTTTTATGCCCTGGTGACAGAAAGATGCAGTCAGACATGAGCAGCTCCACCAGGAAAGGACCAGTCAGACCAAAGCCGGCAAGCTTAGTGGTGGCAGAGTGTGATATGAAGTCATGCATCTGTGTAGTTTTGTGTTGTGCATAAAACGTGTACTATGTGCATGTAGTGTGTGTGTGTGTGTGTGTGTGTGTGTGTGTGTGTGTACGCATGTGTCTGCCGACTGCCAATGAGAGTGGAAGGCCACGTCATAAAGTTTTACTGGCACTGCATGTAGGAGGAAGACCTGGTGCCAGACGTGGCAGTAAATTAGAGGAGGGTGGATGGAACAGCTAAGCTGAAAGTACACACACACACACACACACACACACACACACACACAAAATCATGCACACAATAGCCAAAAGAGAGAGAGATGGAGAGAAAACAGACCCATGTTGTCCAATATTAGATGACTCTTTAGATTAAAAGATATGTAATCTCTACTAAAACCTGTTACATAGCTACAATATATGCTACACATTTCCAATCGTGTGGGAATTAAAGGTACAATCTGTAATTAAAAGGTGGTTCGATTAGCACGATATAGGGATGTCTCAAATGATAAATGGCAGTTTGTTTCAGATTTTTCTGCTGCTTACAGACAACATGTTTATGTTTTCAAGACCCTCTGCTACATAAGAAACAACTTCAGGTTCAAACTATTTTATTGGTTTGGGGTGTGCTCGCCTTTCAGGTCATATGTTTTTTCTTTTTTTCACTGTTTTACATCCCAGTTTAGGGCACGGTGAATTCTGGGACTGCAAATGGCAACTTTCCTTACTGAGGAGTTGACATGCTGAAACTAGCAATGCTTTGATAATGTATCAAATGGCAAACCTCATTCTTTCAGATTTCAAATGATGTAAGTGATTAAAAAAAATGTTAAAAGTCAAATTTTTGGTAGGGTTGTAAGGCCAAAACTGTCCTTGGTTCCGTGTTTGAGTTATCTCTCTCTAACTTTGATGGTCAAGATCCTAAAAGTGCAATAGGTGGTATTCTCTCTTCCACAGGACTTTTGAGCATGGCACAGAAAACAACACTCACTACACTCCTTGGATTCTGAGCAAAGTCACTAAGGTATTAACAGCCGTTTTCTAGTCACATCTTATTTAAACTTATCATTTATATGAAAATAAGTCAGCCCTGCAACAAAGGCGCTTGATCAAAAGTAAATAACTGTGAGCTCAAGAGGATCCATTCTAACAGAGCAGGAACACATTGATGCATCAGCTTTGTCTCAGGGCTCTTATGTCCCATCTTTTCCATTCATCTTTTAATAAATTAATGCATAGATAACATTCAGGCTATATTTGGTGGTTATTTAAAAGAAACAGTTGCCACAAGCTTGTATTAGGAAACACTCAAAGGTATTTCTGTTTCATCAAAGCTACAGTTATATTCGCCACTACATCCCAGCCCTGGATAACACTGGAAATTATTATCAGTCAAGGTGTTTTATGACCTAAGTCTGGTAACATTTGAGGCTCACGTGACTTTTGATACGGTTTTGCTTATTTTCCATGCTGGCTGATTGATTTAATGCTGTCATTGTTTTTGGAGGGCCAACTGTGCTGTCTTTGAACACTGTGTAATGTGTACGAACAGCTCACAAGGTTATTAAGGGTGACTCCATGACAAACAACCAGGGTCTGCAGAGGCCCCCAGGGCTTGATTAGAAAGGGCAGCATTGCAAATGCGAAACTGTGTGTGTGTGTGTGTGTGTGTGTGTGTGTGTGTGTGTTTCTCTACAGCAAATAGTACACAGTCCTTCAAAGATGACTGCTACATAAATTCAAGCATTTATCTGTCAGTTTACTTGATCTTGTTAAGTAACCCCTGATCGTGTGCTGTAGAGCTAAAATAAGCCTGTCTCTTTACAGAGGGTTTGTAGAATCTGCGCTTTACAAATATCAAGTGAAGTCCAGATGTGCTAAGGTAACCAAGAAAGTGTGCACAATGTTTTTTCAATGCACCCTTTTCCCATTGTTAATGTGCGCTCCCCACACTTAAAGTGTTAAAAACAGGGCATAAATAGCATAAAATCACAAAAAACTTGTAAATTTCCAGATCATAACACCAAAAAAACAAAAAATCAAAAACAAAACAGAGTGAGGGACAAGATACATGCCTTTCTTAGTTGATTAATTATGTATTAATATATTTTTCTTAAGTGTTGGTTTTATGTTTCTGCTTATGGTGAGTTGGTATAACTGTGTTATATTCTATTAAAATAATAAAATAAATATTTTAATGTGACCTTGCTGTGCTGTTATCTACAGACAAATGGAAAAGCTAATGTTGGGGTTGACATGGACCAGAACTTTCAACAACTAATAATTTAATGGCCACAACATTGTTTAACAATGAACAACATCCATTGCTCAGTGCTGAATATTCACAAAAAGTTATGTCTTAGACCTTCTGGTTCATTTTACCCCTGAGGACGAAGAGGAAAAGGTTCAGATTAAGTGTCTCAATGTTCTCTGAGCAGTCGAGTCCACAGACGTCTTTTGAGAGTAGAAAGGGACTCTGCGGTTGTAAGGAGTTGGGTATTTCATTCTACCATTTAGGAACAAGTTTGGGAACAGTTGAAAAACTGTTTGAAAAATAACCTGTTTACTCCTCTGTTGACAACAGGGTGGAGATTTACCATTCCCTTAAGGTGAAGCTGAGCTACCATTGTTCTGGATTGCACAGGTAGGGTTTTGCCAATCTCAATGATAAATATTTGAAAGCAAATTAGCGAAACTTCTTAAGTCTTCTTTGTTAAATCATTATGTATGGTAAAAAAAAACAGCACAGCAGAGCATTAAGCCTCGCAAGTCCATTCATACAAATAACAGAACTGTGATTTTGTGTTTGATGACGCTGAAACACATGGACAGTTAAAAATAACTCATGACAAACACAGAGGAACAGATCTCTCACCTTGACGTATGGGCTGGTGCTTATTATAGGCCAGCGGGGCAATGAGGAAGCGCATCTCAGCCACAGGGCTCCAGTGATGCAGGATGCGCACGCTCCACACCCCGGGCCGCAGAGGCTGGTTCAGCGGAGGGCGGTAGTGTGTGTACTCAGCGCTGGCGTCGATCAGGATGTCGTAGGTCGCTGCGATGACATTGGTGGGGTCGATCCACACGACCGTGACGGTGACGTTGGGACCCTTGTTCCACTTCTGCATGCCCACGGTCTCATCCATGGGACCCATCAGGCCACCGAAGTTCCGAAACATGCGCTCTTTGGCGTCCCACTCTGTACCGATCTGATGAAAAAACGGGAAAAAGAGAAAAAAAAGGAGGGAAGAGTGAGTGACAGAATGAGGTAAGCAGCCAGACAAGCAGGGAAGCCACACCGAACGGGGAAGAGATGCCAGTACATGAGTTCACTCCTGCAACTGCACATACAGCCTAGTGATCATAAATAACTAACAATATCTGCATACTATTAAAATAACCAATATCTGCTCCGAATTATCATGGGAAATAATCTTCGGCATGCATTTTTTATCAAACAGCAGCCCAGTCCTCCACACAGACATTATATAATGCTATAATATGCAAAAGCTTTCAGGCTTGGTTGTTTCTCCTTTTATGTTTGAGTCTAGCTGTCAACAGTTTCTGGTACTGTATGCCTGAGTGTATCTTTGACGAGAGATGCAAGAGGCAGGCTGAGGAAAGGCATATGACGAGAACCTGACCATATCCCCGCGGGGTGCATATCAAATACATCCTTGTTTGGTCTACGAGAACATTTAACAGAGAGAAAGAGACGAGGAAGCCAATGAAAAGCAAGAGTCTTAGCAGTATTTAACCTGAAGAGAAAACTGCAGTAAAGAGGATTACAACCTGATATCACTGCACAAATCCACACTGAGAAACACACTTCATATCCTGATGTATGCCGGCACAGAAAGCGCGACCTTTTAACAGAACAAAGAGAGCAGATATTTTCTTTAGCCTTTTAAATGGACCGAAGAGCTGCATTTTCTGTGGCAATTTTGAAAAAGTGAGTATAAATTTTTACTGCTTTGTACCAAAGTCAAATATAACTTTGGTGAGTTATGAGCCACGCAGTGCCTGTAGCTGCAGAACGCTGGAAGAGCTGCCAGCCTGCCGCACACTGGAGGACTGCCAGCAGAACAATGAGCCAATTTAAGAATATTACATCCTGTAAGTTTACATAACCAACATTTAGTGTAAACACCAGGTCCGTTAGTTTGATTACACTGAAATTAAGAGGTTGTGTCTTCTGAACTTGTGATTTCAGCGTAAAATACTAATTCTGTTACACCACTTGGACCCTTGAACTGAGAAAAAACAAATAAGAAACAGAGACGAAGGAAAAAGAGCAAGCAACAAGAGCAGCAAGAAAACATATGCACAGCTAATTGGCTTCTTCATTGCGGTTAGGACTGTAACTGGAGAGGTGTGATCTGTGTTGGTTCGATTGCAGAGATTGTAAAAACGATGTGGTATGCAAAATGAGAGACATGGAGTGATCCAGATTGATGAAGAAGATGAGGTGATAGAGAGGGAGGGCACGCATACACACACTCACACTGACAGTGAAAGATGTCCGGGGTGTTGGCAGAAATGTGAGAGGGATGGTGGCTTTAGGAAGCGCTCATCCTTACAAAGCTAGCTGATTAACACAGCCTCACCCTGCTGCACGATCAATGGCTGCCTGGAACTGACTCTGCATTACACCCTCTGAGAATTGAGATTGCAATGTACAATATAAATAGACATTACTTGCATAAACGAGACAGTGTGTGTGTTGATTAGCCATCCGTAAAAGACACCTCTCTCTAATCTTAATTATTTGACTGACCTCTACTGTTTCTGCCCTTTGGACCTTGGATCTTTTCTCTCTAAGTTGCTAATCAACTCTCTTGTTCTTCTGCCTGTCTGTCGATCATTGCCTTATTCAAGGCCGACTTGCTGGCACACCCTGCATCTCTGATTGATTGGCAGCGCTCTTATTCAAAACTCCAAAAAAAGAAAAGGAAGTATTGACAGAAGAATCTCAGTGTAATCCACTGGGAGAGAAAAATACTGGAGACGGACTAAAGTTAGACTTCTTTGAGGGGGTTTCTGACAATGTTCATGTGCTGCGTGTAGGAGGAGACCCTCCGAGACATGTTTCTGGCTCTTACACGTGGCTTGTTCCACAATGAGAAAATGAATAAATAACATACTGTATGTAATGCAAAGGTCTTCTTTGAGGATTTTCAGAACAGACAAGTGGCTGTGCACTGTTCAACTCTGAACACACACACACACACACGTATACATGGTGCATAGTGTACATACTGGTTAATAGGATGCACATGCAACTTGTTGACTAGCTGTGTGCCTTGTGACTGAAACTCAGGTCCAACTTTTATTACCACAGGAAAAGTTCTGAAAGTAAGAGGCATAAACAACATCATAGACAACATAGGGATGGGTATTGGTAAGATTTTATGGATCCCTTTGTCTTTATAGATTCTGCTTATCGATCCAATTCTTTATTGATTCCCTTTACAGCTTTACGGGTTTTCTGCGTCAACATTTTATGTTGTTTGAAGCATGAATTAATCAACATATCTAGGTATCTCTAGACAAAAATAAACAAAAATATGTTAAAACCACACATCAGGGGACATCAATGTATTGTTTTGTTATGTTATTGACTGAAGTAGGCCACCTAGCAATGCTTTGAGTCGTTTGAAACCTTGAGCTTGCTGTAGTTTTGCTGAAGTCAGCCATGAGGCTGCACTTCCTAAATTTTGAATATTGTTCCTAAAAAGTTATTGTGATATGTTTCTGTGATGAAAGTTGGTGCACTTTCCTGTAAATTAGTATCAAACGAGCGCAATATCTTCCATACCATTTTTGATACATTAGGAGATGTATGACATGTTGGATGTATTGAATATGAATCTCTTATGAGAGAGTAATGTACATATCTTTGTGTGTTCAGATTTACAGCTTCTGAAGTAAAACTTCAAGAGGAAACTCCTGAATCAGAGTTTTCTGGGGGAACTGTCAATTATATGTGAAGCAACGGGGCAGAACAATGGACGGCTGTTCTGGCAAAATATAAAGAATTGATAAGGGAATTGTTTGTCAAAAAGGCTGATGTCAATAGATTGTACCATTTCTTCTTGATTTTTAACAGGGACTGGTTCTCAAATCCCACCCTAAATACATAGTAGATCACCTGATCTGATATATTCATATGCAGAGGACAAACACATCTCTGCCTCCCAGCAAAAAGTTTTCCACATTTCCATTGCTTCACATCTGGTGAAGTTGTACTTTTCTACATCAAACCCTTGGATATGTTTTGGGACTTCAGTACCGCTCCCTTGTTGATGAAAGAAAAGTTAAACTGCAGCTAATTGACAAAGTCACCAGTAGGAGGGAACTCCTCCTTCCAGTATGAAAGTGGGTCAAACAGGGATTAGCTTCTGGCCCATTTCACCCGGAGCTTCAGCCTATAGCTTACCATGACCTCCACACTCATCCTGTCCCTCGCTGCTTCTACCCAGTAAGCTTTGGCTTAAGACCAACACCCAATCAAGCCTTATGACTGCTCACCCAGTCACAGGCTTACGACCTTTTCACTTACAGCTGTATTTAGAAGCACGTAGTTTAGTGGAACTAATGCTGATCCTGCTACCTCACGCCCTTTACCCTCTTTTTCAGTTACTCCCAGCGCAGACTAATCTCTTCACTCACACTTTCCACTCACCCTTATTTAGATATCAAAAGATTTTACCTTGCTCTATCACCGCTGCTGACCTGACAAACAGCTGAAGACGTAAGTTTGTGCTTTATCTTTACTCTAATATTCTTGAACGTGTGCACACCTCTTAGGAAACATACGTGCACTCCCATCTCATATCTATCTCCCGCTTCTGACTTGCAGCTGCACACAAACCTTATCCCCATTTCATCAGCTCACTTGCACCCACACACTCTCACACCTCCATTAACTATGGCAGGTCAATGCGATCAAGCAGCAGAATGGACAGTCCCGGTCTACATCTGGTCCTGATTAAACCACAGGGCATGAGTGCCCCTGAGGCTCTGTTCAGAGGCTTATTAGTGGCACTTCTTGTGGGGGTAATCAAACACAGGTGCTCACAAGCAGCACCAGAGGACTCCCCAGGGACCCCATTTACACTACTGAGGGACTCAAGGCTGGATGACTGGATGCTTGCTAATAAAGATGCACTGCAGAGCCCTGACACAAGAAGGGTGAGGACCATGGAGTGCAGGGTGGAGAATTCCTCCATGTTGTAATGCCACAAGCTTAGATGTGTGTCATAAAAAATAGGCTGGGATTCGTATGAAGCTCTTCATGAAAAAATGCCTTTTCTTCTAAGATTTAGATGAGAGCATAAAGTGTCACTTCAAAATTAAAGAGTGCATTGAAGACTATCAGTTTGGTGTTGAATGCAGCCCTGGGCAGTGTTTCCCCATATAAAGACACCATTTCCCAAAGTGTGTGCTTGTTTTGAAGCTAATAGATGTAGACCAGAACAGATTTTCTTTTTTACATTTCTTCTCTTTGTTCAGGACAATATTTAACAGGATGCAAAGTGACAAGGAAATGTATTCATTAACTCATTGGCTGCCATTGACGTCCATACAGGTAAATCCAATTACAGTCGTTGACCGCCATTGATGACTACAGACATCAACGATGCTTTTCAATGGGGCAGGCCGGGGGATGGTCTGGCGGAGCTTATCCATCAATGTCAGGCTTGTAAACTAGTGTACCGACAAGCTAATCCCTGTGGGTGGCAGGAGGGCTCTCTTCGGATGAGAGATCAGCAAACATTTTGAGAAGAGATGACAATAGGAGCTGCTACTCGTTGGGGAAGTTCAGGCAGCTCTCAAACAGAGTATGTTGTGATTGTGAGGACAGAGGACAGAGATCACAGAGAGGATCAAAGATGTAGCTTTGGAGACTCTTCAGTTTAGCTTTCTTCTGCTCCTGCGTCTACCAATGGGAAAAAATTAATCAATGCAAACATATTCTTTAAAAAAAGAAAAGGACAGATTTTGCTTCTTACTACTAAACTTTGCCTGTTGGTGTTGTGTCATCAAAAAGGCTTTCAGTCTATGTGCTGTAATTGTATTTGTGTTCGAGAAAATCCAGCAGGATCACAGAGAAATAGCATTTAGAAACAAAAGTTGTGAGGCTGATAATCTCATTTCAAATTATGGATTATGAAAAAGAAACTATGTAAAAGTGAAACTATTTCAAAATGATTCATAAAGTCCCCACAGTGCCTTGAGGCTGATATTATAAACCTTTAATTTATTGAAAAGTACTTTGATAAAACAAAAAAGAGCAGCAACTACACACTGAAACTCTGCAAACGTGGACACAAAACAATGAGTTTGCTTTTGTTTTTTTTAAACGTGCTAAGATAACTGACTGAAGTTGGATGCCACATCTTCTTTGCGAGATTATATTTTGAGTTGATTCTCAAGAGAAAAGATATCTATTTCAACTGGGTATACCTACCTTCCTTATAACTTGTGTGTGCAATACATTGTGTTCAAACAAGGAGTAAACCATCAGTCAAAGTCAGCCACTCTACCATGTGAGATTCGCCCAACAAATAGTAATGTACCTCTCAATGTCAAGTCTTCCTCGAGGGGAAATACTAATTTTAACTGTGTGTGCTGTAAGTGGTCTGACTCTAAATCAAGCTGTAAAAGGCCGATAAAGGCAGCTGGAAGGCAGCAGTATAAGAGTGGAAAGAGAGACATATCTGTCTTCCTTTATACCTGCAGGAGGACAGGGAACATATTGTTAAGCAGACCATATGGTTTATCCAGCAAACTTTGGCACATAGTTTGAGTATAATGGGTGATATCTGCAAAGTTGAAAAATAGCACTGAGCTACTGGTTTTACCATGCTGTCTTATTTAAGCCCTTTCTTCTATCCTTTTGAATGACACATGGACAAACTGACTGACTGACAGCCACAGCACAGTAGCAGACACTGAATGTTTCTCAGGCTGAGCATCCAGATAAAGCCTCGGCTCACATCACTTCTCTGTCACTCACGGTTTCATAGGCTAGATACACAAGCAGGGCTTAGTGAGAGGAGCCGGTATGGAGACTGGGCGTCTAGTTTCCTTTAAGTTCACTTTGAGCCTGCAGACAGAGGTCAGACAGGGTCAAATCGTGTCCAGGTGCACGAGTGTGGTCTACACGATCTACCAAAGCAAACAAATGATTCACAAGTTTGTTGACATTTGTTCTTCCCACAAAGCTGTGCCAGATAAAGCTGAGGAAAAGGGTGATTCACATCCACTCCATTAATTTTGTCCTTTTTAAAAAGGCACTCTGATGCTGTCACATCACGCCAAGCTGCTGTGTCCTAAACAGGCATTGTAGTAAACAGAAACACAGATTAACATAACAAGACAATCAGGAGAAGCATTCCAGTGTGAAGGTGAGGAGACGTTCTATTAAGAAACAACAAATACGCAGCACATGAAGCACTCATCCCTATAAACTTGGATGAATTCAATCAATTTACATTTTACAAGGCCATTACAGGCACCAGTTTAATTGTGTGGGGATGCACTGTTATGAGTCTCAGCAAGGTCGCCATAGCAATGAGTATGAGGTCACCATGGCAATGAGCTCTATATCTCACCACTAATTATGTGCACCACAAAGGGAAAAGTATGTGGTGCTTAGGCTTCTAATGGAGCTCATTTCCTGACTCTGGCAATCACTGACTGATGGTTCTGTGACTTATGCCAAACAAGTGACTTACATGTAAATGAAAGTGAAATGCTTTGTCATGTTTGTTGACTGACCTCAGCGAACTGCAGGCGGCTGAAAGTGCTGCTCGGAGGCGTCGTCAGCTTGAAGTTCTTCTTAGGTGCCACCCAGGTCTCCATGGTCTCCAGCTTGCTTGTGGCCAGATTGGTGGCATGGTGCTGGACCAGGTAACCCTGGAACTGGTCTGACTGGAAGTAGAGATGCACTGATACTGGGTGGCCCATGGGGAAGTACCTGGAAGAACATTGAGAGTGAGAATCTATTAACAAGTGAAGGAAGGGGAAATCTGGATTCATGGGACGATTACTGAGAACCAGCCTTGGACATGCCAACGTGTCTGCATGCTAATGGTTGCTCACAGTGGAGATAAGTGGGCTGTCGATGTGTTCTGTGTAACATAATGGAAATTAATTCATTGACCTTTCACAAAAACCCCACAAAAACTAAACCAAACAAATGTTAAAAAACATCTGTCAACTGTGCTGATAATTCTCATGAAACATTTCTTTTGTTTGCCGTGCCAGTGCCATGATAGTGTGCGTTTACTTATCTAGGACCCGCGCTACAAAAGGTTTGTGTGTACAAAAACATGTGAAAACTTGATGACTTGACTTATCAGGTGCACCTTGGATTGTGTCTGTTAAATGAGCAAAATAGCACACGCAATCCATTTAGTGCATATGCTGTCATGGATATGCAGAATATTTGCAAATTATCAGAATGTGCAAAATACTGGGAGGGAGGAGATACAAATGTCATCATTTAGCACCTGCAATGTCATTTATCAAACCTGAAACAGACTGTGGTCTGTGTTTTTGTCTATATTAAGCACATTACAAAGGTAGGTGCAAACTGGCACAGTGTTTTGTACAAATGTCGGAGATCATTGTGGCGAGAAGGAGGCATAAGTGCGATGACATACAAGGCAGAGACGGCTCTTCTGAGCCCATGTCAACACATTTGACATATTTTTTGTCAGATATAAAAACATCACAGACATTTTGTCCATCCAGCAATGCCAGTAGCCAGTCACAAAAATAAGACGTTTCATTTCTTCTATAGGAAAACTCCTTGCAACACTGCATTTTCTTTTATCTGAATAATTCCAGCAGACCAGCACAGTTAGTGCCAGCATCCCCCATTGTACTTTTTCTAGTGTGCTATCCCAAGTCTTGAATGCTATGTCATGCGGGATATGCAAGTGTATCGAGTTCCCACACACTTGGGATGCAGTAAATGACTCAAAACACAGCTTTTTAAATGCAATTAAACAAAAACAAACAAACAAAAAAACATGAATAAACTTGTATGTAGTGGTGTGCTCATTTAATGAACAAAACTAAGCTTTAACAGCTCCCAGACCAGAGAAAACCAAAGATATAGACTCTGCTATCGCAAACTCTCTATGGAGACAAAGAAGCACACGTAAAATAGGGTGGTCAGCACCACTTTTGTACCTGTTATCAACTGCAATCAAAGATCACACAACACGCTCATTGATAAAAGTGAAACTTTTTACTAAGCACACATAAAATATCGATATTAGGAATCTTAGTAGATCAGGCCCATAGAGATTTTTTTCTAATTACTATTGACTGTTAAAGTAAATTAAACATGTAATGTATTAAGTAACAGTTTAAAAATCAAAGCAGGACTGGGAACTTCTGGATAACCAAATTAAAACCTTTTCCACCCTAATTACAAGTACTGGCTGCTTCAGCACATGCTCTGACTCTGTGGAAGGGCTGGTTAAAGAAGTCATGTGAGAGATGAGACCACAGCATCCTGCAGGCTTAAGAAATTACAGAACAGTAATGGTCTATATTGACAGCAGGTTTAGATTACTCAGACTTCTTGAACACACACAGATGATCTTAACATGTTAGAAGTCTTCAGACAAAGTTGAACTGGGTCATCCAGTCAGCTGAAGCCTAATAAAGGTCCTGCCCCTCTGATTAGTCTGTTGTTTGTTGGTGTGTTGATTCATACTACACAGAGGGGGGCCCTCAGGGCAGCCGGCCTGAGTGACTTCTGGAAAAACAAAAAAGGAGCCAGGGCGGGTGCTGTTGGAGAATGCTCCACAGCTGCTCTCTGCACACTGACTCCGACTTCTTCTCGCCAAGATTTCTCATCCTTCGTCTCTTCTGCTTCCTTGAATTCGTCTTCATTCCACACACACAGACTGACACACAGACACACACGTACGTACGTACGTACACACACAGACACACACGTACGTACACACACGTACGTACACACACACACACACACACACACACACACACACACACACACACAATGCCCTCCTGGCTCCTCAGTGCCCAGGGCCTCATCAGTATTCCACTAAAGGACCAGGAGTCAGCCCGTCCCGGTAAATGCTACCCTGACAAGCAGAACAGCAAATATTTACACCCACAAGGATAGCAGTGCACACTCCCTCATCTCCTGCTCCCTTTGCCGTGATTCCTCCCATTATCTTCTCTCTGTTTTCCCATCTGCCTTTTCCTACCCTCTTCTCTCCTTTCCTCTCCTTCCCTACTTTTTCATTCTGATTTCTTTCCCCATCCCTTTATTCTCACACCCTCCCCCCCAGCCCAGTCATTCCCAGCAGAGAGGCGGCTGCCAGTGTGGGAGGCGGTGAGAAGGGCTCGGGGCGTAGCCGGCACAGAAGCTCCATTCAAGCTTTTACTCCACAGTTTCTCCAAGTCACAGCGGGCCTTCAAAAAGACCCAATTCTCTCTCTGTGGCCTTTTTCTTGACTTTGCTGCAGTCTGTTTATTGCACATCTGAGTTCTACATGCATGCAAAATATATGTGGCCACACCCTAGACACAAGCCACCAAACAGAAAACATTTTTTTTTTCACACTCTAGTTCATATTTCGATGACATATGTCTTAAAATGACCTGACTTGATGGGTAGATGTTTGAACCAACCAAACAGAGATAATTCGTACTTGTATTATATTTAACTACACTTCACTCATCCAGAGTGAAGCCGGATGAATAAGAATGCACACAGGCTTGTTTTTTGTTTGGTTGAATCCGAACACTGCTTCGCTGCAGCTGTGACTCACTGTAACACATTATTTATGTATGAATTCCCTGATATTTTCGCTCATATACTTCATTTAACAGAATCACTCCTACACATTAAAGATTATTCAGAATTCCCTTTTGCCTAGCCATTACACCGAGAATGATGAGAAATAGTGAATAATTCATAACTTCCGTTCCGTAATACGGCAGTGATTAATTTATGACCCAACACGTCACAAGCCAGACAGGCCCAGTACAGACATCTGACAGAGTGATAAATTATGATCTTCTATTAAGCTTTTTGGTGTTGCAGATAAAAATATTGTATGACGGCACTAACACAAAACACAAAACAGAAATGTTGTAATGGCTTTAGTTTCTACTTCATGTGATGCCATAAGCTTGACACAAGCTCAAAACCTATGAGGTTGTTTAACTTCACTGTCAGCTGCTTCGACAGTCTCATCCTAAAAGAGACAGGAACTTGAAACACACTTCAAACCTCATGAATTGAAAAATATCACTCTCTTTGAAGGTAGAACAGATTGAAAGTCTGCTTCTTAAGTTAGATGTGTTTTCTTTGACATATGTCCCTGGTCTTCTTGTTGAAATCCAGTTATTATGTTAATGTTATGTTCAGTTCACTTCACAGACACAGAGAGGACACATGACTCTTTCAACAACCTTTCATGTGTGGATAAAAAAGGAGAGAAACTTTCCAACAATGAAAATATCTTTGAAAACAGACGTTGAGGTTTCTGGCAATTCTGCCAGGACAGCAGTAACAACCTCTCAAGTCTTCCCTGAGTTAAGAAATTTCTGAAAATCAAGCACTAGAATGCATGAAGAGTTTCAATAACTGGTTCCTCATTCTGTCATGAGGAATAAAAGTTGCACGCTCTAAGAGAAAATAAGCATTTACACGGCAGTTGCCAATATCTGCTTTCTGCAGTGCTATTAGTCATTTCAGGAAGCTTTCCAAACACCACCTAAATCATCCTTTTTATTACCAACATGCCTTCTCATCTGCGTTCAATTAGCTCCATTACAAATAAAATGCAATGAGAGAATCTGGACTAAGCTTTGTGAAAACACCATTAAATCAGCTTTGCAGGAGTTCAGGCCCTGCAGACTTCATCCTGACTCACTGTTTGCGTATGTGGGCTTTAGACCTGACCCAAAGGCCCAAAGAGCTTAATGCTACTCTAATATAAATGTGGACATTTTCTCCAGTGTACACTTAATTTTTGTCTATATATACACAAAGTAGCTCACATTTAGAGTGAGCGGTACATTTTTGTGTTTATGTGAACAGGATGCAGTACATACAAGTGTAAAATATCCTCCCTTTCCACAAAACCAAGAGAAAAAATAATAATAGTTACATTTAATCTAAGAAAGAAAAAACTTTCATGAAAAGATCTAAATTTTCTGTTTATCTGGAATCCTGTAACTGCTGTTATGTTGTAGGAACCAAGAAAGGAAATTTTCAGCATGCTGAGTAAACACCTATGTTAAAGTTTTGAGCAGCAATCATTAATGTGTAATGACACATTAAAAGACAAATGCAATATATTTTTGGGGAAAATTGCTTCTTTGGAATTTATTGTCCAATGAGAGTGCAAAAGTCTGCACGGACAAAAACTTCCTCGTCTTAAACCACAAATAAAACACTGCAAAAACTGAAATCTAAGCCAGTCCTTGTGTCTTAATTAGATAAAAATGTCTTTTTAGTCTTGATATGAGCAACATCCAACTGAGAAGTCCAGAAACATGTCATGTTTGAAGTTATGTGAAGACAAAATTGGATTCAGTACTGCTTGTAAGAAGTCAAAAGAAATCTGCCAATGGGAAAAGAATAAACTGCTTGTAAAGTTTCTTGACATTAGATTAAAGTCTCAACACAAGAAACTTTACTTCTCACCTGGCATTTTTTTCCTCATTACAAGCAACTCAGATGTTATTCTTGTCTTTAAATAACTTGAAACAAGACATTTCCCGGTGAATATTGCTAAAAAGAAATTTTTGACCAAAAAATAAGGTATGAACACTTGCTTAGGTTTTTAGTTTTTTGCATTGAACTCTCTTTTCACACATGTAGACTGTTACAGCGCTGCTCTCTCCTGCTGTTTGACCTTTGACCGTTCAGCTTTCTATTGGTGCTTTAACATGTTAATGTTTGGCACAGAGGTTTGCTTGTTTGCCACGAGGAGAGGCTTTTTTCCCCAAGACTCATTTCCTGGCATTGATAGGGGTTTAGAGGCCCACACCCTGTTTTTTCATGCAAATACATGAAACACATAAACATGCACACATGTATGTAAACTGTATGTCAGCACCTTTTTCTTGAGCTGCCACTGCTCTCTTTACAGCATGTAAGTGGAACCAGCTCTAACCGATGGATGGTTTTGAGGTTTGACAGATGGAAACATGCTTCCTTTTTTGGCTTGGCTGTACCCACATTACTTAAAGGAGAACACCCACAATGCAGCAGGGTGTGGGGGGAGTGTTGACGCTGGATTCCTCTCATAATAGAGCTCTGCTAATAAGAAGTAAACCAACTCAGCTGACACGAGGGGATCAGCTCTGTGTTGCCTTACAGATTGAAACTGCATAAAATTTGAAACCAGATGACTGAAGAATCTTTCAAACTTCCCAGAAAAGAAGAATACAAGTTTGCAGCTTTAATGACACACAAAATATAGCATTGTCTCACAGTGGGTTCATGCACCCTGTAAACAAATGCCTTCTCCCATGCTGAGTTATGTAAACTTCTCTTATCCTGCCTCATGTGGAGCAAAAGTCTTCTTAATGTTTGTTCATTAAAACAAACGTTGCGTTGTCATCTTTAATGCTCCCTTCTGATGTTGTGCTTGTTTGCTTTATCATTTGTGTTCGAGGTAAGGTGCTTTTGATTATAACACGGGGCTTTTGTCAGACACACTAATTAGCTTACACCTCTGCTTTCTGTTGTGCATCAGCATATTTTACTTGTCACTGTTTCTGAAATCACTTTGTGTCTCGCTGTGCAATTAAACTAAAAGAAAGCTGACCTGAAATGCTCTTACACCAGATGTTACTGAAGACATATGTCGTTGGAAACCCGCACTGAATACATGGAGCTGAAATGTTCCGTCTTGTCATTGAATATGAAACCCTAAAGTGGTTTTCCCCTTTTCATTCTAACCACTTGTATTAACAGCACTAAAATCATACATAATACACTGGCCTGGAGGGACAGCTTTCAATGCCATGACCCATATAACCTCATTATATCTCAGATAAACTGACTGTGTGTCATATCATGTTACGAAAGGAATAGTGCTAACCCAGAATCCCCAGCTGCTGATTGGGACTGCTCATTGTTATCGCTTTTCAGGGGTGAGGCCATGCATGAACAAAGCTTTCTGTATAGGTTATTGCTTCTAATGCAAACTAAGGTAGGGCTGGCTTTAAAAAACAAATGACAATGCACCTGTGGATGTAGGCGCAGGCGTGTCGTGATGCTGCGGTGATGATGTGAATAAGTATTTGCGTAGGTGAAAGTGCATGTGTTTACAAACTAACCTGCAGCTGTGATCCTTCGGGTTTCCCTGCAGCGAAGCAGCCGCTCGGGCCAGGCCCAGCCGTGAGAAAGAGTGGAAATACGTGAGCTGCGTGTCTGACAAACTGGCCACGCCATCTGGCTCATCGTACAAGTTCTCCCAGTACGAGTTCAGGCTCGGCGTTCCCTGGGGAAACGGTCCAAACAGATAGGAATCCAGCTGGTTCACTATCTCCTGGTTTACGCTGGCTTCAAACTTCCTGGCGAAGAAGGTGGGCCGCACTGTTTGCTGCACAGAGGAAGGGATGAAGAAGAAGGAGAAGATTAGGAAGTGTAATAAATGAGATGTGTAACGTGTTTGATTGTGGCATGTGGGCAGACAGGAGAAAGAGAAGGTAGAAGATGTGAATGGTGGCACATTTTTACACACGAGCATCTGGATAATTCTTTTACTCATTAAAGCAAAAAGAGTCCAGGTTTCTCTTACAGTCTGGATGAAAGGATCTGAAATGCAACATCAACCTAAAAGGCAAGCTCCACTTTAGGATTCAGAGGCTACGCTCTTTTTCTTTTTCATAAACTCTATCTCTCTTTTATTGATATGCAGAATGAGCAGTCTTAATGCATTAGATCTTATTTTTGCAGTCGTGGTTTCCCATCTGGGAGTGGGATTAAGGGTTAGAGGGTTATTGAACGAACACTCCTTTTATTAAGCGCTGCACTCTTCCTCAGACTCTCAAAACAAAAAATACATCCAAATAACAGAAGAGGAGATACAGTCTTTTAATTTTGCACATTCTCTTTTGTGTGCTTCGAGAGTCACAGAAAGATTTCAGTAAACAAACTTTGAAATGCAAACTTGGTGCAAAGACGAAATGAGAAATGCTTGAACAAAACAACTAATTTCCCTTTGTGTCATTCAAAAATGTGTGCAAACAAAAACAAGGTCCAGGTAGCAGACATTAATGAGTAACAAAAGCTCTCAAGTTCACATGATTATTTTTGGGAGTAACAAGCTAAAATGATGGTGACAGCGTCTCTTTGTGGTTCCCACGAGTCCTTTGCCATTAATTCCAGTCTGCCTTTCAATCCCCATTAAGATAATAAAATTAACTGGGAAATAACCCTGCAGATGGAAATACATGATAACTGTCCAAAGATCATAATCACAGGTCCTAAAAAGTAAATTACTTCTCTGTGAACTGAAAGAGAACAGGAACATGGATGCATTACTGGAACAGTGAGTCACTCTGAGTTCTTTATTATGGTACGAGGAATCAGTCTCAGTAGAGTCTGTAAATGAATTTACTTCAATTATCCTCCTTATCTCAAGCAATATCAATGTATAAATCACAGTATGTTCTTCACCATACAGGATACCCCCTTTCTTGAGAATTTGTACATTATGTCTTTAGATATAAACTTACCGTCTGACCAGAATAACTTGCTTATCTTACTTAGATCAATAAACTTAAAGTATTGAGGTGTTAGAATCAACTTATCAGCACTTATCAGTATTTGTCACCTAAACTAATACAAGTAAGTTTAAGGAACTAAGACAAAAGTGGAAACAACTTTCATTTCCTTGCTTGCTGAACTTCAATATTTGAGGCAGCCAGGTTAAAAACTATTTTCAGTTAACTAGAACATCATAAGGAAAATCCAAGTTGACAGATCTTGTGTCCTCACTTCATAAGTTGAGTTGTGTCAACACCTGGCTTCAAAGTTGAGAGAACACAAAAAGTGATTGTATCACGTTGCCTTGAAATTCTAAGTTTCCCCTGCCTCTTTTTTCTTTACAGTGCAAAGCTCTCACATAATGTACGCTCCTTTATCCTGATAAATGTCCAAAAAATCCCACTCCTACATAAAACATCAAATCTTGTTCATGGCCACTTTGCTTTTTTACCGAGTAAAGCTCAGTTTGTGGAGTTCCATCCCAATATCTTAACAGTAAAACATACATCTTCTGGCTCCTGTATCAACCACACTTACAAAATTGAATGAGTAGAGGAATTATCCAGGGTCAAAACTTCCTCTTGCATGTTTACTTACTTCTCACTGCCAAACTTTTCCAGCAAAATTTTAAACACAGGCACTTCCAACACAAACACAACTAATATGAAGTGTAAAAATAGGCCTGCTTGTTGCTGGTAGTCTTATTTTACTGTAGAAATTATGAGCAGTGATCACTACACAATATAACAGTTTTAAAATCAGCTGAAACCTCCTCACCCTCCCTTCACTTACAACCAGTACTACCCTTTTCCCTTTCTTTCTGTATTTATACATTCAGTCCTCATCACCTCATCAACTGTTCTTTGTATTCATTCTTGGTCTGGCCTCCCCCGCTCCACCCATGTCTTTTCTCACCCTCTCTGTCCCTGCCGCTCCTCTACTCGTGTGGTTGATAGAGCATCATGAAGACTGCCACCTCCGCAGCTTGGCTTTTACACAAAGACATCTTTTCAGTCCCAGACACAAAACTATTTACTGTTAGCTACCCGACTCTGAACACCTTGGTGCTACCTGCCAAAAAAGACACCTAATGAAGCTGTGGTATACTCCGGCTTTTTCTCAAGCAGGGGAGGCAACTGTGGGCTCCTGCTGTGGCTTCACACGGCGCCAAATGATTCTTTAATCCTCAATGATTGGCACGAGATAGATAGGAAAAAGCCAACATGGGCCTTTTCTGTTTATTTTCCATTAAACCAAGGTGTCAGTGTCAAGTACAAATTCCAAACTGTTACAGCTTGCCATTCTACAGACCCACAAACAGATGCAGCTTTTTCTGGAACACATTAATAACCAATTATGCCCCAAGACACCAGAATAACCCTCTTCAGAGGAACCCCTCCTCCAGCCCGTGCCTTGTTGAGTTTTCTCATTGAGGAAACTCGACAGTTGTACCTTGAATTATTTCTCTCATCTGCAAACCAAATTGGAGCCTACTTCTCCCGTCTGTATCTTTTCCAATGCACAGGTTCAAAGGCAAACTGAGATACTGTGCTCAAAGGAATATTAAGTCCTATTAATACCAAGGCCTGGCTGGCTTCTGAAAAGGCTGCCATGTTCCCAGGGTTGGACTTAACTGATACCACAGTGCCAACATGACCCAGCAGTGGTGCCAAGGACCTGTGGTAATGTGCTGGCACTGAACTGCCACAGACTGAGGCGAGACAGCCGGCAGACGGGACCGGCAATGGGAGGAGTGAGGTCAGCGCGAAGGCTTTGACTAGTATGAGAAGGACAGGGGGGCTGAAGTGAGTCATGGCTCTCAAAGGAAATGACTTGAAGTGATATTAACTGTGGCAGAGCGTTCCCGCTTTGTAGTGCAGCTTTTACTTTTTAGGAGCACATTAAAAGTCAAACTGCGATACCGACTTTCTCTGGGGTCCCAGAGTTGCTGCCACTCAATCTCTTCATTCAGTTTCACTTTACCGGGCTAACTTACCCTCCTCTCCCCCTCTTACTCAAGGCAAAGAGGATCTAATTACCTTTATTTCCACCCCCTTTTTCAGGGTCATACTAATCGAGACATAATTTTGCACATATTGATTGTGAAAGCTGAAGGAACAGGCTGAGCTCGAGGAACAGAGGACGGACGGGGAGGGCAGAGAAACTCGACACAGCTGATTCCTCTAAAGCATGCTGGGATGTGTCCTGACGGGACGCTTATTTCACTGCAGGTTTGTGGGTTTGAGGTTATCTTTTACAGACATCAGCCTTTTATCTGGATCATTCTGTTGAAAAGAAATTTTGTCTCTAAATAAGATAAAGTGAAAATATACCTCAAAATGATCTTGAGTTTTTTATGGACTTATTTTCTACATTTATCTTCTTGCAAAACCTTTCGGAGAAAACTAAATTACATTTTATATTCTATGTGTATCTGAGAAACACTTTTGGTTCTCAACCACACAACTTCTGCATTTTTTATTTCCAACACATTGAAATACAGTGACAATCAGATACTTATTTAATATTTCTGTGCATCTTTTATTGGTTGCTTTTGTCCATCAGATTACGTATTCCAGCATTTTGCTCTATCACATTCACTGTTTGTTTTAATTATGCAGATTTTCTCTCAGCTTTTTTCCCTTTTTGTTGTAATTAAAATAAAGGAACTAAGATTCCTTCTTTTATTCTTTGCAAAATGCCTCTTGCGTGGCAGCTCGTTGTAGCAGCTCTGTTAATTTTTTTCTCTTTTTAGTTTTCTACATATTTGGAGCTACCCATTACTTTCTATGACTCATTTGATTTTGACACCAGACTGGTTACATTTGCAGATTTTCTTTCTGGTTTTGTTCCTGTGTGTGTGTGTGTGTGTGTGTGTGTGTGTGTGTGTGTGTGTCTGGAACATGAAACCACATGTTATTTTGAGTCATACGAATTTCTTAGTGCGTGCTTAGTATGTGCTTTTTTTTTTACTGTGTTTTCATTGTTTTATTTAATTGTTTTTATATATTCATTTCAACATTTGGATTTTACTTATTTATTTGCTGTTTTTATCTATTGTGCAGCACTTTGGTAGCCTTGTTGTTCATAAAAAGTGCTATATAAATAAAGCGGGTTGAATTGAGTTGGACTTGACCCTTGTTGCATTGTTTACACACAGGATTTCATCTGTTGGCAGCAGGTAGCATGTCTATGCTAACTGGTGGTAGATGTGCTGGTACTGCAGTGTGAGTTAAAAGGAAACAACATCGACCTGTCCTTCCATCCATTGTTGAGGGGAATGTAAGATCTATACGCAATTAGACGGCTAATCCAACAGAGCTAACACCATTGAAAATGAACACTACTTAGGTAGAACTTCACCTGCTGTGAACAGAGAAGATACAGGAGAGCGAGACTGAACAGACTGGTGAAGAAGGTCAGTTCAGTTCAGTCCTTGTGGAGGTGGAGGCTGAGAAGTGCATGATGACCAAGCTGGACTTGTTTTTTCTTTTTTCTATTTAACACTTATTATATTCTTCAATTCATAAATTCTGAGAATTTTTGCACTGTTAACTTTCTTGTTTGCTGCTGTGACTCTGAATTTCCTTGTTATGAAAGAGTAAAAGATTATCTTATCCTAATTTATCTTATCCTATCATTTCTTATCTTAATGATGCTCAGAATGAAAAATATAGCAGATGTTCAGAAAACAGATGTCCTGAACACCAATGCAATCACTCCCTGCATCACTTTAGATCTTTCTTACTCACACTTTTAAAAGAACTTCAGCGTCTAAGCTGGCTCTTTGAAGTCTTTGGCAGCTCTCTTTTAAAGCATTTCTCATCATTCAGATGTCATGAGTTATCTAATTTACATAGTTTAACCAAAATAAACTTCAAACACAGATGGAAACACACACATACATTATGGATTTTACAAAATGTTGATATTAGAACTTAAGATGAAGGCTAATGCCTCCTCTCAGTTTTATTGGCAGCTGTGGTCTCATCATCCGTAGTTAGAAGCTTTGCCTGCAGCTTTTTCTCTGTGATGTTTTCTTGCCAGAGAATTTAAAGAACATTTCAACCTGTGCCATCAGTTGGAATTACAAAAGAGAGAAACTCCCTCCTGTTGATGAAATTTTCACTATCACTCCAACAAACTGCTAGAACACATCAAAGAAAAGTTTCACATGATGTATGAAGAGACTTCTTTCTACCGTGCAGCCTCAGTTTGCCCCCGAGAAACTCTTTGTGTTCGGTGATAGAGTTGTTTAGAGCGCCTACAGAGAGCCCTGACCTGCTGCTGCCACTCGCTCTGCTTTCGGCCAGCGAGTGATAAAAGGTTGCGACGAAAAGAGATTTTCTCCACATTACTGTTCTGTGGGTGTTTTTACCTGGAAGCGGTGGAAGTCTGCAGGTTTGAAGTCATTGGGGGAGCATCCACACCAATCCACAATGTGCTTGTATTGGCACTTACAGCCCAGTTTACGGTTCCAGTTGGTAATGCGCAGGTTGTTATCCACCATGCTCTCACAGTAGGCGCTGTTCTCGAGCACGGTGTGGAAGAATGACTGAAGGAAAGAAACACGGAGAAGGAGGGGAGGGCGGTGGGAGAGACAAGAAGCAGAGACAAAATTAGAAAATTGTATACCTCTTATTTTTTACACCATTCAATTTGTGGAGAGGAAATAGAGTAGCAGCAGAGAATGGAGATTCACAGAAGCTCATGATAAAAATCCAATTTCCCCACAGAGTTCACTCAGTTCTCATCCAATCCTTGTATACAGACTGTAACTCAGCCGCTGCATTTTCCCACAGACAGAAAGAAAGAAAGAAGTGTCTCCTTCTTCTACATGCAGTGGTGCTACAAACCTGTGCAGGTATGTCAGTCAAAGGTTAGGAAACACCACTTACATGTTGAGGTGAAGTGTGAGTGTGCTTTTGTGTTACCTCAGCGGGCAGCAGGGTGTAGGCGTAGAAACGCTTCATGTTGGTGACCAGATCGTCCTTGGAGTTGATGACATATTCGACAAACATGCGATTGAGTAGGAACCAGTCAGACCCTCCATCCACTGAGATTCCTTCTGGGATTTTACGGTCACCAAGCCTCCACATGTGTGTGTCGCACTCAAAGAACAGACGGTCCAGACCTTGCTTCCGTATAAACCTGGTAAGTTTGCAGAAATATAGAGCTACACTGAATACAATGAAGACAAATGACATACATAAAAAAAGTTTGGGTTAAAAAAGTGCAATATTGAAGAAAATGTATACAATTTGAAACCTTAAAAGTGTTTTTTATGAAGGTAAATTAGGTGCAAAATTAATTTGGAGTCATAGAGAAAAGTGCCTGTAAGCTATAAATTTGCAGTCACAAGGAAAAGATTACTTTTCGTCAAAATACAAATTAACATCTTCTCAAATTTAATATTTGCAAGTGCACAAATTACAGTTTCTTCTCGCTTTCACTTCACATGGTTTATAACACCTTAATTCACCTGATGCTGGCAGTGGTTAGCCTTGTTGTTATCCACACTTAGAAAGAGACAGCACTCTGTAGCGGTTGATTTTTTTTTCCCAGTGCAAGCGGTGAAAGAGAAAGCACTCTGATAGGTCAAAGTGTCTGGCATTTTCCAACAGTTCCTGTCCTGCGACTGTTCAGATCCTTTTTGCATCCAATATCTCAGATGAAGGGGAGCAGAAGTGAAAGCGAGAAGAAATTGTGATTTGTGCTCACACAACAGTAGATTTGTGCACTTACAAACAAAACATTTGGGAACCTGTGGGTGTTGATTTGTATTTTGCAGGAAAAAAAATCTTTAAGAATGCAAAAAAAAGTTCCTTAGGTGCACAACTTCCAAAGCACTTTTACTTGTGACTGCAAATTAAGAGTTACACATGTTCCAATTTATGGGCACTTTTCTTCAATTTTTTTTCGCACACAATTTACTTTCATTGGTTTTGATCTTGCATTATATTTAGAGTGATGCATGCTAAAAATGTGTCCAGACAGGTCTTAACAAACTCAATTTATATAAATAATGCTGGCTCAAGGTATTAGGACTTAAATAATGCAAACACTAGCTTGGAATAAGTGGACAAATGTTGTTCACACTTTGTAACTCCACACTTTTATCAGCAACAAGAGCAGTGATGCCCTGCATACATAAAAGCTGGTGTTACGCTTGTAGACGCATCAAGTGTCAAATGAAGGGAGTCAAATTCAGGTCGACCGAGTCAATCTATTCCCTCGACAAAGTCAAAGTTATTCCATCGACCTTGTGGCTCACATGCAGGTGATGTTTCAGGAATGCACTCATGCATTTTTATCGATTTCGGTTCTTTCCAGGCATCTACACAGAGACATTTAGCAGCGGGTCAGTGAGTTTGTTTTTGTTGTTGATTCTGAATTAAAGCACGAAGAAAATACAGCCTCTCTCTTTCAACACACAGCACTTAATAAAATACCGTGACTGCAAACACAAAAAGGTACCGCTGACTCAGGCTGACTCATGCATCCAAGCTGGATGTTTCTTTTTTTTTTTCATTTCACATGTTTGAGGGTATTTTTTGCCTACAGAGCCGGCCCGTGATTGGTTTGTCAGTGGGTGGTGACGAGGCAGGAAGGAGAGGGTGGCAGAGGAGGTCGGTGGCTGCAGGAAGGAGCCCTCAACGCAGCAGTGACCTGGCCAGCTCACGCCACCAAGAAGGTTAATTAATGAAGCCACAGATGGAAGCTAATTGTAATTTGAATCAGCCACCGAGCTGCTGCTGCTGCTCTGAGTATGCTGTGTGTGCACATAGGTGATGATGCTGTGAGTGAGTAATGGAGTGTTATGTGTGAAGATTAAAATAAAGTTTAACGACTTAGCGTCTCACCTGGCGTTGTCTCTGCCATGGGACTTGATGAAGTTCATGTCCCTGTATTTAGACAGGAAGGCCACCAGCTGGTTGTTGGTCCTGAAATAGAAGAAAATGATTTAGTTTTGACTGTGAAACATATGGTGACACCTCTTTGGAGGTGAGTCTCAGTATAGTTGAAGCTATGGGTATAATTTTGGATCAGAGGTGAAGTGTGGAAAGAGGACCACCTGTTGCTGACTTCTACAGAATCAGGAACTGTGAGTGCTGAGAAGTCAAAAACTTAACTTTCAAAAGTTTTATTTCACTTTTTAGATACATAAATGAATTCAACCCCCTTCTTTTTTAATGTGAAAGAAAAAAACAGCTAAAAACAGTTTTTGGTAACACTTCATATTAATTACAAACTTTTTAGCATTCGTAAAGCATTGATTAATTCTTAACTCATCATCAGAAAAGCATTGTTCATACATAAATACTCCAGTATATATCATGCACAAACACAGTTATTAATGTTTAGTTATTGATGAATATGACCCTCTACAATGTGTTAACTAACCCTTTGTTCATAATTTAAAAATGACGGATTCACCAATCACAAATGAGCGATTATGGTCATTGTGAACCAGTTATAAAAAATTTATGAGCTGTTTGTTCACATGGTTTTCAACAAACACCTCTTGCACTGCAAACCCCAAATCTTATCAAGTATAATCTTCTAATTTCTAGTCAAAATCTCTCATCACACTTTATATAAGATACAGCAACCCTAAGGAAAATATTTCATTGAAACTCTTTCCAAATGGATCAGCAGCTGACATACAGAAGCAGAAAACCTTTCAAGCACACGCTCACACTTATAGGTAATTTAGAATCGCCAATTAACCTGATGGGCATGTTTGTGGACTGTGGGAGGGAGCCAAAGTGTGCCACCATACAGCCCTGAATTGCAGACTTGCAGAGATTATATACACCATGATGTATCACTACACCTGCAACCTAACCCTTATTTGGCTGAAGTTTATCGGCAGTGTTCTCTGGCTGGGATAAATTTGGCTGAGTGTCTCTGCCAGGAAACTTGAAAAAAAGCTAAAACTTTTACATTTCAGCTCTTGTATCACAGGTTGACATTTTCCCTGTTAACAGCAAAGAATGCCAGCAGCTTAGAGTAAAAATAGAAGTCAAGAAATAAAAAAAGTGTTGGTGCTTGCTCTTTTCTTGATAAATAGCCAAGTCTGTTAATGACTGCAGGTGTTTTAACCGCTGCTCACCTCAGTCAGATAATTAATTCTTAGAATAGCAATTTTTTACTTATGACAGGTGTGAAGAAGTTTAAATAAGATAAGATAAGATAGATAAGATATACTTTATTCATCCCACAAGGGGAAATTCACAATTAATACTAATAATAATTAAAAGTTAATACTTTACTCTTACATGCCTGTCTCCTTCATTAGAGAATAGGAACAAAAAGGCACATATATGAACTAGGAGTGTCCCAATACAACCTTTTCACTTCTTATACAGCACTGCAGCCTTAAGTATTGATCAGATACAATATCAGCACAAATAATGTGACGTTCAGCTCTATTATTAGGTCTTAAAAGGTTGAATAAGCTTTTGGAGAATGTTTAAGGTTCAAATTAAACTTTTCTAGTCCTGTGCCACTATGGGAAACTTGTGCATTACAAGTTTTGCACTCAGCTGCAACGTCTTTTTTAGACTTTAACGAAAAATACTGCCACACGGCTGCAATCACTCCTACTCCTTATTACTTTGCAAGCACTTCAGCACATGCTGTTGTTGTGATCACACTGGGTGTTATTATACAGCTGAATACCAAAACACTGCAAGCTGTGATGTTATTGTAAAGCAAATGAGGTTCTGCTGGCTCACTACAAATGTATACGAAGCTCTAATAACACACAAAAACAAGAAATCCGAGCCGCAAAGTAAACAGAGGAAGGAGGAGAATCCTCAAACTACAGGCAGAGCCCAGGCTCGGAGAAAAAAGTCATGAGCAGAGTCCTTTCAGCACAACCAAAACTATCCAAGTAGTAGATTACTGGAAGTGAAAGTCAGATTAAGTCATATTCAACTTTAGTTCATGTCATTTTCAAAGTTCAATTGGTCTTCTTGGTTGTAATTTTATAAATCTATTGACAGTCATATGACACATTCAGCCAGATGAATAAATCTGAATGAATTATTTTATTGGAACTGAAAATATGCAACTTCATGAAGTTTGGTTTGAAAGAGAAGGTTTGTTAAACTTAACCTGATTTTGATTTTCCCCCTTTTTGCTGCTAATTTTAGGCCACATCATGTGTCCCTAATCCAATATTTTCAATTATTCAATTATTTTTGCTGACATTTGATAGATGCCAATACAACACTCCTATTTTTTTTCAGATCATCTTTAAATTTAGTGACAACACACATGACAACTCTTTCTTTCTTAGTAGTTTTGGAGACTTGAGAGCTCTCACAAACTTCACATGCATATTTTGCATAGGATAGTTCACGCTCTAAGTAAAGAAGTAACAAGAAGAGACACTTTTCTAGGTAAAGCAGAACATTGATGGCAGAGGAAAAACTTTGAACATTAAGTCAAGCTTTGAGGGTCTTGAAGTCTTCACTGATCAATGAAAGACCCCCGGCAGCTCTCAGTGTTAGCCCCTCAGCTCCTTCAAGCTGTTCAAGTTATTTGGGGGTTTTACAAAGGATCGCGCTTTCCATGATTTTGATGAATGACTTCATGCTGCTAATACACTGTAGAACAGTCTGCTTCCTTGCATACAGGCCAGACAGGCTAAAAGCTTTGCTCTGCAGGCTATGCCCAAGTCAATGGCTCTAACATTTCATCTGTGGTGGACTCTTTCATGATGGTTTGGCTTGCCTCTCTCTAAAAGAGCAGTGAGGCTCTGGTAAAAAGCTCATTGGTGGGGGGTGGGGGGTGGGGGTGGCAGGCGCGTATTAATGTCATTTTCTCTTGAAGGAGCAATTTCACAGCCTGGGGGGCTTATCTAAGGAGGTCCTGAGCCATAAAGCCTAACTGATGATGTGCTGTACAGACACATGCAGTCATCTCTGTCTCTGCTTCCCACACACACATGCATGCAAACACGATGTGTGGCTGCAAGTCTGCACACTAACAATACAGTGTACATGCAGAGAGACACACAAACACACACACACACACACACAGTGTGAAGGGAATTCATGTCAAGCTCCAGATTTGCCACCTGAGTGGTCACCCTGTCCACTGGGTCTAGTTTGCTTACTGTCAGCCCTGTGGCTGCTCTGCTCACAGCGGCATTTACACACAGACACAGACACACAGACACACACACACACACACACACACACACAGCTTTAGGTTTCAACCCTCTTCACACCTGAGTATGCGCCAGTATTAATATAAAAGCTAATCAAACATAAGATAATGCTCATGTTCCATATCGTTAGAAATAAATAAGTTTGCCTTTTAACACACAAACTTTAAAGTTGTCTCTTTGGAGAGGAGCTGAAATTCTATGGGGAACAGAGAATGGACTCTAACTTCACAACCCCAAGAAACATACTTTTATCACACTTCTCCATGGAAATTGTCAAAAAAGTTCTGACACTGAACATAAAATTCACATTGAACCTCTATAAGTTCTTCTTTTTCTAAATTTACACCTTAAGAGTTCCATTTAAAATATGTGAAGTGTAGTGCTAGACATTTATTAAAGCTTCTTCACAATAGAAATGCAACCTATCACAGATGGAACAAAGCCAAACTTTGAGATACATCCGTTTCCCCAGGCAGAGATGACAAAGTGAATGAGATTAGAAGATACTACGCCTGCAGCCAGTCATTGTCACACAGAGCTCAGACTTCTTAAAAGCTGCTGTAAAGTCTATGAAAGGGGCTTTAAAGGAGAAAAAAGAGGTAAAAGCAAGGAGACTGTGTAGATAAAAGCTGGGAAAGACGGCTGTAGTCAGACAAAGCAAGCGTGTAACTCATCCTCTGGCCTCTCTGGGCACAAACGCGCACACACACTCATAGTATATCTCCCTCTGGACACACAGCCCCTCTGCTGGTGTGAGGGGCTCTGGGTTTGCCTTTGAGAGCCATCCATGCGGCAGGACAGACATTATCAGGGAATTAGAGGGGAAATAATGCTTGTCTCCAGTCCCACTGATAACAACAGCGGTAGTCAGGGCAGCTCGGGGCAGGGGGGCCCCTTTCCTGCCAGCCCCTGAACTGTATGTCACAGTGGAACAAAACCAATGCCATTTGGGAAGTCTGTGACCAAAACACTTAAGCTTAAAGCGGCTCTATGAGCAAAAAATGGTCATTTTTACTAAATCTTTTTGGACTATACAACACTCAATAAGTCTTTCGCTGTGAGAAATGTTTCATGCTCTTTGAAGTTTTCAATTCTGGAATTAGAATCAAATACCTTAAATTCCTTGGAAACCACACCTGAAAGGCCACACCCATTTCAACGTGATTTAAGTTAAAGGAGAAATATTGAGAAGGAAGAATCCTACATCCCTCATATTTTGCTTGGAAAATAATGATACCTGGAACTGTGCAACCTGTCACTCTAAACTTGTTAATGCACATATTTCAATTTTAATTGCCGTACAAAATAATAACCTCAAACATCATTGGAAGGCAAAGCAAAAGCAAACGATTTCAATAAATATGATGATGATATAATTATCTACCACACTGTAGTTCCTTTTTTGCTGCATTACAGTGTTAGTCAGGAAGTAGACAGTAAAATATGAGTGAAAATAATACAAAAAAGATATTCAAACCTCACTTGGTTTTTTTTACGGTGCTTTGACCAGTTTTGGAAGTTGGAGGTAAAGTTTGGACACAGCTCCCTGAGCTTGAGCACTTATCACACATGCAGCTCTGTTGCGGCAAACTGGAATTCTACAAAGTGTTTCGATTTGACCAATAAGATGCTCTATTATTCCAACACATTTTCAATGCTAAGAACAGCCATAGTGAGTGTGTGATGATAACCACGCTGAGGAGTTTCACTGATTGTCAAATCCTTTCCTCAGCAGAAAGGTTTTGTCAGCCATGAACACATTTCTGAGAGTCATGTTATTGCCTGAGGACACAAATATTTCTCCATATGTCTTCATCTTGCATTTGAATTCAGTCACAATCTTTGAAATAAATCAAATTAAATGTCATAAACTAAATGGAGAAAGCAATACTGCTGCACCCTCTCATGTGAGCTTGAACGAGGCCCTTCACTTAAAAAGACCCTATCCAAGAGTTCAACTCAGTAAATATGCAGTGTGCAGACTTAGTCAAATCCAAGCAGCACTTCCAAATGCACTTGCTAAGATGCAAGAATTCAATTTCCATATTTCCATATTGCATGGATCCAAAAACATGCAGTTCCCTCTTGTTCCCCTTCCCTAACTGCTTATTCTTACTCCCTCGCCTCTTCCTGTCATCTCTGCCTCTCGGCTTCCTCTTTCGCTCCATCAATCCTTTCGTTTCCCAACAGATGGGGCTTAAAACCTCCACTGTCAGCCCTTTTCTAAACAACATCACCCTCATGCAAATGAGGAGGCAAGAAAAAAAAGGAAGTCAACACTGCTTTGGTGCACAAACCACAAATACCTTTACTGAAAGACAGACAGACAGTCATAAGGACCAGCCTACAGACATGGTGAATGTACTCATATCCACAGACACGTGGCAAGACATGCTGAACTGTGCACACACACTGGTGCGCCTGCACAAATATAATATATCTGTGCCTGTTTGTATATTATACAAACAGGCACAGGCAGCATGTCAGCAACATTCATCTAATGGAGAAATTTAAACACAACAAGACTGAACTTGTCTACAAACCAAGAACACATTTGACCCTGCATCTCGTCTCCAGCTGTTAGACATCAGACTCAGCTTCGTTTTACCCAGTGGCCATTACAGCTTGTCTAAATTCAACGGGTGGACATCTGGCTGCACAGAAGAGATAACTCTCTCCTTAATAGGGGGATTTTAATTGGCTGCTGCAGAGCTACATCAAAAACCCAGCAGACCCTGGGCTCCCAGAAGGACTATAAACTCCTAGAAAAAAGGAAAAGTCACAGAATTTCTCCTCCAATCTGCTTTTTCCATGACTTCACATCCAGTTGACGTAGACTTTCTGCTTTAATTACCCTTTACAGCTTTTTTAAAGTGCTGTTCTCCACTTTGAAGATGACTTTTTGAACCGTACAGTAAACAACAAGCCGAGAAAGTCAATAGGAATTGACCTGGGGCAATTAAATTGTAATCAGTTTGCCATGTAACCCATCCAATGGAGTGCAAGCAAAGGAAGCAGGGAGAGAATGTGTTAACAAATAGTGTCAGAGAAAAGCAGAGATTCTACTTTATTGATCTGTTTGCTTTAGAGTGACTCTTATTTAAAGCTCACAGTTAACCACAGGAGCTCAGATCAGTGTATATTGAATTTCCTCCATATTGGCTGAGGGAGTTCTGCTTCTGTTGTGCCCTGGTGGCTGCTTTTGTCACCTGCATTAGGTGTCTGGCCCTCATCCTCACCTCATTTCCTTGCGCAACATTTCATTACCCATGTGTCTTTCTCAGGACCCCCTCACCCTTAAGTTAGGTCCACTCTGCGAGATCCATCTTTGTTACCTGATGGGGTAGTCGGCAGCACTGAGGTTGATGAAGAAATCCCAGCTCCAGTCCCTCATGGCCAGCAGGTCAGCCATGCTGCGAAGATACATAGTCAGCAGACTGGCACCACCCCAGATGGTGGCCATGCGCCAGGGTGTCACTCTCACATTTGGATACTGGGCAGCCAGGGCATGCACCTGTCTGTGTAGGTAGTTGGAGCGCTGAAACAGAGGATATGATTGCATATTTACTTACGCTCAAGAAATTAATGATTTTAAGACACTTGCAAACATTCTTGATTCATTAAAAGGGAACAACAGACTCAAAGTTGTGGCTCACCTGATCCACATGAATGTAGTAGTAGTGTGATGTGTGGTAGATGGCTTTGAAGAGGCGCTGAAACTGGCGGGAGGCTCGTCCGTGGACCACCAGAACAAACGCTATTCTTACTGGTTTTGATGGAAAGCTCTCAACAGAGTCCTCATCCCATTGGATGTTTGCATTGGCTTTACCTGAGAGGCAGAGAGAGTGTAATGTTTGAATGGATTTAATTACACCAGGAAATACAAGTCGTGTTTCTCATTTAATTCACACAATATTGCAGGAATTCTTCTTCAGTAATATGATTAGTGATTGTTTGCTTGATTGATTATCAAATCAAACTTGATGTTAATTTCATCATCCATGAACAGCACAATCAGAGCTGTTTGTAATTATGTGATGAGGAACACCTCCAGGATCTGCAATGTGTGCAACAACATAGAAAGCAAATAACAAATATAGATGTAAGGATGACTAAATATTATTTTTGTTTGCCTGTGTTTATAGGAGACGGAGCAGGGGACCCAACAGAGAGAATTGAGGAATAATGTTTGGGGAAAGGGCCTTCTTAGTATTTGTAATTTGTAAATTACTTATCAGGTCATTGTTCCATATTGGGCTCTCAAGGGGCCTCAGTCTGGAGGCAAACCTACTGGCTATATTGGTGTGCAACCTTACCACTCAGCCAAGCACTCAATGTATTTTTTGATGGACCAACCTCCATATCGAGGTCATGTCAGAAGTGACTACAGTGGGTATTTTTCATGAACTGTCAGTATAAGAGTCTTGTGATCCCTAACCAGCGCGACTTCTTAAAGGTAGAACTGTTACATGTTGTGCTTGATACTGAGTGTAGCTACGCTTCCATTACACCTAGAAATACTCAAAACTTAAATACCACAATAAAAAAGGTAACATAAACACTTAAATTTTGAGGTGGTTTTTCAGAAGTTTATCCCAAAAGTGTACTGGAAACACCTTTTTTGCAAACACGTCAGCGGACATGAGTAACAGACGCCTCTGTGATTTCCTTCGCCACTGCCCTCTCCCACAAGTCCCTGGTACCTAGCTGCTGTCACACATACGGACTTCGGTGTTCTTATTTAAATACCCCCTACCCCCACCTGTTGTTTACATCAGCAATGACAGTAACACCCATCAAAATGACAGTTCTGGCTCACAAAATGTTTGTAATATCCATGGTCACCACTGGTTACTGTCTGCCTTCCCTCATCCCCATCCTGCAAATTGAATCTCACTGGATGTGTGCAGTTCTAATGGTAATGGAAACAAGGCACAATTTTACTTAAACTCAACTCCAGAAATAAAACTTTCATTTTGTGAAAAAGTATTATTGAAATGTAGCTAGTGACAGGCAGGAGTGAATGTCTAACACTATTAAGTTGCCCCAGGGACGGTCATGATTGATATAACAAGCAATGCTACAGATGGAATAAACAATACCCATCCATTTCCCATGTGATTAAGTTGGAGGTATGACATTTTTAACCACTGTAACTACCATCCTCAGCCAAACAGAAATCCTCTGAGCCATTCCTTTGGGGCTTTCAGGGTCAAACACAGTGTGAAGACATTCATTGAATTTTTTCACAAATGACAAATCTATTTATGGAGGCAAACACCCATTTGATTGTGGCCTCCAAAGCCACTATCAAATTAAACTATTCCAACCAACCCTCAGAAAGTTATTGCTAATTTCACATGTCTACATTGTGTGGTTTCGCACCACCCTTGACCCCGGACAAAACAAACACTTGCTCTTCAAACCGTCGCTGCCACAGCTCCGTACCCCAACATTATTCCACACATTGTTTGTTTTTAAATCTCCGGTTATTACAGAGAATGTGCTCACGCAGCTTATGAGACATGTTTGTTCACAGAACGTGCCGTGAGGAGATTAATGACTTTAATTTAGGACTTCAGTTCCCGAGAGCCTGTCTGTGCTGAAGAAAGGAGGCAGCTGAGGGAATACCAAGGCGGCGGCTGTGTACTCCCCAGAGGGTAGGCCCCCCTCAAAAAGCCCCTCCCGGCTCATCTCCCTGTCTTGCCCTGAGGTCCTGTAATTAGTCCAAATTTTAGGGTTAGTGTCCAACATGTCCTCTCTTTAGTTTACAGAATAGGTTACGAAGGTCTACTCCCTCTTGTTTGACTCATCTCATTTATTTAAATTTAAGGGCACAAATCCAACACAACTTTGTTTATATGTGGACCACAAAGTTGGGTTAATACGGCGTGCTCCCTGGGCTCCTGTTGGCCCCAGTGGCTGAGGTTCCTATCAGTCACTTACTTATCTCTCGCTCCTCTCTCTCTGTGTTGCGTGTGTGCGGCAGCTCAGGGGGGGAAATCTGCTGTGGGCCGTATCAGATTGAACGGTAATTGGTGGCCAGCTAAGAAGGTTCACTGGTTTGCTTTGCACACGGATAATTGGCCAGTCGCTCCACAAAGCACTTGGAGAGTGTGAGCTATGCTAGCTAGCTGAACTAATGAGCACTGCTATGTGTGTCAGGACTTAAATTTTACTGTCAGTTTTGTTGAGCATGTGTGTTTTTCTGCTGCAGAGCTTTAAGTGTAGTTTTTTTTTCTTGACAGAAATGAAAATCACCTGAAGAGACCTCGGGCAAATTCAGGAAGAAGAAAAAAAAAAGAAAGAGAAGCCCTTCCCTTGAACTCATCATTCTTCATCATTCCTTCCAAGGCCATCAATCTTTTTAACGGCCTCTCCCTCATCTGCTATCACCCGGCTCTCTTTTTCCATCGCACTGTGTAACTTCAGGCTCTAACCCACCCTACATGTTAACCGCTCTTTAAGAGGTTAGAGCAAGAGCTGGTCTACATCCTTAAAAGCTTCTGCATTAAAAAAATGTCTTAGGGCGGCGACTCCACAAACATGACCAGGGTTCAAAAGATGGATTTTGTCAATAAGATTGTATTTTATAAGCACAATAAGTTTTTAACATGTATAAATGTGCATGTGCAGAATCTGTAATGTCTTTTCCAGAGTAAGACTCCATTTCCCATGAGCACTTGCACCCACTGTTGCGGGGACCAAAGCGTAAGTAAGTTTGTTTTGAAACAAATGAACAGAGACCAGGATGCAAAGTAATGAGGTGTACAACAATGCATTCATTTGTACAGTTATGTAGCATTATCGAGGTGACAACAAGCAAACTTTGCAAACTCAGTTTGTAGAGTAGTCTCGTGTCCATTGGTGGGCAAACTATCTGTCAGTGTTAATCAGCCCAGTGCTCTGGGACATGACCGTAATGTTAGTGAATCCTGGTTATGTCCTACCAGCGCCCATCTACCAACTCCAACCACATCAAGCAGAGCAAATATAACCTGGCTCTTCATTTTATTGACAGACTCTTAAGTTTGAACAGATCACTGCAGTATAACCGCTGCATGTGGGTTGGAACAAAAGTGAACACAGTCAGCTTAACTCAAGTTTTAGCCCACTGAGCCTCATCACTCTCCTGTTTAGCTTTCTTCTGCTCTGTCGTCCTTTAACTTTTTGACCGTCCAGCTCTAGAGCCCACCATCACAACATACTAATCCAAGAAATTGCGTCTTGAAGCACCAAACGGATCTTGCTTCTCATTTGGAATTTTGGTCCACATGCCACAGATTAAGGCACCAAAAATCATATTCTGTGACTGGATTATAAAAAAACAAAAATAGACAAAAGTGACGCTGTGTCAACATCGCTTATGATGCCATTACAGGGCCTTAAATAATATCAGCTTCAAGAGTTGATACAGGGAACATTGTGTGTGTGGTTTTGTACAACAGATCCAGCAGAAACAAAGCAGCAACAGCTTTCATTGAGCCAACACCAAGCTAATAGTATACAACAACTCTCATGACGCTCTCATCAACAGCATGCTGCTCTACCAAGGTTACAGCAAAACAATCATTCTCTTTTAACTCACTCTGTGAACAGGGAAATGAACAGAACTTACGGTGTCAGCATTGGCTTACTCTGCTGTGTACGATGCTGGGCGGCTAATAGCTATAAACATCTGAAAACAGCTCCCTGCACTTTGAGCAATAAGCGCATAATTGTGGCTAGAGAATAACCACATCACTGAAGTTGTACGTTACGAAAGCATGACACTTAGCTCCAAAAGCCATAAAAGCACTTGCATAACTTTAGCCTTGCTAACTCTGTGTTCATCTGTACTGTTGCAGTCCTGGTTGTGAAAAAGCAGTTCAGATCCATTGTTATAAACACAATTATTACAACTTTTGGTATGATTATATGGTTTTTATTCTAATTGTTTCCACTGCTAGTCCATTAGCTCAAATCAACAGTACTTGGCACAAGTTCACTGACTCCTTACTAACTCATACTGGAGCAACGCAGCCAAGTTATATCAATATGAACTGAGTTATCAAATAGGAGACAAAGAAACTGAATGCATCTCATGGAGTCAATGATGCTAATACTAGAGCTAACGCTACTGCTAATTCAGCCAAGGCCTCAAGGGCAGGATGCCGATCAAACCAAATTGGACAATTTTCTGCTAACAAGGTTAGGACTAGAATTTGGACGGGGTACAGAGAGAGTGTGAGAGAGAGAAGGGGACAGAGAGAGACTGAGAGAGAGAGAGAGAGAGAGAGAGAGAGAGAGGCAAAGAGAGAGAGAGAAAGAGGGTACATTGGCAGGCAGCAGGCAGGCAGACAGAGTAAGAAAGAAAAGTGATTTAATTTAGCTGTTGTGTTGTTACAGCCCAGCCACCAGGGGAAAGCCCTTTTCATTTCTTTGTCTCCTTTGATCAAACTGTCGGTTTGAGTGGGATGCTGGGTTGCTGTGTGAGATGACAGGAGCTTAGGCACAGACAAACGATACTCCTGCACTTGGAAAGGGGAATGCACAAAAGTTGCTAAGTCACGGTGCCTCCTTGAGTCCTTATAACATGAGCGAGGGCCAGGCAGGTATCTGACTGTAACAGGCAGGATGTATAATAGCTTTCTCCTCCTCCCCTGCTGTCCACGCTGTATTCACTCCACTCCCATGTGTATAAATGCTAGAGTGTGTATGTGCTGCTCTCCCAAACATGGTTGCTGATGCATGCTGCTCGCTTATGGTGGCATCCGCAACAGATTATGTTTACAGAATCCACAACCAGACTGCAGATGTCCATAAATTTTTCAGAAAAGAAAAGCCTATGTGTGCGTGCGTGTTTGTGTGTATTTGTGTGCGTCTATTCGTGAAAAAGAATAGAGAACCTGTGTTCTGTGGCCAGCCTGACAAAACAAATGAAAATTGGAAACCAATTTGGAGTGAATACAAGCAGCATCCCCATTTCTCCAACAATTTACACCACTGATTATACAGCAGGAAAAAGACACTTCTGGTCTTTGATGAGAATTTCAATCACACCAGAAGGAAATATTTTTTTAACATGTGCTAAAAACAGACTAGTTGGCTAAGTCTTTTTGTCCTCATCTTTGCAGATATAAATGTCTGTGTTCTTGTAAAAATGCTTCTAACTGGGGAGAGTCTGAGGAAATAATGTGAAGACAATCAAATGTCGAACAATAGAGAACAATGACAACCTGTCAGTGTCATTCCCAGAGGGTCTGTCATTGTGTTTTATTCTAAGTCAGCTAGATTAATAATTATGAACTCGAGCACAAATCTTTAATGGCATACCGATTTTATGAATTTACATCTGTTTGGGCAGTTTCTTCATGTGCTGAGAAAAACACGTTGAAAAGAACCCCATTAAGGATCTCTATAGTCCGCCTTCTGTTTTAATTCTGTCAAATGCTTCATTTGGTAGATTTATTCATCCTCATTTATATTGTAATGCACAGCATTTAGTCTTTTTTACTTTAGGTTAAGCACCAATTAGAACATAGAAAATATTAACATAAAACCATGAAGACTTAAAGCCTCTGAGATTATTTGCTCAAATGGATTGAATCCATAGCTGGACAGACACATGAGATTCAATTTTTTTGGTAGAGTTTTTGTTATTTTTTACAGGTATCTATAGAAGCCCATTTCTGCCCGTTAAAAAATGAAAATGAAAAACTTGCGCAGTTGAGAATTTTTTTGCTCATATCAAGTCATAATTACGAGATAATAAAGACAAATTTACAAGATAAAAGTCAAAATTATGAGATTCTTGTGCCCCAGCTGGCGTTGTAGTTCCTGCACCCTCTCATTTGCCAGCTTCTTTGTTAATAACCTTTCAAGTGTGTGTTTGCTCAGCACTATCCCATGCAAATCTGCTGGCAAAGACAATATCTAATTTGTGGTAAAGCCGTATTTCAAGTACGTCTCAATGAACTCACAATCTATTTCTCGATAATTTTAAACAGCAACTGGAGCTCACTCCAAAGTAAAGCAACAGCTTAGAAAGGTTTCTTCCTTTCTACCTTCTAATAATTTTGACTTTTTTTTCCATAATCCTGACTTTCTATCTGACAATTTCAACTTTTTTCCATCAATATTATACCTTAATATTGGCAAATAAAAACCTCTCAACAAAACCAAGTTTTCATTTTTCAATTTTTAACTGGGCTTTTATAATTATCTGTAATTGTCACCTGCTTAGGTGTGCAGAAAAAGAAGCCATGAGCTGTTTGGGAAATTTTGCTGAATTCAAGAGTTGAATAAAAGTTTGATTACCTATTTTGTGCTTCTATCTTACTGAAGATAAAAAAGGATTGCTTTTGTCCTTTAGCTTTAAAACTTGAGCTTTGATTGTCTCATTTTTTTCTTTTCAATAAATTTAATGTTATTTCAAACACCGAAGACAAAACGTCCCGGGGGCTTTGGAGTTTCTTTGTGGCATATAACATTATAAAAAATGCTGTTTAACCTCTAAAAATTTAACCACCTATCGACTGATTCAAGGCAACAGCTCTTGTGCAGAATGCAAAGTGACTGCACTGACCTGCAGACAAAACCATTTCTATTAGCTTTAACCTAATAATCAATCTTTAATTATGATGCTTAATGACTCACCCTCGATAGGGCAGTAGCGAGTGACCTTCTCAGGCATTAGCTGCCCCTCCTTGTGCCTGCAGTACACCTCAGCGATCTGTTGTCGGCACTCTTTGCTTTTGGCTCTTGACAGAGCTGAAATGGCTTCCTTTCCACTGATCTCGCACTTGGGTGGCTGATCGTAGGTCACCTCCAGTGGCGCAGAGGTCGCCTGCCTCCTGTGTGGGTGCTGATGCCGGTGCTGTGACTGCGCCTGCTGGGCCGGTGAAGCACGGTGCTGCCGTGAGCCTCCTGCCACGCTCTGACCTCCTGGGTAGGACGCATTGTTGCCGATTACTGGTGACTGGTGGCCCACGGGCAGGACTTCATTTGAGCTGCGGCCCAGACTTGGAGAGCTCTCCCTCCAGGCCTGTTGCTGTGCGTGGGCTTTCTCCTGTAGGTGCCCCCTCTGCTGCTTGCTGCTGGTGGCCCCTACAGGCTGCCGGTGTGGCTGTGAGCGTGCACCAAAGTTACTATTGTCAATGTTATCAAAGTCTTTGGGCACAGAGTTCTCATTGTTGCTGTCCACTCTACTTTTCTCCTTCGGTCGGTGGGAGTAGTATCCATCCTGGAACAAGAAAGACAACAGAGGCATGGACGAGTGTTAAAAAAAGGAGCAGGGAGGACACAAACAAGAAAGATCAGAATTGAGTGAGCGTGGTGCATATCAAATGTCGGATTAACAATCAATGTGCCATGAATGAGAGGGTAGCGCTGCATTGAACCGCGAGGCATGAAATAAAGCAGCGAGGTATTGAGTGAGGGGACTACAAGGTGCACCTAACTGGAGGTGAAGCGCTCTGCTGAGGGCTCTGCCGCCCCGTTCTATCATCAGATTAGACTTGGTTTCAATTAGATTCCCCCCCAAATGGGCCCGGCATCTGTAAACAGATTACCAAGGAGGGATAAAGGGCCAGAATATGACTGTGTGATAGTGCGGCTGTTGGTGTGTGCTTGTTCTTCTTAAGTGGAGCCACACGAGGATGGGGAGAAATTGTAGTGGTGTGGCGTGTGACTGGAAAGGCTGCACTTGACAGCGCAGTGCGTCTGCATATGTGAGATAGTGTGTGTGTGTGTGTGTGTGTGTGTGTGTGCGTGTGTGAATGTACAATTTCCCTATCTTTCCAGTAGAATAGGCCGAAAGCGAAGGAGGGACACTGGGGAGAGCAGAAAGAGGAAAAAGGGTAATGAGTGAAAGTGGGGAAGGAGCGCTGACACAAGGCACGAGTTCTGCTTCCGGGAGTCGCTGCCTTTCGTTCTCTACTGAAATGTGCTCTGATGCGTCTAACAGAAAACTAAAGAAAGCCGCCTGGCTGCCACACCACTGTTGCACACCTTAGACACAGAGGAGAACAGGCAGAAAGGGGAAAGCGAAGGGAACAGAGCGACAAAGTGCAGCTGAGGAAAGATAGAGCTTACAACAACAACACCGGTGTGCCTCTCCATTTACAAGACACAGAAATGAGGAGAGAGGAGCTGAGGGAGAGTTAAGTGCAATGTAAGGAAGGTGAGACAGAATAGAAGCAGGTAGGTGAGAGACACAAAAAGAGGCAAGTGAGATGCAATTGTGAGGCAGCCAAAAAGCATGGAAATGTCTCGGCAGCCCTAAAGCAAGGCCTGTTATCAGCCCATCAACAATCCCGCTCTGCAAACACCTTGTAGTGCCACAATTACAAAGGTGGCTGCATGACACACTTTCACACTGGGAGAGACAGAATGGGGGGTGATCGTAAAGACGTGAAACAAGAAACAACAAACTAGATAAAACAGAAGAGGAGCAATATTCTCATTGTCAGCTCCTTTTAAGCCGTTTCCTTGGCAGAGGTTTGATTTTCACAGCACTGGCTACCTTGGTAAGCCTTTTCTCTCCTCATTCCCTCTCTAACACTGACTTCTCCCATTTTTCTACTTTCCTCTCCGATTTTTCCCCACACAGCTCCCTTCACACATCCTCAATCCACCTCTCTGCCCTCTCATCCCAGATGCTCAACATCCCGCTCTCCTTCTCCCATCTTTTGCTTCCAATTTCACATCTCTCACACCTCCTTTTCTCCTCCTCCTTTATTCCCAGCTTCATCCCTGCTCCTGCCCATCATAACCTCTCCCCTCCATTCCTTGTCTCTCTGTACTTTCTTCACCCTGCCAGTTTAAATAGACCGTGTTGTCTGAATGGCAGAACCTGCTAATCCTGCGTGTAACAGCTGCTAAGGCCAGTGATCACCTAAAAAGAAATCCCTACTTGCCGAGTTTCAAAGGGAATGCTTTGGGAGGCTAATCCATGCAGTGCGAGTCACTGGATGTTTGCAGAGGTAAAATGAGGCTGTGTGCATTCACGATTATGTGTCTACAGAGCGTGCTTCTTGTGGGTTTTTTATTAAAAGAGAGCAACCAGAGAAGACACAGCATGTGTTTGCCCCGGAGAAACAGATACTTTCACTTTGAGCTCCTAAGAGAGAAGTCGAGACAGCCAAATTGAAAAAAAAAAGAAAAAAGAAAAAAAAATCCCATGTGAGCAAAAGTGAAAATCAAAAGAATCAATCAAGATAAAACGAGTCTTTTCTCAAAAAAGATAAATAGAAAAAACATTTGCAAGTTAAGCTTATTCCTTATTTCCTTGACACTCATTTTTCACTGTTCAGAAAGTAACCTTTGCCTAAAAGTGAACAGAGTGTCTCTTGAAGGCACAGCAAGGCCAAGTGAAGCTTGCCTAAGGCATGTTTCCCTCTGCTGCATAGCAAAGAAAGTCTTTTGCATGCCACTATTAACAAAATAAGAAAGCTGAGATTCAAAATTTCAGTTTATTTTTTTGGACATTTTATCTCCGCATAAGGCTTAGGTTCTCATTTTGCACTGCCATGTTTCTACGGTAGCACAGAGAGGACAAATTAGTTACAGCCATATTCATTCTTTACTCAGTTGTTAGCTATCTAAAGTGCAGCTGGCCCTGCAATGATAGAAGTAGAAAAAGAAAGTTCATGATGTGCGCATGAGAATTCATACTGATAGGAGTTTTTGATTCGGGATGTGCCTTTCTGATCACGTGATCAGAAGTCAGGGTCCATCACCTTGTTTCAGATTCAATCAGAATCAGGCGTCACTTTCTGATCAGGGAATAGGAAATGTAAATAACTGTATCTCCAATCTCATTATTCTCTATTAGATCTATGTTCTGAATATAAGACAATATTTTTTCCCTGGAAGAAAGGTCGTCTTGTTTTCGGGGACCAGGCTTTGAACAGCTTCGCCAACAAAGTTTTTTCCCCCTGTTTCTTGTATTGGTTTCCCATCGCTATTTTCAATTCTTTATTCACTTTCTGGAGCGTGCTCATTTCTCTGTGTGCACGCTAACGTCTTTGTATTAGGGGCAGGGATGTTATTCAGAAATGCCCTGTCTGGATGCATCGGGGTGGGACTCTGCCGTGCCAATTCAGAGAGCAGAAGAAAATTGTGACCGGGTGAACATATAGAGACAGAAATGACATCCTGTCATGGAAATAAGATAAAAAATATATGGTCATTTAGTCTGTTAGAAAAAAAAAAAAGCTTTGATAGCTGATCGATGAGAGGGGTAACCCACTGATTCATTTTATCCACCAACTGTGATGTGGGGTGCACTAGATATTGCATTATGATAAAAAACAGTCAATCATATTTGATGACAAGTTGAATTAATGATTTGAGCAATGGCGCCATGCAAAAAACAGCCTGCTTTTTATATCAATGGTTATTTTATAGCAATATCAATTACAATTTTCAAAGAAACTCTTCTTGGTGATAAAACAAGATCTTGTCCTCAAATAGCCTTTATCCCCGAAGATCTGTCTAGGAAAAAGGGGGTCATCTCCAGGATCCGGGATCTTTTTCCATTCACATAAATACAGTTTTCAAAACAAACTGGAAAATAATAGCATAGTATGTAGAACCCTCTCAACTACACACAGAAACAACGCATGTAGCAGGACAACACTTGGCTACAAAGGTCCACATAAAGAATCTGGATCTTCTCCTTCCCTCTTCTTCATTTTTTAAAATGTTTTATAGAAGAATAGGACTGGGACTCACTCTTGGCAGACACTCAAAATCAAATGAGTTGGACACAAAGGAGTGAACAAAAGTGCATTTCAACCCAAAGCAACCGCAAGACACTGCTAAATATTCCCATTTCTGCACACTGTACCATATAAATAACCATGACATGTTACCATTTTGCGTGACAGTACTTCTTTTCTTCCAGCCAGCCGAGAGAAGCCGGGGAGTCGCTGTCTGTCAAGGCATCTTAGACTAAGCTAACCAGCTGGTGAACTTTTTATTTACCACACAGAGATGAGAGTGAGTTAAGACGTTTTGGCATCCCTCCTGGAAGTCACTCTATTTCTTTAAGCTCCAGGTGAACTAAGCTTACAGTGACACCACTTCCTACACAGGCGGCAAACAAAGTCTGGTATATGAGAACCAGCAAATGTTTGGCATCTTTCCTTGTTATAAAAAAATCTAACCTGGAATATTAGCCATAAACCAACTGATTACTTGACTCCCGGTCCTGGCATAAAATTGCTGTGTAGCACACTGCTCATTTCAGTACATCCCAGCTCACTGGAATTGATTGTTTTTGGGTTGAGAAAGAAAAAAAACCCTGATATGTAGATTTGTTGCCACGGATCAAACCCTGATAACAGTCGGATACATTAGGCTATGTGTAAACTGGCACCGAGGAGATTCCTGTGGGTAAATAAATAAACAAATAATCCTCTCAGTGCCTCCTTCTCTCTCCAACTGTGAGCAAAGGATTCCAGTAGCTGTGTTGCTCTTTAATCTCAGGGCCTGGGCTCCAAGCAGGAAGTGGTGGGGCACAGAATTAATCGTAGTTGCCGCTATTGAAGATAGGGGCTGCTGCGTTGGGCTGCAGATGGGGCTGGGAGCTGGGGGCAGCTATCGATTGTTACAGGGGGGGATATGTTTTCTACTCCCAGGGAGTGTCGGTGAGGCTGAGCCAGGATTGTCTGGCATGCTGTGTGCTGGTTCTGCACACTCTCGCAAATACACACAAACCGCCCTCCCAGAGCTCTGCTGAGAAGTGAGGAAAAAGCAGAGGGGGTAAACGTTAAAATCATCCATCACTGGTGGGTACATTTAGAGAGGGGCCTGTGGGGCTGGGACTCTCAGCATCCCCCCTGGGAATGGTTTAGTCCATTTCTCAATACAGAGCTGGCCTTTTTCACTTTCCCCCCATTTCCTCAGCCACAGGGGGAAATATTTCACCTGTCCTTTTTTCTCTCCTTCTCTTTCTTCCTTTCTCTTCATTCCCCACAATCTCCCATGCAGCAGAGAAAAAAAGCACATATCTCTCTCTCAGCACCTGTCCAGTTCCACCGCTCTCCTCCTCCTCCTCCTTCTCCTCTTCTACCCCTGGCCTGCATATCATCCCTCGCTCAAGGAGGGAAAGCGGTTCATCTGCCCCGCCCCCTCTCCTCCTTCCTAATGCCATCATTTACTGGTGCAGTCCCACGGTAGATGTGAGGTAGAGCAAGGTAGCAGCACATATCAGTTTCACCCTACCCCCCCAGTCAGCTTCCTTTAAAAGACATCATTCCTAAGGGCCCTGAGCTGAGATAAGCTTCTGTATGTGCCAGCAGAGCGTAATCTGTCAGCACAAGCTGGTGCACGGACAGCCAGGCACACAACCCTGCAAACATGCACCAAACATATAGGAAAGTTTGTTAAGATATAAAGCTCAGCCTGTGTGAGTGTTGGAGGCTGTTGAGTCACCTCAGCAGCGTGCAGGCCGGCTTCTGTTCCGACCTGCCTGCCATGTGGCTAACAAGCTCAGATTAATTACCTGGACTGAATCCCTGCAAGACTCTGAGCAAGATGTGGCGTCTGGCATGACACGGGAGACTGATGCAAAGACAGACTTAGAGCACAGCTGCTGGAGCACCTCAGGACACCTCGGGTAGAAATGAGCCAGGCAAGCGCTGGGATGACCTAAATGCTTGGAAGTCTACTTATCGCAGCTTATCAGCTGTGGAGTTTTGGTGAGAGAGTGACTGTTGTCTTTTCGGTTTGCTAGAATTCACACTTAAGATTTCAAGTAAGACTGAGCTCCATTTCAGTTCTTGAAACAATATCTATCGGTTCAAAAACAGGGTAAAGAAACATGAAAATGAGTCACAGGAAGATATCATTTGATGCTTCAGTCGAGTGGATTCCCAAAGCGATTTTGTGCTTACTTTCGAGGGTTTTCGTTGCATTCTATCTCCTCGTTATAAATAATTCCTGAGCTGCTGCTACCTTTTTCTCTCCCTTTCACCCTTTGGCAAATCCTTTCAATCCCCTTTTCTCCCGAAGGCTAAAACCGGAGGAATGCTGGTCACATGTAATGTAAGTGTGTGCGTGTGTGTGTGCGCAAATGCACGATTAGTGGCAGCTCTGAATGAACTGGCTGGGTTTGGTATGCACAGAAGCCTCTTGTTGTGTGCCCCGCGACAAGCCCCCGAGCTAAAGTGGTGAAAAGGGAGTGTGTCTTTGTGCATGTGTGTCTGCGGGAGCAAATGTGTTACAAATACCTCAAGGAGACAGACAGTGAGAGACTCTGAAAACTGAAAAAAAGGATGTATTTTCTGAAGTGAAAGGAAGAAACAAATTATTTTAAAAAGCCTCTCGTCTGGAAATTCTCCTTGAACGGACTAATGATGGTAATTGTCTACTTATGGCTGAAACCACTGAAAAATGATCAAAGGCTTCTGGAGACAATGATCCTGGCGTTGAGGCTGGTGGATGTTCAGTAAGACCAGAAGGCTGAGGTGAACTCACGAACTGATGTTGAATTTCCGCTTGTGCTGCAATTATTGGGCTATATTTGCACAAATTAAAACTGGGCAAGAAGACAAAGAAAAAAAAACCCTGTACTCTTAACCACAGATACGAGGAAGAGAAACTCAGTTTGTCTTTTCCTCAAAAATTCCTTTCTTTAAATACAGCACAGTTTAAAAAAAAATCCAGACAAAAACACAAGAAGTGCACAGAGTGTGAGGGGTTCCCTTAGGAGTTCCCTCAAAGCCTCAGAGGAATTAAAAATAGTTTTGCTTCCCTCACAATAACTTTTGCATGCAATAATCTTCAGTTCTTTCGCAATATGTTGTTCTCCAGACCACACTTCGTTTCCACAGTTCTTTGTCCCCATGAAGCAACTGATGGTCCCTGTTGGCCTCTTGATGAATGGAGCACAAGTCTTTGCAGCTCAATCATCACACAGCGTAATAGACATGATGTTTAAGGCTCTGCACACTCACAGCAAACGCACACAAGTGATTTGTATTACTTGAGCTGATTAGACCCAGGAGTGTGAGAGCACAGTCTACAAACTGAACCAATTGACATTCCCCTGAGTTATGGGTGAAGGCTGTTCCAAGAATTATTTCACAGCTTTTTGACAGGCTAAAATCAGTGTATATTCATGACGTCCTCTTTACATAGTGGCAGCATATTTGACTGGTGGATCCAATTTTTTTAAAAGTGCATCTTAATAGCATTACATGATGTACAGTAAAATAAAAACTCCAATGTTTCTCGCACTGGTGTTTTCGAAAACCTGTCTGAAGGGCTCTTATTTAGCTGCTGTCCCTTTAAGACTCCCCACTGCAACATAACCCTTCCCCCTGATTGGCCAGTCATAAGGAGGCCTGTAAGGGACAGCGCAATGGGCAGACCTTGGTGTCTGAGGGCCACCCCTTAGGATGTCCTTATAACCTCATCATCAGAATATCTCCTCTCTCATTGCATCAAAACATTTGAGTTTTGTTATCAAGATACATCTTTTAGGCAATTTAGGTTTTAAAAAACAGGGTATTTTTAGATTACATGAGAATTCTCCTCTGTGTTTGGAGCTACATAAAGTTAGCTAAGTAGTCCATAAAATCTGGAAACACAAAAACAGCTTGCCAAGCTTTAGGCATATACACGATGAAACGCACATTACAGCTCATAACTCCTTGAAAAACTACTACTTGTGCCTGTCATTTTTTTATAACATCCTTTTTTTAACAGACATGATAAAGACGACTGAGCCAGAGGTGTAGATAAAATTTGTAACTTGCGGACAGTGCTGCACCCACTGACTGTGTCCTGCATTGAAAGCCTCTGTCCTGTGCTAAACCAAACTACACCAAGCAGAGCTCAGCTTAGAAATTCAACTACTCACAGTAGTTTTGCTCTAAATATACACCAAACCAAGCATTTTATCTCAAATATTTTCTTTTAAAAGTTCTGTTTACTGTTTCTACTCAAGAACAACATTACCCTGCAATGCAGCCAAAATCTGTTGCAATACTTTGTAAAAGCACTGGGGCTGGAAATTTGTTGTTTTTGGGTGCTTAAGTATCACTAATATAAGGAAGCCTCTGTTTAGTATAAGACTCTTTGCAAAGTAGCTGTTTAGGCCTGATTCAGTTCCACATTCAAATCCATTCAATATTATCACAAAGTGTTAAAATTACTTTCCTCTTGGATTAAAAATACCCATAACAGTTGGTTCAGTCTTTCATATCTTGTGTAGCACAATTCCACTTGGCTGTGTTGGTGTCTAATACATCTGTTGAACTATATGATGCTACATCAGAGCACAACAGAGATACATGATCTGTTAATGACTCATTTAACAGGCACAGCGCTGTGAAGACGTGCTGCTCTAAAAGTAGATGTAAGTGAATAAAATAAATCAGAGACATAAAAAGTACAATTAATGAATTTATATCGAGCTCATTCTTTTCTGTTACTTCCTCCTAAAACTGGATTTACTGTAAATAGAGTTCAGACTTGACCTCACATTACCCTAAAGTTTTATTCTGAGGGTATGAACAACAATAGCACTCACACTGAGAACAATATTAGAGCTGAAATCCCCCAAAGCATGTGGCGAAAGTGAAGCCAGGCTCCTTCAGTCTCAGACAAAGTTGGGTTTGCCTCTCTCATCCACGGAAATGATAGGTTGCATATTTTACATCAAAATGTAAGAAATGATACAAGTTTTGCACACAGAGCCATGCACCTCATTGTCCAGAGTATCACCACCAGGGTGGGGTAAAGTGAGTTAACCTTGTGGTCTAGATCAGAATATATCACATTAGTCTTTCTCTAACTGTCCACAAACACACTGCAGGCTTTATACACTACAGTGAAACTGTTTCAATCAAGAGACCTCATTGGTCACTTCTGAGATTAGAAAGTAAACTCTGTTCCCACAACCTAATGTTAAATTTAATTTCACCTAACCTCATCGACTTAAGTCAATGTCCTCCAGTAGATGTAAAGTGAATGACTTATGTCCACTAAATGTTTTCAATTCCTTTTCTTGTCTCTATTCTCACAAACCCTCCCAGTCTTCTGTTCTCCTCGGCCTTCTCACTGAGCCCTGGGAGTTTCCACTTGACAACGGGAATCTAAATCATATGGCTTACGCACAGTATATTAGGACCATATCTCTAAAGGGCACGAAAGCCCTTTAGCAAGCCATGAGAAGATACTGGCATCAATCCTACTGAGTCCCTTCCCCCCCTCCTTTTTCTGATACTGTCCCCTTATTTTCCACTCTGAATAAACCCCAGAACTTTACCTCTCCGGCTTTGAATGGACCCCATCAGGCGATTTCTGAGCCATATCTCACAAGGGCATGAAAAAGCCTTACGCCTCCTCTCCTCTCGGCACACCTCCTTGTTCATCCATGAAATGACACCCCTATTTAATCAATTGTGAATCATGAAATTTTGCACAAGAGACCCCTTTTCTCTGTACTTGACAGTGATTGAACTGCACAGCCATGCAATTCCATTCACCACGGCGATGAGAAGAAAAGAGAGCGGGGAGGGGCGGCGCTCTGTGCACTGTTGGAGAGATGAAGGTGATTTCCCTGTGACATCATGGGCCCCCGCTCAATGGCACCGCAACAGAGGGTCCCTTCTATGCATTGAGGCCACGTGGTTGTTCAGAACAGTGGGGTCTTACAGCTGGTCTATAGGCGCTAGAGGGAGAGAGAGAGAGTGTGTGTGTGTGTGTGTGTGTGTGTGTGTACTGGGGTGTGAATGGGCCACATAGGAACAGCCCTCCAAGCAAACATTTTACAGAGGTTTTCAAAAGACCAGAATAACTCAGAAAAAAGGGAACAAGGGAGCCATGAGACAAAGATTACAAGTGTAGGGGGGAGGGGGATAACGCCAGAAAGAAAAAAGAAGTTCAGGAGAAAAGAAGGAGTGAGAGAGGGAGGGAGAAAGGAGGTGAGAGAGAGACCCCTGTCAGCAAAAGGCCCCCCATTTTCTGCATGAAAAGGCTGGTGGGAACGACAAGCAAATGTATGATGTAAGGTCTGTATGGAGTGTGTCAGCGAACATAGCAGAGATGCCAGGACTCTGTGTGACATAACAGGGACAGGGCACGACCCCAGTGTGACTCTGAGTCAGGGGTCAGACTGAATCAGCTTGATGTCAGTGCCAAAATGTCAAGCGCTGGATTCATGCATGATCTACCTTTTCAATATTAATATATTATGCATGAATACAGACGTTTTGAATGTCTGATTCTGTTCTAGCTTTGAGTTCAGGATGCTAATGATGTGCAGATATAGCTCGACAGAGACAGCTTTGGTTTCACTTCCTCAGAGAGCAACTAATTCTGCTGCCTGGTCAGGCCTTCAAAAAAACATTATTGCGTCTCTTAGCACATATGAAGACTAAAGAATGACAAGGTGTCAAGAAAATTTCTTGTTCTCCCCAGGGGAAAAAACATTTGTCACTTCAGTGGTCTGGTCATTTCTTTCTTGACTCGCTTATTGCTGAACTTTTTCCCTGGGATTTTTTGTTTCGTGTACAACAACCTGCGTTAAAAGACCTTTTTTTTAAAGATAAAAATAAGGCTAAAAATGAAGAGGATAGTTCATTCTGGGCACAAGAAGACATGCCATGGGGAAGTCTTACCATTCAAAACTTCACATGATAACAAAAAATTAAACCTGCCAGGCACAGGTTGCTAGTATTTGACATGTCAAATGCCTTTTTGACTCTAAAAAAGGATCGATCAGTTCTTTGATGAAATAATTTGACAAATCATCCAAACAAAAGCTCTAATTGATGAACTAATCCAGAAGGTTTTTTTTTTAACCTTATAAAAAGTGTTGCATTATTGCATCTATGTCATCCTCAAAATATTAAACTATTTAAATGTTTCATTGGAAGTCTGATGACTCAGAGTATAACTCTTCTTGGGTTCAAATGATCCCCAAACCTTGTCACACACCAGCTCTCGCCCTCTCTCATCTGCACACAGTGTCAAGAAGCTTTTTGCCATGAAGAGGAGCACCTGAATGCATGCCCGGGTGAATAACAAGAGGCATTTTTCTGGGAACATAGTTTTGCAAATGACATAATTTGTCAGTGACCGGTGTCACCCTGGCAATACAAAGAAGACACAGCATTCACCAAGGTTTAGAGCCTATCTGCCGTGTTTACTCCCGCAGAGGAAATTAATTTCTGTGCACCGTCAGACTGATAGCAGAACTGAAAGTAAGATGAAAAAATGGAGTAATGGAACAGTCATGATTGCCCATGCTGTTATTTGTGGTTCTATGTACCTCTTTGAAGGTTTTGTGTCCAAGACATTCATGTATGCTTGAATGACTGTCATTAGATATCTGTCACAAGGTCATTCAAAGGTTGTGTGGAGGTAAATGGCACACAGGCAAGGACACAGTCATGTCAATGGAGAATTAGGGTCTGATCTACTAAAGGTTTGAGTATTTAAAAACATGTGCAAATGTGATGGTGTCCGTAAATCTGATGGGCTGATGGGATGCATCGAGGATTGCTGTCAAATTACCAAAATAGCGTGTCTGCCTCCATGAATATGCAGAATATTTTCATATTATCAGAGCGTGAAAAATACTGGGAGGAGGAGATGTAAATGTAATCATTTGACACCCACTATGTGTTCCTTGTAACTCTGCATTTTCTTGCGTCACGCTCATTCCAGCGCACCAGCACAGTTAGTGCTGGCATCTCTCAAAGGATTACTTTGGTGTGGTGTCTGCAGGATGGGCAAGTATATCCAGTTCCCCGCATTTTTGATGCATACAAACCTAATTAAGAAAAAAACACCATGAAATAAATAAAAAGGCATGGTTTGAAACAAAAAAACTAAATTTCAACAGCCATCAGAGAACAGTAAAACATAGTTTTGTTCCTGTCATCACCACACAGCAACACACCCATGAATAGCATGTGAAAATTTTAGTTTGCACATGCAATTTAGTGCTCATTATTTGGGCTCTTAAAAGATCAGGCCCATGATGTGCCATCATTCAGGTGATGTTGAAAGTTACACAACTATAAATGTGCATATTTTATTGTTTCATGTTGAGACGGACTGGTTATGATCATTTTCTTCAAATGTTTAATTATCCAGTGAAAGCAGCTTGTACAACCTCCTTTGCAATCCCTGTGCTACATTTCTCAGAGAAACCTCTATGTCTTAAAGATAAAGAAACAACAGTTTGTCAGATTACATATGAATCTACAGTATTTATTCCTCAAGGATCAACACACATGACCAAAGCTGGGTGTTTAAGAAGCAATCAGTGACACTAGATAGGTGATAATTGGGTAGTGTTTCAGACTAATACAGGCAAGGTGGCAACACCGGCACAGGGAAAAGTCATGTTGAGAGGTGTCATGTGTGCATGAATGCATGATGCATTCCTGTGTAGCTCTGAGCCCCTCCAGTGCTCCAATTTTTCCAGAGGGGATATTTTGAATCTGGTCACAGTCTCATAATCACTTCTTGGCTGTCAGACAAAACGGTTCAGGCTGTTTTGCAGGAATCAGAAGAACCCTGTGGAGACAGTTGTCGGTTGGGTATCCTCAGAGAGAGTTGGGGGTGAAAATCACAGCACAAATGTTTACTGAAGCAGAAATATACAAAAATTACTTTTTCAAAAGTGTGAATGGTCCAGTTGTTGCATTTGCATTCACTTGATGCATTTTGCATGCTGAGTAGTTAAACATTAGTCCTGCATATTATTCTCTAAATGATCATAATCAATTCATCTGAGAGTCACATCACGAGGTGAGATTTGCATTACATTATTAATTGAAGAACAAATGCCGGGAACAAATGGATCTCCTCCAACCAGCTGTGAGTCTGCTGTGAGGTTATTCAGTGGACACAGAAGCAGAAATAAAAAGTTAAACCTTCACGAGGATCTTGGTTTTCATGAAAAACAGGTGGTAATGATGTTTCAAAAGACAGAGAAGAGCTCTGACTCAGTGACAGGAAAAACAAGATCAGAGGAAAGCAGTGGAGGGACAGCGAGTGTGAGGACTCAAGCACTGCAGCTAAATGAGTGGTGAGATCTGAAACCTGAATAACCACAGACCTAAAACTTCAGCAAAGTAGATCTTGAGGCAGGAAAAGATATTCAGGTCCCAAATCTCTTTTTTTTTTTTCGGTCTAATGATCCTAAAAAAAAATCACAAAAATAAGCAGTCTTGTAAGAGTGTTATAAGATGTCATAATGACCATTTTGTAACAACAACAACAAGTCTGCCTGCCTGACTGCTTGAATGAGGTTTTCAATTTCAATAAGTAGAGTAACCACTACTCAAAGGAGCTATTGATTAAATCTAATCCTGTTTCAGGGCCATGCTGATAGAGATTTCCCTGCTTTAACCCAGTGTTGATTTTTTTTGCAATAGTTACTGAGAGTTTTTGTTCAATAGATTGTGATATGTAAATGAAAACAATGTGGAAGAGCAAAAATCTGTGTTTCCTCAAGTGAATTTTAAAGGCTGGGTGGATTTTATCGTAACTTGTACATTTTAAGGATTATTATAGCAAAAAGTAAAATTACTTCGGGGCAAGTTGGCCGAGTTGTGAGGCAGGCACTTGATAGCTGTTTGAGGCTCGAGGTCTGCCTCAGCCTGGGGGGCGTCAGCGGTTGGCACTGACCCTGAGCTCAAGAACTCCTTGAAAGATCTGTGGTTAATTACTTTAATGGTTCATAAAGGTGTAAAGCTACATAAGCAGATGGATAGAGAAGCGAGACAGCAACCATGAAAACAGAAGCTTTGTGTCCCAGTCGAAGCCTATAGAGCTGGTCCAAGCCTCACTCAGCTCTCGCTCACAAAAAAATCAGTCTCCTCTTACATTTAGAGGAAGTGTCTGCCTGAAAGATGTTTCCAGAGTAGGAGAGCCTATTAAGTGCCGACTTGACCTACTACACAACTTTTAGAGACTTTTGGTTCATCAAGCAGGCTGCATGCTGGGAGTGCATCGTTCTAAAGGGTTAATAAAGCACAAAGGGATCTTTTAGACTCGATGGTGCCTGACCTTTAAAAGCTTTGTATGCCAGTTTTTTAAATTATATTCCAGAGTTTAAGGACAGATGGATAAAAGAGAGTTACGATAATCCAACCTCGAGGTAATAAATGCATGGACTACTTCTCTGAATATGTCTTACAACAAAGATGCGTCTAAGTTGTGCAGCAAAACACATCTGGTCATCCAGGTCTTCATGTCTTAAAGGCATGCTTCTTGTTTTGTGAAGTGAGTGGTTTCTCATGGTTTCATCAATGAGCACAATTGAGTGTCATTTGCGAAAGAACCGAACGTTTTGGGACTTCATGACAAACCATGGTGTGTTAGAAGATTTCTTTCTACTTTAACCACCCAGACAAATATGACTTAAAGTAGGCTAAAGTGGTTCCTGTAATGCTTATTGATTGTTCTAGTTTCTGTAATAGGGTGTGATGGTCAGTATTATCGAATGCAGGCCTAACACCTTACAATACAAGCACAGACAGAATACCACTGTCTGAAGATGTCAGGATCACTGGTTCAGTCACTCAGTGTTATAAACTGTTGCTGTTAAGATCTGATCAACCACTACTTTCTCCATAATTATAGAAATAAATGTGAGGTTAATATTAATCTATTTTTGGTAAAGATGTCTAAATCAGGTGTTGGCTTTTAAAGATGAGGTCCAATTGCACCTCCTTTAAATGACTTCCTCACAGTAAAGACATATCGATCACACAATGTAAGGAAGTCCAAGCTAAGGAAAGGATTTCCTTCAGTTTGGTTGGTATCAGGTCTGTGAGACAGCGTGATGGTTCAGTCGAAGACACCACTGACTTTAATTGGAATTTAGTTCAATAATTCCAATGATTGTAGAGATACTTCGCTCCCGACAAAGCTGTGAACTGAACAGTCAGCTGACACTACCGTTCAATGAGCTATACTGCTAGTGCCCCATAAATAACTGTGTATGGGACATTTTTGCTCCACCTGGTTTAATTAAGCAGTGAGCACACCTGGAATTGCACAGAACCTAAATATTGCAATACATAAATGGTAATAAAAGTACCAAATTTTCAAAAACCTTTTTAGAAATTTTGATATTGAAGTTTATCGTACAAGTGCAATGGAAACACCTTTCTGCAATAAAACATCACCAGACGTGAATAACAGACGCCTCCGTGAACTCCTTGGGCATGATCCTCTCCCAGAAGTCCCTAATACTGCTGCTGCCACAAATACAGACTTTCATATTTGCCTTCAGCTGTTGACAACATCAGCAATATCAGTAACACCCATCAAAATGACAGTTCTGGCTCTGAAAATGTCTGTGATATCCACGGTTACCACCAGTTACAGTCTTCCTTCCTTCCTCTGCATCCTGCAAAGTGAATCTAGCAGGGTGAGATTTTACTCAAGTTGTGTGCAGTTCTAGTCCTAATGGACACACCGGCAAGGCGCAATTGTACTTTATCAAAACTTTAGTAATATTGCTTTCATTTTGAGAAAAAAATGTAATGGAAACGCAGCCACAGACTGGATGCTTGACTCTGTGTTCAAATATCAGAGCTGCACTTCCTTCAGCTCTCTCACTCTGTCTTGACTGTTAATCTCCTGGCAGCCAACAAGTGGCTTTAAACAAATTCCAAACCCAGACCAGACAAAGCAGACTGACCTGTGGGTCACATGGTAATTTCTAACCCTTGTATTAACCAGGACTTTAAACCCACCCCTGCTGGGTGTACAGTAGCAGCTCAGGAAGGATTTCAGATCATGAAAGACAGAGGGATATTTGGAGTGAAGCTTTGATGTTTTTTTAAGGTGGGATGACTTTACACACACCAACATGTGGGAATGCCCCAGGAGGTCCAAATGTGTTTTCTGAAAGAAATACAATGTTTCGTGAATCCTAGTCCAATACTCCACCTCAACTTTATCAGGAGGAACACAATATGTTTTTAAATGGTTTACAGGCAAACATGGCATCCAATTATCAAGCAATTATAGCTAATCAGCTAAACTGCTGAGGTGCAGGAGAACAACAAGCTCATGCGTCCCCTTTCATTGTTGATTCCCTAACACTAATCCCACCCCGGCACAGCGTGGTGTCTCTTCAAAACCCCACCAAACCCTTTAACCCTGACATCAAAAGCCAATTGTTGCCAGCAGCGCCGCCGGACCAGCCACACCCAAACAAGTCGCAACACAATCTGGTCAAATTACAACGTTCACCTCCCCCATCTCTACTCTTTAAGGGCACCTTAATATCCTCTCCGCCACCTGGCTGGCATCAAAGCCCAGAAAACCAGTGCTTAGCAGGGAGACACATCAGCAACATTTTTGGCTTTCATTTCCTCCTCGGCAGCAGGGGGGTTCAGGGACACGCCAGCGTGCAGTGTGGGAGAGAAAAGGAGGGAGGTAGACAAGGAGTCTCTTTTTTAGCCAATAATGTCTGTAATTTGTCCACAGGTTGAGGAGGGTAGAGACAAAGAAAAGCCTTCAGACACCACTCACTCTGTTGAAAGCACATTTATGCTCCAGAGTATGTGTTTGCTCTTGTGTGTGTGTATTTGTGTGAGTGTGTGTGTGTGTAATTAGCAGCACTGTGTTACAGCTCCTTAGCTTAGTTGCAGGTTTACTGGACATCAGAACTCCTTTTCCTCCTTCTAACCCAGTCTTCCATCCCTCAGCGGCAGATGTTACATTTGGCACGACAGCGGACCAACACAGAAGTGGACAGATGTTCCCTCACACACACTCACACACTGACATACACAGATGGATTTGTGATGTAAAACAGCCTTGAATGAAATACTCCTCTCACAGCATTACACGGAGAAGAGCCACACACACACATGTGATCTCCCTCACTGTCTCTCCTCCAGTCTTGCCTGCTGGCCTTGTATGGCCTCTGCACACCCACCATATGCTAACTGCTGGGAAAGAGCTGTAATTTGTAGAGGATTTAACCTTTTAATAGAGAAAAGATGAGGTTGGCTACAACTGAGTCCCTCTGGATGTGAAGCAAGAGAAGAAAAATAAGGATCGGAGCAACGATTCAGACATCAGTTAATTGTACTGTCCAATTATCTATGCAGTTCATATGCTGAAGTGATTCGTCTGTTGTTTGATGTGCATGTGCATGTGTGTGTGTGTGCACGCGTGAGTTTCCCTGTCTGTGCACTTGTTGGTTGCTTCTTATTTTGGATAAATGTGTTTGCATGCAAGTGTTTGTGTGTATGTATGTGTGTGTTTGTGTGTGTGTGGTTTTCAAAACAAGCTGGTGCCAAGGCTTAGCTGATAGGCTAATTAAGCTCACCACAGGGAATAAATGTTTCCTCTCTGCCTGCCATTTGTCACACCTGGCACGGAAATGTCACTAGGATAAGAAACACACACACGCGCACGCACACACTCACACACTCACACAGTGGAAGCAGCAGACACACACATGGGAGAAGTGCTGAGGCAACAGAGCTACTATGTGAAAGTCAAGTATGGGCAAAAAAAAGGGAAGACGAAGAGGAGAGAGAGAGAGGAAAAAGAGACAAATAAAACACAGATGTAGAGCAGAGAAGAAAATGAGGGAAGTGGTGCAAATGCTGAAAGTTAAATAAGAAACATATGTGAGAAAGAAACTGAACTGGTTAAACTACAGGTTGGCTGCAAAAACTGCTGGCAAGACAAGGCAAGTTTTTATATAATAAAAATCATAACAAGGAAAACATTCAAATAAAAAACATTAAAAAATATTCAAACAATACATTTAAAAGATGACAAAGTAGATTAACCCTTTAGATCTTATTTGCATATTAAGTTTTGATTGGTGGTAGATTTGAAACCAGATAAGTTAGATCAATCATTTCTTTTGCATATAAAATCTGGGGAGTGGCACTTTCATATTGTGCTTTCATTAAGGGGATGTCTTTATACAACCTTTTCACTTCTGATACGACACCAATATTGCAGCCTTGGGTATTGGCTGATACTGATATTGAGGTGATGCGATATCAACACAAATGGTGTAATCTTCAGCTCTATTTGTAGGCTTTTGAAAGTCTTGGGGGCATGTTTAAAGTTTATTTGTATTAATCCTTCCCAGTTCTGTGCCACCAGAGGGAAATGCGTGAAAGTTTTGCACGCAGCTGCAATGTCTTTTTCAGACTTTAACAAAAAATACTGCTACAGGGCCGACATCACTCCTACTCCTGTTGTTGTGATCACGTGGGCTCTGCATACCAAATTCAGACACTGTTGGATAGAAGTGATGTACCGAAGTCTTCAATGAACTGCTTGTATCAGAGCGCTTATATCAGAAATTTGGCGCAATTATAATCTGATATTCTTTTTCTTTCTGGTTTTTTTTGTTTGTTTTTGCTGTTTGGGACTTATATCTCATATCAATATCGTATTGAAACGCCCCTAGTTTTCAACATGTCCTTGAGCTGTTTCCTTCCACGGTGTGTGCAGAAATCTAGTACAAACTGTTGACAACAAAAACCTTACAATCTAGACCGTCGCTGTTTACATTATTTCCCAAGTGGATTACATATAAAATTTTTACATTTACATTTCTGAGGAACACAGCCATGACATTTCTGTATTTAGAAAGAAGTGTAGTTTTCATTTTTTTAATGGTTTATTGCACTAATTATCAAGTTATTTAGTTAATCTGAACATGGGACTTTAAGTTTTATTCAAGTTTGGGATATAAGGGTTGTATTAATGTGTGGCAAATGTTTTATGCAAAAAAAAAGACATTACAATGTGCAAAAATGTACAGATGTGCTCTGACAGACTTGGTATGGTTGCTCATTAAACATTAAATTTAAACAAAATCTTTTGTGAGGTGTGATAACTATGATCCTTCATTTATCACCTTTTAACTTTCAACAACTTCCAGCATTAAAAAGTCTACTGTGACAAAAACTCTCTTCTCTTTCTTCCAACCAATGGATTTTCAGCGACCACTCACAAATACAAAAACATTATAGCCCTTTTGAGTTTGTCAGAGTCTGAGAATATATTGTACAAGATGCTGGGACCAACTCTTAATGTCAGTCAAGAAGACTCATTCCTGATATACTGTGTTTGATATATGGAGTTAAAAAAAAATATGTGTACTTTAATGGATGAATAAAAACAGATCTGATGAAACAAAGTCTGTAAGTTTTTCTTTTAAAGTCCAAGATTTGATATCCTTCAGCTCCCTGTTCTTTCCGCTCTGACACACCAATACTTCAGCTACTTGATACTGCTTTTCTATACAGGCGTGACGAACAACTGTTGTTACACCATCCTGGATAAACAAGAACACACACCCACTGCTGAACGTTACTGCACTGGAGAGCAGACCACCATCAGACCAGATCAAGAAGGATGACAGATTTTATGTAAAGCCTCTGTAAGCTGATGTAAAGTTTCTGGTGGGTATGGGAAGAAAAATAGATGTTGCAACCATCACTTGCTGGAACACTTGTGAGAAAAAAGGAACTTCCTTTTAATGTTGTGGAACTCTGAAATAGATGAGCGAACACTACATGACTTGATTATTCAGCGTAGTTCTTGGTGCTAAAGAGTGGCATGTTCACATTTGGTGTGAGTTGACTTGGATTTTAAATGGCATGTAAATGTAAGTGCTGTTCACTTAGCTCTTCAAGAGATTAAGTGTAACATTCCTCTGAGTGAAGAAGTTTTTTTCATTGTTAAAACTTTGATGAAATCTAATTCTGAAATGATATTAAACAAAAATAAAGTCAGTTCTGGCCTGTCAGAGCAGGCAGAAAGTGATTTCCCTGTGCAAGTCAATGCAGACTGTGAAGACTTAGCATTGGGGATGCTGCACCAAGCTAGATCGCGTTTCATCCATTGCTGAAATTCATGCATGCCACATGGCATTATTTCCATGGATCACTTCAAAGGGAGGCAAAATCAAAGATCTTGTACTTTCCTAAAAGACGCTGACATCAGAGACTCACTGATACGTGTCTTTTTCATCTTTGTTCTGCAGAGTCTTCTTATCTGTCTCATGTCAACATGTCACTTAGTCATCCTTAACTAACACCAATCTTAGTACCAGCTGTCCTTTCTTCCTCCGCCTCCCTTCCTCCTTCTGCTCAGCCCCCCTTCCTGTATTGTTCATATCATCTCTTGCCTCCTCTGTGTTGACAATCGACAAGTTGCCTTCCCCATCATCTGCTTTAATACTCAAGGCGTGCAGTCCGACAGCGGCCGTATGGTCCCGTCCTGCCCAGCACGGCAGAAACATGTTGGCCCCATATGGAGCTCTCCACAGGGGGGAATGTAACTGGGACGTCTGGTGTGCAAGGATGCTCACTGCATGCTGTCAATAGAGCGATGGCTTTCATAGCGCCGCTGTACAGTAATGATGTGGAAACCTGAAGCAGATTAAACTGCAAGGTTGGACTATTTTGATGAAACTCTGTCACTTCTCTTTTTTGATGCTCAGATTTTCACTTCAGAGTTTCCTCAGAAATTCCACAGGATACTACATCAGCTGTCAGTGAAGTCACACTAGGGCAATTAATTGCAGATTAGATTAAATTGCAACATGTCCTGCAGCAATAATCTTATCGATTAGTTATTTAACCTCAATTGTGTCAGAAGACCAGATACATTTTTTGGCAGTAGTTGTTTTGTTCCCTTCATCAGTTACTCAACTTTTCTCAACCAAAAAGTCAAGTTGTTGAAAAGTGTCTTTACAAGAGAAACAGTCTTTGTGGTAAAAAGTAGCAGAAAAAGACAAGAAGTAGAAATAGAAGTAAGTTTAAGCCATCCAAAATGGTCAAAAGCAAGAAATAATGTCAAGAAAATTCAGAGAAAATTTGGAAAAAGTCAGAAAGTAGCAAATAAGTTTTTCAAAAGTGACTCAAATGGGCAAGAAGCAGTCATGAATAACAACAACTGTTTTAAGTGCATTGAAATAAACATACTTTTAAAGGCCTGATTTTTCTTTTTTTATCCGATTTTTCGGAGACACTGAAATTGGAGTTTGAATCATTTGTAAGCCATAATCATCATCATATCAGGAAATAATAATAAATAATATTAATTAATTAATTAATTTTTGAGATGTATCCGTATATGCCAACAGGGTTTCTTTTGTGGATTTTTCAATTTTACAAAAATCCTTCTTTTTTCCCCTCATGTTTGAGTTTTTCTTATTCAAAATGATAATGAAAAATACAAATTGCTTGTGTTTATTTACGACATGATGTGGAACCTAAAAATAACTACACAATAAATCGCAATTGCAAATTAGATTATTTTTGCAAGTCGTTCGACCTCAATCACACACCTATTCAATTTTTCCTTTCACCTGCCACACACGGATAAAAACTTTCCTCATTTCGCTGCATCATTTTCACGTTTCCTGTATTCAAATGTATTATTTCAAAATCTAGTGAAATGGTCAATCTAAGGGCAGCACCATCTCACTGTGCTGTTGTTAAAGACCAATGTTCCAAGCAGCAGTGATAAAAGAGAAGAAGAGCAGAAATAAGGCAGCGTTCAAGCTTGCGCCTCTTAATCTCCCCTCCTCCGGCTCAGCCTAACTGACATTTTCTTAATTTATTCCTCTCAGGATTCCAACATTTTAATTAGGTCACTCCAAATCTCCTCCCACGCAGCGTTATTCCGAAAAACTTTTTTATTTCATCATGTTTGTCATTCGCCTCCTTCGTCTCTCATTCTCTCTCTCTCTCTCTCACTCTGTCTTTTCTCTTTCGCACTTGTCAGTTTGGCTCAGCGGGTTATCTTCCTAATGATGCACGGTGTTTTTTAGCCAAAAGAAAATGCTGCAGAGGTAAATACATAATTGAATGTTGGCATTTAATAGACAAGCAGGTTTAGACACAGAAATCTCCTTACCGAGTCTCTGGTGGGAGAAAATTACAAGATGCAGAAAGGAAAAAAAAACTGTGAATACCTGTCAGCTTTTAGATGTCTTCACCTTATGATGACAAATAAAGTCGTGTCTGTTTATGTACATGAGTGTGTGTGGTGTGTTTGTGTGTATTTAGGTCAGTTTGTGTGGGTGTGTGTTCATATTTTGCATAAGTGTGCTCCTGGGATCAAATACTAAGTTGGTACAGCTTATATCATGCATGCTTATGTGTGTGTGTGTGTGTTTGTTTCCTCCGCTAACCCAATGTGTGTATAATCTGTAAATTGTTTCTCAGTGTACCAGGAGTCCTGGCTTATCTCCAGCCTCAATGAAAACAAGAGGAAATTACTTTTCTACAAAGCGTCTGACAAGGCAAAATCTTTTACACGTTTTCCATCAACACAGCGGGACATTTACTCTGACCTAAGTGTTTACCTAAAGAGCCCCAACATACAACATAGGTCCCACTATTCTGGATGCAATTTCTGTTTTCTTTTACACAGCCATTAAGAGCCCCAACACACCAAGCTTATTATTAGCTGTTAAACACGTCTGAGTCATGTTTGAAAGCCTTTTGCCAACTATTACCTTTGGTTTTATCGGTGTAAACACCATTGTTAAATTCAGTCACACCTTATAACACATGAGGACAGTGTTTTCTAAGTTTTCACTTCATTTTTACTAAGGTAAAGCTCCACGTAAAGTGTTGAGCAATTTTCAAGTTCTGAAATTATTGTATAAATGACATGGCTGTTGAAATAAGGCACTAAATTAAAACAAAAGGCCAAGAGAGGAGTGGATGCACGGTCACAAGTGCATAAACTCAGGCTGTGGATCCAATGCTTTGGCTTTTAACGCTTTCCAAAAGAAACAAGCAGACCACTCTGTGTCTTGCTGATCTGCATTAGTTATCAGTTGGACAAGGAATCAGTTTCACAACTTTTTCCATGTTTTACAAGCCTTACATGGTTGGGCATTAGTAATGGGTTTCGATAAGATTTTATCGATGATTTAAGTATTTCAAATTATGAATTATGAATTTTCAGTATTGTAACAAAGAGAAATCAGGATTTTTTTCTGTTCTAAAACCAAAGGTATATCGATGTACACGAACCGCTTGCATATGAACTTCCCATACTTTTGCATCAAGCTAGCACTGTTTCCTATACTGGTTTATTGTGGAACGTGTTGATTGTATTGAAAAGGAATCTTTAACAGTGCTCCTTAAATAAAACTCAGGTAGAAAATCCTGAATCAGAGTTTTCCTGAGAAACTTTTGGCCATTTACCTATCTTATATGTCTAGACTTTCAGCTTTGGACACACCGTATCTTTTGGCAGGGAATTTCTTTTTGAAAGTGTTAGGGCCTTGATATCTCCTTGCTCTTAGCCAGCAGCACTCCCTTTTCTCAAAAGTTAAAACCTATGCACAAGTATTAAAAACTGCAGTTCATCAAGCATCTACTTGAAGTTGGCAGCAGAAATACTCAAGACCACACACACTAAGATAAAAAAAAAATCTTTACATCTTTACAGCAAAAAAAAAAAGAAAAAAAGAAATATTTACACCCTGGTTATGGTTAATCTAAACTCAAACAAAGCTAGGTTGAGTCAGACTTTTTCAACAACAACAGGCAACAAAAATCTGTATCAAAAACAAATGCAGAGTAAAATCAGATCCTCAGTTATCAGAAAAAAACTGATCTGCACCTGCTGATAGATTTATCATTTTCAGGTGGAGTGTGTGAATCTAATTCTTCACACACTTGGATAAATTCAACACAGATCTCCTCACAGTTTGGTTGTTGTGTGCATAAAAAGTGACGGATAACAAATCTGGATTTGTTTAAAGAGACAAACAAGTGACTCACAGCTCCATCGGGCATTTAGTAAATACTACTTTTCTTTTACAGGTTTTTTCTCACACATGGCTGTCAGGTGCTATTGATCCTGCAATATTTTTTATATAAATCTGAGGTAATTTTTCTTTTCCTGCTCATGTGCATAAAGCTTTGGGTGAGGTTTTCACACTTTGCTGTGAATATAAAACTTTCCTCAAAGGTAGATATCGTACCTAAAATCAACATTTATACAATTAACAGACAGCATTACAATGTTTGTGGGGTTTTCCCTTTCAGGAGGAATTAAATGGTGAGACGCTGAGATTGAAAAAGAGAAAATTTCACTTGACGTTCCAGGAAAAATGATCAGTCACGTACTAATCTAGTTCCTCTGAGAAAGTCTCCTTGTTTCATGAATGGACCAGAGACAGACGGCTGGAATATTTCCTGGCTAGTGTTTTCTTCTTCTGCCACACAGACAGGTTGTAGCTATTTAAAGTTATGTCATCCATGTCGACCTGCTGAATCATACACAGCGCACTGATTTTGAAGAAAGGTAAAGGGAAACGGAGAGGCAACGTGAACCTGCCATTATTCCACACCCTAAAAAACCATTCATGTGCTTCAATCTATTCCCCTCCTTGTGCTGGTGCAGCAGCGTCTCTCTGCTTCTCCAGAGGAATGCCAGTAAGATCCAGTTCCACCACAGTCCCACCACCACCAATCAGACTTTCCTACCACAACTCTGAGCAGTTTATTCTGAGATACTGCTCTATTGACTGTACTCCACGAGGATCCATAAGAATGAGTTGGACCAACAAGGCCCGAGGATTGCTAATCCATGACCTTCAGAAAAAGATAAGCTGAGAAAGTCGGCTCAGTCTTCACCACGCCGCTGCGAGGGGTTTCGAGGGCTGAGCTGTAGCCTTGTAGTCTTGTGTGCTCAAGGGTTCGGCTAAAGCAGCTCGCTGCAGCTGCAGGATCATGCCTTTGCGCTGCATTGAGGAGAGATTTGGCCAGATGAGTGCAGTAATTATGTGGTTAGCCTTGGCAAGTGGTGGTGGTTTGCTGATGATCGGTACAGCCAAAGGCCCGGAAGCTGGAGGCACGACTAGCCAGCGACAGAGGTGTACTGTGTGGCAAACCAAAACCAGGCGAAAGCTAAACCCAAATGTCTGAGAGGAAGCTGTTAAAGAGTCATACAGAGCCCCTTCTGTCTGTGTGTGTGCGCATGAAGGAGTATCTTTACTAAAGAGTGAGGCTATGGCTGAGGTTCACTGGGTTCAGTCACACTTTAAATGTAAAGGCTCTCTGTGTGTGTTTTTGTTTGGGTGTTTGTCAGATTAGGCTCAAGACTGCTGCACAGTTACAGAGCAAAACATTTTTCACACTTTTATAAAACCTTGGCGTCACTCTCAACCAACGCACTATTTTGAGATTAAGAATACTCAGAAACACTTATTTCTGTTCCTCTTTCTCAATCATTTTTGACATCTAAAACCAGACCTTACTTCTGTTTGAAGAGTGAACTCATTTTGGTTATATGAACCAGAACCTCCACCACATCCAAGCACTTTCCTTGCTCTCACTGTAGTGTAGGAAAAAGTTAATGATTGCATCACCATGTAAAACAAATTCTAATACAAAGTGACAGATCAAGTCTAATGCTTACACAGGGAAACCATATGGGCTTGTCACCATGGCAAAGACAGCTTCTGCTGCGCTAATCACTCCAGCAAAGCAGATGCACAGACTGAGGCATTATTGGCAAAATTAAAGCTACTTTCCCCCCTTTTCACAGTGTGAAACAGCTGTCCAATATTTTCAGAATGAGAAATGGAGAGAGGGAAATGAGGAGATAGAAGAATGAGAGAGCAGGGCGACGAGGAATGGAGCAATGGCCAATAGCCAGACCTCGCAGGGACTGAGATCGGATCCCCCAGTGTTGAGGATTAGGTTTTCATCCAGATTTTAGGCTGGATTTAAGGCTTTTTTTCCTTCAAACTGAGCCCATCTGAAACTCTGTGTTTGCTCAATGACGTCATATTGTTTGTGGAAAACAAAGAGGGAGGAAAGTGCTTGTGGATATCGCTTGGTATTCAGAAAACGTTGCAGCCTATGCCAGCCGCAGAAGGAGCAGTTAGCCAGTCCGGCAGCATCAATTTGTCAGCTTACTCAGAAAATATCCTCTGGGGCCCCTGGGAGCCAGAGCAGGGCACTGGCAGGAGCACAGAGGGCCTGAAGTGACCCGGCAGGCGTTAAATACACACAGCTGTGCGCTGATATGAGAAACACACAAAGATGTTGGTATCACTCACAATTAATGCACACTAACAGTGACAAGTGCATGACAATGGTGCACATTAAGTCCCGTTTACACAGCTCATCATAAACACGACATAAACAAACACAAGAGTAGCGTTATATTAACAGCTGCTGTGGAGAGGGTCAAAGACAGTACACGTCATACAGCCTGTGTCCTCTGAATCATCGGCCCCGCCGCAGGCTGAGACGCCATGTGGAGCGCAACACACACACTCACACACACACACTCAAAGACACACATGGAAATTCGTAATGGGAGAGAACCATCACCTTCCCTGACCTTTAATGTTCAATGCAGCGTGCACATCACTACTCCTCCCAACTACACACATGCACACACAGAAAAACATTTTTTAGAGCCACAGGCCATCATAAACTCCCAAACCTTCATCTTATTTAACTTGGAGCAACATGACTCTGTGCTGGCTTCCTGTGCATCATATAAACAGTATGCAGTGCACATGTCTGACAGTATAAGCCCCCTGGAATCACATCGTTTGATCTCAGGCATCTCTGACACATACACTAAATGCATTATTCAGGAATATATTGCTCTGTGGCTCATGGTGATTGATTTAAAAAAAAATCCCATTTTGCTGCTGGGGTACAAAGCGAGCTCATTTCAAGATCACTGCATTTCAGTGTGCAGGTGCATCCTCAATTTCAACACATAGTGGTATGTCAGAACAACAGAAGAGGTGACAACAAACTGCTAAATGACATTCTGAGAGGAAGGAGAGGAAACAAGTAATGTGGGGGCTATTTCTAAGCACATTGAACTTATTTATCTCCTTGCATGTTCACTCACTGAACAACCTGATTATTTGTTATCGAAACACAATAAGATTTCCGTACATTCACCTACACTCAACAATCTCTCAAAACATTTCTGAGACCACTTCTTAGCCTCAAGTTAAACCTCAATATCATCATGTGATTTCTTGTCATTATTGTGGTCACTTTACTGAATATGAGGATGGTTTTGCATTGAATGACGTGTCCTGCCAATCAAAGGCAGACTCCACATTCACAAGTATACCACACACTCTATTCTGTATTTCATGAAAAAACAAAGAGGAGGTTCAGGTTGTCTGTTTTGCCCTAAGACTGCAATTAATGTGGGAAAAAAAAAAAAAAACTTGGGGATTTACAACAAAATTAGTTACATTGCAAATATATGACACAATGGTCATCATGGTTGTGCATTACAATCATATATTTACCCAGAGATGAAACTTTTTCAGGATCACTTAGAAAGTCCTCACAGCCCATTTAACTGAATCTATATTGTTGTGCAGCCAGTGATTCAACTGGATTACTAGCCCCTGCGTGAAGATAATTACATGCTGTTACATTTGGATTTTAGTATCTGTACACTCTATAACTCTGGTGTTTTGCAACTGTCACCTGGCATGGAGCAGTGGTATAACCAGTGATCCCCTAATCACACATCAGACTGAACCATTTTGCAGAATTGGGGTACGTATAATACTTTAACATCAGCCATAGTTAAATACATAAGAATAAAAACAGACTGCAGAATGATACTATACCTATTTCAGTCAAATTGACGGGCAGGGAAAGAGATGAGAGATTTTTTTTACTTTGAACAGACCGCCAAATTAAGAGACAAAGAATGTGATTGGAAGATGATTTGTGCAGTGCAGCTTGAGTTGTGTGCCTGAACTAGCTTGCAGGCTTTGCTGCATTAAAACTATTGCTCCTTCCTGTATGTTGGACACCGTGCGGTGAAAACTGTCTCTTTCTTTTGATTTTCCTTCCCACCTTTGAGCAACACGTCCACATCAGGCAAATAGTCACCACCTCATTACAGTTCCCCTCTACTGCTGTTAAATTGTAGTCATTTGTGCCTTTTGGGCAAATAGACTGAGTGCTAAGCAAGCAGAGGTGTGCTGGCTGAATAATGATTATATGGACAAAATCTCTCCCTCAGCAGTTAAGACAATTATGTCTGCATATTCTATACACCTCTGAACGCATGTGTATGTGCAGAAGGCTGAAATGAAAGAATATGCTGAAGCAGAGCTATTACTGTATTTACTGTAAAAGAGCTGCCTCACATTTATAGGTCTGACTGGTGGTTGGTAACTCAGGGTTGTCACATTTTTAGCCAAAAGAAGAAGCCAAGACTTGTCCAAAGACAACCTAACAAAAACTTGCAGAAAGGGTGGATTGAGACGTTTGGCTCTCCTGGAAAAAAAGACGTATTCAACTATCCAGTGGATAAACTGAGAGTTACATAAAAAGATTGTTTTAGGCCTATTTGCCCAAGTAGAGTGGATTTTGCTCACAGCAGTTAGAGGGGAAAATTGAGGACAAAGAGAGAAGTTGGGGGAAAAAAAAAAACTCTGAGCCCCCCATAAGCTCGACCAGCCATTCTGGGGGGTTGAGTGAGAAAAAGAGCTGTATTGTTCTTTGTTTGAGACCTTATGCACACACACACACATACACACACAAACACACACACTCTTTCACACACACACGCAAATGGAGTGCTGACACCAATAAGGAGTCAATGATTTTCTTATGGTTCTCCTCTATGGAAAGGCAATTCTCATGAGAATGGTTAAAGCACTCAGAGCCATTTGTAAACTCCCTCCATCATAACAGTAGCGAACACACTGACAGCACACACTGACAGCACACATACACACATATACACACGGGTTCACATACAAAAGCACGCACAAGTCTGAAGCCCAACTTGGCAAGCCTCTGTTTCTCTTTACATCTCAGCTTGTGTGCACAAGAGGCGAACAACCCCCGCCTCTGTTTTTTTTCTCTTCAGGCCACAAAGACTTGAAATAAAATGATTGAAAATAATTTTCATTATTTTTTTTCCTTCAGTCCTCACATTTCCATCAGTATGCCCACACTTGCCAGAATATAAGCCACTACTTTTCTTGTACCGTGTGAACCCTGTAGCTTAAACAATGATGCAGCTAATTTAAAGACTTATGGGCTGACGAACTTCATGCTGCCAGTACACTCAAGCAAAGTTTAAGTGTCAACATTTCACCTGAAAATGCAAAAATCACAGTGAAAAAATCTGCGTTTACATGAAAATACTGAGGCACTGAAAAGGTTGTAGTGTGCATGCCAGGCCTGAAGTTGGCGATATGACTTTAGGAGCCGTATACATGGCAGTGGTTTAGAGGCTGAAGTAGAGGTGGGCTGATCATCCAGTGTACATAATGAATGTATCTTCACTAATTTAAAAAAATGCTACTATAGTTGCGCATTTTCAGATTCAGCAGTATATCATTTAACGGTAGTCCACTGTTCTCACTGTTGTGTCCGGGGTCATGCATGGCCATGCAGCAATGAAGGTGTAATGCACACACGCAAAGATGAGTGTGACATCAGCATTTCCACTGAAAACTCTGGCTTCTCATTTACACGACAATGGTGAAAGGGCGTTTCAGCCACTCTAGAGGCTGTAGTCAGAAATTTGTGTTTTGGGTCAGCTGAAACGCCATTTCTGCGTAAATGAGAGGCAGAAGGAAGATGAAGATAACCATCAAATAGAACAGATAGCCAAATTACATTCTGTGTAACATCTTTCTGTGTAAATATCTAATGTTACAACGTGGACGTGCAACGTTTTTTTTTTCATGTTTAAATGTAGTTGGTGCGGCTTATGATCAGGTGCATCCAATAGTATGGAAATTACGGTACACACATCCTCTCACCTTTCACAAATGTTTTGCAAACACAGCTGCCTTGATGACCTCTGAATTAGAAAGAGAGAGCTTGTGTGTTGGATGTTGAAAGTGTTTTGATTTTTTTCATTGAATTTAAAAAGCACCAACTGTTGCAGGGGCATTATCAAGCTTCCCCACTTGCAGCAACAGAAGCATGAATGCCTTAAGTATGTAGCAAAAAAAAGTGTTTGACATTGTGCTCACACAATCACCCATCCTAATTATCTTCTCCTCCCCTGCCTCCTCTTCTTACACACACACTCAAACACTTCTCTCCCCTATATTGTAATTTCTGTATACCTCTGAGGCATGCCGTCAAATGTAATGGAACAGAAACAGAGGGAATGGTTCAGGGCAGATGAGAGGAGCGAGTAGTTAGGAGGATGGAGAAAGGAAAGAAGTAAAAGAGGGAGGAAATAAGAGCAAAATAAGTGGAACAAGAGCAATTGGCAAGAGCGGGAGAGAGACGTACTGACAAAGAGAGACGGGGAAAATCAAGTGAGAGCAGGTCAACTCTAGCGGCAGCGTGCAAGTGTATGCCGAGCGTTGCTGATGTGATGGCACTATGATGATGGTGTTGATGATTCACCGCTGGTAGGGAATCAGAGAGAAGAACGTATTATTATCAAGCAGCTCAATTACAGCGCAATTTCTCCCCGGCAGCGACATCCTCTGCAGGGCTCCTCATTGAAGCTGATTTGGGAGGCCTGTGGCGTGTGGAGGACTGGCGAGCAACTCAGTGGCGCGGTAAGACATTCCCACTCGCGATGGATGAGGGAGAGGAGACAGGAAAGGACGACTGGGGAGAGGAGGAGTGGGAGCATGCAGGGATGAAGAGGGCGAGGAAGTAGTCAAGGGGAAGGAGGCAGAGAGGACCGCTTTGGTGTTTGTGTGTCTCTGTCACGACCTCACAAGCTCGGCACTCACGAAGCCTCGCAGGAAGGACGGTGAGGATCTTGAACACATCGCTGATGGAGAAAACACCTGTTCAGTAAATGAGTACCAGCTCTCCGGCTGCTCCTGGTGGTTAACACGAACACTGAAGAGCAGCTTTTCATGTGGTGCACAGTGTTTTATAATTCTATTTACTGTCTACGTGTGTGTGTGTGTGTGTGTGTGTGTGTGTGTGTGTGTGTGTGTGTGTGTGTGTGTGTGTGTGTACTTGTGGGAAAGGGAGTGTGTGGGTGAGTGATTTTTGTGATGCTGAAAAGGGAGTATTTTACGATTTTTATGTATTCTGTAGGTGTGCGCCTCTAGCACTGAGGGGATGCTGTCGAGTGAGTAGGAGGGTGAATGCATGTGTTTAGATTTGTGAGGATGTTTTTGTCTAAATATCTTGACTTCAAGTGTCCTGTACAGTGGATGCCCTGAGGTGAAGTCTGAACTGCTTTGCTGACCTCCCAGTTAGGGATTTTTCAACAAGTTTATCAGCATTGTCCAAAGCTTGACTGTTATTTATATGATGCAGAGGTAAGTTTGTTGTATGAAAATTTAACTTAATTTGTGTGAATGCATATAACCAGGTAAATGCAGTCAATATAAATTCCTGAAAATTCCAGTGAATTGCCACTTATTTCCAAAAATGTCCGTGGAAAGTTTCCAACTTTGAAAATTTCCAGAATTGTGCAACCCTAGATTAGACTATTATTCATGAGCTATAAGATTTTTATCCTTATTTTTTTCTTTATATAATCAGATATAATCAGGTCACTGCTATAACAGCAATAATGATTCATTTTTTAACTCTGTTCATTTCAGCATCTCCCTCTATCTCTCTTTCTCTAACCTGAACACATGATGTCTGTTTAACATAAATCTGCTTCTACTTAAGGTTTTTGCCTTTTAAGAAGAGGTTTTTTTGTTGCCATTGTAATTTGCTTAATGCAGCAAAGTTCTGTACTTGCAGTGGGTTAAGATGAGATAAGATTCCTTGTCCTGTTCTGATGTTAGGTTCCCCTTAATAATATAATATCATCAGGTCAGGATCATTTCTGGAAAGCGTAGTAGAATAAGATTTGTCGGCACTTTATGAATACAGATTGATTGAAGATGATCAAGGTGCAGCTGTTTGCAGGATGTTCTTTGGCCCAAACTGCACCTCTCTATCAGTCCCCTGTCAGACTAAAATGGAAATTAGTTGCAGTCAGCATTTCTGACACAGGAAACACCATCATTCTTTACAACGCCTCTTCAGAGACCAATAAGTGCAGCCACTGTCACTACTTTCAAGTGTAACACACTTGCTGTCTTTCAGTCAATGATTTCCATTACTTTTGCTTATTTGATGATCTGGTTCCTCAAAGAGTCAACCCAAAAAATAATTTATTTCAAAATGCTATTTAAAGACTGCAAGCAGGTATCAATTGTAATCAACCTTTTGCACAATACTTGAGTAATCTACAAAATCGGCAGTGACTCAGGGACAATTATGCTGCCTGATGAATGAGATGTGCAATTGATTGATGCTAAAAAAGCAAAATGAATCCACAATTCCAATCTGATAGCTAAACCGAACCTGCATGTGGAGCTTTGCAGTCTGATCATTTTCAACCTTCATCTACAAAGGCAGTAAATTGCTTCGTTTATGGCTTGAAGAGTATGTAGTGAGGTTTCTTTTGGCTTAGAAATAAAATTATCCCAAAAAAGAGATTATTCTCAGCAAGCAGTATGTTTGGTTTTTCTGAAAATGATGTACAAGGAGTAGTGCCTTGCCCTTTTCCACAAACAAAATTTAGAAATGTTTTGGGTTTCTTTTTGTGCTGGACACATCTGGTTGTAAAATTGAACATAAACACAAATCCACTCACTATCTGTGACCTTTAAAGCAAACCAACAACTTTACTTCTACATTTAAAATGCTCATTTGTTTCCTAATGCTGATAATATTTTGCTTAATCATAAATCCTTTTTTTAAATAATCAGCACATTAAATGAATCTGCGAGAGGGGACAGATAGAAATTTATTTCCAATGGAAATGATGATACTCAGCATGACGCAGGGCAGGGCTGCTGTCTCAGTGCTCATGATGAATTTTTGTGAATATGACTAAAGTGTATTTTTACCAATGTCATTCATATATTTAGATAGGAGTTTGCACGTTTTACATCACCAAACCAGCTCTCCAATGCATAGTGGAGTGGTTGCAATTCACAAAAGCATTCTGAGTATAGCTTGCCAGCTGTAGTTAGGCTAAAGAGCTTGAAGAGTTCAAGGTTAGGGTGCCTCCTGAGCACCTCACGGCGTAGTTGACCTGTGACATTTAAGGATTAAATACACAACAACACACCAGTATAACAACATGTGAAGAATTTGAACCATGCAGGATAATAGGGACGGTGTATCGTAAGCAGCGATGGACTGCACGGCAACACTTGTGGGGTCACGGGAAGTTTTTCTTTGGTTTTTAATTTTTCAGATATATCTTGGGTATCAAGTTGTATATTCACCCGTAATCATGCATCAGTGGGATCAATAAAACCAGTAGAATCACATTGTTTTAGGGGCAGTGGGGAATTGGGATTATGGGCAGATTCCCTCGACTATCCTCTTCAGAGTAATCCCAAATCAGGGCTCCCATTTAGAGATGCTTGATAAAACCACCTTGATCAGTGTCTGGGCATCAGCTTACCTCTAAATCCTTAACTTCGCCAACAGAGGGGAAAATTACAGACCTGATCCCTGCATGTGCAGAGTCCATTTGGACTCAGGTTAGTGTCCAGAAACAGTCTTAAACCACGGAGCCTCTGCCAACCCAGGCCCAAGCTACACTAACAAGCCTTCAAACCAGACTGGGTTCCCCGGAGGATTACGCTGGGATTTGAGTCAACGTCGGATTTGTTGAAGGGATGAGACGTTTATCTTTTCTTTGCCCCCCCCAAACATTTCTTCCTCCAGCTTTCTTCTGTCTTGCATATCTGTCTCTCTTTCTCTGCCTGTCTCAATCTCTCTTTCTCTTTACTCTCACTTTCTCTCTTAATCACAGATAGAGACAAGTCATCTGGGCTGTTGGCATTCAGCTCCAGCAGTGAGAAGAGGGAAAAGAGGGGGAGGGGGTGATGTCAGTTGTTCTCCTCTCGCTCCAAAGAACTGGAGGGACAAAAGGTTCCTCTGACAGGCGGGATCGCCGTATCGCTGCCTGACCGACATGTCATCACCCTGTGTCCTTACCATCCTGCGTACTTTTTCTCTTTCCGTCACTGTCTTATTAGAATAGCACAATACATGGGGATTAGTGTCTGGTGTGTTGAGGAGGAGATAGGGAGACATGGGCTCATGCTTAGCATCATGAGTGTATGTGGGTGTGATTACATGTTCATGTGCATTGGGGTGTAAGTTGTAGATCAGCATGTTGCATGGCTGTGTGGGAGCACTGTAGCAATTCAAGAGAAGAGGCCAATCTGCTGTTCGCCGCTTCCCCAATGACAGGGCTGTCAAGTGTTTTTCCCTTTGATGTGACCATTATAGTTGAGAGAGACAAACACACCCTACTGTCTAATGATCCCTTACAGAGGACTGTTCATGGAGGATGCTGCAGGGGCTACAATGTGATATAGGTATAAAAAAACACAATGTGATCAAGTTTGAAAAATCTGCAACAAAGATAATGTATGGATACCATAACAGGAATTCAAACCATATGTAAATGTGCACATCATCTCATCATGTCACTCGCAGCTTAGCAACAGACATGATGAGATACAAGGAGGAAAAAAATCACTTGCATTCTGTGAGAGTAAAGCACACGATCCTTCTGTCTCAACAGAGCTCGAGTATGAAAACACAATCGATATAAGACAGTCCCAACTCCTCTGCTGGCTACAGCATCAGCCGAGGTTGGATTTGAGCTGCAGTAATTTGCATTTTCCATGCTCAAAATATGTAGGAGTCTATTCAAAAGCAGCAATGTTCTTTACAAAAGTTTATAAATTGAATTCATGTCATTTTTATTTTAAGTCGTTTCTGATTGATGATCTTTTTGTCATTCCAATTTCTTGTACAGAAAGTATGCAAGAATTTTATCGGAGCATCAGCCAATCTGGTGTTTGAAGCAGTCAATTCGGAAAAGGCATCAAAAGTATGGACTTGAAATCTGTGACATCCAGATTTCTCAATGTTCGTCTACACGTCAATGCCAAACCCTACATTTCCAATCATTCATGCTTGATACTGATATCCTCTCTAATCCTAGACTATGACAAACAGCTGAGGCAAGATCATCACTATCAACTGCTTAGAGCTGTGAAAGAAACTACAAAACATGTTTTCTGTTTTTGTCATTTTTTTCTTACTATTGGCAGGATGAAATGACCATGTGGGTAACTTTCTGTTGATAAATTTTCTAAAAAGTTGAACATTTGATGGCATAAACTAATCTGCTCCATCAGGGATCTGCAAAAGTTTGATAAGATCTTGCCCACAGTCTCACAAACAACCCCAAAACTGTCCTTGTTTGACTGAAACTTTCTAAACTCTGAGTGAACCCTGGCTTCTGACTGAATAGAAATCAGCTTTTGTTCTCACCAAACTCAACCTTTTAAAAAAAAGTGGAGCAGACAGATACAGAGATCTTTTGAAGAAACCAATAAAATGTCAGTGCTACTGATGATAAGAGCTAATAAAAGAAGGAGACATTTTCCAGCATGATTAGTTGGTGTTGTGGGAAAAGAGTTAGAGCTTGAATATAAAAAACATCAAGTGACATGACCCAGATGTTTCAAAGTGACAACCATTGTGAACATTGGCAAATGGGTTGACTTGTTTTTATTTTCTAACCACTGGAAGAGTTTTTACACCGCCAGTCACATTCACCCATCCACACATGATCCTCACACTGGTGGCAGAGACTGCTTTAGGGACCATTGTTAATCTCATTCATGCATATTCACACACCACTGATCAACAGCAGGAGCAATTTGGAGTTCGGTGTCTTGCCCAAGAACACTTTAGCATGTGAGTGGGATCAAACCCCTCAGCTTACAAAATAAGAATGTTCAACACTTGCTTTTCCCCCCTTTGTCAAACCAACAGGACAGCTTTACAGACAGGAAAACACTGTCCAACAGTTTCTCCCCTGGCAGCTAAATTTCCAACGGATGCACCAGAAAGGTGTGAAAGCACCAAATGTAATGATAGCAGAAGATTTGTGAACCAGTCCTGTAATTTTATAAATGCAAGTGGAGGTTAAAAAGACTTAGAACAACCATACCCATTAGGTTCTTCCCCAGAAATAATAAGTCATAACATCAGGACTACATGGCTAATATTGTTTGGACCCCTCAAACCAAAACAGCCCCGACCTGACAGAACACATGAACTCAGACCACATGAAGGTGTATTATGGTATCTGGCACCAAGATATTTGCAGCACATCCTTTTAGTCCGTTAAGCTGAAAGCCCTCCACATCTGTCCACCACACACTGCAAATGCTTGACACGATTAAGATCAACAGCAAATATTCCTCCATGGTCCAGTTATGATGCTTATATGCCTATTAATCTTTGAATAGAGTAAACATGGGTGCTTTTACCTCTTCAGAGCCTGTAATTCAACAAACTGCAATGCACTATGTGTTCTGACTCCTTACTTTCAAATCCACTTTTAACTTTTACAGTCATCTGAGCCACAGTAGCTCTTCTGTTGTGCACAGGCCAGTCTTCGCATCATCAATGAGCCTCTGCTGTCCATGTCTCAATCACCAGTTGACTGGACTTTCTAACTTTTGCTCATGTTTTCTTCTTCTTTGGAAAAATGAAACCTATGCTGAGGTACTAAACGTTGTTGTTCATTGAGAATGTACTTGAGGTTGGCTGCAGAAAGACCGGAAACCATTCGCACCAAATCGAAATGAGTTTTTCTGAAAAGCTCACAAGGAAAAATTCTGAGAAAAGTTTGCGTCCACACACAAAAAGTTCTAAATATCTCAGGGAGGCTGCATATGTATGAAAACTGTTACCTCAGATTTTCTAGGCCAATATCTCATTTAAATTCGTTCTAAAATGTATCATCAAGTCTTAGACCAATCAATCAAACAAGCTTTATTGGAATAGCAGAATTTATGCAGATTTGTTCAGTTCAAAGAGTCCACAAATGACTGACAGCTCTACTGAGAGTAGGAGGGAACAAGGGAAGACTAAGAAAATATGAAAATGATACAAGAAAACAGTTTGCTTTAACAGATACAAACATTTGCATCTGCCAGGGCAGACAATCCATCAGCTTTGCCTGAAAAGCTAAAAGCTGCTTTTCACAAGGTTTAATTCCTGTACTTTAGAAAACTACAGGTTCATGACCGAGGACCAAAGTCGTATTTTTAACTGGGTTTAGTGTAAAGATACAATATTATGTAGCCATTCTTGAAAAATTGCAGAGGCAAAGCCACATTATGAATATCAACCCTGCCTAAGAGCAGCCCTCTCTGAATGCTACAGTTTCTGATTCCTGAGGGCTTGTCAGTTCTTCATTTTATCTTTTATTGGGGGGAAAATGATGGTAAAAGACTTTTTATCTGTATATTTCAATAATTAACAGCCATATTTTTATGGGTTCAGATTAGACTGTTGGGCACCTTGAAAATAAAAGCTGATCATGAAGTACTTTGAATATTATTTTTATCAGCTCTTTCATCACCCATATCCTGAAGAGAGATTCTCCTGAAGAGTGGACCTGAATGGCATCTATTCAAGTGTCGTACCGTCTCCTAAAAATTTAAACCTGTAAACTTTCCTGCCTTAAAAATCTGAATCTCTGATTTTTTTGTTGAGAAAGATACACTTTTGAATGAAAAAAATGACAGCTTTGTATTGAGCAGTTCAGAAATGACAGCTCTGAACATCAATGCTTATTGTCAGTGGCAGTGTTTTACAGTTTTTGTTGATCTCTGTGTAAAACACAGCAGATCTATTTAAGGAGATAACCCTAAAACCTCTCAACAGCGAGAGTCGAGGGATTGACCGGATGACCTCTCCATATGCTCATGGTCTCGACTAAACCGGTGCATCCTTTTAGCTCTGCGCGAGATACAACCAAGTTCAGATAAAACTAATTTAACCCCCCCATACCTCATCTCCCCAGCTCTCTCTCTCTCTTTATGTTTCTCTCTGTCTCTCTCTCTCTCTCAGAGATGTCTGCTAAGCCTCTTACCTACGGGATTATTGGCAACGTTAGGTATTATATAGCTCCATTCATCTGGATGATGCGTTATTAATGTGTTGGGGAATGAAACCATCTGTAACAGCGGCGGAGGATGATGGTAGGATGAGGGAAAGATTGTGGGGAGAGAAAGAGGCAGGCTGTCGCACTGAGGCACGAGAGATGGCTTGGCTGTTGTAGTTGTGATGACGATGTGTGTGTCTTTGTGTGTACATCTTTGTTTGTGTGTGTGTGTGCGGGACTTTGTGTCCGCGGAGGTCTGACATGGAGTGATGCAGCTCTAATTGGTGGTAATGGTGAAGTTTGTTTGAACAGACATGACAGGACAGAGACGCGCAGCAGTTATGATCTTTGATTTTGCAGTTGAACAGATGAGGCTTACAAAGGCATCAAGCTGAGCACAAAGCACACACAGACATGCAAGCTGATACACAGACGAAGTGAGGAGCAGGAGGGAGCGCTGGCTGTCTGTTAAACCACTTTCAGATCTGCATATTACTCTGATGGATTGTCGAAACAGGACCCTGAGCTGTTTTTTCCTTCATAACCTCTTTGAGAAGGTGTGTGGTCCATTAACTTTTCTACATCAGTTGATCTGAAGTGCAAATGATTGTTTGCAAAACATCTAAAAAGAACAGTAAAAATGTTTTCCCAAATCCCCCAAAATAGAAGTGAAACAGGTGATTAAAAACTGCCTCATTTGTCTGATTAGCAGCTTGGGGGTGAAACATATTCAGTTTAAAAAGCTTATCCGTCTTATCTGTGAAGAACTTTTAGCTTGTGGTGAACAGAGATTTATCTTTTTTTTCTTTATTGCTTTATCGATCTTGAGCTGTTTACGAAAGAGAAGCATTTGCTCATGGAAAAAAAAGATCAATCACTACAGATCCTGTCTGTGTAAAAATGTAAACACTGGAAAGTTTTCATGCTGTGAATTGTCTCCACTGACATCGATATGTTTGAAACGCGCATTAGAAATTACTGAAGACACAATGAATCTTTTTCTTCCTTTTATAGTCCATGTTGACACATCAGTTTAAATGTGAATCTGCTACTCACCATTTAAATATCAGAATGCAGCACATGAAATAAGTTGTATGACTAGAAATAACTGAAACAAAGGGTATTTTCATTTTCTGCTCATTAAATGGCTCACAAAGTCAGTGTCAAATTAGATATTTTGTTTATCAGCTGAAGTGGCACTTGCCAATCGGTGAGACAAAGCCTCTTCATGTTCATAATTAGAGATATCTTATTTACCCTGATTTCTCTCCTGCTGTCCCTTTGATTATTTTACCTCAACACCAGAGATAGAAAAATTGATTGGATAGTTAATTAACTGCATTTCGAAACAATCCGCATCAGCTGAAGTCTGCCCTCATGAGGTCAATTAAAAAGACAAACAGTTCATATCTCCCACCATTGTGCATTCAGAATCCTGCATCCTGCAATACATTTCTTTTTTCAACTTCATCTTCTCAAAAAGACGTCTCAACCTAAAGAAAAGAATTTAGAATCTAGAAGTTAACAGCCAGTGCTTAATGATCTCTATGATCTGTTATGATGTATTTCATGATGCCATTTAAAATAGCTAAAAGCACATATTAAACTGTGGTGTAGCCAAAATTTCCATGCAGATTTAAAGGGGCTCTTAAGACTATCAGGAACCAGGGGTGTTTTTCTAAGATGGAGACTCTGCTTTTCATCAGCAATTGTGCACACGAGTGATGACGTAACACCGTAAAAAGGCGTTTATTAGACCAGATAATGTATTTATCATGTTTTACGTAGCACCGTTGTTTGATCTTGTAGGTTTGTACCTTTGTTTAGTAGCCAGCTATATTTAACACTTCACACAGTCCAGTGCTTTGAAATGTATCTGTATTGTGTAATATTACTGAATCCTGGTTCTGTCCTGCCAGTGCTCATCTACCAAGCAGAGCAACTGTAACCTGAATCTTCATTTTATTGATAAACTTTCCAGTTTGTACAGATCTCTGCTGTACAACAGCTGCATGTGGGTTGGAATGAACATTATCCCAAACAGTTTAGCTCATGTTTTAGCCTCTAGCTCGTGTTTTGGCCTTTAGCTTATTCTTCAGCCTGTGGTCTGTGCTCTGTCACTCTCCTGTTAAGCTTTCTTCTGATCTTCAGACATTCCAGCTCCAGTGTTCACAATTTCTACAAAATAAACCACAGACATTGCTTTCCACAGAGAAAAAAACATCTATGGACCTCTCTTCTCATTACTAAACATTGTTAGCAAGTGTGGTGTTGTCACTGAGGCTTTAACTTGCTGTAAATCAATCCTGAAGCTGAGAAATACCATAACCTTTTTTTTGGTGTTTATAATCTAATTTTAAGTTGTGGATTACAATCAAGCATACATCTAGAAGTGAGAATTTTGAGATCACTTAGAAAATCCATGACTTAATATTTGTCAAATATCCTTCCTGACTGCATGGCTTTGAAGCAAGCTGTCTATAATTTTCTATGGTCAGACCTAACACAAGTTTCTTTCATTAACTTCACGTGGCAGTTATCCATTTGCTCCATTAAATACATGACCACAAAGAAACTTGCTCTGCTCTTATCTCCAAGAGTGAACATAATTGGCAGGACTGTGTGAGTCATGCTGGTGTGTTTCCAGCTCCTGCGTGTAGTATTCCTTACATCCTGACACTTGTTGAATGTCTTAAATGTCTGTTCCTCCTTCACACAGAGTCAGCAAAGAGAGGACAGAGGAGGACAAAGAGAGGCAGGCTGCTGCTCTGAACATATTACACATGAAGAGGCCAGCGGTACATTCAGCACCTGTGCAAGAAGGGGTGTTTCACAAGGAAGTGTCAGAGCTGTGATGTTTGAGCTGCTATGGAGACCCAAACTTTCAGTCTACAAACGACACATAGTCTGAAGTTTTTGGATTCTCCTGATGCTGACATTTTGCAAATGAGGAGGATCCGCTTCAAGAAATAACACCACAGGGTTTTGAAAGTGTACTGCATTATGATAATAATAAAATGTTTTGAAGGTGTTGAAGGGTGGTGTCATGTATACAAATTACACTTCAACATCAAAGTGTCTTGGGTTTTTCAATGTGTCTCTTTCAAGTCTGAGGTGCATACTTCCTCAGATCTCAACCTGTTCCCACCTCTCTCAGAGACTAACAGCACTTGAAAAAGAAGCTCCCTGTCTGCAGAATCACAGTGACAGATGGATGGAGTGATGATACGCAGGCTGTACTTTATTTTCCCCTCATTACAGATTGAACAGAGCATCACTATATTGATTTAACGATTGGAGTTTAAATCTAGAGATCACACATTGCATTTCCTGGACTTGTAATTATGTTTGCTCCACAGTCTATATCAGGTAGAATGTTTCACACTGAGACAATTGTACAATCTTTTTTTATCAGAAATGCCAATTCATGTGCCAATTAAAACTGTGAGAGTGACTTTCCTATGATAGAAAAACCAACACTGACAGTGACTTGAAATGACTGGGAAAAAAATGACACTGCCAGTAGCGCAATTTGAGAGGGAACTGGATCTGAGACAAGAGAGAAAGGTGATGAAGGCGTTTTTGTTTCCAAGTGAAGAAAAAGACTCATGAAATGAAAACGGAGCACCATACATCCCAGGAAATTACAGCTTTTATAATTCTCGAGTAATGTTAGAGCTGTGAATGAATGAATGATGATGTGCACAAAAAACGTTATTTGAACACAGCAAGCCACCCTGAACTCATGTTACAGTATCAAATAATGTTCTTGGTATAGAATCACTTATATCACGCTACAACTCTGCCCATTGTCCAAGTCTGTCATTAATATTTCAGGAGAAGTGTACCTTGATACACTGATGTCCTCTATATAAAATAAAAACCTCCTACTTGTAGCCATGGACTCTGGTTCAATGCCTTCATGCAGCCGCTAAGCAACTTGAAAGAATGTGGTGTAACAAGATGAAAGCTACATTTAAAGATCAGTTTGTTTTTCACTCATATTTTGATAGTATAAACCAATAAATTTCTAATTCATCAAATAAAAAGCTCAATTACAAGACACAAGTCAGTATCATCTTTACATTTTGTATAATTTTCCTTAAAACATGTGTTTGCAAACACTTTGAATTAAAAACATACATTTTTTTATATTAAGTTGACCGCTCCCAAAGCCTTATTTCCACCATGTGTTCTGTAATGGATCAGAATAGTTGGGTAGGTGCATTTCCACAGCCAACCACACCTTTCGGTGGTGTAAAGGCTCATTTATGCTCAATGTTAAATATGGATCCTGACATGAACGGAGCCTTCTGTTGGTGCCCTGCATTTATTTCATCCATATTTCTGCATGTTTCCACAAAGCTAACAGATGAGGACCAGTACCATCGGAAACCATGGGGCAATGTTGCTGTAAGTATGGATACGTAGCACTGGTGAGACATGAAGAAAACATAACAGTGACGGAACATTTTGAAGAAAATCATGACGTATTCAACGGCTTTGCTGACCACCGCCTCCTACAACACTGCCTCTGTTTTTGTCATTTACACATTTGGTAAATGACAAAAAACCTTGAACTGTTTGTCTGTTGAAAATTCTATTGTTTTAATCCTGTAAAGCACTTTGTGAGCTTTAAGCTTAATTTGCTATACAAATAAATGTATTTATAAATGTATTATTATGATTACTATCGTTCTTTATTGCCGCTGTCCCATGGAAAGGAATGATTCTTTCGACCAATCACCAGACCGCAGCGTTTCGAGCTCCACCTTCTCAGGTCGGATCAGTTTGTTTGGCCGCTCATCAGAAGGGTACAAACAGGTCACTAATTTGGGGACCTGTCTCAGTTTCAGTCACAGAAATGCCCCAAAATGCGTGCTGTACTGAGACGGACCAAACTGAACCACATGGTGAAAATGCAGCGTAACTGTGCTAACAAAAATGGCTAATACACACATCTAAAAACTAAGCAGCTAAAATGATGTCATCAGCTCTTCCCTGTTGTCACATCTCTCTTCCTTGCAAATATAAAGAGAGAGAACTTTGCTTACATACTGAGTGTGTACGTGTGCATTACTGTGAATATGTCTGTGTGTGTGTGCGTATGTGGAGCAACTTCCCCAGGCCTTACGTAGCTACATTCCTAATTTAGGCTCTTTGTATGACTGCTGCCGTGTTTGTATGTGTGTGTGTGTCTGTGTGAGTCAGCACCGTGACCGTGCACACAGTCGGATGAATCACATTGTGGTTTTTGGTGGTGGTTGGAGAAAAGAATGGTAGCAATAATAGATTTCAGTAAAGCTCCTAAATACAAAACATATGTTGCTTGTACAGTACACGATTACAATTCCAGTGATAATCCTGGCACGATGGGAGTGTTTACTAAGTTATTTCATTTTCAATCCCTTTAATGTTCAACATCTAACAGCTCAGTTATTTCCATTACATCCTGAACACCAGCTTCAAAGACTCTCTGCTCTTAGTTTGAGTTTCCACAGTTCTGCAAGGAAATAAGTTTTGGGGTGATTTGAGAACATTTGAGGTTTCACAAACTCAAGAATGACATTTTGAAATTCTTTTTTTCATTTTCTACACAAGTGTATGAGATCTGTGTCAGTCACAAGCTGCTAAACAAAAATCATCTGGAACTCATTTGTCCAAGCGACTGTGAGGAAATAATAGTGAAGGACAGCTTAATAATAAAACGTAATACAGTGTATAATACTTTGTGGTTAAACTTGTCATGTATGTGGGGAGAAAACTAGGCTAACTGTGCAATTTCAAATGATTTGTAATGCCATCTTTGCCACGGGAAACTGTTAGGAAAACTCAGTGCAGTGGAAATTGTGTACATCAGAGGTAGTGTTACGAGCAGTACCATGACTAACAGGGAAAGTTTTTACAACATGTGTGAGCTGAGCGCCCGCTGTGCTCATGGGGATCATGACACTATATGACTACTGTGTCTGGAGGAAAGAAAGTGCTGACAACCAGATGTGGAGCTTGAAGCTTGATGCTTTTCAAAGCTTTCCTCGGTCTCCTGCTGAAGGTAGAATGGTTTTTATTCTGGCGCATTAACAGTTTTTCCACATCCATCTCAAGAACCGCCTTAATAAGCACCTATTAATAATAATTGTGATGCCATCTCCTGTAATAAACTGATGTCAGGGAAAACAAGACAGGGTAATTAATAAGTGTAGGAAATTCTGATGGGAGACTTGCAACAGGTAGCCACTGTCAGCGAGAAAACACACACACAGCTTTTATGACGTCGTACGATTACATCTGAATGAGGCGGTAGAAATGCAACGAAAAGCTGTGATGTTTTGTTGGACCGGGGAATAAAACATCTATGCTTTCTAGCAGCTTTTTCCCCAAGAGACACAACAGGAAACAGCCACTAATGGCAACTGTAGCTCCTGCCTGCTGGGATGACACATCCACAGCTATGCATAATGTTTCCATCCAACACAAGTTATCACACAGAAATTCTGCTATTGTCATACCGTGGCTTCTGGCTCCTTCTATTCTGGATCAAAGTGCTGCTCTCCCCTCTGTCAGCCACGGTGCCTCATATAGCATCAGTTGGCGCTTATGCGTCTCCCTTAGGCTGGACAACCCTGCCTCGCCAAGCCACACACACACACACAAAGAAACACACTCATCACCCACGAGGGTAAGAGAATGAAAATGCGGTGATTAACCAGCTGAGGTAATGCACGTGGCCTGTGGCGACCAGTTGGATGTTAAGAGTCCCGGGGCCACAGAGCGGCAGAGAGTGCGTCCACAATCTGACAGGCAGGCAGCGGGCGAGCTGACAGGCTGGTGGACTGACTGGCATACAGGCTGTGTGAAGAGCCCAGAGGCGATGGGGATGGAGATGAAATGCCTTCTTTAAAAAGGTCATGGGTGCAGATCCTCAGTGTGTTTTATTAGAGAAGCACATTTGAACAAATCTGTGTTGACACACCATGAAGAGGTTGTACAACAACTAAGCCTCTGCTTCTGCTGTGTCAGTGTGTTATTAATTTATGAGTATTCATGAGAAGGATACAGAAATAATTCAGTAAATACAAATAACACCCCAAAGTGTCCAAATTTAAAATCAAAAACTAACACAACAGATGCCTTGAAGGGCAGTAACAGATATTTCATCAGTGGATGCACCATCTGATCATAAAAAGGCTCAATTAGAAACATCCTCAGGGTGACTTTGGCCAGAGGAGACACCCGCAGGTGGGACAAACAGATGAAGTGAGAGACTCTGCAGAGGAGGCAGATGATACAGTGCACGGCTCCAAGTGACTGACTGAGCACGGAGGCCACAGTGTATCACACTACATCAAAGCCGGTTATCTCCTGGTTGCATGGTGGCTGAGGACCGGGCTACACCTGAATGGCTGGCAGCTTTGGGTAGGGGAAAACGCTGCACGCTTTGCCAGAAACCACTGCGTCCAATTTCTTTAGGGCAGCCGAGCTGCTTGAGAGACCATGCAAGCATGAGGCTCAATTTTTTTTCAAGAATTTAATTCCAGACATCAGGTCGTGGAAATTAATCACATGCTGCAAGAACACAAACCCTGCCCGTGTAGCCCGCGGGGCACAGGGAGCAGTCAGGGAGTTAGGGAGTAATAATTCGGATTTTTAGGGGGAGTCAGTTTTGACATTTTCAATAAACAAATTATTTTATAAGCTTACTCCCTCTGAATGAAACAGCTCCACAGGCAGTCTTTATCTGTATTGTTTGCAGGGTAATCCTTATTTTGGCTGCATGTTTTCTTTGGAACCACAGACCAGCTTATCTTGACCTTTAGGTCTAATGTTGCCATAACCAATAAAACTGTTTGTTTCCACAGACAATGTATGACTCTGCTCTTTGTACACTCATCAGAATCAGCACTACAAATGAGGTTATGTTTCACTTTGGCCTTGCTCAGACAGTGCTGCTGAGCCATGCAGCTCCTGTATTTGACTTGAAATAGCAAATCAACCGTGACAGGTACAACTCCTGTCAGTGACTCTGCTGTTCGGTCACCTCCTTAGCTTCTACCTTATGCCCTGCCATGCTATCATCCTGCCCTGGAGTGAACTACACGCTGAGTTCAGATTTCATACTCAGCTCTGGCATTTAAAGCGGAGTGTGTTCATTCAAACAGCGCAATGTGTCTCTGCCTGAGCTCATCAGCTGAGGATGCTCGTCTCCTCTCTTCACAGCATCGGTGGAGTAAAAAGAGGCTCCTGCTGCATCTGTCTCTGCTCCTATCTCCTCCAGAGGCAGCCCCCGCTCAAGTGACAACAATCATTCATTCACATGGAGGCCCGGCTGTGTTGTCTCCAAAAAAGCGCAAGCTGAAGATGTTTTGACCTGACCATCAACCCCTCCAGGATCCATCCCCGATGACACAGGCTCGCGTTTAGCGGAGATTTGATGTGAATAAAGGAATAGCGTCAGTGTCTTACCGGCTGCTGTATGTGACGAGACGTGCCTTTCCCCGGCGGAGGAAGATGCTGCTGCCGCTGCCGCTTCTCCTGGACCCCGTGCTGGAAATAGTCGCTGCCAGCGGCTTTGTTGCCTGCGACCCGGTCCCTCTTCTCCCGCACGTTGGAGCCTCCGTTTTCCCGGTCTTCTCCGGAGTCCAGGCTGCTGAAGTTCCACACAATCAGCGTCTGCACCAGCAGCACCGTGAGAGCCGCGATCAGGGCGGACCGCGACCGGCGGGCCAACCTGCGAGCACACAAGCCGCCAACCATCTTCGCACCGGGCTGCACGGAGCTGGAGGAGCGTCTGTGGCTCTGCGCAGCGCGACGGGAGGAAGCAGTGGAAGTAGAGGGAGGACGGGGAGGAGGAGGAGGTGGAGAGGGAGGGAGGGAGGGAGGCTGAGCTCTACGGTGGCGGAGGCGAGGAGAAGCAGCGAGGAGAGGTACAGGGCCACCGTGTGGTGAAAGTGGGTGAGAGTGGGTGAGAGGCGAGCGACAGATGCTCCAGGCTGCTGGAACCACTGTCTGATCATGTGTGGGCGAAACCAGGATAAACCTGCATACATCCTGGTGGTGACCAAATACCTCCAAGTGTGGACACTATCAATAGATTTGTTATGAGGCAAAGGGCCAAATGAGAACCTGACAGACGCGCTGATCCCAACAGGGTGTCAAACTAAGGTGACCATAAAAACCACACACATGACCCTGGAGATCCTGCAAAACTACCCAAAACTCGATACTCATGGACAACAAAGTGGCTCCATGACCCAATCATTTATTTCAAACAAGCCTTGAACTTTTTTTATATAAACATTTTCTTTGATGAAAAAATAAAGGTATTAAATTCCTATTTCTGCCAATTAAAAATTCAAAAATTACAAACCGGCTTTGTTGAAACTTTTCTTTTTCATTTTCATGACTTTTCATCTCAAACGTTGACTTTTTATCTCAAAATATTGACTTTTTATTCGACAACTTTAACGTTTTGGCTCAAAAATTTGACTTGTCTAGATATTTTGACTTTTTCTCAATATTGGACTTCTGATCTCATAACTTTGACTTTTGGGTCAAAAAAAACATCATTTCATCTCAAAATTTCAACTTTTTTCCTCAGAATTTTGACTTTTTATCTCAATTTTGACCTCTTGTCTCAAAGTTTCACCTTTTTACCCTCAAGCTTTGGCTTTTCAGCATACAATTTTGACTTTTTATCTCAGAATTTTTCTTGTGATTTTGCATTTTTATCTCAAAATATTGACTTTTTACCTACAAATTCTGACTTTCTATCCATTATCTTGAATCTTTTGGCTCAAAATTTTGACCTTTTTCTAGATATTTTGACTTTTCATCTCAATATTGGACTTCTGATCTCATAACTTTGACTTTTGGGCCAAAAAAACATCTTTTTATTTTAAAATGTCAACTTATTATCTTAGAATTTAGACTAAGATATCTTCTTCTTTTGACCTCTTATCTCAAAATTTCACATTGTTTCCCCTCAAGCTTTGGCTTTTTTGTGATTTTGACTGATTTTGACTTTTTATCTCAAAATTTTGACTTTTTATTTCACAACTTTGGTGTTTTAGCTCAAATTTTCACATGGTGCTTAAAATTGGATCATTAAGCTCAAAATGCCGATTTAAATCCCAGAACTAGATTTTATACCCCAAAATTTTGACTGTTATTCCAAAATATTGACTTTTTTGCTCAAAATTTTATCATTTTATCCCAAAATGTGACTTAAAATGGGCCACAAAAAAATCTCAACACTGGTCACAACCATGAGGAAAGGAGAGGTACTACTCTCTATCTGCAGTTTCTCTGTAAAAGTGCATTTCCACTTTGGCATTTCTGTATGAAAGCATGGTGCAAGCAGACAGAGCATGTTTTGTGCATCATCATCATCTGAACAGGTTGGTGTATCAGGATAATGCCAGTTTCCAAGTGCAGGGCTTTATGATAATAGTCTGTAGTAAAAGCTGAGAAAACCCAGGACATTTTGGGGAATTTTATTAAATCTCCCTGGACATAATTTTAACATAGAAAAGAGGACATGTACAGGTAAAAGAGGTAGTTGGTTACCTTAATTTTAGTGACCAAACACCTTTAAGTAGGGACATTATCAATATGTTTCGTTATGAGGCAGAGGTCCAAATGAGATCTTGACAGATACACTGATCCCAACAGAGGCGTAAACTCGTTAAATATTTCCCCAGGCGCTTTTTCACTAATCCAAACAAGATACTGAAGATGTTGTAGGGCCCAAATGGAAAAGATCATCTTCTTTTTATACCTCAATTTATGGCTCCCAGCTTGAATCTAATAGGGAAATGAATGTTTCTTCACTTGCCTCCAAGGATTGAAGTAACAGCTGTGTGGAGGAGCTGGTGTGAATTCAGAAATTTACCCCCTGTGATGTCAAAACTGATTGGTGTGCTTGGTCATTAGCTCCTGCTCTGTTATGAATCTGTTTTCATGTAGGATCAAGACAGTAAGGTAGCCATTTGGTCCTTTTTGGTTCCCCTTATTGTAATTTTGACCCACTGTAAATAATCTTTAACACACCCAGCTTTTTTTCCGTTTCACATCAGTCTATTTTACAAATGTATTATTTATGGGTTCATTCACATAGGACTTTAAATTTCTTTATGTTGTGTTAAAATCTGGTCACAACTCAAAAGCCAAGGAGACCCTTTGACTAAAAGTATGGATTAGATCTGAAAGTTCATAGTGGTTAGATGTTATTTCTTGGTATCCTAATGTCCTCGATACTCAGTCTTTCATTGAGTAAAAAGTCTTGATGACTTTTTCTTTTTCCAACCAAATTTTGTTTATTTTGCTACCATGAGGAGGAGGCTGCTTTTTAAGCTTGCACATGTTCTCACAAATATATACAAACATTTATCACATTACCACATACCCATATCTCTAAGCACCTACATATCCATAAACACATGCTCATATAAGTAAACAGTATGTTGTGTATTAGCATACATATTAAACCAAGCGCTGTTATTTTTAGCTAGGCTCATAAAAGCACTTGGTCACAATCAACTGCAGCTAAGCATATGTTCTGCCGTAGCTGCATCTAACAAGTAGTACTTTTACACAAATTGCAATCTGAATTCTCAAAAACTCAAGTCACATGGACAAAGTTTCACATATTCATTGCAAATTACACCTAAAGTTAAAATGTTGTCTCAGAAATTAGAGATAACCACACAAGTAATTATGTTTATCTGAACTGCATATGGGTTATAAATATGAAAAATTATATAACATCCTGAAATGGTGACTTAATTTACTGCAAAAAGGAGACCTTCTGCTACTTCCTGAAAGTATGTGTAGGAAGCTTCTTAAATAACTCAAGACTCACTCTGAGGTGGGTATATTTTTAGACCAATCAGACTTACTGCTGAGGTCTTTGGAGTGATTCAGAGATGCTTGTTAAAAATTGCTTCCTGAGCTCCGTTGACACACAAACACCCACAGCAACAGTGGTAGAAATCTTATCTGGCAGAAACACAGCGCTCAACTTCACCTATAGCAAGAAGGTACGGTTTCTGCTTCTTGTTTTGTTCTGTATGGACGAAAGTGATGCTTCCAAGTCAAAATCCAACTGGGCCAGTTATAAATGAAGAAGTGCTTTACTTCCAAGAATAATGCTACACTCTGACTTGTGAGTCATGATATTTTTTCATAAAAGTGAGGCTCAGGCACTTTATACTTGGTGTTAAAATCAGCTTGATGCTAAATCTAAATGTGTGACTAAAGTACTCACAGCTGAGAGTTGTCAGAGAAGGGCTGAGGTATGTCTACAAAAGTGCTCTACATCAAGCTCTGAAATGACCAATCATAGGCCTCCAGAGGTTATGTCTCATGGCTGCATCACACCATCCATCACGGTTCAGTGCATCTCTGAGAGCCAACTCATCACATCCAATGTTACATTTAACAAAATGATGAGGTAGACATAATGTATTCAGAATGATCACTTGTTAGTTACATCACACTTGTCATTTAGAAAACCACTGAGTTAGACCATATATAATATTCTTATATAAAACTATGGATGTGGTTCATCTGTGAAATATTTTCAGTTGGCAAATGGTTTTAAAGCTGCAACTTGAAAACCGGAAACTGAACTGATGTAGCACAGCAGACTATAATCACCTGTGGGATACACTCATCTCAAAATGCAGTTTGAAGACTGTCATATTATGCAGCAGGTGTCCATTAAATATGAGCTTGTTCCTTCCTGTTGTTTTTGGCTCATGTCTTATCGGGTGCAGACACACTTCAAAGGATAAGGCCTTGGAGGTTGTTAAGTGTGGAAAATCCCATGCAAGAATTATCATGTCCTTGTGACACGGGTCCAAAAGGTGTTTATCTTTTTCCTACAGTGAAAAGTCTGAAAACTGAGGTATGTAGTATTTTGTGTCGACTTATTTTCATGCAAATATCAAACCAAAATGTATTGCATCAACATTTAATATCAAAGGTTTAAATTAATAAAATGAGAACATCTTATCTTTCACTTTAAATCCTAACTTAATGATGTCAAACTCACCCTCAAGTTAAGGAAAAGTCTGTACCAGTCTGGTAGCAGCAGACATTTTGTTGTGTTTTTTTGTATCAGGTACCTACTGCAGAATTTCAGAGGGGAGTTTAGAGTCTGAGAAGCCCTAACAATGCCTCCAACCTTCATCCAAGTCTATTATATTGTTTGCCTTGAATTTCCTGTGGCTGACACAAAGGAAAAAGTTTTTTTGATCCCTCTTACCTTTCAGATATTCATAATTCATTTTGTAAAGCCTCAAGAAAGACACACTTCTTATTAGTGGGAAATATCTGCTAGTTTTAAAAGCCTGAGTTTCATTTGAAAAATGTTAGCATTTCTGTTTCCTCAAAGGTCAGTTAGGAAAACATTTTGTCATTCACCTCAAACTTTATGTTATGGGTTATTTTTGGATGTGTAACAAACCACATCAACAAATTTCCACATTTTTAAAAAAATAATTCGATATTTGCTTTACTGTGAGTTTCATACATAGGATGAATAAATGTGTCTGCTCCCTTCATTGAAGAATTGCAATGTGAAACATCCACTATTTCATAGTGCATCTTGTTGCTTGATTTAGATTTGGGTTTTTCCTATAGGGCTGATTTTTCCAACATGGTTTACACTAGAAGATCAGCATTATAATATTTTATATTTCTCAGAGCTGATTCACATCCAGAACTGCCTAAACCTGCCCCCTTTCAAAAACCTCTGCTCCTTAAAAAATTAAATGCATAGTCATTTTCAGTGGCATTCACAGAAATTTTGAAGGGCAAGGGTGAGGAAAAGGAAACAATTACAGTGTGAATTTTAGATACCAGAAGGCCATTTTGACACGTTTTTGCTCCCAAGAAGGCACTTGAGCATGTGATTTGGCTCCCAGGAGGACAGTTTTTCAGGTTTTAACCGTCTCAGGGGGCAGATTTGTGTGGATTGCCAACTCTATTATAATTCTCTATTATGAGTGCCCAAGGATGTTGAGTCTGTATCCTGGCAACAGGTTAATTGATGACATCACATGGAACTTCAGATTGTTATTATCATTATTTTATGTTATTATTATTTATTATTGTTTTCATATGACTGAATTCCCACGGAAGGTAGTACGGTCTCAAACCAACTGCCAACAGTTTGATATCGACAACACATCTTCTTTTTGACCGTGATATGAGCAGGGTTACACCATCAAGGAGGGCACTAGAGTGTTTTTTTCATCAATTGGACCATGAGGGGGGCAAATACCCTCATGGTCCCCCCTCCGTGCACACCGCTGTTAGTTTTAATCAAAGAAAAACAAAAATCGTACAGTTTCCTTGCATGGACCCTGTGAAGAAACCCTGTCATCTGTGGCTGTGTGATAAACATGACCCATCACTGATCTAAAAGTTTAAAGCCTGTTTGTGTGACATCTTCACAGACTGAAACACTGACTTTACTAATCATTTAAAACAGATATCTATCTGATGTTGGGATACAGCTACATCAGCCTTTTATTCCAACAAGAATGGGAGCTTTTAATAAAAGCTGCTTGTACTGTGAAAGTTCTTCTTTTAGCAGAGATGACACACAGGGGAAAGTTACATCAGATTCTGTGTTGGTAAATGAAAGAGAGACTGCCTACTCGGAGCATTTATCATGTTTACTCTGCAGTGTTGAATAAGTGATTTAGCTTTAGGCTACCAAAGACTACAGATGGTATAAATGACTATTAGCCAACAAAAAGAGACAGTTGAAGAGATTTGAATTGTCTGCAGAAGAAAAACTTCATATCTCTGATCCCTCTGCATTTATTCTTTAATTCTGTTTTCAGAAAGTAGAGATGGTTAAATGAGTTCACACTTAACTCAGAGCTCTGTTATTTATACCAAGAAGAGTATACACTTGACATTTCATTTAACGACACTACAGAAACACCCTGACACTCTAATAAAAGCTTTTGGTGGTCAGAACGATTCTTGTCGTCTTTTCTTTGTTTCTGAGGCATTGAGATGAATAAATAGGATCGCAGAGCAGACGGGAACAAAAGATAAAGCTTTGTGACACGCTGATAGCAGGTTATATGAAGAAACGCCGTGCACAACAAGATAATTGAGGGAGCAACAGGAAGAAAATTGCCAGATGCAAATTTTGACATCATACAAAGTTTTGCATACATCATGCCTCAGATGGGAAAGTGAAATATATACCGAGGTGGATGCTGTTTGACAGGAAAAGAAGTTATAATTTTCAGTACCACATTGTGGTTTCCAGCTCACAAAATGTCTCTACTGACATCGAGACAAAGCACATTGTGCAAGGTCCAAAACAACAGCTCTGTATGAGACAAAAGAAGATATGTCTCCCTGAGGATGAGACGTTGACCTTGTGTTTCTTCGATCATCTTGACAATTAAACATTCCTGCCTGTCTGAATTGCATCTGGGCTTTTACAATAACTTTTTTGAAGTTGTGTAGGAAGGATCATGAAATAAAAAGCTGTATTCAGACGACTGAAGAGATGCAGTATTTGTGACAAAGAAAAGTTGAAAAAGCACAAAGTCATCTTTTCTTAGTCTTAAATTTGTGTTCTAATTGGGTCCCTTTAATATTTTAGCTTTTGATTTGCAGGAAAATGATTAACTTGATGGTACTTCTGCAGGCAAACAGAGCCAAACCTAAAGATAAGACTGCAGACCACAGACAGATAAATGTTGCTTTGAATTATGAATGTCTTCTTACGCACGCAGACGCTGCAAAGATATTTGAGGATCTAGTTAAATGTTAATTCACACCTCATCAGTGAGACTGTGGGACAAGGGGAGAAGAAAAAGAGTGCAAGACGACTCAGATGGAGGAGAGGATGGAAAAGGAAATGTGCTGCCATTAATGAGAGCTAAATGAAAGGAGAGGGAGATGAAGAATGATTAAAAGAAACAAATGGATGAAATTAGAACGAGGGGGGTAAGTCAGAAATGAGAGAGAGGAAACAATCAAAGCATGGCAAGAAACAGCAACAAATCCACTGAATTAGCAAGAGCCAAAAGAGAGATAGATGATAGGGCCATAGGAAGACAAAGAGAAGAAAAACAAAATGATTTTATGAGCTCTAACAAAAGAAAATAAAAGCCAGAGTAGAGAAATAAAATGAGATGGAGAACAGCTCATGTTCCTCTGGCAGCAGAGCCGTGTCTTCTCCTCTCATTAGCTGGAGCTCTGTTGCTTAGGGGACCGAGTGGGCCGAGCGCCGCCACGACAATGGTTACCATTCCCTGCGGCAACAAATGCTGATTTTAATTAGAACCGACCTTTTTGTCACTGGGAGAGACAGACATACACACACATACACACACACACACACTGACCAGAGTAACTCACTGTCCTCACAAACAGCTTTCCCATGTCTTCTGAGGAACAAACAACGGAGAGACAGAGAGGTAGGGAGAGAGACAGATGAGCAGCCAGCTGGTGAAGTCACTCTGGGACAGGAGGGAGAGGAACTTGGGTGGGCGCTGCTCAACATGACGGCTGAAGCCTTAGGCGTCCTGCTGTAGGACACTCATGCATTCAGTGTTTTATGTAATCAGGCAGCGTGCTGACTGGAGCGCAGTAGAACACAGCGAAACACAGCTGCAGACAGGTGTCCTTGACAGCGATGCCCCAGGGGACCAGAGGGAGCCTTTTTTCTCCCACTGTGATACGACAAGAGACTGAGGCAGTAGCAGCTTACGTTTGTGGCTGATGCTGCTGTATGAACAGGAGGGGGGATGCATTAACTTTTTAATGTAACTTCAAAGACGAAATTCAACCGCTATTTAAGCTGTTCATCAGACGGCTGAGGGTATGACTGCTCTGTCATGCTTGTGTCAAGATGTTAGTTAGCATTAACACTTGACAGTTAAGTTAACTTGAGAGCCGAGCTGTTTCGTTTCATTATATCTTAAACCCTGCACATTAAAAAAAAAACAACAAAAAAACCCTACTCTCATAGCTGGACTTTTCTTGGTGCTGGTAGCTACTCAATCTTGCAATCACTAGAAGTAGTTTGTCATAGTCATAGTCTTAGTCATAGCACCACCACAGCATATAGATGTAAGAAACATTTCTCAGCCTCATTCAGAGGTATTATGGAGACATGTTTTTTATTTATTTATTTATTTTTTTAACCAGGGCGAGCAGTTTTTGTGATGGCCTCACTTTAAGTTAATGGAGTTGACGTCCATTCGTTACATGGTCCATCGTTATGAAATGCTGATGTTGGGGTCTTGAATTATGCAGTCAGTTTGAGAGACATGCTTGTGGGCTGGTGAGAGTTACTTGCTATTTATTTTGTATTTTTGTTATTTCCTGTTATCATTTAGTGCATCAATAACTAGTGATTTCTAATAAAAATGTATATTTGTTTATTTTTGTATTCTGGAATTTGAATGTTTCTTAAGATGTACAGTTGTGCAAAAAAGTTTACACCCCCCAGCGGAATTTCTGATTTTTTGGCCTTTTCTCAGAAACTATGAATGATAAGATCCTGTCTATCACTCAAGGTTAGTGGTTGGGTGAAGACATTTATTGAAGAAAAATAAGTTTACTTCTTTCAAATCATAAAGACAACAGAAACTTAAAAATGACCGTTAAAAAGTTTACACAACTCTGGTGGTTTTGGCCTGATAAATGCACAAAAGTTAACACAAATGTGTTTGAATGTCTACTAAAGGTAACCATCCTCACCTGTGATCTATTTGCTTGTAATCAGTGTGTGTGTGTGTGTGTGTGTGTGTGTGTGTAAAAAAAAATGAACAGGGTCATTTTTGAAGTTTCTGTTGTCATTATGATTTAAAAGGAGTAAACACAGTTGTTTGTAAATAAATGTCTTCACCCAACCTCTAACCATGAGTGATAGAAAGATTTTTGTGTTATCATTCACATTTTCTAAGAAAAGGCCAAAACAATCATAAAAATCTGCTGATGGGGTGTAAACTTTTAGGCACAACTGTATATTTACTTTTGCATTTCAACTCTTTACATTGTATAGAAAAAGCTAATAAGAACAAATGGTACCATTAGTGTTGCTTTAGAAATCTTCCTTTAGTAACCTTGGATGAAAAATAGAAAATAGCAAAGAATCACAAGTTTTCTAAATTTCCTATACATCCAAAATCAATAAAGCCTTTACTTGAGCCAGCGTATCTATCAACATCACTCTTAAAGCGAGGAACTGTAAATCAGAAAACCACATCACTGTTCTGTGTACTTAAGTGTACAGCAAAGCATCACACAGCACAATCAATAAAATAAGGTCTGGTTGTTGAGGTAAAATATTCTGTCATCCAACTGTAAATTGTCGATTTTAACAGTACCATTCACACTCAGCTCTGGACAGCTTGATGATGTCATTACCTCACCATATCTGAGCTAAATGAAGTAGTCTGTAACCTTATATTATCAGGAGAAGTGCTGTATGTCATTTTTAAAATGCTGAATCTTCCCATGTGCATAAATGGGTGTTTCTTGAGAAAATGGATGTACTCTTGGATAGCAAGCTTTTCTCACATCAGACAGCTTATCCTGGAGGAACACAGCGCCTCTTATCAGGTACAAAGCTAAAATCCCCGCAAGGGAAAACAGACCATCCAGTACAACACTAAGCCACAGCTTCAAAAGGGCAAATGGATAAGGAAAAATGAAGTCAGGCGAAAGACATTTCTACAAGACAGTGCTTTTACATTGTGTGTTTTGTCGAATGTGAGGCTATCGAATATGCAGAGACGCATTCACAAACAGTGGTGACTTTATTCTGTTTGAAATGGGCTGATTTGCAGTACAAAAAAGGAGCCTCATGTGTTTTTCCATATCTAAAGAAAATAACTTGTTAGTACCTCAATGTGCTCCTCAAACCTCTACATCAGGACATTGTTACATATCTATAACAGGTTATTTTGCTTTGCAACAAAAGCATCTGATGTTGTGTATGCTAGCAAACATTCACACATTTTTATTCTGAGCGTGGTGAGATTTTCATTTGCCTTTCTTGAATAACAATGTTTATAACTGGCACACAGTTAATAGTCAAAGAGCAGCACAATCTAATTTGAGTATTCTCTCTGCTCCTTCAATCCACCAGTGTATTTCTTATATTCAGGAGCTGTGCTGCAGATTCATTTTCCACCATCAAGTGATTGACATTTAAAAAGAAAACACTTCCCAGAAATCATAAAAACATGGTTGTTAATGTGATTACTGCCGTTTCAAAGCTGTCTTTTCCTTTATGTATTATTATTCGGACCCTTGTGTCTATTGTAACAGGTGTTCCTGGTACAAGACATCACATCTTTACCTGATCTCCAAAGAGCATCACATATGGAGCCATGTAGACAGCGCAAAGACTATTTTTCTGCTAGATTGGTAAATTAAATGTCCCCTGACAGCATATTACATATGCATTTACTTTCATTTTTTTTTCTTTTGACTTTATTTCATGAGAAATCCTCACAGATTCAGTCTCTGTCATGAAAAGCTCGTTTGAAATGATTGGTGCTGAAATTACAGCAGCTACATAAAAGTAACCTATTATTTAAGCTGAAAAATTGCCTCTGACAGCATCATTCCTGTAAAATGTAACCGTAGAGCATACAGTTACAGCTTTTCAGACAGGGAATGAGAAAGAATTAGGAACATTGTGTTCAATATACAAAGGGCATCTGTAGTTCATGTCCTGTTCACAGAATTTAATTTGTATTGAAGGAACATAATCATATGTAATCTGTGCTCATCTTTAAAGGTTTAATGAGGCTTGACTGCAAATACATCAGCTTGTGTTTGGTTTTTTAATGTGTAATGGGTGGGAGGAAGTAAGTGAAGTGACATTGGTGTTATTCTTTGGAAATGCCAAGCAGTTTATCTGTGCCTTCTGTGCACTAATTATACCATATAAGTGCTTGTGATACCACAGCTGAATGTTTGTTGAGCACAATAAGCAGAGGTGAGCTCTGTTTTTTTGAGTACTTATTGAAAGTAGAAAAAATCTGTTATAATCTATGCAGCACTGTATATCAGTGAATACACAGTAAGTAATGCCTTCGATTCTTGGAGAAGTTGATGCAGTCTAACGTTGTCTTTTGCTCTCATTATTGAGGTGTCCTTTTTTTTCCATAAATGTGATTTTTGACCATAAAACACCATTTCCTTGAGTCTTTTAGTTTCCAGAAAGCACACAGCAGCTGCCCACAGTGTTCTCGGAGGAGTTAGTTTCGTTGAAATCATGCTGTGGTTTCCAAACATGCCAAGCATCAAACACTGATTTTTAAAATGTTGATGTGATTCTAGTTTGTTTGGGAGAGTTGTGAGAAAACAACCAAAGCACATTTTCACAAATAGCTTTGATTTTAGCTTTAGCACATGGTGGCTGTGAGCTTCATGCATCATCATTTATGTTTCTGCATTTGTTGATGCATTCCTCTACAAATCCAAATTCAGCACGTTGATATGCCAATATTTATCATTTGCACCAAAGATGCTGCTACTGTCGAGGGGAAGATGAACAAATCATGTAGCAACAAATATATGCCAAATATATTAAAATTTGATGCCACAACAATCAAAATAGACAGTAAAAACCATGAAACACCAGGTGTAATTCAACAGCAAATTTACACACTGTACTACAGTGTGTAAAACTAATCAGTGCAGCCCCCATATATGTTGCTAATAGAAGGTCTCATTATCATTGAGGGGACTCGTGTTTTCTCAAGTATATACCCACTGGGCTGGTGTCTGCATCACAATCGATGTCATTGAAGTTATTAACACAGGATTTTTTTGTGTGAGTGCGCAATAAATTTACTTTAGTGTCACATTTTGGTTGGTTATCTATATTTGGAATTTCAGCTTTAAGGGATATCCAATTCATTTATAAATGTATGCTTTCTGTTTGCACTGCCCCTCCTACTCTTCTGATAGATGCACACATGCTGTGATCAAAGTGTCAACTTATACTGTTGTTAAATAGCCTATATTCTGCTGTCTGTACCTGCTGTATCTGATGTAACCTTAACACACCATTGAAACATTTATAACTTACATCGAGCATCTACCACACGCAGCTCAGCTTATATAAAGCAAAAGCAGTTGAAAACAAATCCAAATACAAGTTGTGTCTGGAGGTGATTTAATGAAACACACAGCCGAAGGACTAACTTATCAGAAACAGTGTAGGAGAGGTAAACAGAAAGTTCTCTTCTTTCTTTCGGGTTAAAGTCAGGTTTGCTGATGGAAACAAAGTTCTGGCGGCTGCGGATATTTTTTTAGGTTGACTTTTTTTATTTTCATGAAACACACATTCAGTCAAAAAATCTGTTGTGTTTTAATGGTCATTTGTGCCACAGGGCTCTTGACATCACATTCACAGTTGTCACAGCAAAAACAAAGTACAAAAAGGTAAAATAATTTTTGTTTCTTCAAACGATAGTTGTTCATCTTAATAACACTCCTGCACTGATTTTGTAGGGAAACTCTAAACCCAATGCGTCTGTTGAGTCTTTTGGGCACCTCATAACAAATTCTACTCCGGGCCCCACTTTAGCTGGGGGCGACCCTGTTGCCAAATCATATGTCTTTTCGATTCTTCAGAGGAAGTTTAAACTCGATTTGCTGGTGGTGCCGCAGGAGGAAGAAAGGGTTTACTGAAGTTATGCCCTTGGGACAATGACTGTCCACTCAAATTTCCTGTATACTCCTCCTGTAATCTTTGAGAAACTTGAATCTTGACCAGTGGTGTAAACTGATACTGCATACACACTTCATCTAAATGAAATCTGAGCATCAAGCAGCTTTTGTCCGTCAGCTCTCATGATGTCAATTTAAAGTGTAATTGTCCGTGGTGTATGGACGTCAAAATGATGGAGGAATGCCACAGGAAGAGGGCACCTTTAGTTACTCTCTTCCAGTTACACACTGTGTGGGCATCATGTAACCTGTCAGAAGCATTAACCTTTAGGGAGAGTACAGCTCTCTGTAGCTTTACATCTATTAATATTGATATCCTATGACCTTACAGCTATCCTGTTTGTCCCCAGTCACTCAGTGGACCTCCCCTCTCAGGGATGCTCCATTTTTCAGAGCAAATTTACCCCCGTGCACCTTCATTAGAGCCCTGAATAATTTATCCCTCCCAGGTCCAGCCCCTTCAGCATTTTGCTGAGTAGACATAATGTAAAGCAGAGTTAAATAGGTTTCAATGGGTCTCTGTGTCAGGCAGACAGAAAATGACGTCTGCTCCTCTCCTCTGTGAGCATGAGTTATTGATATGACATGGAAGAAAATGGATTAAATCAAATGGGCTGAGTGTGACCTCTGTGTAAATAGGAAGATATTGTATTTCCTATGACCTGCTGCCTCCAGGGTGCAGATATACAAAGTATTTCTTTAAAAAAGGACTCCATCATTGAAAATTATAGTGACACTAAATGTTTTTAAATCAAATTTCACTGTTTGCACTGATATAACTTTGCAGTGGGGGACACATTACTCGCTGGAAAAAGTATTATTCCTCTCCACAAATTCTCAGCTATAAACTTTAATCTGCGTATTCAACCAGGGTTATATCCTATTGTGCAGGGGAGTAAAAGGCAATGCAGGCCAAAATAACCTTCTATCAGAAAGAAGGGGAAAATGGATCATAGTCATACAACTGAAATGGTCAGCAAACCTGACATTTGTTAAGTGGGATAACTCTATTATGTGACTTTCTGATACTTTTATGGCTCTCAAATACACTAATAAAACAATAGTCCACCAAAATGTATCATGGCCCAATAACAACACTGGAACCTTCTCCACCCTCTAATGTGACTGCAAAAAGTAAAATGTATTATGTGAAAGTCAGTACTAATTTTGCTGCTATATTTGTCTTTAGATGAAAAATAATTTCAAGGTTTATTCACAGTTTGGAAATTATAATACAGTTAATGTGAGTTAAAGTTCTCATTCATTAAATCATCATTTTATTTAACTAAACTCATGGATGACAGGTCACACAAAACCCTCGTAGAGTTCTCGAGACTACAAAATCTTAGAAAACATGGTAGGGAAATCTGTAATAACAGAAACTGAATATTAAGCTACAGTGAGGTCAAGGAAGAGTTAGCCTAAAAACAAAAAACTGGAATATGTCTGGATTTATTTAGTTGTGAAATACAACTAAAGTTCACGTAGAGATTGACTAATTGGTCAACTGATGCCTCTGGTTGTCAAAATTTTCAGAGTCTGGCCCAAAGAGTTTCTCACTGGTTTCAAATCATTAAGACTCTAAAGTTACTTTGAGATTTTTTAAGGTTCAAAATCTCTTCCCAAGACGAGACCTAACAAATCTCTTTCAAACTGTTTTCTCCCTCTTCTCTCGACTCAAGGCTGATTCTTTTCATCCGTCTCTAAGGTTAAGAGTTTGTCTCACCATTGCCGGCACAGCAGCTCTTGCACCCCTTCTGTCTTCTTTTTCTCCTATCTCTTCCCTCTTGAGGGGGCTCTGCTTCCAGCTCCAGGGTTTTTTTACACAGAGGGCAGGAGGAACAGAAGCATCATGTCTGATATAGGTGAACATTTTTCTCCTTTGACGCTTCCCGCAGTCCTCTGTGGCCGAGGAACCTTGTTAGATTGGTAAAAATAGAAACAGGCAATGATTTGAGAGAAGTGAGAGTCTGTGTTTATATGAAAGGCAAAGAGAGAGGTAGAGAGGAAACTGGCATGTAATGAGGGAAAGAGAGCCTGGAAAATACATGTGCCTGCTGCAGGAGCCCTTAGAGTGGCCAAACTCAGAGAGGTGCGTGGGTGAAAGAGACCGTATACCTGCGCTGCTTTAGCTGATTAGCAATGACCTGTGCTGAAAAGTTGCTACTTCCTGAATGCAGCTTATATTTTACAAAGAACCATCCGTCCATCCGTCCATTCACTCATTATCTTTGCCACCTCTCCCTTTCGAGGCAATGCAGGGGACCTATCTCATCTGTCACTGTGCAAGAGGTCGGGTACACCCTGAACAGGTCACCAGTCTATCACAGGGCTAACATGTAGGGACAGACAACTATCACTCACAGAATCACACCTACAGGCAATCTAGAGTGACCATTCAGCCTGATGAGCACGTTTTAGACTGTGGGGAGCCAGGAAGAGAACCCACGCATTGACGCTGAGAACATGACAACTCCACACAAAGAGGCAGCTGTCCAGTCCAAGCTTCAAACTAGAAATCTTCCAGCTGTGAAGCAACAGCACAAACCACTGCACCACCACATTTCTACTTTAAGACCAAGATATCAACAAAAATGATGAAGTATTTTTACACAGCATTTCTTGAAACAGACAGCATGAAGAGCTTCATAAAACAATGAAGCTGCACAAAAAGACATAGGGAAATAAGAAAGAAAACATGCTGAATAAAGTGGGAAACAGCTTAAAATAGAAATATAAAATACTTGAAAGCAGAGGGACCCTTTAATAAGCAAAGGTTACTAAAAAAACATCATAGGCTGTATACCTAATGAGCATAGTATCTGAGACATCATCCATCTGTTTCTGATATAGTGTTTTGACGCAAATCAATGACATATTGAGACATATTGGGATTGCTGACTTGAGCGGAGGACTTTGAGGCTCCTCACTAACAGCTACACGTGAGCTGTGACTCTGATTGGGCAAACTTGTGATCTTTATATCTTCTAAACCATTGGTTAAAAAAAATGCCCTCCCTCTTTACTGTACAGATGTGACATTTGGGAATGAAGTGAACTGGTACTCAGTTGTGAGTTGTTTGTCTGCAAGCTGTCCCTGCATGCAATTATTCACACTGCCTTCACATGAAAAACAAATAACATCTCTGAGTTTTAGTTTTCCACAGCATGCTGGATTCATCTAGGTACTTTCCTTGAGGAACGTGTACAATGAAATTACAATCAATATTTCAGAATACATGATACATACAGGATGTATTGGTGAGATGTTTTGGTATAAATTATTCTGATTCTTATCTTTTTTCTGTTTGGAGTGTGTCGATTGAAGGCTGAAGTACTCAGACCTGAGGTGTTTTTTGAAACAGGCTGTAAATGTGTTTATCAATGCTGAAATAGTCGGCTGTTTTGGCTTGGTAAGTATGAATGGTGCATCTTTCTGCAGCCACCCTCTAGTGGAATCTTGAAGAACTGCAGTTTTTGGCACTTTTGCATGTGTTTGATTCCTCACCCTCCTCAGCTCGGAGCCTGGTTAAAGCGTAGAAATTACATTACAGCCCTTCAATACAAACATGCCCATTCCAGAGATTTTTTAAAAGAAGACACTGAGCCAGTGAGTTGGTGTTTCTCAGGCAAGAGGACGGATGCAAAAAGTGCTGTGGGAGTTCAGCAAAACGTGATACGAACTCTTAACCTTTGAAATCAATGAAAATAATCATTGAATCTTCTTATGTATTTGGTTTGTATTCTACTTTTATAAGATCCAACTTACTATTTCTTGAGCTAGCTGACCATTCAGTTGACAGAATTTATTGTGATTAAGATTTTTGGTTGAACTTATGGGTTATTATTAAGCAAAATTAAGTATAAAAAGTATTAAACACATGTTCAAAGAGTTTTTACAATGTGAAGTGCTTTAAAGACACATCTGAAGATACTTTTAGAAACATGAAAGAGAAATCAAAAACATTTTCAGCTTTTCACCAAATCTCAAAGCACCAAGGGTCAAACTTGTTTGATATTTGTGCAGAGGTAGTCGTGCACTGCAGAGAAAGCTCTGCTGAAACCAGCATTAAAGCACTAATAGTTTCCACCCAACGCGTCCTCAATCAATAAGATGCCAGTGTAAGTGTTTGCTCTCAAATGAATTTGGAATTCATATTGTTTTGTTCCTCCTCTTCCCCCTCAAGACTCTGCTGCTGTGCCGCGCTGCTCGAGCTGGTGGTTAACTTTTTCCGCCCGATAATGGAACAGAGTGGACTGCTTATCGATTTGTTTGTCTAGATACAAGCCAGTGCACGCTCTCAGCGGAGCAGCACTGCTACATTTTTCTGTTCACTGCTGTGGCCTGTGGCGTTGATGCTTCAAATAAGGGCATGGCAGGAGGGAGGAAAAATAGGCCACATGTCAACTAATGACAAACATTGCACATTTTCAACCAATTTGTTTTCTTTGTGCGCTTGATGAGGTCAGTGATGAATCTCATCTATATGAAGTGGCCCTCATGCTGACATCTTGCAATAAGTCTGTGGCACAGAGCGCTGTGTGCATAAGGTTAGTCTTCCTATTTTGAGCATTGTGATAGATGAGAGCTATTACAGATGATGCATGTGATTTCTGCTTCATGTGAGCTGCCCCTGCACAACTGACCCCTTAGATGTAGTTTTTTTTACACCCTTTCTGCCTCTGCTTCTGTTTCCTTGGAGTTTAAACTCTAGAAGAAGAAGCTGAGTTCAACTGATATCCCTCTGACTCTGTTCTAACAAGGAAGAAAAGGTCATTTCTGGGATACTTGTTGTTGCTTTTTAGCCACAGGTGTGCATGTGCACTCAAAGGGTGATGCGTGGTTGTGTGTGTGAGTGTGTAGGTAAGAGCTGTGGTTTTGGGAGACTTTCATCTCTGCACTTCTGTAAGGCTAATACAGCAAATGGCACAGACTGACCAGCTGCTTGAAGTGCTGTTCAACTGCCAGAAATCCTCCAGAGCCACCGCTGGCTGTCTGCCTGTCTCTCCTCTCCTCCCTCGCTCTCTTTATCTCCCTCTTTACTATCTCTGTGCTACTGTCACGCTGCTATCTTGTTCCCCGTCCTGTCACTCAATTAGACCAGCCTGTCTCTCATTTTATCTCCGTCTTTTTATTTCAATATAAAAATTTGACTCACCTCCTGTCACAGCTAAAATATCCCCCTTGTTCCTGAGCCTGCACGTTAGATGGTTGTCTACATTCCTGGCAGTTGTCTCCCCAAAGCCTTCCTTATCTAAGTCCATGCTACTGGCACAGTCATAATTGTCTTGACGGTTACACAGTGAGGGAGGCCTACCAGTCAGTGGGAGCAGGCAGACCTTACCCTTTCACAGATTCAGTGCTGTCAAGGTCCTTCTGTCCTTAGCCCACAGCCTCTGGACATGGATGGTCCTGTTGTCTGAGCAGATTAGCATAAGACAGGTCAGAAAAAGAGTGTTCAAACAGTAATCACACACGTGCACTACAAAAAAAAAAGGCACTGTAAAATTACAGTAAAACACTGGCTGCAGGGATGCCAGTATCATACTGTTATTTGACATTACATGTTATTTTCACAGTATGATTACTTGACCTCTTTGAGATCCATCAAAAAAATACCCAAAGATACTCAAACACATTAAAATGGCTTCATAACCCATACATTTATGTAAAACACTCCTTTTCTGTTTGAAGTTAAAATTTTCTATAATGTGAACTTAGATATTGGAGAAAATGCAGTTTGGCTTTTTATCTCAAAATTTCAACCTTCATCTCACCATTTCAACTTTTTTAGTGCAACATTTTGAGTTCATATCAAAGTTTTGGCTTTTTATCTCAGATTTTACTTAATATGGACTAAAAAATTCTCATCAAAGCCAAGTTTTTAGTTTTTATTTTTCCAACTGGTAGGAATGGGCTGCTTTAATAATGCATCACCTCATGATAAAAACAATTTAATAAAATCTACACAATTCTCTTGTAAAAGAATAGAAATAATGCCTCAAAATAATAGCTACTGTTTAATTTAGATTTTGAAGTGTTCAAAGGACAAACTCTGACATTTTGGGGAATTTTAAAAAATCCCCCAAGGCATAATTTTACGTCCAAAAAAGGGGACATGCTCAGGCTAAAGAGGACTTATAGTCACCCTAGTATAGTACTGTATATTGAACTACAGTCATATTGTTAAAACAATGGTAAATAACTGGCTGAACCCGTAAAAACTGCAACATTAAAGAAAAATATCCTACTTCTAATTAAGTGTGAGTAAATTATATTTTCAGGAATTTTCATCAAGATTTCTGCAGAAAACAAAACAAAACAAAACAAAACAAAACAAAAAAAACCCATTATCTTATTGATGTCTTTTACAGCCTGTCACATGTTACAGCTGGACTGTACCAAAGCACAGCCCTGGTCACATGCCACAGTCACATGTTAAAGCTGAGTCTCATATCCACTGGGTTTCCTCCTCACTCACAGTAACAATAACTGTTGGGCTACAATCCACAAGAGCATTCCGGGTGCAACTTCACAGCTGTAGCTTTGCTTAACAGCTGGAAAGAGCTAAGATGTGCAGGACATTTGGGAGCGAAGTGATGGAAGACAAAGTGACCAGAGACACATAAGAAGGATGTGTTGTCAGGAGGGGAGTGGTATTTTCTGTTTGGAAGTTTTATGGTTTTAAAAAATACGATACAGATCAAAGAACAATGTTAAAACAGAGCAACTACTGCAACCATGAGTGGAGAGGGCACAGACACAATAAAAGTTCTGAATTGAAAATGTTAAGTCTTACTGTAGAAAGACCATACAGAAAAAAAATGTGGTCTTAGTACAGTACAGTGAACCCTATTTCTAAGAATGTGCACCTAGTTGTTTTCTGGATTATGTAACAATCTGACTTCCAACTCCATTCTCCTTCCAAGCATTTGGTCTCACCTTCTTGTTTCCAAAATGCAATGCAACACATACAAGTAATTACTGTTTGTTTGTTTTTTTCATTGAAACAATAATACAGTTAAATATTGTTTTGAACTTTTATTATACATGGATGTCCTGTATTTAAACATAACTGGATTGAACTGTTGTCATAAATCTACAGTACTGTTACAGCGTGTGTGCTGCAGACAGATGCACATCAAGTGTGTATGTGTGCATCTACATTGTGGAAACTCACTCAGATGAATGCTGGGGTGCCAAAGTGTTGCAGAAATCCAGCTCCAGCAAAAAATGAAATCAGCTGCGAAACAGATAAGATGATTGTTGACGTTTTGACCGGTTGAACCAAAGCTGTGTTTTGAGTCGGAATATGGCTATTTGATGAGTCAGTCCAGATAAGCATCTCTCGCTTTGGCAAATGACTCCCTCATTAATTTGACAGTCAGTCTATTTCTGGTCAGCTGTCTGCAGCTTTTTGGACCAGAAAATGAGCTCAAAATTTTATTATCTTTTCAATCTGATAACTGAGGAACAATTTGCAGTTGCTGCATTTGCAAACATAAACAAACAACAGCTGTGTTTATTCTACTGTTGGAGTCTGCCTGGTTTATAAATGAAGTCGAGCTGCAACACAGCCATTAAAACGTTGTGCATCGAATCACGCCCAAAGGAAATCACATCTTAATGTCAGAAGGATCTTTAATGATAGTTGAACAAAAACAGATTACTTCTGTAACTACAAGCCAAAGGGAAGCAATTGCAGAGGAAAGAGTGACTGCATCATCTGAGCAGAGTGGATTAAAAGATTCTGCTGCCACATGCAATATTCAAGTAGTCTCCCATCAATATATCATGAAGTCTGTAAAGAAGTGTTGCACTGTGACCACAAAAGTTTTTTTTTCTCTTGTCATGAGCCTTGGCATTAAAAAATGCACAGCACCTTGGATTCCAGCCAGAAATAACTCACTCAACATCACAGTAGTAACCACTTTCACCTCCACTGAGGAGAACAGCTCTAAAACTTATTCCATGCATAAGAATCAGCATCGTGTAGCTGTGTAATCAGGATGTTATTGTTACTCTATTTTTATGCATATGTTCAAGTGGAGTGAATAGCACATCAAGCCCCCCTCTCTGTCTCACACATATAAACACACACACTCAAACACAAACACTCTTATGTACATATGGAAGTACTTCTTGCATTTGCTACAGGCAAAGTTTCCATTCATGTCTAAAATTTCATGTGACCTCGTCTTAGAGAACAACAATAGTTCATTTGTACAGGATGAATTGTGCTGTCTGCACCACCTGCATACATCACTAATATTGATCCCAGTCGAGTTATGATAAGGCTTAGAATTGTGTGTTTTTTTTTCTTTTCTTGCGCAACTTAAAACTGGTGATTCAAGTCACATAACAGTACCCTGCACATTTAGGGGGTGTTTTGCTTTTTTAAGGTTTGTAACATCCCCCTGCCACTACATGTAGTGTCTTCTTTTAATTGTGGTCTTTTTAAAGGCTTGCGCTTTCCACACAAACTTGATGTATGAAAATGAGACTTTAACTGTTTTTCAAACTCAGCACGGCATCCTTCCTTGTCTGTTGGTGTCCGCTGGAGTTCATTTCCATGCGTAGCCTTCCACACGTCTACTAGAGCACTCAGAAAAGAAGAAGATCGCACTTGTTTACATCATTTACAACATTATTTTTCGCCCATTCATCTCCTCTGCCAAGTGTGGCCCAAAGGAAACACTTGATTGAACAGCCATCACGATGCTCTCTGTGTGATGAGCCACATAAAGACAGAAGAAGGAGCTTCTGTCCATCCACCATTTTGTCTGCGCAACTCAGTCCAACAGTTACAAATTTTCAGAGGTGAACGAAGCAGAAAATTTCTGCGCGAAAGGGACTGCACACATTCATCCACATGGAGCTGTGCAGTCCTTGCGCACGCACCAAGTATAAAATAAGATTCAGGCTCTCCATTGTACAAACCCTCTGCAATCTAATTGGCCAGCTCCATGGAGGCCTGTTGGGGGCAGAGCTCAGTGTTTGAGCCCCCTGCCAACATGCCATGAACCAGTTAGGAGATCTTTATGTGATAACCTCATCATTTCAGCGAGGTGAATTTCTACAACATAAATATGAGGAGTTGTCTGAACAACTGATCAACAACCAGAGGTTGTGGCTTTACTGTAAAGGAGGTAAATGTGGTATCATGATGGAAAGCTTGACAGGGCTCAAAAAAATCTGTGAAAAGTCATTCAAGGCTTCCAGTCTAACCATCCATTTTGTGTCCAAAATGGTTTAATAGTCCGTTAAATCTGTTAGACTTCATGCTTGTTTATATTTCTTAACACAAAAAGTAAGGTATCAAATTTCATTCTAACTCTAATGTACTGGAGATGATGTGCTATCAGTACCAAGCACTGTTGAAAGTGACTCCTGAAACTCACAGTCTGTAATTTTCGACTGAGACCATCTCTGCTCTAAATTGCCAGCTGCGACTTTTAAGGCAGGCTGAGCATGTGCTACTAAATTGTTGTTGTGGCTGACTTTGAAGCAAGGTAATGACACAAACATCACTCAAAATGCAATTATGCCCCACCCCTTTTATTTTTGAGACCCAATGGAGTGTTAAAGTGAATGAAGGGAAATGTAGTGTGAAACCAGCGAGGCTGGGCCGAGCTAATGGAAGCCACAAATGGTTGGACAGGAACCAGCCTGTACATGAGATCACCTCGACCTACCTTTCTTTACTTTTTCCTTCTTTCTTCTTCTTTTAGAAGTCACGTCACGCTGACAGAGAGAGAGAGAGCATGATGGAGTGAGGACTCAGTCAAAGTCAGACAGGAAACAGAGAAGGAGTGAGGCTATTTTACAAGATGACAAGCTCTGTTTATCCGTGCTGTGTGTTCGGGTGAGGTGGTTTGGAAGTGGGAGCATCTATCCCAGGATGTAGTTACAAGGGGGGCATGACTCGAATGAGGATGCTCACCCGAGTCATAGAAGATGCGTGTATAGGAGCGTGTTCAGACTGTGAATGTGTTAGTGCATGTGTGTGTGTATGGTTGTGTGTGTGTCGAGGGACATGTCACAATTAATGTATTTCACTCTCAGGCAATGTTTAAAGTTACAGGTGCAAGCGGCCTTCTCTTACACACCACAAACCCCTGAGTAAGCACTGACAGCTTCAGCTGTTTGCCCCAGAGGGAGTCAGCATGACAGCAAGCCAGATACAGAGAGTGGAGGAGCAGAAAATGCTGGGAAACTGGTTTATACAAAACTGAGAACAACAAGAAAATATAAAGAGACCAGGGAAAAACAATGAGGGGGAAAATATTTAGGGAAAGCGGCACATCTCTGCAGAGAAGCTGGTCTCTGAGAACCACCAAGGGAGAGAAACGGGGAGAAAAGCCTGTATTGTTTTCTCTTTCCTTTGATTTTCTGCCCTCAGCAATAACACCCTCCTTCTGCGCACATACAAAAACAGAAACACACACACACACACGTACACAGAGGCAGAAATACTCAGGGTTTATTCTTCCTGTAACCAAAGATATTTCTTCTCTAGGCTGTGAAAGGAAAAAAAAGGTTTACCCTTCTTGTTCACTCCTTGACGTCTGTTATGTCTTCCAAGGATGGGATGAATGTTTCCTCGAGCTCTGTTAACAGTCAATGCACAAAGCACAGAGGTTTAAATATGTGACATGGACCCTGAGGTCTCTATCCCAGAACAAGGCGCATGTTGTTGCTGTGAAAGTATTTCAAGAATCCTCAATGACTCCTGATCTTCTAGATGGAAAACATTTTATCTCCTCTCTCTAACCCAAACAAGGATTGTGACAAGAATTGAAAAATCTGGGTCCATTTGATAACATCAAGAACTGCAGATTATTTTTTTTATCTATCTATCATCCAACTTTACCCAATCAGAGGCACAGCTCATGTGCCTGCTACCCTTACACCTCAACTTTCCCTCAACTTCCTCAGACCGCCATGACCAGAGGCACTACTGGCTAGCTTTACGCCCTGGGCAAAAACAACCATTGACCATGACCAAGGTTAGGTCAGTCCAGTTTTTCCAATACAGCACCCGACAACGATAGGTTTTGAAACTTTGGTCTATACAAGGTGAGCTGAAGGCCTGCTTAAATAAAAGAATCATTAAAAGCTTTTTTAAAGAGTCAACAGAGGCGGCTGAACAAATATTTAGAGGAAGATTGTTCCGAAAAGTCGCTGCCACCATTTCACAAATACGAATATCCTTTGTCATCAGACTGTCTTGAGGGACAACTTGCAAGCCCTGGTCAGAGAAACTGAGTGACCTACTGGTGAGGTAATGGTGGAGCAGGTCAGAAATTTACTCAGGAGCCTGACTACAGAGCTCTGCCCAAGAATAAGATCATTAAAATGAATTCTGAGTCAAAGAGACTTCCATATAATATACAGCTTGGTTAGAGACCCCACATTACTTCACCTTTAATGAAAATTCTCAGTTTATTCATCTCATACTGCTTATCCTGTCAAGGGTAATGGGTGACTGGAGCCTCCCCCAGCTGTCCAAAGGCGAGAGGCAGGATGGACACTGGACTAGTTGCCAGTCAAACACAGAGACAGACAACCTTTCATGCACACTCTTCACACCTCGAGCAATTCAGAATCAACACTTAACCCGAGGAAAATGTTTTTAGACTGTGGAAGGAGGCCTGAGTACCCAGGGGACCCCAGACATGCACAGGAAAAACATACAAACTCTAAGTTCAAACTGGGGATGTTCTTGCTGTGGGGAAATGGTGCGCCACCATGCAGCTCTGCTTAGTTTAAAGTGAATTATGAAAAAGAAGCAGGTTGATCTGTGAACATAGCCATGAAAGAAATATTTTTTTTGTGAGATCTTGCAGTTTCTCAGGGTTAACCATAATTTTTTATTTTTCCACATGACAGACTCCATATCAACAACCTCCTATTTGTGGACCTCCATAACAGTGGACTCAGGTTTCTTGTGTTTCTCAACGAGAGTATCTCATCTTACACCTCTATAGGTTTCAGAGCAGCATTCATAACCACCTTTGTTCATCCTGAAAGCCAGTCTGACACAGGTCTTTATTTCCACTGCATCCATTCAGCCCATAATTCATCTGATGGGAGCTTGGCTGCTTAAAACAGCAGCAGAAATGTATTGACTATGCTCACCTATAATTCAGATCACTCTGCGCCATACATCATTTGATGCTCGGTCAGAGAAGGTCATCAAAGCTGATGCAAACCAAAGAAATATTCCCAAGCAGCACTCCAGGTTTTCCACAGCAGTCGGTCAGACTCACTCGATTTTTTTTTTTTTTCATCTTCTTCCATCATCAAACCTGAGTTAAACTATGCCAATGGAATCAACCAGTCCAGCTCAGAGGGGTGGTGAGAGTGAGGCTTAAGATAGGACATCACATCAGTAGCAGAAGCCAGGAGGTAACGTCTACAACATGAGGGTGGACAGAGATGTGTGCTATGATAGAAATTTTTGCATTCATTTTTAGACATGTTCGCTGTTGTTGTCATGCTAATTCATTTAGTGTCTGTTTTTATGATTTCAGCTGTTAATTGTCAGATACATCTTTGGGAGCTTTGGGGAATTCCGACAGATATTTAACATGTCTTCTCGGTATCTACCCTAAAGGAAAATACATAAATTGCAGAGAATGTATGTTAATAGACCTTTGCATATTACAGGCCAACAGAACAATAGCATTGACTTGGAAAAGCAGTGGCAGGGTTAGTATTACACCGTGGTTTGATGAACTGTCCTTGTGCCTGGCTCTTGAAAAAATAACATATACACTTTAAGATAAACAAGAATTGTTTGACAGTATTTGGGGACTATTCATCGCTTTTTTAGAAAAAAAATACCTGTCACATATCGGGACATGAATTATGGGTATGGCAGAGAGATTGCAATGTCTGTTATTCTCACCCAAAAACTGATACTGGGCAGAATGATGTATTTAATAAGTTACCTAGGGTAATGTACTCCCTCTATTTAATGCACACAATAACATAGTGGCAACAGTGTGTATGTAAGGCGATTTTTCTTTTTACTTGTTTTTTTTTGTTTTGTACTTGTTTATTTGATAGTATGGGCTTTTTGTTTGTCTTTTGTGTCTGATTTTTTTTGCCTGGTCTTGTTTTCTTGTCTTGTATTTTATTTCATTTTATTGTTAATTGGATGTCTAGAAAAATCTTCAAAACTCAATACATATATCTTATAAAAAAAAAAGATACTTAACATGACTGAAAATTAGGCGCATTAATATTCTGCTAATCAGCGTACAGTAATTCTATGTTACTTATTGGTTCAGGGTGGAGGATGATAGTGTTGTAATCCCTGCACAGCCAGCTGTGAGACAAGGGACAGATGAAGAATAAACAACATAAGCAAAAGAGGAAGAAGACAGTGTCAGACTGAACCCAAAATGGGAGACTGACTCACTTTCAAATTTCAAAGACTTTTTAATGAGGGCAAAGAGATCGACAAAGGCTGAGTCAAAAACACTGGAATGCTGGCCATAAACAAGAAAATAATATACTGATTGGTGGAAACAGGCTAAAGGATGAGACGCACTGGCGCAGGGTAACTTAGGAATGAAATATACTCAGGATTCGAGGTGAACAAGTCACAGGTGAGACGACAGGTGGGGGATATATCGCGGGTGGTTGCACTTGAGATGTATGACTGTAACGCGACCATTGAGTGTAATTTTGATATCTAATTCTCTAATTAGTTTTACTTTTTTCACTCTGTATTGGTGCTCCTCTCACAGCATGCCGCCCATCCAGAAAACTCTCCTGTGCATCTGTCTTTTTCCATTTCGAGAAGGGGGAAATAAAGGCACTTGGCACATCTTGTCAGTTACGGTGTGTGTGTGCAGTTGTTGGGCTTGTTTTATGAAGTGTAGATGCTTATTTGGGCTTGCTTTGTTGCCATCCTCACCTAGCTCTCCTCAACAATGAGAAGAAAACTCAACAACGTGTACTTAAGTTTCAGTTTCATTTTCATAGCAGCTGGGTTCTGCGATATTGGCTTAGAGTTTGTGGACACTGTAGCATGTGCAGAAAATGAAGAACGGCAGCAAGGTAGAGAATGAAAGCTGAACAGAGAGCAAGATAAAGAAATGATCAGTGGACATTAACTTGGCGACATATATACTGGTGATTCCACTGTTGTTAATTGAAGAGGTTGCTTGGTGGTTGCATAGTTACACACTTACTAATCTTGTTGTATTTAAGTACTCTACCAAAAAACAGATGAACTCCAAATCTGAGGATTCATCAGACTCATCAGTCTCCTTCAGTTTCCAATGAATACGAAATCATAAAAATCAAAAGAAACTAAAAGAACCACAACCCAAAGTATAAAAGTGAAAGTCTACAACGACCTCCTCAGTGCGGCTAAAAGAGCCCCCGCAGATGTCTGTGAGCACCATTTGAAGACTTTGTCTGTCTCATGAAGGCCTGGTAGACCTCTGAGAGAAGCAGGGCATGAGGACAGAAACGTGTGCTTCTGAATGCCAATCAGAGTCTCAGGAGACACCTGATCCCCCCCAATCCTTCCTTCCTCCTCTTCTTGTCTCTGCCTTTTTTCTTTGTCAGGAGGAAGTGAGAGCTCAGGGCTACACGTGTTCAGGAGATGTGAGGGAATTGGAGAGAACATCAAGGTTAAGAAGAGAGGTGCATGAAAAACCCCAGGCATCTCCGCTACCTGTGTAAGTATTTATGTCTGAGAGTCTCAGGGGAGGAGCCAGTAATTTGCATACACAGGTGTGTGCATCAGAGTGAGTGTGAAACACTTTGTGTGTGAGGTTTTTAAATGCTATCTTTTAATGTTTATTTTCTGACCTTTGACATGTTTTTTTAGTGTCTAATGTAAAGAATGTTTATTTGCCTTGTTGCCAAGTGTGCTATATATTAAATCCCCTTGCCTCTCCTTGTACTTGTACGGACATATTTTTGTGTTGATTTATTTATGAGCTCTCTAGAGTACGTGTGTATCCAAGGATTAATGCAGCTATGTTTTTGAAAGTAATCTCACAGCGTACATAGGTTCATAATATTGTTTAGTTATATTAAATAAACCTGAAAACATACTGCGGAAGACTGAACAACAGATGGTAAAAAACAGCCTCTCTATCTGAGTGCATTAAATAGAAAATACACACACCTGATCAAAATCTCAGGTAAAGTTGTCTACTTTTTGCACAGTTGGATCTTAAAAAAGTTTGACGTAGATTTTACAATACGAAATGAAGAAATTGAAGTGAGACAAAAAAAACAGCAGGCAAATTATTGAAAAAAAAAACAAGTAAAAAAGTCCGTTTATCAGCTGATCAAAAGTTTAAGACCACAACCTTTCAACAACAAAATTTGCACAAAAAATAGGATTCAACATTATTTTATATCAGATATTCACACTTTTATGACCTCCTGCAAATTTCTGAAGTGATCAACAAGAAGGGTGGAGTTATTGGTTTCTTTATTTCTTTTTATAGGGGATTGGCAGTTCTTCTTTTTTTTCCTAGCTATAGTATGAAACTCCTGATCTACTGATGAACAGACTATATCAGTTGAATTGTTGTTTGCAATAAATTGCTTACCAAATGTTACTTTTTTCCTTGTCTCACTCCCATTTCTTCTTTATGAATTGTGAAACTCCACTTGGAACCGTGTTAAGATCCATCATTAAAATGTAAATTTGTGCATGTTTTTTTAAACTAGTCTTAAGATTTTGATCAGGTGTGTAGTTTTGATGAACATGTGCATTTCAACATGAACATGATTAAGACGTGCATTTTTACCCAAAAGCAGAAGCACAGTTAAATCTGTTTTAACACACAGCATTTATTCAGGGCATCATGCAAATGTCCTATCTGTTGTGCGACAGTCTATACAGACATGAAGCCTTCACTATGAAGACATTAAATATTACAGGATGAAGAGTTGGGGCACCATATGATTCATACATTATCTATCCATGCAAGCTGTGTGAAGCCTGCTTGTCTGCCAGGAACTCTCCGTGTATGTTTCATGAAGATGATGATATGATGATACAACAGCTGTGTTCGGCTGAATAATTTTAACCAGCTTCCAAACTTTCCCCGCTGTGATGTAAAACCCTTTGATGTCTCTGTGGGTGCAGGGGGTGATGGGATGATGTGAGGCTGCTGCATCTTCATTTGTTCTCTGTTGGCCTCATACCTCTTTTATTGTCTTTACTTTTTAGGAGTTGTTTTTTAAAAAATAAAAAATGTCCAGGTGCACCAACTATTTATGCAAATTTCTGTTTTATTCATCTAAAATCCTGTAAATAATTCAATAACAGCACAGGTTTGTTTACTTAGGACACTCGGGACAATGCTACTGCTGCTTTGCACCAAAGATCTGGTCCAAAATTCAAGTAAAAACAAATAGAAATGTTATTTTAAGAATATATTTGAGTTGACTTAGATCATGTTTTTTTCAAGCCTTGGAAAAACTTCATTTATTAATGCCTTTGTTCCAGCTTGTGTATGAGCTCTGTTAATTCTTCATTGTTGACCTCTCTGAGGGTTTGGCTTTCTCCTGTCAAAGAGAAGTGAGGCTGTGGATGCTACAGCCTATTATTAACATACAGTCCATATTAGGGCCACTTGAAGAAATTGGAAAAAGAAAACAGTAAAAAACTATGGAATTTTTGTGAAAAAACTTGACATTTTTGAGTTTATAAAGTTACAAATTTACGACTCAATATTCAAAGTTATTTTGAGCTATATGTCTAAGAAATGTAGTTTGAAACACAGGTGATCGCTTGCATGTGAAATGATTTTGACAACACTACACATCTCCTGGGTGGAGTTTTCAATATTTCTGCCATGTTTTTTCAGTATTTCAATTTGCAGACGGTCCCTGTCCATTCGAGTAGCAGCTAGCTCTGTGTAGCAGCCAATGCAAGTTCCCCAGTGCAGAGGGTGACTTGTTTTAAGGAAAATGGGATTTTAGCTCGCAGTCTACCTTGCTGTGGTTGCAGAGAGGCATCAGTTTTGCAAAAGCAATGTTCTGCTGATGAGTTACTGTACAGGTAAAGCCAAATCTGTGAATATCTATAAACCCTTAAATTTTCGAGTTTGTCAAGTTTTGAATTTGCAACTTCATCACTTAAAAATTTTGAGTTTTCTTTCTCATGTTTTTTGTTTGTTTGCTTCTTAAAGTGGCCCTATGCCTTGCTTCATCATAACCATTATGCTGGATACTTATATCCTGCTTTACTTTCCTCCTCAAAGTGATCATATCTCATGGTGAACATCCTGAACACACATGTGCACACAAATAGACTGGCAAAGCTAACTGCACAAAATTCAGCTTGGATGACATAATTTCAAGCAACATATAATATTCAAAATTCCTCAAGTCCTAGAACGAATGTGGTTAACCAATGGATATTCATTTCTGAACCTTGTGAAACAGTAAAATGGTCTCCTCTTCCTTCTTTGGAACAAAAGTCTGTTTAAACCATGGAAGCCCAACTTCTCCTGCCAGACAGACTCAAACGCATGCACTGGTCCCAGCTGTCACTCTGCAGCCATGTGTAACAGAGACAAACAAACAAGCGGGGGCTGCTGTGTCTCTGAACGCAGCCCATCGATCATAACACAGCAGCACACATTTCCTGGAAGAGGAAGACAAGATGATGCAGAGAACAGTGGAGCCAGAGCATGTGTGTATCTATGTGTGTCTGTGTGTGTGTGTGTGTGTGTGTGTGTGTGTGTGTGTGTGTGTGTGTGTAGTAGAGGAGTTGAAGACATTCCAGGGACCAAGACTCTCTCTGAGGTACCATTCAGACATCTGCCACCTCCCAACACTTCCTCCAGCCTGTGGTCAGAGTTCTCGTTCCTGCACCCACCACATCCGGTAAGTGGTGCAGGAGCGTAGAAGAGGAAATGGATAAGAAAAGGAGGGTCCATGGAAATGGTCGCTGATGAATTTAAAAAAAAAACAGTCAATAAGAAAGAGAGGCACAGGAGATTAAAGGAGGTAAACAATGCAGGAGAGTGGTAGCGGGAGGGGAACAGTGGGATTAGAATTCCTGGGATAAACCTTTTCTTCTTCACATCCAGAGGCTAACTTCACTCCCTGACTCCCTCCTCTGCTTCTCCTCCCACTCATCACGCCCCTCCAGGCTGTCTTTACTCTCATCACCCCGCCCTCCGGCACAGAGAAAAGTTCAATCTTTGCATTTTCATTGTGGTTGCCCACACCAACCCCGCACCTCATGAAAGTTTCATCTCTCCCTCCTTTCCTCCCCCCTCTTATCCACTCTCTCTCTTCTTAGCCTCTCGTCACTTTGCACCCACAGATGGATCCAGCTCCCCAGGTAAGGAATGATGATGAGAAAATACGAGGCAACCAGCAGAGCTTTGCCTTGTTGAGCTGTATGCTGCTCTGCCTGGGGGTGAGCGAAAACAGCCTGCATGCCTTCATATCTATGCCACGTAGCCCTGAGCAAAGGATGCAGCTGGTCTAAAGAGAGGCCTTTTTGCTTCACTGGTACAAAGACTATGAGGGGAAAAAGCCCACGGTGGATGGTGTATGGTGAATCTGATGTCTCATTGAGAGACATGGCTAAAATACCTGATATGACAATGTAGATCAGCTCTCTCTCCAAACCCCAGCTGCACACACACACACACACTCACGACATGTAACATTTATTCATACTCACATTATCACAAAATAAACACTGGCATGCCAAGAACTGGCCCAGGTTATGGTTTGCCAGAGAGAGGCTATAAAAAGACACCAGAAGCATGGCAGGCATTCACATTACATAAAAATGGGTCACAAAGGTGAATACTTCAGAATGCATGACTATCTGGAAGCTTGACAGGAAAATGTTTTAACTCTGCCACTTTTTCAGGTTCTTACTGGTGAAAAGCAGTGCCTCAGGCAAAACGTAGGTTCATTTTGATGTCCCAGCAGAAAAAACCTGAACCCAGTGGTTATCACACTGTTGCCAATTGTGAGATTTGAGGTCACTGTAAGGTGGCCACGCACACAATACTCCTATTGTTAATCACAACAAGAAAATTCAAATTTGATTAGCACTTAATTAGACTGCAAAAACAACATTTCAAGTTTAAGATTAATTTAGCTTTTGCAGGGAGGTGAAGAAATACTGAAGTGTCTTGCAAAGTGATGACCAAATGAAGCAAACAGGGCAAAGTGTACCTTGTTTTTACGATCTGCGGAGGATTGTGACCAACTCAAATTCAGCTAACAGTTTTTAATACCCAGTTGGACATAAACATTTGTTTTAAAAAAATATATGTTGTTTTCAACATTCATAAACTGGCCATTTTTTTTTTTTTTTTGATTCGCCTTGAATTCTGTTACTGTTAAATACCATGCACCTGTTCTTATGGGCAGTTATATTTTTCTGGGACAAAAACTCCATTTCCCATGAGCACTATCACCCTCTGTCATACAGGCACAACACTTGCCAATGTGTGGATTTGTTTTGGAAGGAAATGAATGGATCGAACTTCTACTGGATTGGAAGTGACGAGGTAATGAATTGATTTGTAGAAGTGCAGTGCTATCATTTGAAACCTGATACAAATCAAACTTTATGAACTTAGTTTGTAATGTAGTTTAGTGCCTGGAAGTTGAACATACTGTGTTTAGTGTAAGTCATAGCCTGCTTCTCTGGAACATTTTTATAATGTGTAACGTGGTTTCAAATCCTAGGTTACATCCTACCAGTATTCATCTACCAACTCCATCCTCACCAAGCAGAGCAAATGTAACTTGGCTCTTCATTTTGTTGATAGACTCTCAGGTTTGAACAGACCTCTGCAGTATAACTACTGCATGTGGGTTGGAATGAACATAACCACAAACAGCTTAACCCATGTTTAAGCCTTTAGCCTTTGCTCCATCTTTCTCCTGTTTAGCTTCCTTCTGCTTTGATGTCCTTTTTCTTTTTGACAGTCCAGATCCAGAGCCCAATATTTAGAAACAGGCAGGTTGGTGCTGACAATCTCATTTTTTACTGTGGATTAAGAACGGGCAAACATATAAAAGTGACACTATCTCAATACCACTTTCAAAATCCCCACAAGACCTTCAAATATAATGATTGATACCAGGTTTCCCACAGGCTGTAAAAAACATGAGTGCAGTCTGAGTGTTGTCATAGCCACTGGCAGTGAGGTGAAGCTAAGGCAGGCTTTTAGTCCCTGAAAAACAGCTTCAACTAATCCACCTGTCAGTCAATTCAGCTGGGCACCATTATGCAACTTTATGTGTAACTCTTAGTCATGTTGTACTTTAACATGTGTGTAGTAAAAATTCCAACCGTTGTAAGAGTGTTTAAGACTACAGAACTGGGCCATGTAGACCAGGTCCTTTTTCTGAACCAGGCTGTTATCATGTTTGCAGCCAGTTTCCAGTGGACACTTAAGAGACACGCATTTTCTTTTTTTGTACATTTTCCTCTGATTAATTTCAACTCCAGAGGTTGCTTCTTTGGCTTTTCACGTATGAGTATACTGTATGTATCAGGTGCTAACATTTGCCATGTACATTTGATCAAGGTAATGATGTTGCAAATTTCAAATATTTATAAGGAAACCTCTGTTTGCTGTTTGTTCTTGGTGAAATTACAGTGGTGTTGTACACTGAATATTGAGCCACCTGTCCTGATGAGAGAAAGAGCTGAACTATTGTGGTTTTTGATGATATTTTTGAATCCCTGGAAGGTGTTGTGTGATGCACTTGGGACCTGAAGTCACTTTGGATCAAGCAGAATGAGCTAGGATTCTGTCACACAAATATTCCCAGAGAGATTGTATTGTTCTTCTTTACGTTAGTCTCCTTGAGCCAACTGATGGCAAATGTCAATATGTTGCTTTTACCAGGAGTCAGAGACAGGAAGAGGAAGAGGGCGGATAAACATCACTTACTAAATACCAAATTACTGTGGGCTGCCAGAATTTAGGTGGGAACGCTGCTATCATATATCAGGGTGACAGCTGAGTTTCTCCATGTTGAAACATGCGCCACTGCTCATAATGAATCTTAAATGCCAATGCCTACTGGCGTTACGGACTTCACTCCTGCCTGCCTTTCCATTTCTGTGCTCACTTTTGCTCACATCCTTTCCAGCAGCTTCCAGTTCTAGATTTCCATCCCTTTCCCTTAAATTCTGGTTCAGTTCAGCGCATCAGACTGCTATCATCAGACATCCTGTGTGACAGCAAGGTGAAGATCTCTGAGTACACTTTTAACTCTGTCTCGTTCTCACTCTCTTTTCACACCTTCTCTTTCACCTTATATGTTTTCTCTGGTCTTATGTATGAGGTACTTAAAATAACCATCATCAAATAACTCCTCTCGACATTGCTCCACTCTATTTATTTCTTGTATAGACTCAAAGGCTGGATGCTTGTCTTTCAAATCTCTGCATGAAGATGTGAGGAGGTGAAAGATGAGAGAGTTAGTGCAATTCAAAGTTCCAGGAGGGAGAATTTATTTTTCATTTAAAGCAAGAATCATGCTTTCACAAACTTTTATATGAAATAAACACAAAATTAAACAAGATTATGCATTTGTTTCTGGGTGTTGCCGATGACAACAACCAAAGTTTTTTAGTTTTTTAGTTTTTTTGAGGTTTTTAGATGACAAAATGATAAAATGGCCAGAAAATGTCCTGTCTAAATCGTCTTTTTCTTTAACGGCAACACTAAAGAGAAACAAGAATCTAACTTTTGAAGCTCAGGGAGGAAATAACTACTATGTACTGCAACATTGAGTTTTATAAGTTATCATTTAGACCTGAACAAAATGTATGAATGCACCAGCTATACTCAACATTATATGCAGTTTTCCCAACATTGTCTAGACAGATTTATTCTGAGGGTGGATCCATCCACAGTCAGACCATACAAAACCACATTCTGCACATGACACACTTTTGTATGGGTCCACAATAAAAGAAACCTGATGCTAAAATGGTCTGCCAACAGTCCTGTATGGAGCACTATGGAATAAAAACACTCTCTCTGTTGGGTGACTGAAATCCTGCATCAGGCAAGAATGAGTCAACATCACTATTTCAAACTGCAGAAACTGGTCTACTTTATATGCAATGTTATGAAAAGACAAGAAGATGGGACTCAGTCGTCAACGTGCTCTGGCCCAACTGTAATGAAAAATGCTTTTGGCATTAAATTAAACGAGCATATATGTCCCATATATAGTGTTTTTATTTCAGTTTCTGTTTATTTTGTATTCTTTCCAGTTAAATGCAAACCACCAAATTTGGTTCTCTACTTACACTTTTAAAAGTCTCCCAACTTTTTTGGAATATTCATGAAATAAAAAGAGTGATTTCAACTAGTTGCAGATTTTCAAATCAGAGCCTCACCACCTACATTACCTGCAATCTATCTATCAGTCCCTTCAGGAGAACTTCTGACCCAAGCAATGATACAAAACAGGTGTCTAGAAAAAAGTTATAATGTAGTTAAAGGTAGGGTCTGCAAGATTTTCTTAGAAAATACAATTTCAATTTTTACAGGAATAATCCTGCTCAGTCATCATCTTTCGTCCTTTATACCTGCATGGCAGTGTTTGTATGCCTCAGCTCCCTCCTCTGCCTGTTTGTTGATGTTTTGTTTGTCTCTGAAGTTGCTGGGTGGACAGTAGGTGAGGTGACCCCAGCCAATCACTGTGTGCCAAGTGCACAAGTGTCCTTGCATGTTGATGATCGTGAGTGGGAGGAGCTACCCTAAGCAACTATAATGGCAGCCACAACATGCAGAGAAAGAATGATTTAATATTTGCAGAATACCTCATTAACCCGTAGGAAGTCAGGTGTATGGCTCATGAGTCTCCCCCATGTGATGCTCCAGGTGTTTGCTGGGCTGGTGAGTGCATTCTCGTAGCTATAGTCTGAGGCAGTGGGCATGTGCTGCCACTGGCACTGAGCCAAGGAGGAGGAGCCCAGTTTGGATGCTGTATTTACAAACAGGAACAAAAATTTCTGCAGACCCCACCTTTAAAAATAGTAAAAGTCCAGTGAGCAGTGGTCCCCAGCTGATGACCCCACATCTGTCCAAATGGCGCTGTAGGAGGTGCATGAGGCTTCTTTGTTCCTTTCTGCAGGCTCTAACATTCATTTTTACAACCAATGAGATGAATTCAAAAACTTTAACACAGGCAGAAAATTGGATGTTGGAGTCAAAGAGCGCCACACATCTCAAAAACACATTTTAATGTTGCTTCTCAACGCAACTTTACCCTTAATTTTCCCCATCATTGCTCCTTGATATCAGTCAGATATTTGATATCTAGTACATATCAGGCTACAACATTATCTGATATATTCCATATTTATTATTTGGCTATTTGTTGTAATTCAGTGTTGGGTAAAAAGATAATGCAGCCCTCAAGCAAACATAGAGAGTGAGCCTCGTCACAGTTCATATATTTTGTGGACACATTTAGAGTGGTTGTGTTTCCAGCTTACTGTATATGACATGGAGCCTTTTAATCCAAGCAAAAAGCTGACAGCACGTAAAAAAAAGGTAGAGAGTCTTGATTTTGGGGAGGGTAGGTATGAAATTACCCCTCCTCCTTACAAATAATTGTAAGTCTTTTCCTTTTAGGTGCCCCCTGTTTGGATAATGCTTATTTCCTTATTAATAAAGTAGACTTGCAGACAGCAGGTATAAAGAGTTTACTTAGTCTGTTGTGTAAGTCTTGTTCTTTTTCATCAGCAGCCAATCCATCCAGTGGAACATCATCAGTGACGGCAGCTTCTCACATTCACTGTCTCCTCCACGCTAAATTTATGTCTGCTGACTCAATCTGTTCCTCACACTTTTTTTTCTGTGCAATAATCTGAAGGTGTGTTGCATCAAACTTCACTTCCATATGGCCAGCGCGGATACTGAGATATTTCCAGAAATTCTTGCACAACTCAACCAAAGCTCTTTGTAATCAAATGCTGTTGCCTGAGGCAGAAGAAGGGGGAGGTGAATCAAAAAAGCTCCAGTTCCCGATCATTTCAGCCCTCATTTAAAGCAGATATTGATAGGCAATGATGTGTGTGTGTCAATTTAACTGGTACTCTGTCTCCCTGTGGCCAGACTGGGAGGCACCCACAGTGAGGAAGTGGAGGAAGGGGAGGAAGATTTGAGTGAAGCGTGGTCGACAGAAGGTTTCAAGACATTGATTAGGATACAGTGAGAAATGCAGCAGCTGTGAAATGGATGCAGACATGGATACAGAGGAACTGAAACTGTGAGAGACTAAAAGAGAGAAACAGAAGGAAAGGGAGGAAAATGTGTTTGAGTAACAGAATAGGTGAGTCTGGGAGAAATGAAGAGGAGGAAGATAGCTGGGGTGAGATGAGATGAGTCTGTCTGGGCTGGGGGAAGATGGATTAGTGTGTCTGCAGCTACCTGTGCGGGGGTCAGTGTTAAACGGCCGGGGCCCCAGATAAGGGCTTGGCAATAGCTTGAGTGCGGGCAAGCATTGACTGGTTAGCCCATTGATTTAGCTGGAAGAGAGTACAGAGCGATGAGCAGAGTTCAGACCTGTACAGCTGTTCATCAATGTGTCAGAGCCTGGAGCACCCGCTGGGGCCTGTTTCTACGTCTGTATATGACACTGAGGAGACTCCATCAGCCCAACACAGGGTCGTCTGACCTTTCAAAACTCTCCCTGAACCTTGTGTAAACTGTTCTAGCTCTGTATGCTTACTGCAAGCATAATCTCTGAACTTCTCCATCGTCCTTCAGGAGAAATTTGCCATGGACAAAGTGCAGTGCTGTTCATAATTAATACAGTCAATACATTTATCATACAAACCACATGAAAACAAAAACACTGTCAAAATTTGAAAGAAAAAAAACAAAAACAAGAACATGTCACTGTGGCATTCCCATGGAACAATAACATAGCAATTTATACAATAAAACACCAAAGTGTTAGTATGTAGGAGTAAGACAACCCTCATACTGGAGCTTTATGTTATAGCAGGTAGTTTGTTGGGTAGTAAGATGGAAGTCGGAATGAAGGAAAGTTTGAAGCGATTTCTTTTAAATCTTGCTCTAAAACATGTTCCGACTGTTTCCATAAAAGTAAAACTAGAAGGGCTTGGTCTGCATCACTGAGACAAAAAAAATAAAATAAAATAAAAAAAGCTGCTTTAAAAACACAATTTTAAATAGCTCCTTATTGTCATGAAACTATCTGGAATATTAATTCTAAAACCATCTTCATGCCCCACCAATGCATAAATATCTAAGACTTTGTATGAATGTTTAAGTTGAAGTATATTCGATAATGTATATTCAATAATGTAGAGATTTTCAACTATGTGAACCATTGGGAGCCTATTTCTGTCAGCAAAAAAGGGGTGGTGCATGAAGAAATGTTTCTGTAAGTTAAGAACTGGGTTATAGTTACATTTTACAATGACTGACAGCTGCTGTTGGTGTGTAGTTTTTATCAGATATAAAAGGGAAAGAGAGCCAAAAAGAGATTAGAATTTTGAAAGAAAAAAATGTATGTATTTTTTGCTTTTTTGTTAGCCACTCAAAATTCTCTACTGTGCAGACTCTTGATGCACAATGGCAAAAAGAGGAGCCAAAATTTTCATTCTACGTACACTCCATGGTCCAACGTGAGTGCCTCATGCAGATATTTGCTAATAAGAGCTCCAGATTCCAATCCATAAACAAAAATAACTTTGCAAAACATTGTGAATACAGTTTACTTAATTTAGTGCTGAATCTCATTTGGATGAAATGCCAAAGATAAAGTATGAAGAACTGTTCGAAGATTCAACACAGTGCATGTAGTGAAAGGAAGCAAACAAAGTAAACTCCGGTTCTGTTGTTCCTCGTTCTTCTGAGTGCTGTTCTGACATTTGTTTTGAGGGTGCTGATGTTGGTGCGGGGCTGCTGGTGGGAGGTGGATGCTGAGAGAGGAACGGCCCAGGGTAGGATGTCTATAATTACATATTGATTTCTTGGGGGCCGCTGTTCAGCCAGCGCAGTGAATGTGTGGAATAAATCACTCGGCCTCTATGATAGCTAAGTATTTATTCTTTTTAATTCTGTTTATGGTGATCTTGATTCATTCCCTTCAACCCTGTTCATGCCTCAGTGCTGCTGCCCCCTTCATGTCGGAGGGAGGTCACGGTACATGGCACTGTGTACGAGTGTGTTTAAGTGTGTGTTCGTATTGGCCGGGGACTATTTCAATGTACCTGTGAAATTTAATACCCTTGAAATATGGGACAGCAGTACTTCACATTAGAAACTGACATAATAACGAGCATTACTCTCAACTCTGCATACGAGGCTACTGCAAATGAATGAACAGTTTTTTAAATTTTTTTATTGAAAATGCTTTCTGAACATCTGAAGCTTAGTTAGTCCACAGTTTAATGAGTACAGATGCATATTCAACAAAATTCTACACCCATTGGTTCTTGTTGAAATCACTTCTGTCAAGAAACAAGAAAAACATCCTGTCCCTCAGTTATATTTTGTAAAAAGGAGCATGTCTATGTGCTATTCTTCTCTTAATGATTCATAAAAAGCCCCTAATAATAAGTCTTGTTAACTGAATTATCTTCCTCTAAGAAAAGCTGAACAATAAAGTCACTGGTAGGCCGCCACTACTTCTAACACTGTGATGTCAATTTTTTTTACCTCTACCTCTCTACTTTTACTATTGAGATTAATGAGAGTAATAAGGGAGAGGTTACCCTCAACGCGGAGCAAAATGTAAACCGTCCAAGGAAATGAGAATGGAGCTAAGATGATGGTATCTGTAATGCATGTACAGTCAGGGTTGGGGGTATCTAGTGATTACACACAGATCTACGCTTTGAAAATTCTGTCTCATTAATACACAGCTGATAAAACTGCTCACAGTCACATCTCCTGCTTCTGTCATTCACACCAGTATATGACTTTTTTTATCCATACAGATCAACGTTAATGTGTATTTCAGGACACAATATAGGTGTTTCATGTTTATTAGAGGAGGTGAGCGGATATGAAATGATCTGTCAGTCTATTTTTCATGTTCTGTCTTTTTACAGCATAAACAGCACAATCTGATCTGTATCTTCATGCACAACATGAAATAATGCACTATCTACGTCTCCACATGCTCAGAAGAGGAGCAGCTGTGCATTAAAGATTTTTAACATGAGTCTCTATGAAGTGAATTATTATATTTTGTTGTTTTTTTCTCATTGTGAACGGAGGCAACAATTTTCCTTTTCATTCAAGAAAAACTAAATGAAACTTAGTTTTGTAAGAAGATATCACTCTTTTCTGTAATGGCCTCTTCTTCTGAACCACTTGGTCACATGATCACAGTTCTCCCTCTCTTTTCCCTTTACAGATTATTATCATTTTTGGAGGCTAATGAGGGTGAACGAGGCTCACTGATAATTAGCATATAAAGCTTGAAAGAGAGATCTCATCACAAGTGATCACTGAAGAAACATTGTGAAAAACAAGCCCACAAATGAGGCGGTTTACAGTCAGCTTGTCGTTCGGCTGTGCTGGTTTTTCAACTTAGTATGTAATAGTATCTAAGCTATCGCCTCCCACTGTCACCACTAATTCATTGTTGTGCTAAAAACATTATTCAGGTTGAAAACTTCTGAACATCAGATACGGTGAATTTGATTTTGAATAACTGGTTGAAAAAGTAGCTTACAGTAACAGTGTTTATTGTATCCATAGAAAAAAATAAGGTGTCATCTTTGTTGTTGATTAGCTCGAATGCAGGGCGAGCATCATGGGTTGTAGAGGACACTTTTATAGCCTGTGTGTTGTTAAAGGAGGTAAAGAAGAAATATGAGTTGGATTGTATTGATCCCTTAGGGGAGATACCCCAGCAAGAATCTCATATAGATAAAATACAGTATATACAACATATTTACAGATCATATTAAAGATTAATGACATGTGGCCGGTAAAGGATTTCCAGCTAAAGCAACAACATACAGATTCAGCTGCAGATATTTTACAGTGGGCTGCAGGAGCATGCATGGTGTGCAGTGTGCAGATGTTTATCTCACCGTTAAAGCCCCGCTGCGGTCTCTGTGATGACAGCTGTGCAGGGTGAGAGATGAGGTGGGGGTGAACAAATGCTTCTTTGGCTTTTCATTGCTCTTCAAAGTGACAATTTCATTTTAGCTGACTCTTTCAATACTCGAAAGCCACAACATGAGGCTGTGAGGGAGCAGAGCTGGTGGAGAGTGACGGTACAGATTTGTTTTTAGATTTTAAGTGATTGATTTAGTAACTGAATGACACTGCATAAATACAGTTAGTTACCAGGAAAAGTAATTATTGGGTTACTTTTTTGAAAAACCTTCAAATATGTCGAAGAATTGTAGTCTGCTAACTTTGGGGCTAATCCTCGTACATATACAGACGCATATTACTTGTACAGCAAGTAAAGTTGAAGTAGTGCCTGTACTTCCATCTCAAAAATGCCAGTTTCAACACAATGCATAGTAACATGCAACATGCATGCACTGTCTATAACAGCATCAGCATTGAAATGTTTGAAATGGTAATTAATAATAATTAAAAAAAAACTAGTAACACTGTTATTTTTACTGCCATTAGTTCCAGGTCTGTCTACAAATGTGTGTTCTCAAAGCTGCACCAGGGAACTTTTTTTAATGTTAGCAAAGGAAGGGAAAGGGATGGTTATCACAAAGGGGTTGAAAGAAATCACAAAATCAGAGAAAAAAAACACCTAATTCTGCTTCTTTTTTAAACAAGTATCATATTTCAATTGAAAATGTTTTGTGTGTTTATATGTTTATCAACCTATCTAACTTAACCCTAAAGCTAAAAAATGTCCATTGGAATTTGTCGGGCACTAAATTGTAAAATAACCATTGTTTACATCTCAAAGAAAACCCATAAGATGGATTTAACCTCTTCTTTTATTTCTCTTTGTTACCTTGATATGATACACTGCATCAGTTTTCTAGATTTTATTCTGAATGAGCACAATTGTATAGGGTCTGAAACAAATATAATCAAGTGGTGTCTCAGTTATAACTTTTAGATGTTGAAACTGAACTGTATGAGGACTTGTTGCATATTTAGACTAAAGTAAGTGTATCATTTATAATAATAGTGATAATAAAAACTTTGTATTGATGTTGCATCTTTAAATCAAATTTCTTACAAAGAGTTTGGAAAGTTAAAAAGAGCAAAGAATCAGGGAGATAACAAGAAATATTTAGCTGAAGGAGATGAGCGGTGAGTGGGTGTGATATTGTCAAGACATTGAGATAAAAATATTCAAAACAATAAATGGGTCTGATGACATCATGACAGGAAAAAAGGATAGGGTTGTGAGTGAGTGAGATAAATATTAAAAATAAAACAGAAATAAAAAATAATAAAAAGAAGAAGGATTAGTCTATTGTCTTCATCCATGACATTTAAAATGCATTCGATCTCAAGTCGTGTTTCGACAGTTCACTTCAGTCTCCAGATTTATCATGAACCTCAGGTTATAATCCAGCAGTTTTCATCAACATTAAGAGCTCCAGTGAATTTCTGCTTTCCTCCCCCCAACAGCATATCCCTAAGAAATCTATTGAAATCTCTGCTCAAAGTCGATCAGATACCTCCCCCTCCTCCCACACTTCTTACAAATTATCTTCAGAAGCCCCTCCCCCAACCTATGGGCGTGCATTTCATCTCCAACAGCTAATTAATAAGAAACAGCATGGTGGAATTTGAAGTGTCTGAGGCCCGAGGGTAAGTCAGCCTCAATCGTGGACGCAATTTTTATCACCAGCATGGTGCGCCACTTTCCCCGGGGGACGGAGGTTGGAGGGCAGCGCATGAACGCTACATGTTGCAACTCAGCTGGAATCATGTCGTGTTTGCTCAAAGCTACTTTGTTTACCATTTGCAGAGCCAGTGTTTCAATAAAACCCTTTTTTTCCAGTTGAACAGAAAGTTAGTGGTCTGTGAGAAGATATCTGCTGGGCCCAGCAGAAAGTGTAGTAGATCACAATCCCACCCCCATATACTGTATCTTCCGGAGTCATGAGTAGCATGTAAAGAGAGATATTAGCATGAAGAGAAAACACATGAAACAGCCAGTATGTCATAGCAATTCGCCATCATTTTTCCTTTTTTCCATGACAGCTCTGGCTGCACTCAGGGCAGCGTTTTGTCATTATTTCAGAACCTGAATTTGATCAAGATGGAGGCACAATGAGAGGCACCATTAATATGATTTATAGTTGCCATCACAGTTGCTGTGGCAACCCAACTTTCAATACTCCATATACTCAGTACCTCTGTGAAAGCTGCTTGGGTCTCCACTGCCTGCCCACTAATGCACATCAGAGTCCTCGCGCATACAGAATGTATGTTGAAAAACAGAGACTGTATTAACTCTGACCTGCACAAACACAGACACACACACACACACACAAACACATATAGACAGGATTGCTTCATGAAAGCAGCACAGTGCCATGGAGGCCAGGGTGCTTGTGTAACACTCCATTTGACACATTCAGCGTGCAGTTTGAGCTAAAAGCATTGCACTCAAAAATGGACTGAATTCATTTGCACTGAAATAAAAGAAGAAAAACATTCCAATAACCCGCTGAACGCTGCTCGTTTTCTCCTCCCCGTCAACCGTTCAGTCGCTGCACGGCCAGAATGAGTTATAGCTGAAGGGAAAAAAAGGAGACAAATCCAATCCACCGGAGCTGTCATTGTGCCTGATGAGTATAATAGCACCTCAACTCATCCCTCAAACTCTCACTTGCTGTTTTTTTTTTTCCAGGCTCAGCCAAAGCAGCTCATCGCTGTGTTGCTGCTGTAGTGACCATCAAAGTGTAGGTGAGGCTTCACTCATGTCTGGTAGCTTTCAGCTGGAGGTTTAGCAGTCATCCCTGTCGGTGTTTATCAACCTCATCACACAACACAGCGCAGTCAACAACACAACAATTCACACATGACGAATAGAGAGATCCAAAGTGGATCGAACGTGTAATCTGCAGGAGAGGAGGAAGCTGACTGTGAGTGTCTCGGTGAGGAATGAGAGACTATCACGCTTTATGACGGATATCCTATCAGAGAGGAGGCAGAGCTGGCAGCTGCTTAGAGGCATTACATGTTCCATCGAAAGCGATGCCTGATCGACACCGCAGTAAACAAAAGGACTTTCCCTGAGCTAAGTTGCTCCCAGTGCCTGTCATACTTCAGCTTCTATGAACTTTTCAAACTTTAGAAAAAAAACCTTTGAGTTAGAGAAGTCCAATTGAAGACAACTTTTTAGGGAAAGGGAAAAGTTTATCCCAACATCAGCAAAGTCAATGTGTTTGTTCACGGTTGCTGTATCCTCAAGAAATCCAATTAAAACTGTGTATCTAAAACACTATTACAGTTTATTGTTACTGTAAAGCAGCAAACACTTGAAAATGAACTCATCCATGACCTCCTGCATTCAATTGCACGGGTCAGCTTCTTGTTCAGGAGACTTTACAGGTTTCCTCATTTAATGCATCAGAGCAGTGAGACTGTTAAGTTTCATTGCTCTGCTGCTAACCATGGTAATGCTGTTTGAGCTAATGAAACATGATAGAAAACAAATGTGAAATTGATTTTAATGATTTCCACGTCTGCTTGTACTGTAAGTAATTTGCACATCGTACAGATCAAAGGCAGCTTGACAACCACGTTCACCTGTGGTTTTGATGCACTATTTATTTAGAATGACACTGTGAAAGCATGTTATCTGATTTGTTGTTGGGGAAGAATGAGTCATTATTTTGATCTAATCCTGAACAATGCAGGAGATTAAAGCATTTCTCACAGCATGTTTTGGTACTATGGTTACCTTTCAACATGCAGGTGATGTTGAGGAGAAACAAACTGTTATCCAGTGATTAAGTTATAATCATTGATTCAATTAACGCTCTTAATTCACAATTATGTCACCTGTTAGGACACTCAGGCCGTTGCAAGTAATGTCCAAACATAGCTGGGTATCTGGGAAATAGCAGATATTTTAATAGGGGCACACTGTGTCATGCTGCTTTGCCGTCATGCTATTACGTAGAAGATGCGGCAAATGTTTTTGTTTATTGTGGTTCATCTGATGGTTTGTGTGATACAGGAAAAAAGTCCTAAAATGAGTGATTTATTCTTCTAAGTGTAGGAGAATGTATTTATTTTATACTGTCTCAGGTGAAGAGAAAAGGTGTTTTTGTGTTTAACAGTGATACCTTTTCTCAGTAGGAGGGGCTGAACCCTTTAAAATGGGTAGTTTTTGCTGCTCTTGGCAGTTTTAGCCAAGTTACTGGGCAGGTAACAAGTCAGATTATCCTGATCATTGAATGTTTCTCACTAAATGTTTTTTGAGTTAATGTGGGACTCAGAAAAAAAAAAACTGTTAATACTTTTGGAGACACTCTCTTGTGATCTTTATTTGTACATTTGTAAATAGTTTCATTGCACTTGGAGGCCGGCAACCAACCAAAAAAATATCAAACTTTACTTTTTTGACTACGCCTGTGTTTTTCTACATTAGTTATTTCTTAAACTGGGGAGAGTACCCTGTGACATGCACAGTCACTTCAGCTCCTACGATGACATAAACAAGGTTTGAGACAACAGATTTTCTATTAGACCACATGAATTATCTACACACATGAATTGTCTAAACCCTCAAGGATAAATTCTCACACATAGCTGTTTATGGGGAAAAGTGAGGATTTACATGTGTTAACTTCAAAAGAAGCTGAGGGTTTTATATTCCTGTAGCAGCATTGTATCTGCTGAGTGATCCATTTTTATTTAAATGAATCAATGCTAATGTGAAGATTATTCACTGACACAGGCCCCACGGGCATACCTGACCTGTCATCACTCTCCCCCCGCTCTCTGCTGCACGGTCCATCCATCTCACCTCACCTCGGCTGCTCTTTGCCTCCCACAGCATTCGGTTTCATGCCTTGTCTAAATGTCATACCTTGGCTTTCTTGTACTGTTACCTTTGGTTACTATTGTGCTTTTACTTTTTTGGAGAAAGAAAGTGAGCAGCACAAAAATACGACCTCTTGCAGTCATAAGTTTCCCACATATGGAGCATGGGATCTGACAGTCGTGGGTGTTGATTGGCTTGCACCTCTGACTTATCCCTATTTCTGGCTTCTCTCCATATTAACCTGACTTGTTTTTTTTTCTCACAAAGTGATTTCATGCCAGCCTACAACTTTATTTACATCTCCCCAATTCCCTAAGCAATAAAAGCCACAGCTCGAGCAGGTGCAAGGACATGTGCTCGAGGCCTGGCTTTTTATGAACATGTTTATGCATACCTGTTTGCAGTATGAGTGTTGGGAATTCCAGAAAGTCATGTGCCAGCAACGAGATGTTTATGGGAACAGGGAATCGTGACAGTTAGTTTTCACTTTGCAGTACACAAAAAAAATAAATACAGAAAATAAAATAAAAAATCCAGACCTTCCGTTGTTGAATTTGTCTGCTGTCCCTCAACCCAGACTCTAGGTTAAGACCTCCCACAAGGGCGATCAGAACTTTACAATTAGTTGATTGAACCTGCCTCCAGTGAGCCATCTGCCTGTGCACACGCTGGAACCGATGTCCTCACCTGCCAGAGGCAATTAACTCTAAATACGACTCTCCTCACTCATGCAGCGCGATTCTCCTCCCAGCTGAGAATAATAAGGTTGAACTATGTTGAAGTTGAAGAGGGGGCGGGAAACCTGCTTATGGCCCCCAGAGGGTGATGGGTAATTACTTCCGTCAGATTTATACTGGCAGTCATGCAGAATGGTGGACGACTGTCTTCGACCCTGGTAGGCAGAGGAAAGGCAGAGGAGGTTTCTCAGCTGCAGCAGGTCAACCGGGCTGGAGGAAGGAGGTGATGGAGCGAGAGGGAGGGGAAGGTTATGTGATTAATTGAAGGAGCAGCTCAGGGTTACTCTTCATTGTTGGGGTGATGGGTCAAATGAGTGATGCACCTGATGCACGACTTGCCCCCTGTTCCTGGCAGCAGCGATAAAGTTGTACCTACGAGCGCAGAAAGTGAGAAAGAGATAGAGGAGAGGGGGGGTAGCAAGGCATGAGGACACCTGAGGAAAAACAGATTTTGTGGGTTCTCAGACCTTTTCTTTCGACTGACATTTCAATTAAATTGCTATCACAAGTGCCAAGAGTATTGTTGACTTCATATCTTGTGCAGATATTTTTTTTTCACTCTGAAGGATTTGAATTACTTCAAAAGAGTCTGAAATGTCCCCAACAAAGGCAGGAGAGGATAGAAGTGCCAAAGATATTCTCAAGCTTCACTGACAACAAATAGATGACTCCTATTAGAAAAGATTTGCACTCAAAAAAGAAAGATGAGACGAGCAAAGGTGATTTCCATCCACAAAAACATATAAAGTACTATTTAATGTGATTACTTTTTGCCAGTCACATCAAGACATTGACATTGTTCTTTATCTATTAGACAATTCCTCTGGGTGTCTGATGTGCCTGTCTCTGCAGCTGTGTTCTCCAGCTCAGCCATTAAAGCTGGAACATGACAGATTTCTGAATCCGCACCCCCTCTCTATCCAGCAGCATAGCCTCAAAATGATGCTCTGTGCTTTCAAACATGGTGCAAAGGCTAAGAGTGGACAGTATTTCTATTCTTTTTCTCCCATTTTTTTTCCCTCCATCCATTTCTATTGTTCGTGCAACGTCATTATACGTGGTCTTGTGTACAGTTGATGTCCTTGAAAAACAACAATAAAGATCCTCCAGATGCTAAGAGGTGCATGGGCGTATCATTGATAGCAGCACTGAGCTATCAATCTTTAAAACAGATGGGCTATCAGTCACCTGGCTTTGTCCTCATCATGTCTTCTACACTGCACAGAGGTGACCTTTCAGCGCTAATGTGCTCTAAAGACGATAGTGTATACTTAATTCACTTTAAACTGAAATCACTTTCTCAAAACTGGAAAAACAGCATATCTGTAACACTTTGATCATCCCCATCATCATTGTTACTGCCCATAATTAGCATTACTTCATCTATTTTCATGCCCTATTTCTCAGAGGCTAATGAAAGCTGGGATGAAATGTAAAATAAACGATGAGGTTATAACCAGCTGTCCATTGTTCCACCAGCACGTCCCGCTTATCAACAGCTCCATGTTGGCTTTCACAGCACAAGAAAGAGCGGCCATGTCAATCCTCATTAATTCTCCCTGTGAATTAGAGGCAAAGTAGATGATAGGAAATTAATGTCTGCAAGGAGATACTTAAATTATTCAACAGTAACAGGATTATGATGAAAGATCACCGCACTGGCCTCTTTCTCTTCATCCCGTCCATTCTTCCACCCCTTCACCCACCCCCTCCTTCTTTTCATGCTCCCTCTTTCCTCTTACTTCTGTCAGCCGCTGCCTGGAACATATACACTTCGACTTCTTCTCCGTACTTGTGTCGTCCTTGTGTTGTTTCATGCACAATCACCTCATAAACACAGAGGAGGGAGAACAAAAACCTGACTTAAAGTTCTAAAATTAGTACGTGAATTAATGGGACATGAAAGCGTTCAGATGGAGAGATGGAGGAGGATACAGCAGCTCTTAAATCAGGCAGTGTGAGCCTCTAGCAGCATGGTACAGGCAATCATGGGTCAGCAATAACTATTTATCAGGCAGAAAATTTGAGAGGGACTGTGAGGACTTTCTAAGTGATCTTGAAAAAATCTCATACCTAGATATATGTCTGATCATAAGCTTCAACTTAAAATGAGATTATTAGCACCAAAACAGGTTATATCTAAATGGTATTTCTCAGCTCCAGACAGACTTAACTGGATTGTTTTACAGCAAGTTTAGCAGTGAGGAGATAGCTCGGAGTTTCTCTCTCCTGATGATTTCTGTGATTTAGTAGTGGACACTGTAGCTGGACTGTCTGACAGAGCAGAGACAGAAGAACAGGAGGAAGTTTAACTGGAGAGTGGTAGAGCACAGGACTCAGGCTAAAGCAGGTTAAGCTGTTTGTGATAATGTTCATTCCAACCCAGCAATTATACTGTCAATCAATGGATTGAAGAGCCAGGTTACATTAGCTCCGCTTGGTAGATGAGCACTGGTAGAAAATAGGCAGGAGTCACTAATGTTACATGACAGGGCACTGGGCTGAAGGTAGCATTAAATGTAGTCAGCTTTTAAACTACAGTACAAATTTACAAAGTTTGGTTGTAGTTACCTTTCAAACAACAGTAGGGTGATCCAGTGTCGTCCTTTTTGGCCGTAAAATCTTATCCAGGGGGAATTCATAAAATTCCCCAAAATGTCTGGATTTTTCTCAGCTTGTTCAATAGACCATTGATATTGATGAGTCGCTGCACTGGGCTACAGGCATTATTCTGAGGCCCAAAACTCAAAGTCAAAATTATGAGATAAAAAGTCAACATTTTGAGATTATATAGTCAAAGCTATGAGGAAAAGGTCAAAATTCTGAGGGAAAAAAGTCAAAATCTGAAGATTTTTTTGTCCTTTTTTCTCGAAATTTGACTCAATATGGGCAAAAAAAAAACAAAAACCTTAAAGTCAGTTTTTCATTTGTATATTTTTAACTGGTGGAAATCGGCTTCAATACATTATTTCTGTTTACATAAAGAATACATTTTTCTTTAGATGGATGAGTATTTTTTAATAAATGTATGGTTTATGAAGCTACTCTGTCATCTTTGAGTATCTTTGGGTCTTTTCTCAGTGTCTCCATGAGGCCCGGTGGAGGTCCTCTTTTTGGGTTCTCCAGGATATGGTCACCCCAAAACAAAAATTCTACCTAGATGTTGAGAAAAACATTACCTTGTTGCATTGTATCTGGTATAAAGTTGTCTTGAACAAAAAAAAGTAGTATTTAAAGTGGAGCTGAAAGATATATCGTGATCGTATAGATATCGAGATATGACAGATATTAATACCCCAATATCGAAGATATCAATAATGTACATTTTTCCAGCTCACTTTCGATGTAAAGATCAGACAGTCGCATGATTATTGGTGATTTTCTGTTGCTGTTGATGACTGACAGTGAGCTCTAATCCATCAACCTCACTTTGCACATCCTGTTTTAATATCATGCTTTTATTTTTCTAAAAAATGATAAGTTTTTACTAAAATTCAAGTCGAATTGTATTGTATCAGCCCCAGTTTAAAGGCAGGTCTGAGCTGCTTTCACTTTCAAAACAAATACACAAGACATGTCATTACGACAGTTTATGCAAGTCCTCGGGCTGAAGGAGTTGCTGCAATCCACTTCACACAGATTCTCCTCACGGTCACTTTAAAATAGAAGAGATGTCTGTGGTCAAAAACTGACGCTTAGGCAAGCCTGATATAACCGAAGGCTCTGCCTCCCATACTGCTTTTGGAGATGTTACGTAGAACAAAAAGACCTGCAATCTGTGAGTGCAATGCTTAAGAGGTCTTATCTGGTCTCAAAAAGTGCTGACTGAGAGTGAGACTTAAAAAAGCTTTCTTTTAGACGACAGGTTGGTGATTGAAATATCAGTCAACATGCATCAGTAGAGTCAATTTGAGGAAAATCGGGCAAAGATTTGCCATATCTTACAGATTTGTTTTTTCCCCACATACTTCAAGGAATACATTTAGTTTTTCTTCCAGTTTTCCTATCCATCTGTTTGAGAAGGAGGATGTTCAAGGAAACGTCTCATTTGTGTATTTTTTGTGGATAAAATCCCTTTGAGTACCTGTCAAGCTTTTTGAGAGTAAGCAAGAGCAAGCAGTGACCCCAGACAGAGTGACAGAAAAAGGGACTGTGGAGGCATACAAGGATAGTACAGAACCATGGCAACAAAGATTGAAGATCCTGTATGTGTCTCAATAAAAACAGTCAGGTAAAGCTTTTGTTTCACCTGTGCAGAGGGTCTCACAAAGATCACCATGTCTTTAATAAAAACAAAACCGCATTAACAGTTCTATGCTGTGCAACAACAATGACCTCAAAGTGAGCCAGAAAGGCAGCCGCTTTATTTAGAAAGAGAGTTAATATTGCATAAGTCACTTGAAATTGAGAAGTAGGGTAAATGAAAACTTTCACTGTTATGTAACAGATGGCTCTGCATGTCTGTGATGAACACAAGCAATAAACTCTGTTTGCAAAATGAGTCACTGCTACAAAGACACACCTGCGACTTATGATTATCAAACAACCTGCAAGCTGTCAGTTTTTTTTCCTGTTCTCACACTTCTGTACTATTTTTTCACTCCATTGCACCTTTCAGGTATTATACATTCTATATTCTACTTTACCTGCATATAGCTGCAGAAACAGTGTAACTCTACAGCACCTCTCATTAACTTTCTTTGTGAGCAAAATGGTTTTGTCTTACTAGTCAATGTCTAAGTTGAAAATGGCGTAAACATCTGAGCATTGATGTCTGTTCCTCCATCATATTAGTGAGTTGTTAAATATTCACTGGTGAGGAATTGTGCTGGAGTATGGCTCTTGTCCTTGGAGTCCTATCTGAAAAGGGAACAGACAAACCTTGGTTGAGAAATGTTGGAATTCAATCTGGCATAATAGGTGAATTTGGCAGGAGTGTGTGGTGTCTGTTGGTACATGAAGTCAAACTTTCATTCATATTTTGGAAACACTGAAAAGGAACACACCTATTATCAGGCACTGAGAAATGCTTTGTGAAAAGATTATAAATACTTACAGGTTATGTTTTTCTTTTCATTAAATATGGGTTTCTTCTTTTCTAGGAACAAATGTAAATGATTATATTTGCAGCAGTTTAGTATTTATTACCTCATTGTTTTGATTGGTCTGTTTGGTCAGCTGTTGTCTGTACAGCAGAGAACAATCTGTTCCTGTAGGAGACACAAGTCTGTACACAGACTCTGGGAGATGTGAATAATTCACATTCCTGACAAACATTTGAACATTCACCAAATCCAAAACAGTGTGAGACTACACACCTAAACCCAGACCTTTTTTTCCCCTTTCATGCCAAGACTTAGGTCACAGATACTTTACAAATCCAAAGGACTGTTTGATCAAACATGGGCAAAAACTCCATTCTACAGATCTGAGATTTGATATCTTACAGATGCTTACTTCAACAGATTAAAAAAAAGTTGTGAGGTGGTGAACTTCATCAGCTGGCAAGCCTGGTGTGTGTTCTGTTATGCAGTAAATAAAAAAAAATGTTGAAGGCAATCCTAATGGAAATCTAACATAGTTATTCTTATCAGTGAGGTTTTAATGCAGTGGGAGTACATTAACAGTGGTATTGACTCTAAAGACTTACAATGAGCATTGAAAAAGGCCATGCCCCTGATCACCAAGATGGACAGTATATCTTTTAAGAATGACTTTTCTTTGTTGAAGACAAGTTTTTGCGGGTTAAAATACATTGAGGTACCTTTTTATCATTAGTTTCCTGGCGCTATTGGTTGAAACATGACAACAAGTGAACACTGTAAACAAAGTTTGTACTGTAGCTTCAGAACAGACTGTGGTACTCACAGCCTGGTTCTCTGAGATGTGTCAGTAACTAGTAACATCATTAAATCCTGGTTATGTCCCACCAGTGCTCACTTAACAACTCCAACCTCCTCAAGCAGAGCAAACGAAACATTCGCTTTCTTCTTCTCTTCTGTCTTTCTTGACAATTCAGCTCTAGTTTCCACTGGTACTACACAATAAATGCCAGACATCCGTTTCAGCATGGAAAACTACAGATCTTGCTCCTCACTGCCAAACTTGTCTGGTGTGGTGTTATCACCATAGAGGGACCTCTCCAAATGAGGGTATGAAAATAAGCAAAGGGATAAGCAAGAAAATAGGCAAAAATAACTAAAAGAAACAAGAGATTTTGGCTCTGATAATCTCATTTTAAGTTGTGGATCATAATGGGGCAAATAACTGAAAGTGAGACCATTATCGCTTACAGAGTCATCACATTGCCTTTACAAGTATGAGAAATGTAACTTTGAAAGCTTGACTATATTGAGATTGTCACTTTGTTGTTAATTATTGATTGATTTTGTAAATCAGTGGAATGATCTGGATGTTGTGGAAAAATCCCTGCAGGGAAATCCAGGAAGGTCCTGTGTCTGGACTTGTATGCCCTGTGTGGATTTCTCCTAACTACACATTTTACCTTATGTCCTGCTTGATCAAACTCTGAAGACATGATGGCCCATTATTCCGTACTAAACTTTTCTTCTCTCTCCTCAAGTTGTTCTACAGTGAAATGAAATGAAGCTGCAGACGGCTGCTTTGTCCTCAGTTGGCACTACAGGATGTCTGCAGAGAAGTAACCTGAGGCTGGGGATGTACAATGACTGTGCTCCAATTATCCCCTGCTTCAGTTAATGGGTGATTAATTATTCATCTTTCATGGGTTATAGATACATGACATTGATATTCAACAAATGGTAGCTGAGTTTTTAATTCTTTATGGTGAAGCAGAGCAGTGCAGCATTTTTTATTCCCACATTGACACCATGAGCTTTGGCTAAAACCCTCAGCTTTTCTTGTATCATCATAGCCCACGTGTCTTTACTTGTAAGCAACCAACGAAAAATTGCAGAACTGTAACATTATTTCAAGCTGTAGTACATTCACAGTGCTGGGATTTGGTGTGAGTAACTGGGTGAACAAAAACAAAAGGCTCTCCTGTGTCAAAGAGCCTGAGGACACAGTAAATGTGGGGAATTTGATGAATTAGCTCCTAATGCTTAAACAAGGAAGTTGAACAAAGGGGTGCAGAGCAGATTTTTGTAAATTGTTTTTCCTGGGGTAAGAGAAGACAAATGAAAGGGGGAAGAGGAAGAAACCGGATGTGCAATGGGAAGAGTAATTAGACTCTTGGAGCAGCAAATCTTTCTGAACAGTTAACATACATCAAAGCAACACTGCACCACGTTTCCTGTTTTTCTGAAGCAGTTTTATTGCAAGTAATGCTAGAAGTTCAGCAGGGAACATGTTTCTATAATGATGGTGAAAACAGGATGTGAACAGGAGTGCTGTTTCTGACAGCCAACCTAACTAATCAGCAAAGGTACGCTTGTAGCCTTGATGTACCATGTGGATACTTCAGTCACATTCCTCTTTATTTGATGTTATCTCTGCTCCTTTCAAAAGTAGAAATGAGATCCATTTGGAACAACAAAGCATAGTCAAGGCTCCATTAACAAATTTGGGAGGAAATAGTCAAAGAGGCAGAATGGGAGCCTTGGACTACTGAGGGCAACTTGAGCATGCCGTCGACAAAATGCTGAATGTTGTTGAATTGTGCCAACACCTCTCCTTTAAGTCTCAGCTAATTACTATGAAAATATCTACCTCTGCTCATGCCAACTATCTATTGGTGCTTACTCCCTGTCTTTGTCATTTGTTGCTTGTGAAGCCATGTACAGTGTCTATCAGAGGTTCCTTTTTTTCCATTAAAAGCAGCTGCACGCTGTGGACCAAAGGCAGGAGTCCCATTTATGTGCAAACCACATAGAAGTGAGTCATTTCTCATTCACATAATTTGATCCATTGTTCATGTAAAAACTGTGCAGCTTTAATAAGAAAATAAAGTTTAGGTGTTTAAAATGGCCCCCTTAAGAGGCCCTGAAAAGTTATTTAGTTGATTCATTACCATTTAAACAGGATTCAGGGTGTTTCTTTGTGAGAGTAGCTTATATTAGATACTCAAGGTCTTCTGTCTTTTCTGATACGGCTAATGTTGTTTGCACCTGCTTATTACTGTAATCTCTGAAAGATGGATACTATCACTTTAAGCTGACATACTGGAATTTATTCAAGTCCATTTTTAATGCTTTGCTTTCATTAAACCGTCTCCTCAGCTGCTCTGGATTGTTTCTGAATTGTGTGTGTGTGTGCAGTTATACTGTAGTGGTGCCTGTAGTTTTTGCCCCAGCTTGGTCTCTCCATTGGAGGCTTAGGACCCATTTACATAGCCATGTTTCACCTTAATTCACAAAAAGCACAGTATAAAAAAAATCTGCATTTGCATGGGAACACCATGGGGCTGAAACACTATAGAATACATGTCAAACCTGTAGTTGGCAAGATACAACTGTAGGAACCTTATACACATCAACCTTTTACAGGTGAATGTAGAGGTGAGCTGATCATCTAGCGTATATATTGAACACTTCCTCACTGATTACAGAAATGATGCAACGGGTGCAGGATTTGAGAGTCAGTAGATTCAGCAGCACAAGCACATCTTCCATTATTACTGGTGTTGTACCATGCCATGCTTCAATGGAAGTGTCAACTGAAAGTGTTTCCATTGAAAACTCTTGCTTTCTGTTTACATGGCAACATGGCGGGATGACATTTCAGAAAAACTCCACTGCGGAGGCCCTTCTCAAAAGTTTCTGTTTCTGGTTGGCTAAAACACTGTTGCCATGTAAACGTGAGGCTGAAATGCAACAATATCTTTTGCTTTTCACCCTAGAACCGTTGTCGGGTAGACGGTCCCTTAAAGGTGTAACTCCAAGGTGTAAACAGGACCCATGGAAACAACACAAGAGAATGGTGTATTGTTCTGGAAATTCCTGGAGCCAAGCTGATGCCAAATGTATTAGGTTCCCGTTCCTTTGGGTTACACCAGTGAGGCAGAGAGGGGAGCTTAGCTGCCAACACAGAACTGGCACAGGTAGAACAGAGGAAGCAGTACTCAGACACCACCAAATCTTCAACAGCAACAAAGCTGACCTTTACCAGTGAGACCTGTGGCCGAGTCGCTCTCGTGTTGGACTTTGCAGTCGTTGTAGATGATGGGCCAAATTCTAACTCATGGTCGTCCAGAACTGTGACGCCAGAGAGGACACTGGAATGGGACATTTCTCTCCTACTTTTTTTGTGACAATCAATAAAGGGCAATAGTATACTTGGAAATAATGCAAAATCAATTGATCTTCACCTTTTTTTCCCTGACTAAACTCCTCATAACTTGTGTCAAATCTGAGGCCATGACCTGCAGTGAAGGAACCTGCAGACCTTTTCTCTTTTATAAAGGTCCAAACCTTACACACTGTGAACCACTGTGGTGGTTTCATTGCCCTAAAACACACAGAGATACCATTTTTATGAGATAGTCATTAGCGAGGCATGTACAGGCTCTAAACACAAACCTGAAGAGCCGGAAGGGAGCCTCTAAAACAGCAGCTAACACATAACTCTTCACAGGGCTCCATCCTACAACAACTGCAGCCATTTTTACTAATTTGTCTGTGTTTTTATGCCAAAAACAAAACAAAATCAAAAAAGGACCCTGTAAGGGATAGTTATACGCAAAGGTCACAAATGTTTACCCGTCCATAAAAACACATTAGACCTCCAGTGGAAATATCACCATCCAAGGTGCTTTCCCTCCATTTCCCCTCAGACGCTGCTGAGGCAGATGTCTATCCCTTTAAAGAAAAGAGCAATGAACGCTTTACAGAGCCGACATCTATTTAAAACCAGCAGATTGAGTGAGCCAGATGTCAGATGTGTTTTCATATTAGTCACAGCTCACTGGCAAGGAGGATAAAGTTGGCTACATCAACAGGACATGCTGGCAAACAGCCAGGGTTGTCCAGGCATACTCAGATGACAGCCCCATCAACTGAATGACAGAGCTAGGTGGCTAAGATAATGTGATGTTATTCATTGACACTGCATTTTCCCACTGAGCCATTCAAAGTGCCATCTACATAAAATACAAAACAGGAATATTAAGTGGTTCAGCATGAAGCTCTTTGACAGGATCTCATTCATATTGATGTTCAGCTGCTTGTATCAGCTCGCTTTGACTTTTTTCCCCTCTGACACACACCTCAGTTGTATGAGAAAGGAAAAAAAACAGCATCACCCCTGTTTTTAAGCTCCCCTCAAGTGGTTTCCCTTGATTTTTGCCAAGACTACTTCATATGTATTTTCTGATCTCACCGTTCCAACTTGAAAAGCTTTGAAGAAATGTGACAGAGTGGGTGTAGGGAATAACCTGATGCAGGCTGCAGGGCTTACATGATAAACTGTCTTGGTTTTTCAGTGGAGGTGGCAGCTCTCTCTTCATGTTGTATTTGACAGGATTATGTGCCTCCAGTAACTTGGAGGTGCACTTTTAAAAGAACAAATCTAAAGGACAAACATTTCAGGTTTGATGTCTCCGGTGCATGGAAGCAGTGTCGTTTGAGTTTGCAAAAATAAAAGAATATGTTGAGGTGTAACATATTAAACAGACAGTGATTAGCTGCAAAAGTCATTGCCTGCTTCTGTTTTCTAAATAAACAGAGCTGTGCTGATACAAGCTGTAATTTTCTGGTCAGCAAACAAATATGAACTAAACTATTTCATCAGGTTTTCTTTTCCTGAAAAAGTTATTCTTTCTTACCATTCTTACATGTCAAAATGATGTTATTTCCAAGAGCTAAATAAATCCACCTATCCATTTTATCTAAGTCTGGGTCGCGAGGTCAGCAATGCCATCTGTGACGACCAAAGACCCCTGTCCTTGGCCACTTCCACCTGCTCTTCTGGGGGATACCGAGGCCAGCCAGGAGAAATAACCCCTCCAACGTGTCCTGGGTCAGCCCTGGGGTCTCCTCCCAGTCGGGCATGCCCAAAACACCTCCCCAGGGTGGCGTCCAGGGGAACGCCTCTGCAGATGCCCGAACCACTTCATCTGTCTCCTCTTGACACAGCCTCTACCAGATGTTCAAGCCCCGAACCCTGTCTCTAAGGCTGAGCCCAGACACCATGTGGAGGAAGCTCATTTCAGCCCCTTGTGACTGTGCTCATGTTCTTTTGGTCACTAACCACAGCTAGTAACCACAGATGATGGTTGGAACCGAGACTGACGAGTAATTCAAGGGCCTTACCTTCTGTCTCAGCTGTCTTTTCACCAAAATGGACCAGTATAGCGTCCACATCACTGCCAATGCCACTTCGATGCATCCGTTAATGTACCATAAACACTCACATCAACTCAGTATACTTGATGCCCTCTACATTGCTCTTTCTCTCCTGTTGCAGTTTGACTGGCTGCAGAGTCAGGCAGGTGGCAGCTAATGCTCTGCAATCCTATCTATGCCTGATGCTACCATTGCGATGCATCAATTCACCATAGAAGAGATTAAGTGGGACAAGAAGTAATGCATATAAACCACCCATAAAGGGTAAGTGACTTTCAAATCAAGGGAAATCATCTCAAAATTAGATAGTATTTAGCTTGACAACAACAAATGTACATAATGAGCGCAGTCAGGCCAGGTGTCAACAGGTTTGAGCTTTTACACACACTGAACACCGAGGGTGTGATATTGTGCTGACTGAGCTCATAGTCTGATTTCTCAACCTACAGGTGAAGGTACTGTGTGTGTTGTTTGGAATTCCTCAGCCAGTTCTGGAAAAATTATTCTATCATGTCATGGCAACAACTGGCCACCCAAAGTCCAAACTCTATCTTTTCATAGGAGTCCAATTCTGATGTTTTTTGTCAATGTTTTTGCACAATAGATAAAATGTGCTACTCAAACCCAGCCTGCCAGCTCTTCCAGTGCAAGTCAGATATGCATTCCTCGGTCATTGAGCTGGAGACAGAGTTGTTGCTGACAGTTTTTTGAAAGACTACAGGAGACCAGAGAGAAGAGCGTATGTTTCTGTGTTAGTAACCTGCTGCTCTCTCACTAAAGATGTGGGCCAGAAAACCTGCCACCTTCCACCAGCTCTATGCTTCTTTAGTCTGATAATCTAATTACTTCTATAAGCACACACCATAAAGATAATCTCATTTTGTGGGACACAGGGGGGGAGACTAGCTCATTTACGAGCTAATGAATTAGCCATTAGTGCGGTTTTAGCTGTGAAAACCTCCCATTTGCCAACCTCATCTTCTCCTTAGCTCCACCCTCTCCTCCAAGAATGACAACTTTTGGCCTCGAAAAGCAAACAATGTGGCAGCCAATTGTCATTTAAGGCTTCATAAATACAATCCTGAAACCAAGGAGGCATCACAGAAGCTATGTCAAATGAAAATCCTTGTCAATTTTTTCAGGGGCTCTGTGATATCATAAGTCACGTTGCGGTCAGTTGGCAAATGGCGTGTGTTTGGGCAGGAAGTTCTGGACCTCAAGAAGAGCTGTTGGTGGAGCAGCATGTGAATGAGTGTGAGTAGGAAAAGCTTTTACAAATAAATAATCAGTATAGCAAAGTGTTAATTTGAGCTGCTCTTTTAGATTCAGTCTCAGTCTTTTGAAAAAAAAAATGGCTGTTGGTTATTATCTTTTCTGACCTTTATAGTTTTAGTCTAGTTTAAATCGACCAAACTGCAAACATCTTAGTTCCGCTTAGACGAAGCGATGCCACATTGCAGATGCATCTGGTGGTTTTCAACTAAAGCATCAATATTTAGCTTGAGTAAACATACAGTTACATCACAGGTCAGGACAAACATACAAAGCTGTATTGATGTTTTGTCCAAACTCTACAAAATATTTGTACACCTCTGCATTTAATGAGTTTAATCCTAGAGAGACTGTGCTGTCAAACTCACTGATTTACGTAACTCAGTCTACCACGTGGCAATGACACAAGTATTGGTTGAGAGTAAGATTGACACAAATAAAGTCTGATATTCTAGCTTAGAGTGAGTTTTCTGTGTGGGTATCAACTGTGAGTGGGAAAAGCTGTGTGACATGAAACAAAAACACAGCAGTATAACAGTCGGACGGGGAAAAAAAAACAAATTACAACAGCACACAGGGTGAAAGGTCTGCATTTCTGCTGGAGGACAAATTTGGCTTGAAGGCGGAAAAAGAGTGAGGTGAGGATGAAGGTCAGCTCTCTGGTTAACAAGGTCAGCAGAAGGCCGACCCAACAGTGCAGCCAATCCACAGCCAGACACGCTCTCCACTGCAATAAAAGATGTCCCTCTAAAGGTCAAATCAGCGGCTGGGAAAATTGTCAGGGCTTGCTTGTTGTATTTTTATGAGAGAAACACATCCAGACAGCAACAGTAACACATTGAAGAAATGGATTATTTTTACTTTTCTCCATGCTAGATGGGATGGATGTTTGGAAACTGGACCGTTTTTCAGCTGAGATCTTTTATTTTCAGGGGTGTAAGTGCTCCTCAAACAGCAAGCAGTTGGGTAGTTGATTAAACTGTTGACTGAGGGACATGATTTACACGCTCAGTGAAGATTTCATCAACATGGACCAGACTAAAATCGTATTTGCTTCATGTTCACACTCAACCAGTCATGCTTTGACAAACAACACTACAGTCCTTGAAATCCTTGTATCTCCCATTCCTACCCCCTCCCTCCCTTCCCAAAAGAGCCACAATAATAGCTTCTCTGATGCAAGCAGTGTAAACATTTGCATAAATGTGACAGCAAACACACAATGAAAGCAGGCTGTATTCATCACAGCACCTGTCTACCATTGATCTGCAGCCAATGGACGCTCGAGCTCCGAAAGAGAAGATGAGTCACTGCAGTGGAGGAGGGAAAAGTGCTTTTCAGTTTTGTTTCCAGCAAAAGATATAAAACGCGTGATACATAATGTAAAGAAAAGCCCTGACAGTTATGTTTTTTACCAAACATGAGTGTCTGAATCAGTTGAGATGAGAGATAGTGAATCATCCAGATGAAGCCGCTCTTGTCCTTGAAGAATAAGTGTATGAAAGAGGCTGGTACTAAATAGCACACCCATCTGTGATGATTTCTGTGTATGGAATATAAACACTTACACGCATACACATGAACAAACACACATATTTTCCATGATGTATTACCTCTGTATTGCCTTATCTCCATACCCATGACACTGGTCCAGCCTGCCGTAAATAACCTTGTGTCCCCTCATTAGTAGGACAGTTGTGTCTCCCTTGGCCTCACTGGCACACACACAAACACACACCAGCCCCCCTGAGACCAGACTAGCAATCGCCATCATAAATCCACGGGGTACACAGTCTGGCAGCGAGAGCCGGGTGGCTAATTATACTGACAAGTAGAGGCTGGCATGGAGGTGACCCAGACGCACAGGCTGGGAGACCCTGAGATAAACAGAGAGATACAGGCTGATTGCAGAGCAGAGAGGTTCTCCACTTATGAGGAGGTTTCCCAACTTTTGCTTCATCAGCAAAACAACAATTAACTGGCTTTAATAAAACTGTCTTAATCCCCTTGTTACCAATAAGAGGAACCAAGGGTTTAGATTTGTGCTGCCTGACAGGCAAGCAAAGCTCTGGTGTTATTTGTCTGCTTCAATAAGCAGCACAATTTACTGTTAGCTTCCTCTACCCACATTGACACATGGAAAGTCTCAGCAGCATCTCAACTCGAATTTAACAAGATGGTGTCAGAGCTTAATGCCATGGCTTCTTTTTCTCACTTGACAGATGAGATGATAGTTGATAGGGTCCTGGATTACATTACGATGATTTATTTCTATGACAAAATTAAAATGTTAATCAACCAAAAGCTAAGGAAAGACGGTTACAGAGATGGTTAGATAGTTGCATATGACTTTGACACACTGAGGGGAAAAAAAAACTTCCATTCCTAACCAGCTCAACAACAAACTCACAAAGTAAGAAAATATATATAAACTGAATGGACACTTAAATGAACTTCAAGTTCAGTTGATGCAACTTTTCGTCTGCCTGGTGTATAAGTCCCAGTTTGGTATCAAATTTACATAATGATAACTACCTATGTCATGAATGATTATAATTTCCTCGTGAACATTCTTCAACATATATTTCTGCCTGATCAAGGCAGACATTAGTTACATTAAAGCACAGAAATCAATCAGCTCTTAAATTCATCATGCATGACTTATTTTCAGTAACACGATCACGCCATGGTCACGCACCATGATTTGAAATGGTGCCACTACATGAAAGCTGTGAAGTTTACACTTAATCAAATTATGTTGTGGTTGTCACTGTGATGGATTACATAGCTCCAGCAAAGTCTGAGATTGTGTCCAGTGTTCATGCTGTTAATTTTGTTATTTCCTACTATATCAGTACATTACAAAAACTGCTGATTTAGCATTACTTGTATAACACCGTTTCAAGGCAGGATAAGCCTCTGTTAAATATCTGAGGTGGTTAAAGGCTGGATTATGCTTTCTGCACAAATGTGACTCACAGGTATTTGTTATTACTCCGTGTAGCATCCGTTCTCAAGCTGCAAGGGGGTGTATTGCAAACACAGGTCTACCAGAGCAGTAAACTAGAGTGGAAGCAGTTTGCATTTGTCAACACCTGTTTACAACATCATTTTCCCCCTGCTCTGCTGAATGTGGCTGCAAGGAATTGTTCATCACATGATCATGATGACCTCTGTGTAATAAATCATATGAATGCCAGCCTATGTGTTGGCACTTCAGACTCTAGGAGCTCCTGTTCTTCTGACATTCCGTTTGTGTCTAGAAAGTTAAACATTTTTGGAGATACAGAAATTTTAGGCTGCTAAACTGATGACATCCATCCACACGGAGCCATGTGGACCTGGAGGAGGCATCAAGCATAAACCAAAAGGGTGGGGCTAGTTCTTAACACTACAGACCCTCCATTTGAGGTACGTCATTATGCAAACTGTGAGAAAGAAGATGGCGATGTTAAGTTTTGGTAGCAGAGGTAAATGGCAATGCGCTCCGTTCACTTAAGTAACTTTTCAGTGAAATTATACTTACCAGATGAGCTTCAATGGGACATATTTTTACTTTTTAGCTATTATTGCTTGTACAACCCATTTTTTTTTCTGGTTGGTGAGAGAGACTTCTGCCTTGGGCGCAGTTATTTGACTCTGTTTTACCAATCCAACATAACCACACATGACGTTGGCTCCATTTTGACAATTAAATGCAGCCAGGCAGTCACATGACCTCAAACAGAATCTCTCCACACTGAAGCAAAGTGAATAATTTATGTGAAGTATAGCACAAACAATGCTGTTTGAAATTGAATAGTCACTTGGCTCAGTGATTCTTTGGGACAGAACATAAAAAAAACACATTTTCACCAGAGCACTGTTTGCCCAGACTTTGTACCTGTTTTTCTCTTATCTGCAGCTGAGCCTATTGTGAAAACAAACAATTAATTTAAGATCGTTTCATGTGACTGAATTGAGCTAAATTGAAGTTATTTTATCAATATTTAACTGAAATGTATTATTGTTTGAGTTAAAGTAACATTGTTGGGCAATATCCAAATTAGCACATTCCACTGTTATATTTATGTCATTTGATGTTCATGCTCTGATTAAAAACAGAGCAGAGTACTTGAGTATTAATACACTGAATACTTACTTGTACTCAAGTCAACATTTGGAAGACTACTCTCTTTTTTACATGGGTCATATTACTTTAAAGTAGCAATACTCTTGAGCACAGTTTTTGGCCACTCCACCCACCTCTGACTGTGCTGTGTGAATGTAGTTGTGTGTACATGTGAATGTCCTGTGGTGTGTTTCACGCTTCCACAACTCCATACTGTGATGTGTATTCACACACCAGTACAACATCGGTTCAGGTGCAATATGTACAATAGACTGATGAGTGACGTCACAGGGATGACGTCTATTTAATACACAGTCTCTGAAACAGAGAAGGAGAAGTTGATCTTGGTACAAAGATGCAGAACACTGTTCCTGCGCGGTTGCAGAACTATAGCGTTGGATTAAACTTTAGTGATAAGTCTACACTGTGGTGGTGTTCATGTGCACTCCATACTTTTGCATAATTTTGTTTGAGTTAGCAACATAATGTTGCTCAGCAATCCTCTGTGGGATTTCTATCAAATTACCTGCATTTGATCAACAAATCATTTTGTGCTGGTTTGACTATGGCAACTATGGCAACTCTGTCAGTGTCATATTGAATTAGAGCACATAACTGTTGCCATTGATAACAACAAGGAGAATAGAGAGAGGAGAGTGCAGCGAAGTCAACGTACAGAGATGATGGAAATAATGCTGCCCAGTGGAACAATGGAGTGGTTTCAGTACAGTACATGGCATTTCGATAGATAACAGTTCCCATCAAATCTTGGTCTCTGCCACTTTGATGTTCAGCTGCTCTTTTTACAAGTCTGTTTCTGGAACTTTCTTCTCAGAGAAGGAAAGTCCAAAAAAAAAAAAAAGAGCAATAATATGTCTTAGACAGATTTTGCAACTAAAGAAAAACTAACTTATCTAGTGGAATTCCAATGAATACATAAGAGATTATATTCCTGACAAGAATTGTAGTGGCAGATCTGTTCAGCTTGGCCTTGAACTTGGTGCTCTGTGTAACAGTTTGAATCCAAACGTCCAAAAAATGTAGACCGAGCATGAGTCAAAGCACTTCATTTTAGAGTTGGCACTATATGTCTGACTCCCACCTGGTGTGGTCACGCTCCAGTGGGACGGCTCAGTGGGGGGTGGGAGTAGAGTTGGCCACTGATAGAGTTATACTTTTGCTGCTTGGGATATGTTTTGGGGGAGTCACTGACAGACAGGCGATGGCAACCTGCTGTGCTTCAAGGTGCTGCGGAATGGTGGAGAGCATGAATATGTGTTGATTAGTTGTATAGTGTGTGAGAGAGAGAGTGTGTGTGTGATGGGGGGGTCTGGTGAGCAGACTGTGAGTGGGTTGTGTGAAGTCACAGCAAGCGTAAGAACAGAGGGGGCGAGAAAAAGAGGGTAGCAGAGTAGAGTGATAGAGAGCCGGGTTGAGAGCGCAGCAAAAACAGTCTGAATGACGTAAAGTGGAGTCATTAACAGTGCTTCACTGTTTCAGTGCTAATACCAACTCAATGTTTTGATTGTAGTTCTTGATAATATCTTTGAGGCTTTGACAAACCAGGAGAAACTCTCAATCAAATTAGAAAGCATTAGAGACTCAAGTCAATGTCTTCACTAAAGTAAAACCTGCTGAATGAACTCAGTGACATAAGTGGATATGAAAGGTGTGACTCATCCTAGAGGTTAGTAATCATACCTGCTGTTAATGGAAATGCTACCCTGCCCTGTTTTCTTTGATAGAGAATATTTTTAAACTGCATGTGTCTTTATTTGATATCATGATTCAAGTCAGGTCATAAGAGTATAGAGCAGCAGAAGCTTTTAGACCTCTATCATAGACACGTTAAGATAATGTTCTGTGCACAGTGAGTTCAATCAGGACAGGCTTGATTTCAAGTGAACCTCTCTTTGTCAAGATTCAGACAAGAATGGAAAATCTGCAATGTCTTCATGTCTTTAGCCATAATACCAATGTGATGTCTTCATATATTTATTTGGGTGTTGAGGAAACGCTGACTGTCCACAATGAAATTACAAACTTTGGCATGAATTGTTAATTTTTATCAGCACACTTTAAGAAGGGAGAGCTATTTTTCCTCTTTGTTATTCTGGAAGCTATTAAATGTTGTTTTAATCATTTTGTGCATTGTCATCTGCACAGTTTTTTTTTTTCTAAAATCAAAAAGAAAAAAAAGGGTGTGGTGACAGGGGTTGTAGAGAGTTCTGACCATTCAAAATAAGAAGTCAATCTGGTGGGACAGAGCGGAAAACGGATTTATAGTTTGGCAGCCGAATGATGAGTTGAGTAAGTTGAGTTTTTTTATCCCACATATTGCTCCAGCACTGGTTTAAGTAGTTGACATGCTGACATTCTCCTCGAAAATCACTAACATAAAGGTAGATCACATTTTTATCAAGAAATACTTCCCTGTTTCCTCTGATGTATTCTGTTGTGTTAAGGTAACTGTCGCTGTCAGTAGTTTGTGAGCCATGCAGCGCGTGGCCCTTCTCTCTGACTCTGGACTTTGAACTACCAGGAGGGGGAGGTTTTCCTGGCAGAGAAACTGTGCATGTGGGGTTGGCAGGGAGTGGAGCCAAAACTGGGCTCAGCAGCCGTCCAGATAACAAAAGCCACAAAGTCCTAGCTGGAGCCCTCTTACATCCAGTTTTGCTTCTGTGTATTTATTTATTTGGATTGGTGTGGAAAGGGAGTGAAGATGGGAAACCAATACATGTAAACGGTATGCAATGTTAAATGTATCACCAGTGCTGAAAAAGTTGAGTGTAACAAAATTTTCATCGTAAGCAATCACTCTTGACAAGCCACAATAAGAAAAAATATCATTATTTATTATGAAGAAAGTCTAATGCCCAAAGCAGAGCATGGCCTCAGCATTCCCACTGAAAACTCTGGCTTACTGCTTATAAGGCAACGGTGGCCACAGTGTCTCAGAAAAAATCCATCTTTTTAGGCTGGCTGCCATTTCTGTGTTAACTGGAAGCTAAAGCACAATGACACCTTTTTTGAGTTTGGGGACTGCTGCCCTGCTGCCTCTCTTTTGGATTTTGCTATGTTTATTTATTTGTGCGCTTTAATTTCTTATGTTTTACTATTAATCCTTTTTGTTATTGTTCAAGGTATTTTCCCAGTATTTAATATGAATTATTTTGTGGATTGTTGTTAGCCCCATGAGGTCACTTCAAGGTGGGGTGTAACAGATTGACAGAGTTGCAGCACTGTGTGTCAGGAATAAATACGCACCACACATTTCGTAATGAGGAAAATTCAGCTACAGGGTGACCAACAGAGCTTTGTAATAAACTGAAAAATACCTGCGGCTCATCTGCTTGGAATTGAAATACTTACCAACTAAACACCTTGGATCAAATGGTTAAATGACTTTGGTTACTAGTAACAAAAAAGCAACTTTAGGGAATACCTGGTTGCTGGAGTGCATTGATTGCTCTTGTAGTTGTTACATTCTCACTATTCAAACATGAATCCTAAATACATAATGATACCACTTGATGCTGATATTTAAAATACCTCGTTTCAGAAAGAATGAACATTGGCTTGATACAACATCTTGATGCAGTCTTATTCAACATTTCCCCTGCTTGTTAAATGGAGTTTAAGCAAGTAAAAATGTTTATACACAAATGTTTTTGTCTCCACTTTTATCAGTCAACAGTGATTATAACCCTCTGTGATAAAAATGTTTCAATGAGGTGAATCATTGTCTATCTTTATTCCCCTCTTTGATTTTGTGAACTTTAAATGTCACCTTTCAGGAGCCTTTGATTTATTTCTGGACCTGTTATTTGTTTCCTGTTGTATCCCACGATGGAAGATCCTTTCATATCAAACCGTGTGAATACAAAATACAAATCAACCCTGCACCAGATCCCCAAACTTATCACGTTTTCTCTCCTCGTCCACCCGGCCCCCTTGACTTTTGTCAGTGCAGGTTCCTGATGCAATCACCTCTCTGTTCTGCATGTCACACAGTGGCCAGCTGCATTCTGACAACCCAATCAACAGCAGCAGCAGGAAACCAGCAGCAGCAGCCAGCCGTACTCAGTGTGGTATTGCTGTCCAGTTTAGGTATAATCAAGCTCTATGGATCGTGTAACGATGACAGCGACCTCCTTTTTCTTTGGTTTCAGCAGTGTCGATGCTCAAGTCCAGTCGAATTGGAGTCTTGGCTTTGACTCAAGCCCCGACTGCAGCTAGATTTGGGAAGTGAAGAGGAAGTCTGACTTATTTATTGACAGAGTGTTTAACTGCTCATGTTGTATTTTTTATATGACCTTCTGAACTTCTGATCTTTTTTTTTTTTTTTTTTTTAGTTTCAAGGAAGGCCTGGTGCATGTGCTGCCCTGCAACCTTTGATTATCAATCCTAAGGTTTAGGAAGAGAACACTTGATCAAAATTGCAAACACTGTCTTTAAATCCATCCAATCAGGGAAAGAATCTCAACATCATCTTTGACTCTGAGCTCAACTTAATTCCATACATTAAAAAAGTGTAACACAAACAGGATTGTATCATCTAGAGAACATAGCCAGGGTCTGCCCCTTTCTCTCCTGTGCTAACACATAGACACTAATGCATGTTTCTATCTCCACTCATAGTGGCTATTGTAATACTCTGCCTTCTGGTCCTCCTAAAAGACACAGAGCTCAGCAGCATGTGTGCCGATGAAGACCAGAGGGCAGGCGCATTGTACACCAATTTTAAAATCATTGCATTGGCTCTCTGTGTATTTTAGGATTGATTTTAAGGTCCTTTTAAAGTGGGTGGGGTCTGCTTTTAAACATCCTTGTGAATCTTTTTTATATATTAAAAGTGCTTATTCACATACAACATACAGTGCTGTAGCTTGATCCTCCAGTTGGTGAGAGGATCAATCAGTATTTAACTTTTAAGACTGAAATTTCACTAAAGTCTTACACACTCGGCCCAGGTTTACACAGGGAAAAGTTTGGAGTGAAATAGCTTCACTGGGATTTAGGGATGTACCAATCTGGTCCTGTAATTGGGTATTGGTCCAATCCTCAGTCCGTCAATTCATCATCTGCCCCTTCTGCTCAGATCAGAGGGGCAGTTGTCCAAGTTAACCACCCAGAATTCTCCTGCAACACTTTCCAGTTTCTCCTGAGAAATCCCAGACCAGGAAGGATAGAGGTTGGTCTGCCCCTTACAAAAAGCCTCTTTACCAAGTGTGTAAACCACTTCAACTAAATCTTCTCGCTGTCTGATCCTCATTAAGAAATGGGAAAGGCAAAATTAGACCTGGTGTTTGAATGACCAGTGCAGTATAGGACTTAAAAAGTTTGATCAGTGCATCTTGAGAAGAAAAACTCCTCCCCCATTCCTCTTCTTTTCTTTTCATTTCTTTTTTTTGTTGTTGTTGTTCTGTGAAGTATTCCAATTAAAAGTTCTGAAAAAAAAGCAATGAGTTAGCTCCTGATGGCAACACTATGAAAGCTTTATTGACCAGACATTCAGCTTTCAAGGTAAGGATTTATGAAATTCCTCATGACAAAAGGAAGAAGGCTAACCTGAGCACAACCCAGAACAGATGTAATCAAATAGTTTTATCACTTTAAAATTCTTGTGGTAAGACTGAAAGCCAAACAAAGATAAATGTTAAACTGCAAGTTTGTGTGACAGGCATTCTGTCATATAATATAGGCTTGTACTGCACAAAGAGTGTATGTTGCAATGTTGTTGCAGTCAGTGGATGGAAAATGAGGGTCTGACTCCTGCCATCCCTGCAGTCATCCGACAAAACCATTTTAGTGACATTGTGCTGTGGATGAATCCGCCAACTGCCAACCTCCCACCTCCAACACCAATCAGAGAAGAGAACCAGCCTCATTATTCTGGACAATTAGCCAATGGGCTGGGTGTCTGCTGTCGTTACTCATGGCTCATTTGGCCTTAGTCAGATGACAGTGCCTTGTCCACTCAGGCTGCGTGTCACTCAGGGGGGCTGACACAGAAAGACCAGAGAACAGCAGCCAGCTCAAGACCACATCAGTCAGGAACGCCAGCCTTTTATGTTTGACTGTCAGTCTGTACATGCAGTTATTTATCCCTCCAGAAGTACATGCAGCTAAAGAGCGTTCTAAATGAGGTAACAAGAAAATAATCATGAGATAACAGACGGCATCAGGAAGCTTGTGTGTGTGTGTGTGTGTGGGGGGGGGGGTGCAGCTTTACTAGACACAAGACCCTGAATGCTGCAGCCCAGCAAGATGTGCTGATGTGATGACAGCTAGTGATGCTTCAGGCAGCAGTCTCACACACACACACACACAAACACGCACACACACACCTACACACACACACACACACACGCACACACAGAGATGCAGAAATGTGCACACATGACTTATCAAGTTAACACTCTTCTCTCACCAGTCTGGCAACAATGTGTGGCTCGATCACCCATAGTTGGTGAATTCTCCCTGCTTTCTTGTGTGTGTGTGTGTGTGTGTGTGTGTGTGTGTGTGTTTATATATTTTATTTATTTTACATATACATTTTTTGTATTTTTCTGTAAATTTGGCTAAAATACCTGAATTATCTTGAGTTTGAGCTACTCTATAAGCTCATCATACAACTGTGGTGAATCAGACTGGAATGAGACAGTACCATATCACAAAAGAAACAGAGATTGCATGGTAATTTATTGTTATGACAAGTCTATAACATATAGAAAAAAAACTGTCAGTCTTTGAAATTGAGGAAATGAATGGAGGATCAGTGAACAGCACCAAATCATATTATTCTTGTAACAGACAAAGACTGTTTTCTTGCTGCTGAAACTCTAAAGCTGTCTCATATCTCTAAATCACCAAACATACCACACTGGTGCAGCAATCCAAAATGTATTTCTGATGACAAATCTCAAAGTTAAGATCATAAAGTGAATTTTTATTGCATTCCTTTGAGTCCGAAATCAACTGCCTTGTGAGAATCAGTTAATGCTGCATGTGAAATATGTGATTAAAAATGTAATTTAACTTGGATCATCTTTTGAAAATCTGTTGTTAATTGTAATACAAAAGATTATTGTTGGACAGCCCTTGTTAATAGTTAGTTGTATTAAATCATGACCTTGACTTCATATTATCTACTCACCTGTTTTGTCATTGCACTTGATTATTCTGTGACTCAGTTTGTTTTCAACAATACCAGGTTCTCATCTGAGAGTGTTGATGCTGTTCAGAATAAATAGCTTCAATTAAACTATTCAAAGATCTTCCCTCGTGTATTGATTGGTGCGCTGTGGCTATTGTGTTATGATATATATTTTTTGGATTGCTTGATGATATCTGTATTATAATTATGTCTCCAGGGTTTTGGAGATATCATGGAGGTATTCATCATTATTATTTCCAAATATAAGATCCTCATNCACACACACACACACACACACACACACACACACACACACACACACACACACAGAGATGCAGAAATGTGCACACATGACTTATCAAGTTAACACTCTTCTCTCACCAGTCTGGCAACAATGTGTGGCACGATTACCCATAGTTGGTGAATTCTCCCTGCTTTCTTGTGTGAGTGTGTGTGTGTGTGTGTGTGTGTGTGTGTTTATATATTTTATTTTTTTTACATATACATTTTTTGTATTTTTCTGTAAATTTGGCTAAAATACCTGAATTATCTTGAGTTTGAGCTACTCTATAAGCTCATCATACAACTGTGGTGAATCAGACTGGAATGAGACAGTACCATATCACAAAAGAAACAGAGATTACATGGTAATATATTGTTATGACATGTCTATAAAATATAGAAAAAAAAAACTGTCAGTCTTTGAAATTGAGCAAATGAATGGAGGATCAGTGAACAGCAACAAATCATATTATTCTTGTAACAGACAAAGACTGTTTTGTTGCTGCTGAAACTCTAAAGCTGTCTCATATCTCTATATCACCAAACATACCACACTGGTGCAGCAATCCAAAATGTATTTCTGATGTCAAATCTCAAAGTTAAGATCATAAAGTGAATTTTTATTGCATTCCTTTGAGTCCGAAATCAACTGCCTTGTGAGAATCAGTTAATGCTGCATGTGAAATATGTGATTAAAAATGTAATTCAACTTGGATCATCTTTTGAAAATCTGTTGTTAATTGTAATACAAAAGATTATTGTTGGACAGCCCTTGTTAATAGTTAGTTGTATTAAATCATGACCTTGACTTCATATTATCTACTCACCTGTTTTGTCATTGCACTTGATTATTCTGTGACTCAGTTTGTTTTCAACAATACCAGGTTCTCATCTGAGAGTGTTGATGCTGTTCAGAATAAATAGCTTCAATTAAACTATTCAAAGATCTTCCCTCGTGTATTGATTGGTGCGCTGTGGCTATTGTGTTATGATATATATTTTTTGGATTGCTTGATGATATCTGTATTATAATTATGTCTCCAGGGTTTTGGAGATATCATGGAGGTATTCATCATTATTATTTCCAAATATAAGATCCTCATTTTAGATATGGTTCATTTGAATTTCAAAAGGTTAAAAGTGTAATTATTATTCTTTTGATAGTGTCTGTAGTCATGGAAATACAAAAAAGGAATAATCAGGTGAACTATACCCACAGGCTAAAATCAAATTAGTAAACATAATTCACTTTTAGAGCCCATCCAAGTGTTGTGACCACCCAAACCACATCAACCATTCATGCGGCACTCATACAAATTTTGCTATTTAAAGCACCAACCAGTACGCACAAATCCCATCCACACACCGTTGTTTCAGTCACTGGATTCAATGTTTGCTAAGGACACTTCAGCACCTTTTCACACGTTGGCTTGAGCCCACAAACTCCTGATGCAGAGAGGACCGACTCTTCTCCTGAGTCACTGCTGCCCACGATGCATTTGGTAATAATGTTTTTACCAGTCGTACCTGTTGTAAATTTTCATGACTTGTTGTTAAGGGACCAGTTGTAATTCCAGTCCATTCATCAAAAGGTCACAGCTGTCTCTGCTTTGGTGACAGAATTGGTATTATACTGTATATATTTACACTTAGAAGTACATTCATCTAACACATTTGCAATAGAAAAGCTCAGAGGTTATGAGTTTTAGGAATACTCCCCTTATTCTATTTACAAAGCATTGATTCTTAACTGTCTGTAATAGGCAGGTAGCCTGTCCAGAGAGCACCAAATGTGGTATTCAAAGGAGGAAGAAAGTTTTATTCTCCGTCATGCCCTGTCCAGCTTTCAATCAGTAGATGTCTTCACATTCTGCACATGATTGTACCTCTTTTGGGGAACTACTGTGACATGACTGGTATCTGATAGTTCGGTAAACAATAGTTTTTCGAAAACAAATAGAAAGTGGGGCAAATTGGTCACAAATACGTACACTACCAGTCAAAAGTTTTAGAACACCCCAATTTTTCCAGTTATTTATTGCAATTCAAGTCACTCAAGTCCAATCAGTAGCTTGAAATGATACAACGGTAAGTAGTGAACTACCAGAGGGTAAAATAGAAAGTAAGGTTACCCAAAACTGAAAAACAGGGTACATTTCAGAACAATAACACAAAATGGGTTAACAATTGATAGCTGTCCTGCAGCAACGGAGGGTGACCAAGAAACACTGCCATTGGACGACTGAAGACTGGGAAAAGGTATTATGGACTGATGAATCAAAATTTAAAATCTTGGGTTCATCAGGCAGGATCTTTGTACGGCGTAGAGTAGGTGAAAGGATGCTTCCACAGTGTGTGGCTTCAACTGTCAAACATGGAGGAGGAAGTGTGATGGTCTGGGGTTGTTTTGCTGGATCCAGTGTTGGTGACTTGTTCAGAGTGAGAGGCACCCTGAACCAAAACGGCTACCACAGCATCCTGCAGCGTCATGCAGTACCCTCTGGTATGTGTCTAGTTGGTCAGGGGTTCATCTTTCAGCAAGATAATGACCCAAAACATAAGTCCAAGCCATGCCAGAACTATCTTGGGGAAAAAAGAACAAGCTGGTAAACTTGAAAACATAGAGTGGCCAGCACAGTCTCCAGACTTAAACCCCATTGAGCTGGTTTGGGATGAAATGGACAGAAGAGTGAAAGCAAAGCAACCCACAAGTGCCACACATTTATGGGAACTTCTGCAACGGACATGGGAAGAACTTTCTGAAGAATATTTGATTACTATTGTAGAAAGAATGCCACGTGTGTGTTCAGCTGTTATATCTGCCAAAGGTGGCTACTTTGATGAGTCAACAGTTCAGAATACATTTTGGTCTTTAAATTGATTCCATAATTTCTTTTTTGACTCTAATTGCTTATTTGTACTATGCTTCAACGTCTGAGTGCAATGAGACATTAAACGGCATAATTTTCAGAAAAAACACTGGAAAAATTGGGGTGTGATAAAACTTTGGACCGGAAGTGTATATTTTGGTGAGTGTTTTTAATTTCTATATCTATATAGCATTTGTAAAACCAAGGGCATAAATCAACCTTGAACCAGTCCACAAAGAGTTTTTTATCTTGTTTTTTTTTTCTTGCCTTATTTTTCAGGATTGTGACAGTTGTTTGTGCGAGGTAGACAAATTGATGCAGACTTTAGAGAAGAAAGTGAGAGTTTATGACAGTTTTCCTTGAGTTCTTTCTGTCAGATAAGTATTGCATAACACTTTGCTTGGACAGCTTCCAGTAGCCAGGTCTAATCTGGACGATTTATAAGCAAGTGAATATATTAGATGACTCCGGTTTCCATTAGGCATGTTGCACCAAATTGTTTATCGACCCATATCTCAGTGGTGACACTCCTGATTAATGATGTTATTAGGGAGGGAGGGGCAGTGTTGGAGGGAAAGATGACAGGCCAGTCTATGATTGACCACAAACTTGTGTGACCATTTGTGCTTAGTGTTTTGAGCAGGTCCGCCTGCTACATGTGACCGAACCCAAAATTAACATTTTAATACGAACCCATTTGTGCTCACTGGTGCATTCATGCCTGCAGTGTCTGTTGATGTCTATTAATGCATGCCTCTGATGAGCAGTGTGTAAATGTGTCTGAGGGATGAACATACATGCTCACCCTGTGTGTATTGACAAACTTATCCAAGCAGAAGTGTCACGTCCTCTGACAGTGATGTACGCTGGTGTTATTCCTCTGCTGTGGGCTAATTTCTCAGTTAAACACATATTCAAGTCAATTACTGCAGAAAATACTTATTTTGAATTCTGTATCGCACTCTACACTAAATGGAGGTGTTTTCATTCAGCGTGACAAAGGCTGTTTCAGCCTGGTTAAGTGTTCAGCCGCTGCTTCGAACAGCATGCTAATTATGTTAACCACACACAAGGGCTTTAAAATGACAAGATATGATCCAAATTTAAGCTTTTATGCTCCTTTCTGCAAAATTTTTTTATGATTTGACAGAGGAGACATTTTCCCCAGCCGCTGTAATGATGGAGAAGGCTGAATGATGCCAGAGAATCATATGTTAGGACGGATCAGTAGAGCAAATCCAGCACCAGCACAGCAATCCTCTTCTTTGAAACACAGAGGGAAGTTTTTATGTTGTCATCCCGAGGTGTTTACAGAAATCCTCATCATTCTGCCTGCTACTTGAAGTTTTTAGCCCACCCTCAGTCCCCCCTGGATAGAGCCCATAGACAGACAGACAGAAAGAGGTACGGTAGTTCTAGGTGACCTTTGAGCCATAGCATCCTGCAAGTCATCTGACACCTGTCTCAATCACATCTGCTGCGAGACCCACGGGCCGCTGATTTCAGTGCATGTGTGTAAGTGAGACGGAGGGCGCAGGGAGCGGCCTTGCCTCACTACACCTACGACGGATCAGTCAGGGGGAGGAGAAAAATGAACTAATCAGCCTCTCCAGTGGTGGAATCTCTCCCAATTTGTTTCCAGACTAACAGGCGTTGGTTAATGAGCTGAAGCAAAGCGTCCTCTCTCTTCCTTCTCTCTCCTCTTCTCCTGTCCTCTACTGTTCCGCTGGTAATTCTGCAGACCACACCAATTACTTTTCAGCGCATCCATTCATGGGCACACATACTCATATTTGTGCGACCGAGCCCTCATATTCATATCCGATTTTAAAAACCAGGAGAAATGCACACCCCTGCTCCGTGAATAGACATGCTCACACACACATGCAAACGCAGACAGTCAACAAAACGTCCTGCTGCACATCCTCTGTGCTCCTTTTTGTTTGCTCTGCCAATTACTTCAAGTTTTGTGGAAGGGTAAAAGTCCCAGTATTAGAAAAGAGTGAGATCCAAACAGTGCCATTATCTAAAGACAGCAGCAGACATAATATATATGGGAGCCAAATTTAATACCACCCTGCGACTTCTGTGAAGGCCAAGGATGCAGCACAGACGGCTCTGTCTCCTAAATAGAGAGACAAGTTTTATCCAGGTGTCTGAAATGTTTTGGTGGAAGTCTTTCCATATCCCTTTCATGAAAAGTTATTCTGCACAAACTTGTTGGATTGCAAATGCACTCACTCAGCTCACACCCCCTGAAGCATCTCAGCATGACAGCGGGTTTCATTGTTGCAGTTTTATTTCCAAAAATGTCTCTACAAGACCTCAGCGTTATATTCAAAGTAACCCTTTGCTTTGCATGCAGAATAGAGACGTCCAGACCAACTGTCTGTTGTAAACACAAGCCTCTTTCAACACCAAAACAGAAGAGGCTGGTGTTTGTAATCCACGAACAGACTCTTATTTAACATATTTTTAAAAATCTTTTCAAGCCTTGCAGAACTAGCTTGTAATAGTGCATTAACCTCTCATCTGATTCATTTTCTGTTTATTCATTCATTATTTGATGATCTTATTTGCTGCATTATCTGTGTTCCAAAAGGGTAATGAATAGCTGGCTCGACTCCCTGATGAAGGCTTGACATTGAAATACAGACTGTTGTTTCAAGGCCTCTGTGACCATGCAAATAAAAACTTTTTGAAATTCAGATTTTGTGAGTATTTATTTGCATGGTCACAGAGAGACAGACTTCAGTGCTCACATCCAGATACAGAAAGAGTAGTGAATAAAATGAACATGTACATACATGAGATCAAGATGTTGAACAAATGATTCATGTCACAGCAGAGTCAGAGCATGTTAGACATTCATCTTTAACTAATATTACAAGAACCCATCAGAGAGAAATCTGAAATTAATTCTAATGTATGTTCCACTTTGATTTAATCCCAGAACCTTTCCCAAGGAGACCCTCTTTACCTCCTGACTGTCACTTAGTCTAACCATAATGCGTTCATGATGTATTGTTTCAGTCGGTACATTAACCCACTCTGTCACCTGTGGGGACTTCAATCTCTTTAAATAACACAGCAGGATATGACTGCAGCACCATGAATGCAGAGGAAAAAAATACTTCATAATTGTCAAAGACTTGAAGCTTGTCCCTCAGCATTCAGAGTTATGTGCTTAAACTGATTCCTGAACCAAGATACAGTTTTATACAAGGTAAAGTTGATGTTGCAGTTTTGCACTTTAGACACTGGGTAGTACATGATAGTACAGATGCCATATATGTGAGCTTTCCCACAGTATGTACCACAAAATGAACAAAGAGGGCTGCAATTTTAGCCCGTACACCATGAATAGAAATTATATACAATCACGAAAACTGCTCTTTTCTTTTCAACAAAAGTCTGGGCATTGATGATTTAATTTTGTTTGAAGAGCTGTGAGGACTATTTGAGAACTAACCATTAACGATAGTGAGCTGTCTAAGATAAAGTCTCTGTTTCCTGTGAGCACTGGCACCAACTGTGGTCAGGACTTGACTTTTGCCAAGGTGTGTTTCTTTTAAGACGAATGAACAGAGAGCAGATCCTCTTTTTAACTCAACTTTTCATTGTTCAAGACAACATTTTAAAAGTTATAAAGCAGTAAATAGATGAATTTATCAACTGCTATGTGGTACAACTGCTTGAAACATGATAAAAACCAGACTTTGTAAACTCAATTTGCAGCGTAGTTAAGTAACAGACTATACTTCGTGCTACTCACAGCCTAATCATGTCACTACCAGTTCTCATCTACCAACTGCAACCTCACCAAGCAGAGCTAACGTAACTTGGCTTTTCATATTATTGATAAACTCTCAAGTTTGAACAGATTACTGCAGTATAACTGTTGCATGTTGGTTGGAATAAACATCACAGACAACTTAACCTCTGTGTTTAAGCCCATGCTCCATCACTCTCCTGCTTAGCTTCCTTCTGCTCTGACCTCCTTTTTCTGTCTGACAGTCCAGCTACAGTGTCCATCACTGCAACAAAATAAATTCAAGAAATCCTTTTCAGCAGAGAAAAGCACAAATAGCTCTTCTCACTGTTAAACTTTGCTGATGTTGTCATGAGGATTGTATTCTGTAAATAAGTTTGTTTCCTGGATGATCCTGACAGGGAAACCTAGGAAATAGCACATTGAACTAACTCTGATGCTAATAATATCATTTTAAATTGTGGATTAAGATCAGGCATTTAGAAGTGAGACTATTTCAGGATCAATAAGAATGTCCTCACAGGGACTTAAACTGTTTCAGAAATAAGAAATATTTTGGTAATCATCAGTATACTGTTAATTCAGGGCAGAGGTGTTAAACACCTTTCTCTGGGTGGTGGTCTGACAAATTCGTCAAGCAGTATATATACACCCACACATAAGTTTTAACAGCATAAGAAAAATGTGGGGGTTTTGGCCGAGGTGTGCAGTTCGAGCTCAGCAGCTTTAAATTGCTGCTCCCTCAGTACAGTTATCACCTGAGCCTGTCCCTCTGCAATCAATAACTATAATACTTAAGCTCTCAGTTCACCTATAACGTGCCAATAGTATTGAACATTTTGGTGAAAAAGCACACCTCTAAAAGTCATATAACTGAAAAGCGAACGGCTTAGGTGACCTTTTGCGAAAATGCCACTGGAACCTCCCAGCAAAATCCCACATTCCTGGAACAGCAGTCCTGACATTATGGAGGGGATTTGTTCAATCTGTGGCAGTAAAAATTGGTCCAGTGAGGTTTCAAATAAAGACGGCTGGATGACCAAAAGCCATGGAGGAACTTAACTGCCATCCTCCAGTCCCCAAAACTTCTTTTATGTGGACCAGAGTGAGTGACACTTGGTTGAAAGTATAAAGAGAGAGATAAAAGAGAGCAGACAGTGATTACAGAGAGAGAACTGTGCTAAATTCAGTCACATTTTATGAATCAGTTACACAGTGGATATGAAACTGCTCTGCAATGATGTCTTCAGACTTTTATTAAGCTCATCATATATGTGTCAGTCATTTATCTGGAGGGTTTGCAGTCTTCATATAATTAAAATAAATATTTCCATTAGTGACAGTCTGAAGGGTATTATATTTAGGAAAAGCTCCGTTGTTCTTAAATGAATATTAATCAGATCAGATATCAACGAACAGTATCAGATAAGAGAGGATTTGTCTGAGCCGATGGATGTGCTGATATGGTTGAAAGTGACAGCATTTCACTCAAGTCAAAGAAGAAGTTTTAAAAATGGACACTAGTGATGATGTTCTTTTTTTAAAGTGACTGTGAGGAGAATCCATATGAAGTGAACTGCAGTGACTCTCTTGCGCAAACCGTTGTGATGAATTTGTTTTGCAAGTGTGAGTGAAAGTAGATTGGATCTTATTTTAACACTACTTTTAATTGTTCAAGATAACATTTTACTGGATATAACGTGGCAAAGTAATGTATTTATCAACTGTTACGCTGTGCTGTGCATGTTTGAATCTTAACTACGGTACAAACTTTGTGAGTTTGTACTGTAGTTAAGAAGCCTGCAACACCAAGTGCTTCTACCAAGCAGAGGAAAATGTAATGTGGCTCTTCATTTTATCAATAGACTCTAAGGTTTGAACAGATCACCGCGGTATAACTGCTGCATATGGTTTGGAATGTCATTTTCACGAACAGCTCAACCCATGTTTTGGCCTTTAGCTCTATCATTCTCCTGTTAAGCTTTCTTCTGTTCTTCTGCTCCTCTGTCCCTTTCCTGTCAGACAGTCCAGCTCACGTTTCAACTATTACTACTAAATAAATCACATTAATCGTTTCCAGCAAAGAAAAAACACAGATCTCTCTTGTCACTGCCAAACCTTGTCAGCTGGCGTGGTGTTGTCATAGAGACTTCGATCTGCTGTAAATCAACCCAGTACAGTTCTGTCTGGAAAGCTAGGAATTTGCATTCAGGAAAAATCTGCTTTATTGCTAACATTATCATTTTAAATTGTGGATTATGATCATGCATATATCTAAATATGAGGTTTTTTCAAGATCACTTAGAAAGTCCTCACAGTTCCTTCAAATATCCTAATGACCAAAAGTATAAAAAGGAGACAAAGGCAGTGATATTTATGTGGAATATGATAACCCAACTCTGTCAAATCATTTTTTAATTTCTAAGAGTCTTTGAAAGTTTATTGTGTTTCATAAATACAGGAGAAGCCGCGCATAAAATGCATAGAGGTTGAAAATCATTGTTTCATGGCTCTTTTCACCTTTAACACACACTTAGCTTCTTATCCATATGGCACCAAACTGTGACTGTATTCCTCTGTTAACATCTGCTCACCAGTATGAACTGGAGATTGCTCATGGGGGCTGATCAGCTCTAGTTCGCTCATTTGGTGCATAGCAACAGCAGAACAGGCCACGAGTTTGAGCCCGCAGGCACCGACACAATCACTGCGCTGTACGGGGCACCTGCCCGTCATGTTCTCATGATGAGAGACTTTCCCCTCACTGGAGCAGGAAACCGGTGCCCCTCTGGGTGCATAGAAACAGAAAGTCAGAGGGGGGGCAGTCTGTGCTGGCTTGAGCTGCAAACTCAATATTCCATCTGAGCGGTGGTTTATAAAAGAATCAATAAGACGCAACATTTGAACACATATGCTGTTTGACTCTGCTGAGGACATCTCATTTGATGCCTCTGAAATAAACAAGGTTTTGGCACAAAAAAATGAACATGCCAACTATTGATATTTTTGGTTTCTTTTGTGCTCGGTCACTTTAAAAACGCCTCTCACATAAAGACAAAAGAGCGGCTTTGTCTTTCAGAGGAAGAAATGACAGCAATTAAAAGCAGTAGCTTTAACATTCCCTGTGTATGTCTGAGCCCGGCTGCTCGGGTAGTAATTAAGTCCTCCAGAGTGTTGCAGCCATTAGAGCTCCAACCAAATGAGGACACACCCAGCCCAGTGTGACCAGATTAAAAGAAGAGAAATCAGCCTCTCGCTGCTCCCAAATGGTTACAAATGCTCTAGGCAGTCCATCAGTGTACAATGAACGAGTCAAACCTCCCTCCAATCAGTGGGAAAGTGACATAAAATTCCCAGCTGGCCCCTTAACAATAGAGAAAGAACTGTATTTACACCAATCTGCTGATGAAAAATATGGACTCAAAGCCTTTCAGGAAACATGTTTTTGGAGTCAATATAAATGCTTTTTCAAAATTCAGACAGTAACTGGCAGTCAGTGAGTTTCACTTTACTCGCACATCCAGACTGGTAATGCTGTTAATTATGATGTAAACTTGCAGGAAAAGGAACTGGCTGTGTTCAAGATGTTCAGTATATTCACATTGTGGCCTTATTTGTCTGAGAGAACATTATGAACTGAACATTTCAGTAACTATGGGTACGATACTGTTCATAAGCATGTGGATCTAGGACACAGTAGTAGAGCCACAGGCTGTAAAACACATGGATGTTGTCTCAGTGACATCACACATTATGAAGTAAAACAATGGCAGTCACCACAGTGGAAATGCCAACTTACAGACAAAATACATCATGTTAATCTTTGGCCTTGCTCTGCTCAGAGCCAGGTCTGTAAAGTTTCCATTCAAACAGAGCTTTCGACCAGTTTTTTTTTTTCCACTTGTTTAAAAACCAGTATTTCATTTCAATTTATGCTCTCAAACCAGTTGGCGCCAAAATGTTTTGTTCCTGAACCGGTTAATATCATGCCATGTCAGCAACAGAATTTTAAATTGTATGTAAGATTAGCACTTTCAAATTCAACTTTATGCATTATATGCCTGCATTGGTTACATTGTGATAACCTAGAAAAATTATTGTGCTTGACCGCTGAAATATACCAGATGCAGCACTGCATCGCGATACAGGATAAGATAGATTCCTGCTCAAATCAATGTGTGACTTTACACTGGATATGCTCCATTGTAGTCTGGCTGTGTCTCTGCTCTGACTGGTTCAGGACAAGAAGTTGAGCATGGAAACTAGCAAAAAACCTCCAGATGACTTTCAAAATAAAACAAACCCTGTAAAAAACAGATTGCACTCAGCTTGACTACAACAATAAACCAGCATACTAAGCACAGCCAGGCCGGCTGCATGACTGCAATACCAAGCTGTATTGCTTTGAATCTACTCTCAAACTAACAAAATTTTGGCTGTTATTTGTAGCTTTGGTAGTTACACTGACTAGTGTTTAAACTGAAAAGCCAGTGCTGCAGGAGCAAAAGAAGATAATCTGTTTCCATGCTGTTGTTCATTGTTTACAATCCCCTCACTATACTGATTACAGTAAAACAAGCATGGTCCACTACATCAGTCGACTTAGGTCCCACTCTTTCAATTTGTCTTCCACTTCCAGACCTCGTGAAGAAATATGACACAGGTCCACTTGGGGGGAAGCAAGGAAAACCCTTTCATTATCCCTGGTGTCTGCGGTGTGGGAGAAATCAATAGAGGTGGCCATGCTAGATTCATCTATATTCTACTGTGTGAACCTAATACCCTCGTATGGGGAAAGGAAGATGAGTGGGTGTTTTGAGGGGTAGAGGTGAGGGAGTTTCAGAGGCAAGGGGAGGCACACTGGAGGGTAGGGGGAGTTACAGATAGCAAGTTGAAGGAGTTATTTATACACAAAGTTTTTTGGTGCATCGCACAGGTTAGAGCAACTTTGAGGAAGCTGAGGAGTTTTTCTGCATTTAGATGCTGCTGGGATTCAGTGGCTGCACACATGTGTTTTTACTGAACTGCAGTTGAAAAACAAACACACATTTAGAGATACATGGAGATGGTTGTCCTGAAACACTAAACAAACGTGAAAAAAAAGAGGAAACACATAAGACTACAGGAGACATGCCTGTGAGAATAACAAATGATTCATCAGTGGAAGTCATGCTAACGAGGTGCTTGTTCAACCTCTGAGAAAATACACACCCACACGCTGACATTCTCACCCACACAATCTAACAACCACATCACCTGTCAGTGGGAGCCTCATTAAGTTGACAGGCTCTGGCCTCTCAGGGCAGGCCAGGACGTCAGAGCCCTCTCCTTCCTGTCATGACATGATGGATCTCTCCACCACTGGCTGCCAAGCTGCCACTCAAGGCCACCTTCCTGTGGGCGTCCATCAGGAAACACTCGCTAAGCATCTTGTTGATCTTATTTGTACATAGCCAACATCGTCACTCACGTCCACGTCTGACTGTGAGTCTGAGAGAAGATCAAGATTGGCTCTTACAGCTAATTTTACCCTGTCACTCAATGTCAGTATGCAAATAAATGTATATTCATGCCGCATGAATGGCTAACTGCTTGCTTGGCAACAGACTAGCTGCTGACACCTGGATCTCAAGTTTTGTTCAGTAATTATATGGATTTTGAGTCTGCTTCTGCTCCAAAAATATCCCTTTAATTGGGGAAATATTTTGACCTCTAGTACCAAAACTATTTTGCTCATTAGCTGACAAATGAAATTTTTCTTTTTCAGTATGTAGCCAACTTTGTCAGTGGTGTTTGCTTAAAGAAAGGGAGCAGAACTTTGTGTTGAATGGGCCAAACATTCATCAAGTTTCTGCTGTTTATGGACTCTAAAGTTAAACTTTTGGGTTGAGAGATTTTTTTCGGGGCTTCAGTTTTGTAGATGATTCACCACCATGTCCTACTTTACATTTCAGTCCACTTCTTACACTTTTCACTTCCTTGAACAGTGCTCAAAATCTTACAAACAATGCCGCTTCGCATTTACACCACTTACTTTTGAAGAGCAAGGGTGGAAAAAAAAGGCACATACAGCCCGCGTTTTGGTTCCCAAGAGAGCACCTGGTGCAAGTTTAGCACCAAGAAGGGCACTTTAGCGTAATCTGGCTCCTGTGAGAACACTTTAGTGTGCGTTTCATCTCCTGAAACTTTAATGTATTTTAGCTCCTAAAAGGGGACTTTGACATTTGTATCAGCTCCCATTAGGATATTTATCATGTCTTTTTGAGCCAAAGGGGGAAGATTGGTGTGGTTCCCGAACCAGGAGAGCGCTTCAGCATTTGTTTTACTTCCAAAAGCATAGTTGAGCTTAAGTTTAGCTCTAAAAGAGCACTTAAACACAAGCTGGGCTCCCGAAAGGACACTTTAACCCAAATATTGCTCCAAGGAGGGCACCTGAGCGCAAGTTTGTTTTTTAGTGATTGGCCAAAGTACGAGGGTGGTTTCTTTTCTGACCCCAAAAGTCCGAGATCATGAAGCCCCACTCTCACAGTCTGTATTCAAACTGGAGGGGTTAGAATCCCTCCCTTCTGAGCACACAACTGGTTTTGAGTATGCTGACGGAGAAAGTGAGATGTGCAAAAATACCCGATTTGGGACATGGCACAATTCTTCAACTGCTTCAGCAGCTTGTACGTCCTCTCTCTACTTTATGGTGAGTTGCAACTAGCAGCGTGTTGGGCATTGTGTTAGGTTAACCAGTGCCCCAAGATATGCTCAAAATACTCATTGGCTCACATTCTCCTTCTTTTATTTCGGGCTATAGTTTTGTTTTGCCTTTTTTTTGTAATTTTTCTGTCAAAAAAGGGGGAAAAGTTTGAAGGCAGTGGTTTGTGGCTACAAAAATAAGAAACTTTTGATGTGCCATACAAAAGAAACATCTTTGTGATGTCCAACATCCATCCAAACAAGCTTCAAACACTTGGTATAACTGGAATGACAAAAACATATTTCTGACTGTGAGTTCACCCCATTCAGTGATCTGTTTAAGACATTCATCAACAGCTTATTTAAAATGTTCAAACTGCAGCAGTGAAGGCTTGTTGAGACTGAAATATCTGCAGACACAACAATATCTCTTTTTATTCCGAGTGCTCATTCCCTATTCTTTTTCTACTTTTCCAAAACTGGCATCCCCAACGTTCCTGTTCCTGAATTCTTGAATAGTATTTTTGTTTTGGTTTATTAAATCTTCAACACGCCTCTGTCGTGCAGGATAACACTTCAATCTTGAGAAGCAGAAAAAGATTTGACGTGGATTGGAGAAACATCCAGCCTGGATTCAGCTCATCACTAATGACAGCGATGCCTTTGATGAATCCCCGTAAGAGTTTGGGTTTCTTTAAGGTCTTTGAGGAGAACCAATAAACTGTCAGCATCAGTGACCAAGCCTGATTGGACAGCTGTCAGACTGCCCACGCTGCATACAGATATTCTGCTCGGTCATCAGCTCAGTGTGTAAGGTAAAGTGTTCAGCGAGTCTCTCAAGAGGAAAGTTTGTTTAAAAATGTGATCCAATAAAAAAGAGACATTAAAGTTAAGTCATCCCTTACACTCTAAAGGAGGAATAAAATCTAATATTTTAATCATTTCAGGCTCTTATAACTTTGTTTACTGTGTCAGATCCCAGCCACCATGTAGCGGTGCATAAAGTCTTGTGACTGATCGATTGATCACACAAAACACTTGAACATTAATGAAACGAATGAATAACAACTAGCACGGGTGGATGGTGGTTCAGATCTTGTGTAAGTGGTCTCGCTACTTTTCTGCTTAGAAAACCAGGACCTATCGATGAGAGTCATGCTTCATTAGGTGTGACTTTGCACTACGGCTCGGATCAATTTCACAGAATTGACTTGTGACTTCTTCAAGGATTAATGAAGTGGGTTGCTGTGCGGGCTCACATAATTTGTGCCGGCTGAATAGAGAAACATACATAGTTTTATCAGTGTCACAGAAGAATTGAAACAACATAATGCTGTCTTCACAAACACTAGAAAAGAGCTAGGTTTGATGAAGTTTACAAGCAGCCACAAAGGAGGCAGTGGTGGCTGTGGTTGAAAAACAAAAACAGGTGTGTGGCCTTGCAGACAACTCCCACCTGCTCAAGGTCAAATCAACGTATTTATTCATGCAGCTCTTACTGTTGTCAGATCATTGAACAGATTCTTAGGTTGTTGACATTGGCTCATGTAGTAAAATTGAAGATAGACTGTTTACAGACACTGAATAAAGACCAGCACACACTGTGAGGCTGGAAGAAAAAGTATATGATAAAAACACTAGATTTGATGTGGAAGTTACATAAAACCAGTCAAATGTTCTGTCCCTGAAGCAAGATAATTATAATTGAAGAGAAATCTTGGAATATGAGTGTTAGAGTGTTAAAAGAATAATAAAATGCTAACTTTTTTAATTAAAACACCTCACAGCAAACTTCCTGTAGCACAATACTAAGTGAAATATACGGAATATAATAATAAAAAAGATATATAATGTTCAAAATCAATTTCAGGTTTTTCAGCTTTACAGGACCGCTGGTTCAGTACTCAAACACAAGCCATCTTTCAGAAGTCCCATACAATGGTTACATGTCAGGGTTTTAATATCTTTATATATATATATTGAGCTTTTATTAATACTTCAACTGAAGCTTATCCAGACATCACACAAGGAGGAAATACAGATAAATGATCAGCTTTTGTGATATCAATCTCAGACACCTTACTACCCCTCTGTTTCCAGATCCCTCCATCCGACATACGTGTGCCTGTCCCTCTGTTTGTATCATCAAAGAGCAGCTGGTGGCAGGCGATGCCCTGTGGAGTGTGTGTCTGTCCAGCAGAGCCATTTGACAGCAAACAGCCACTGCAGCACACAGAGGCCTGCCAGCTTGTTCCAATTTAATGCTGGCTGCTCTCATATGTGAGTCCCAGCGGTGACCCTGTGACCCGGGCGCTACAGAGCGGTGGACTCTTAATAGCTCTGCAGACAAAGGTAATGAGGTTATCAATTAGAGGGAGACTTGTGCTCATTTGTCCCTGTTATGATGTCATGTTTTCAAAGGGGCTCATGAGGAAGAGAGGCTAGTTGGGAATTTGTAATTGTCATTTCATTAAAGCATGCAGGAGCCGGTGTTCAGTTATGAGTTGTTTTGTTGTGAGCAGATGTTTCCAATGCTAAGAAGGTTTCAGGATTTGTGCAATAAATTACCAAGACAAGACTACAAGTGATGATGGCCCATTATCCTGAGAAGGATAAACTATAATAACCATGCAGCAGTTAATGAAGTTCCCTCACCTCATCAGCATTCTGGTCTCGCTCTCAGCCGCATGCAGAACACAAAGGTTTGCACATGTGTTTCTGCACCTGGTGACTTGCCTATAAAAGTGCGACCGGTGTGTGTTGTAGGAGGTCACTCAGTATTCCACTCAGCAGCCGGCCAGACGCTGTGGGGCGTGAGGGTCCCAGTAGGTGAGCAGACAGGGGAAAAAAAAGCTCCGGCCAGAGATCTTATTCTCTCACAACATCCAAAGTCTCAGAGGCCATGCATTATTCACATAGAAAGACAAGAAACCTCAGCATGAGGGATGGCAAGAGAGAACAGAAAGAAAGAGACAGCAGCAGGTGGAGAAATGTGAGGATGACAGCACCTGGGCAAAGAGATGTGTGTGAAAGAGATAAGCTGATGGAGGGACAGATAGACTGTCAGCAACAAGATCAAAAGTGAGATGGAGTTAGCTTTGTGCTGAAGCGCCCTGCCCAGAGAATGGATAAGCTATATGCTTCGACAAAAGCTTTTGATTCAGTTGATGAGCTCACCCTTATTCAGAGGAAGGGACCAATCGGGGGAAAACTCCTGGTATTTGGTGTGGTATTGTCTATTACATTTTTTTAAAGGTAATGTCCCGCAGAACTTTCATTACTGTTTGTAAACACAACATTCAAATTGGGCTCCTCCTCCTTTGTGGCTCAGCGCAAGCGGCAGCACAACACCACAACAGGCTGATGTTCCACACTGCTGTGTGAACAAGTAAGTGACAACATCTGCCTGTCCTTCCACACATTTCTATGGGGAATGTAAGATCTGTCTCCAATAAGATGGACCAGCTAATGGAGTTAACCCAGAGAGAATACCAGAGAGCAGAGTAACATCATGTTCATTGCAGAGGCTAACGGAGCTAATTGGACACAACATCAAGTTGGAAGGATACAAGAGAGCAAGACTGAACAGACAGGTGAAGAAGTCCAGTTCAGTCCTGGACCCTGTGGAGGCTGACAAGAGAATTATGGCCAAGCTGTCGTCTCTGATGGTCTTTTCTAATTGATTTAAAGTTGTGCCTAAAAGTTTGCAACCCCTCCAGCAGAATTTTTTGATTTTTTTGGCCTTTTCTCAGATGTGATGACCCTGTTCATTTTTTTATACACACACACTGATTACAAGCAAATAGATCATAGGTGAGGATGGTTACCTTTAGTAGACATTCAAACACATTTGTGTTCACTTTTGTGCATTTATCAGGCCAAAACCACCAGAGTTGTGTGTCTTAACAGGGTCATTTTTGAAGTTTCTGTTGTCATTATGATTTAAAAAGAGTAAACTATTTTTTTTTTCAATAAATGTCTTCACCCAACCTCTAACCATGAGTGATAGAAAGGATTTTGTGTGTGCATTCATATTTTCTTAGAAAAGGCCAAAAAAATCTGAAATTCTGCTGGGGGGGGTGTATGTGTGTGTGTGTGTATAAACTTTTGGGCACAACTGTATGAACGAATTAATCAAATTCTGCTTCTACGTTTCTAAGCGCTACTCGGTGGCAGCTTGTTGCAGCAGCTCTGTCTTTATTGTTCTGTTTAGGTTGATACGTATTATATTCACATTTACATATCTGGAACTTTTGCACTATAATTGTTTATGCATTGCTGCTGTGACTGTGAATTTTCCCCTGTGGGATGAAAAAAGGAGTATCTTATCTTATTCCATGCTATGTTATGTTATGTTATGTTATTGTATCTTGTGTTATGTTTTGTTATTGTATCTTATCTTATTTCCTAAGGTAGATCATTGCATTCCCCAAAATATAGAACTGAGTCCTACAGGGCCAAAAAACTTCTGTATTTTTTTGCCATTCACATTCCATCAAAACTACTTTTACTCTGGATCATTCAAAGTGATGTCTTCATATCTGGTGAGTCATCCTTCATTGCTCTGCAGGAAACCTATTAGTGGTTTGAAATTTGTCTTTACTATAAGAACATTCAAGCTGTTTTTGAAAAGCATCTCTTATATAACTCGCAGGAACTTTAATCACCATCATGAACTGCTGGTCCTTCCTGAATTCACAGAGGGGGTCATACTTATAAAAGTCTAACTGACCTCCCTTCACCGAAACTCTGATTATTTCCCATCATTTTCCACTGGTTGTGATCTGAAGCTCTGCCTCTGCTTTATTCTGCTCCCACTTGATGCATTGTGTCTTTTTTTTCTGTGTGTTCAAATAGATTTCAGCACAGCGGGATATCATTTTAGATGCCACAGTGGCTTAAGACACTGCCAATTGTTTCAGCTTAGACTGTTCACTATCAATGCATTAATGTCTCCAAATTAATGTGTTAATGAATATTTGATGTAAAAGCTGCACTTAGCGCATTTAAATTCTGACTCTGTTCCATCTGTGTATGTTCCCTCTTGCACCAGAGACCGCCCACACAAGCTTACCCATTCCCACAGTGTCATCTCCTCATCCTCAGGCAAACCAACAGTGGAGGTCAGCAAGGATTTCTCTCTTTCCTCTCTCTCTCCTTCTCACACACACATACACTCTCACAGAGACACACTATACCTCTTTTATCGCTCAATGCCTCTAACAGCCTCACTGCTGCACACCCACATCATCCTCACAGCTCTCCTGATCATATGCAATGCACACCTATCAAATTAAATTTGCGCACAAAACCTTATGCTATCACTCGGATGTCTGTTCGCCCACTTAATTAATCCAATTAATAAGACAGGTTATATCCAGCTAATCACAACACGTGTGTCTTGCTGACAGCGCCATCAGTTTCCTCCTCTGCTCAGCAATGTGTGAAGGGTGAGATGAGGAGATGGTGAAACTTTCATTCTGGTTTCCCTACAATTATCTGGCTGTATAGCTTGTTTTCACCAGACCAGGCTGAAAACAGTGCAACCAACAGGCCCTGGCTTTAGCTTTGACATCTTATTTTTTGTTCAAAGTATGGCCATGCTTTGAAGCTAACTTGTAAGACATTGTCTAAAAAAGATTTTTTTTTTCTCTTTATCGTGACCATGTAAAGCATTGATAACCAAAGCAGAGCTCACAGCTTTCACAGGACATTATCAGAAATAATGCAAGGCTTGTAGTACATTTGAATAAAATGAATAATTCCACTCATAAATTAGACAAAACTTTGATTTTAAATCCAACTTTTTGTGCAAAAACCCATCACAGGGCTGTTTGAATTAAGTCAGGCCCACACCTGGTCTGCAAAGGCAGCTTTAATGACTGTCCAGGAATTAATCGATACTGGTAGAGCTGCAAGCTGATGCTAAATATTTTAAATTCACGGCTCATCCTGCTGCTGCACTAAGAAAAAGGTCTCGGTATGAGGAAGCCTTTTGGTCAGGGCCTCCTTCAGCATGTCAGCAGCTATGCCCACCTCTTTTGTGACTTTGTTCAAGGACTTCTACAACTCCAGTCTGATCAACTTCTCCCCCGTATATACACACACCAGACGTCCCTCTGTCTCCTTTTCACCGCCCTCTGTCTAACTCCTCCGCCCCTTTCGTCAGGCTCCGTTGACCGTACAGATGACAGTATAGACTATGGCACCAGCGTATCGGAACCAGGAGCTGAGGAGAGCGATGAGGGAAGGGAACGGAGACAAAGAGGAATAGATGGAGTGAGAGGAGGAGAGAAAGAGTCAGTCCACCCCAGAGCATGTCAGCCTTTTTATTACCATAATGTCTGTGCTTTTATCACCATGCCCGCCAACAGAAAATCTCTTATAACCAATGGGTCGGCAGCTACAGCAACCTTGCTGAATGACGAGCAAGCAAGACCGCTCATTTGATGTTAGGCATTTGGAAAGGCACAGCAAAACCTCGCAAGGGTCAGACAGAGCTGGAGGGAGAAGGGTCCACCTTGTTGACCTTGTGCAGGGGGAAGTAGACGGTGTGTTGAGGACAGCCAGTGGCCGAGGTCGGGGTCACACACAGAGATTTGTGGACAGGAAGAGGATTAGAAGACAGTGTTCGTGCCTGACTCACCCCACATGTCGAGCTGCTGGAAAACAGGAGCTCAAGGCTCACACAGAGAGGAAGATTTGTTTTAGATGCCACACTTATGTGTGAGTAAAACAAAGGTATGAGATAGAGAGACACAGGAAAGAGAAGACGAAAGCAACTGAAGTTTTACTTTCTTCACATTAAGTGATTTACTTGCGATCTATGTTTTTTACATCACACATTTATGATGATGTTACTCAAGTTTGGCCTGTTAGATCCATCCAAAATGGAATGCGGTTAGAAATGTGGGATTGGATTTGGAGGAAGAAGTAATACCAAAAGCTAGTTTCTTTCTTTCTTTCTTTCTTTTTAAATTTTTTTTAGCCAGCAACAAATGCAGAAATCATTCATGCAAATGCGGATCAGATATGGACATTTAAAGGTGCAATCTCAAACTCTGCTGTGTTGCATGGGTCTGACCTACTGTAGTTTCTGTTTCAAACATCGAGCAGACATAGAAACGATGACCTCTAAAACCCCTTTTGCTTTGTTTGGGTCTCCACCATAACCAAAGAGTAAATTGGTCTCAGTAGTGGTTTTGGTCCAGAAATTTTGGTGAGGCCAAGCAGGGAAAATTGCGCTATAATCCAAAAATACCAGATGTTGCTCTCACACCCTCACAACAAAAATTCAGTAGCAAGTGAGACCGGGCATCAGAGCCTCTTTGACGACAAAACTGCAGCTGAACATTGCCATCACACAAACGATCCAAATCTGACGACATCAAAACATTAACATACCAATAGCACCAACAAATAGCAGTGTTCAAGATCTTTCAATATCAAACACTCAAGATCGAAAAACAACGTGACATCAATAAAAACACAATGGTGTGAACGGCGCACACCCAATGCGCAGCAACCAACATTCAAAGTCACCACACACAATATACCACAGCCAACGGCCAATTCAGCACCACAGACAGGTGAGCGCGCGTGAGGGTGTGTCCTCCAATCCAACCCCCCCAAACTCACCCCAAGTTACGCATTACACAACTTTCCACTTTTATTCAAACAATACGTAAACCAAATTCCACTTAGAATAAAAATAAATTGGACTCACCGATCACTTCTTGAGGAGGAATGACGTCAGAGCGCCTTTTTTGACGAGCTCCAGGTGAAACTAGGTTTTCCGCTGAAGCAAATCCTGATGGAATGATCTTCTTTATCACTTCGCTCTTGAGATATATCCTCTGGTTGACGTAGTCCCAAAAGTTTTATCTCCAACTTCTGCTCAAGTAGTAAAGTGCTAAATCACAAGCAAGAACTCAACTCGATTCATTGTAATAGCAATAAATAAATCCATGAATGAATAAATGAATGAGAGTGACCCAGCTGTTGCGTTGCTAAATTACAGGTAGCGCGACTTGCACAGTGCCCGCCCCTTTTCTGACCAGCCAATGAGAGGCGCCCATTAGACCAGGCGCGCAGGGGCGGCGGAGAGCATTAACCAGGCTTAATGCAAAGACGCCATTGGTTGGATGAAGGTAGTTATAGCAAGCCACTAGATGATTTTAGATAGAGCCCTATTAAAGTAATGGCCAATGCCAATGCCAATGGGGGAAATAATTTACATGATCATTAAAATTGAATATGTTTAAAATTTACGATTCCAGGTGGGACTACCTCTAGGATATCTGCAATAACCAACGAGAGAAGCACATTGAGAAGTCTCAACCAGATGTTGAATTCTCTTACAGTTCATAAGCACATCAGCAAATGTAAATACAACTGTAGCCTGAGCCAAAAGGAGCACTGGATTAGTCCATTTACAGGGGGAAAGACATCTCTACAAAGACCTGCTTGACTCATCATACTGTAGATTAGAAGACTATTTATAATGGATGCAGTAACAGCTACCGAGCTGTTTTGATTACAACTCATATTTAGCATGAGAATACTTCAACATGACTCATCATCTCTAATTTAACATCAGCGTAGGATTACAGAACATCAGCTCATTCAATAACTGGTTTATTTCTGGCAATTTTGATCAGCTTGTCCAGCCAGATATATTATTTGTGTTTCCCAGTACTTGAACATCAACTTTTGTACCTATTATGCTTCTCAGTTCCTCCAAGTTTTGTTTTGTCACTCAAATGTATTAAATTCTGAGTTTTCAAGAATGGTGTTGATGATATGGCTCATCAATCCAACTATCAATGAGGCATCTGACCTCCTTGCTGTCAACCCTGGACTCATGTTGTTGGAGGATTAACTTGTTAATGTTGGCATTTTGATACTGGTTTTTACAAGGTAAAATGGGACCAATATGCATTTGTTTGTCTGTGTTATGAGAAAAGGAAGCTGTGACAAAATAGCATGAAGACATTCCTGCTAAGACGTGTGATTCATCCCAACTCAAAACAACCTCAGTAAGAAATGCAACAAGAACAATCAGTTTATCATCAAAAACAGATCAAAGCGTTGTCCAAATAATAAAATGGATGCCACAGGTGTTCATTGACTGTGAAGCCAGAAGACTGAGAGCTCCCTCTACTGACAGGCTGTGGTATAGATCATAAACCCTGCCTCCCCCGTATTGTTTGTTTGATGCTAAAAGAGTAAATGTGACATTGTAAATGAGAGCGCTTCCTCCTGTCATCAGTCTATCCAGAGTGCTTCTACCTCATATATCAATAACTAATCCCATCCACACGGTGCTTTCACAGCAGCAAGGGCAGATTGGGGTAAAACGTCTTGCCCAGGGACACTGCAGCATCCAAACAGAAGGACTTGGGATCGAATATCCGGTTTCCAATGATGGGATGATCGACTCTTCCACAGCTGTCCCACACAGGTAGTAAACAGTGGATTAATATGCCAGCTGGTTTCCAAAATGAGGCAGATGAGAGCTGTGAAAGTAGAAATAATAACTATGATCGAGAAAACACTCCACTCAAGTTCTGTGGGCGGAGTGGTGCTACATACAAAATGAATCACCGACAACACTGGTGATGTGATCTGTACACTAGTAAAGAGAGACTGGAGCAAGATAACCACGATTATCACAATTAAATGTTCCACAGGGATGTGTGTCTGCTTCAGGCTAACACAAGAATTGGTTATACTATTGTCTATCCTGACCTTTTGATTTATGCTGTTTTATCTTTCGTTAAAAGTGTCTCAGTTAGCCAAACGAGCATGGTATGGATCCAAAAGCTCCAACATCCAGATTGCTTGTGTGCAACCAGTGTGATAGGTCAGTGCCCATTCCGGCTGTATTTGGCTTCATGTCTTTGCAACAGGGCATGTCATCCACAGTTAGTGATTCACCATTTACACCATTCATTTCTTGGAAGTGAAGGGCTGTGTTAAATTGGATTTGCAGCAGCTCATGTGATGAATTGCTTATTCAGTTGATCAGCAGTAAATTTGCATGCCAAAGCTCATCAAAGTTGAGTCCTTTGCATGTTGCAACTTATCTTTGCCACTGAAAGCAAACACAAGGCTTGTGGCATTAGACTGTGATTGTAACAGACTGATTTTGAAATGTTTCTGTCATAAAGACCGTATGACTAAGCCCAAAGAGAGCTGTGATATTTAAACTGTGAGTCATAGTGTGTATGTATGATTTGACTTTTAAAGCTCTCTCTGCTCTCCTGGTATCTGTGATTGCATTAATGGAGACACAATGACCTCAGCTTTCACTGTTTCTACCATAGAGGAGGCTTTCGCTTTCATAGAGGAGCGACATGACACACCTCTTGTTCAGAGAGAAACTTGCTGGATGGGTCACGTTAACACACTCACACACACTTGAGCTCCCACAGACAGCAGCCAGCAGATACTATTACACATTGTCCTCACTGCTGCCCATCTTGTCATCACCCCCCCCCATGAATATTCAATTCCTCTCCCCTTCTCATCAAACGTCTGGTATTAATGTGCCACAGACGGTGTGTTGTGCCCCTCTCTCTCCTCTCTGCTCTGCAGTGACTTGTGTCCTGGCCAATGCATTATGACTGGTAGGGGTGACTCAGCCTGGGCAGCGTGCCACTGGAGTGTGGGGTGACATGAATTGAGAGGGGTTATGCTAGGTGACACACTGATGCCAATGCAGCAGACAGGAAAAGTCATAATGCTGAATGGGTTTTGAAACGTTGTTATCAAGGAACATTAAAAAGACTCAGAGACAGCAAATCTTCATTTATGTCTGATAAGGATTTACCGGTATTATTGCAGATGTGCAAAATTCTCACAAGTCAACAAATACTGCACATTATCTTGTTTCAAAAGCTTATCCACTAAACCACTTTTGAAGGGACTTTTTGTAAGCCCTCAGGGTTTCTTAGAATACATAATGGAGCTACTCAGAGGCTTTGTGAGATAGATGGCACTTTGACTGCAGTGGTAATGACAGGGAGTGATACCTGCCATGAAACAACCATCTGCAAGAAACTATACAAGAGTGTGAGCAAATTGTATCTCAATAATCACCAGCAATGAAACGTGAAACTGACAAGTGTCTATAATTGTTCTGCTTTTATGCTACATTTCATGTTTATCGTTGAAAGTAGAATGGTTCACACAAATTGGCTGCTCAGCTTGGTGCAATCAAATGCTGGCCAAAAAGTCTGCTGGTAATTGTAAAATTTTACTAAATATTCAATAAGGCATAATGCATAATACATTGATGAAGCCTCTGTGATGTCACTCATCTGTTTCTGAAGCAGAGTTTTGAAGCCTTTCATTGGAAATGTTACACTCAACCTAACTTAGGTTGAGCTAGGGAAAGAGACAAAGAGACAGATAGACAAAGTTGAGGATAGCTATGACCCTTGTCAACAAGCAGAAATCTCCATTCTGAAAATGTGAGACAATGCGGAAGTGCTTAAGTCTGCTGTTCGTTAAGTGTCCGCTAGAGGCTGGCTCTAGAAATACTGGAAAAAAGACATTTTCAGAGTAGGAAGTTGTTGTTGACAGCTCAGTACGAAAGCTGTCTAATAACACATACTGTAGGGGGGTAAACTTTTGTCTTACTCAGCAGTTCAGAACATATTAAGATGGCATGCTCACCTCATCAGAGGCACAGCTCAGATCACGTGACCACTCTCAAATATGTTTACTTCAAAACTTTGTTTCTGAAACAGACGGGTGACAGAGTATATCTATTGTACAGTCTATGCTTGTCACTAGTTCTGCCTCTGACTGTGCAGACTCATAATCTTGATATCTAAACCAGTTAGACATAGGCTTAATTTCCCATACGGAGTGCACTTTTGGAGAAATTAGCTGTTCAGATCAAAATCATCTGATTTACCAGGCTGTAAAAATGTTCATGTTTTCAGTACAAATAGTCTTTTTTTGGTTTGGTGTGTATGTGGTTCCTGGTTCCTCTGGAGCCAGCCTCAAGTACACACTCAAGGTGCTGCCATTGTTTGCACTTTTGCATCTGCTCCACTTTTTTTGGTAAGATATTGTCACTTTGTTATAGTGCTGAAGAGCTTACTTTGAAAATGCTTGTGAATACTCTCACTTCTTACCTCAGGTTAAAAATGGTCTGGACATATTTTGTTAAACTGGCTGTAAAATGGATTGCAAATGCCCTTTGTCTGAGTGCTTTGACCCCTTTGTCCAATGGTACATAAACTTGAATTTTTAACATCTGGTAAATGAGTATTTTACATGATGTAGAAATATAAGCTGTGTAAAAGAAGAAAAACAAGGCCGTCTGTCTCCATGTTATGTCTTGTATGTGCTTTACATGTGGTTTCTATGATTTTTCTTTTCCATTGTTGTCCCAGTATTGTCTTTGTTCCATTAACTGCTTTGATGTGCTTTGTTTGTCTCTGTTCCAACTGTATGACATGTCGTATGTCTCTTGCGTAAGCCTGCTGTAGTTGTAATTATTATGTATTTTATTGTATTTTGAATCTTAATAAATGTATTTCAGGTTCTAACAGACAACTGGCCGGGGACGACAGCTAGAAATTAGCTGTCGAGGCTAAATCTGCCTCTTTTACTATGCAGTAACATACTGTACTGGACTCTTCACAAAACTGTAACCAAATAAATTAAACTAAAGTTGGCAAGAAATAAGCAGTTTTTCCACAGGGGGCGCCAACTCAAGCTTAAAGTTTCTTTCAGGAGCTAGAACAAACTTTTAGCAACAAAAATCTAAGGAGTACAATCTGAGTTTGTTTTTCCCATTTCATATTTAAATGTCTGTGGCTTCCATTACTATCATCTGTATGTAGGCTTTGTTCACACTTGTTTGGACTTCATTCCTCTTCTATATCACAGCTTCCTCCACTCCCCGCCTCTGAATGTGGCCTAATATATGTGATAAAACACATTTATCTTTCACGTACTCTCATATAATCACACATACACCGGCACGGACACTACCACGCACATAACTAATGTGCTTTAGCTTTCTATCTGGAAAATGATCAGAGGATTCATCATACACGCCCAAAGAAAAATGATATTTAGTATTATTTGTATAAAGCACACTGAATTTGAATATAATCTCAGCTTGTTTTTAATTTGCAATTCACATTTGCTGTTGCCATCAGGACCTGTTTTATTAATCTACAATGATAAAGATTTATTGGCTCTCCGCAGCAGTAAACAATGTCTGAGAGCCTCATTAGTGTTAGCTTTTGCCAAACATTCAAAGATGGAAGGTGTTGCTCTTGAATGTGAACAGTCTTTCTATTAATTAGCCTTGTTTTAAAGCCATGTGTCCAATTACGCTGCTCAGTGTCTTAGTTTGTCCATCCTCAAAGGGAAACAAGAAGAAAGAAATAAGAATAAAGGAAGGAAAACTGAAAGTAAAACTTTAATGCTTCATATTTCAGACATGACTCTTCATTTCTTTTTTTTGACAAGAAGGACTCTGTACTTATTCATGTGTAATGACAAAGTTGGAATTTATCTCATCTCAAATCTCATTTTGTGATATCTTGAACTTTAGGGGAATAAGTATGATTTAATTGTTCTCTTAGGGGGCGCTCACATCAGCATAGCTCTGTGTTGGAGTGAAAATCCTATAAGTGTTGTTGCCATAGTAAAAAATATCTTCTTCATTGTGAAAAGGTCAGCTGCATCTTTTATGAAGGCAAAGCATTTAGACACCAAACAAATTTCTTTGATGGATGTCTCATCTCTACACTTGCTACCTTCTCATCTCAGACACACAACTTCATAACAGCAACTTTCCAGCTATCACAAACAAATGACTGTTGCTAATATTTAAGCACCCTATTGGTAGATTTGTACCAAGCTGGGATGTAATTTCCTGGAGTCGTTCTCTTGATAAATGATGTGCCTTGGTCATTATTAGTGGATGGTAGAGGCTGGACAGGAAATTAAAAGTTTTTTTTCTTCTTCTCTAACATCTAACTACAGAGATAAGCTTTTGTTTGGTATCTTAAAAAAACACAAAGCCTAAAGTTCACTCAGACAATTCTGTCAATAAGCTTTGATACTCCCATGGTCTTGTAGCTTAAAGAAAGCATTTCTCAGTGACACAGCAGGAGAAAAGTTGATTGAAGTTCTGTTTCTGAGTGTATTGTCACACATTTTACATAATTCAAATGATAGTGTGGGGAAGCAGTGGGCAAACTCTCTACACAAAGGGTGGGGTAAAACTGAAATACTTTAAAAAAAAAAGAGAAAAAGTTTGGGTGAATTAATTAAGCGACCTCAGGTAGCCCATTCATTGAAGCCTCATTAACTCTTCTCACACTACATGTGAAGCAGCTAACATCAGCTAGAGAGAATAAGATGAGCCAACTCTGATATTTTCTCCATGGTGGTCCACTTTTTAAAAATTTTCTTTGACTGTCTAGAAATAAAGATGTATCACTCTCCTCTCCCTAAAGAATGAGGTCAACATCTATGTCTCATGTGAAGTAATTGTGCCTAAAGTTGGACTGCCCCCTACAGACTAAAACACCAAACAGTTCAGCCATTGTCCTTTCAGTCAAACTTTATTCATCATCAAAAAAATCAACAGATTCTGACCAAATGACAATAAATCCCCTCCCTCCTCTCATAAACAAACTAGTTGACACCTTCTAAATGTGGACTCATTAGAAGATCTTTCAGCTCTGTTAACTGGTCATGGCCTTTTGAGCGGATGTATTAATTGTGGGGAAAAAAATGGGCAGCAAATTTTTCAGTGCATATTACAGCTCAGAGGTGAGACAATGAGCTAAGAAATTACAATTGTGCCTTATTGTTGTAAGTTAAACTCAGAGTTTCTGGAGAGTTTCATTGTTTGTAAAACTTTAATGTTGGTCTCAAAATGATTTGGTAAACACCATTTAACTTAATTTCATTCAAAAAGGGAAAAAAAAAGACAACCATACTTCTGAAAGACACTTCTGAGCATACAAGCTATCACTCACATCTGATTAAACATATTAATAAATTAATCAACTATCTGAAAACCCCTGCACATCCCCACCCCAGCCCCCCCAGACAGAAAACTCTCCTCTCACATTATTAAAACCGACTTTTTGAGCATCCCATACACCACCACTTTCCTGAGTTGATGGAAAAACTGACATGAAGTCAATCTTGCATCACATTTAACAGCTTATAAAACACCATCAGAAGTGGAGTGCATTACAGTAACTCGTGGGTGTTTTACATTTAAGTGGCAAGGCTGACAGAAAGACAAAGCAGTCATTAGTCTGTCAAAGTCTTTGGCTGTTTTTCGATCATAGTTAGTGGGTTGAGAATTAAGTCCTGTATATGATGGCAGTAAGGAGTCTCTCCAGCTTGAGGATTTATCAGTTTAAAGGAAAAAATACGGGTTCAATAAGGACAAGAACATTTCAGGGGTGTTGAAAAGAGCAAGAATATGGATATTAAGAAAAGATTTGATGTCACAGAGTTTGAACGATGTGCTCAAATATATCCTTTGATCAATTTTTAATTATTTAAATATTACCAAAAGAACACTCAAGCACAGTTTAATTTTGACATTTTTCGTGATAATCATTTCCAAAGCTAAAAGTTTTAGTCAGCCTCTTTCTTTATCTTCTATAAATATTTATCTAAACTAACCTGTTGCTTTTTTAGCATCCTTATGTTAAGACTAATTTCTCATTAAATCCAGTTATAATGCAGCCACTTTCTGATGACTCTTTATCAAATGTGGGAGTTGCTTTCCAAACCATTTAAAACATCATGTGTGAAAAAAATAAAAAGGCAAAGAAATGGCTCATACACTATTTCAGATATAAATAGTGTTTTTGACAGGTTTTCTGCAAATACAAAAAAGAAAATCTAAGATAACAGAGAAACCAAACTTTGAACTGTCAGCTGTCAGTCCAGTGATTGGCTGATGAGGTGGTGGTTATGAAAGATAAGTGATTCATGTTGAGCTCAGATTCTAAATCTCATCTTGCAGGCTAAGTAGTTCACTAGCAGGAGCCACAGCGTCTCCCATCAGAGCTCTGTGAGGCTGTCGCCACCGGTGCAAGTGCCCTATTTAGCGTACTATGATGTGGTCTGAGATGAGCCGCAGATGTTTCCTCATGTGCGCCTGGCCTTCTGTCTCTTGGCTAGACGTTTGGCTTCATCCAGAGCTGCACTGTCTCCACTAACCTGGGCCATGCTTCGAACTCCCTGGATACGATTCACGAGCTGTAACAGGAGGGGGATTACCTGCAAAACAGCACAGCAGAAGGTATTTGACTCTCTCCTATCATAAGTATGGGACTTTCATCAAATCTGTTCAAACAGGATCATTTGCATGTGAAGATCACAAGATGAAGGAAATTCTTCTTTTTTTTCTGAATTTGAGTATAAGTGAGGATGGTGAAGGCAATGCATTTAAGCTGTGGGTGAGAAAGTTAGGTGATAGACCTCTTCAGGAAGGGCAATTTCATGTCTTTCTAACTGTTACAGGCCATTTTGATATTTCACTGTCCAATTTTTCCGACATTTATAGGTATGCAGTTTTGTCAAAAAATACTTCTCTCTATCCATTCAGACATATTGGATGGGTGGTCGTTTAGAAATTGAACCATTATAAAGAGAAACTGTACTAAAGAAGATGGTCTATAGAGTTGCAGCCCCTTAGACCGCATTGAACAGCAGTGGGGAGCTGAAGTTGGTGTGGACATATCATGGGTAACATTGCAGAGAGCAGTGAAATGAGTACTACTGGGTTACTACAGTTCAAAGTGATGCATAGGCTCCATAATGTATTATGTTGGGGGTGTTTAATATTGTGCCAAAATTTGAATAAAAGTATTCAAATATATAGATGAGGATGGGGGGGATTATGTACCTTTTCATGGTTGTATGCAGCCAACAGGAGCAGCAAAGTGAGGGGCAGAGCTATATAAGAGCCCTGTGCAACATCCTGGTCAGGCACTTTACGCTGTTAGAAAAAAAATACACACATCCTGAGATCAGACAAGCTAGAAATAGATTTTATTTTACTAGCTTAAATACAAAACAAGATTTAAAGGAAACTGAAAAGAGGCTTTGATGCAGATTATATATGAAGGGGAAAGTATCTTACAGTGGGGTTGAAGGTTAGTGTGATGTGCTTGTGGTAGCCACTGGAGTTGAAGGTGACCTGAGGCAGAGTGAAGTCATACTGGGAGCGGGACAGCGTTGAGTACAGCATCAGGACGTAACTCTGAGAGTGAGAGAGAAAAGAAAGTTTAGATCCAAGGACAACATGTTCTTACCCATAGTTCAGGTCTTCAGTTACCAATATACTCAATGAAATTCCGTGTGTCAACATTTAAAAAGATACAAAATAGTTGAATAAAGTAGAAGATTTAGTCGAACTTCAAAGTGTTGAAGTTCAAAGCAGAAAGTGCTGATAATTTTTGCTTAATACAGTCATTTTAAAACCAGGCAGTGAATTTTCAGCAGATACCTCTCCATCTCTATCCAGAGGAGGAAAGTGGAAGAAGAGGGACTGTCCCAAAGAGACACTGTTAATGGGGTTGTCCAGGTTGTCACTCTTGTAAAGCTTTACCTGGAAAAAAAACATGGAAGAGGGCATACAATTAATTTAAGTTCTGTAAAAAGGACAAAAAAAAAAATCAGAGAAAACTTGGCAAACATTCTTACTGATAGTGTTGGGAGGTGTTCAGGGGACGTGTGGATGTTTCCGCTGAGGTCAAACTGATTGATTTGTCTGAAGGCGATAATGTTGACCCCGTCAATGTCGTTGCTGCCAACCTGAAAAAAAAAACACAAAAAGCTCAACGCACAGACACACCCCTGGACTCATAAAGAAAATGTAAAACGTGAACTGTAGATAAAGCTTTGTACAAGTCACACGGTGTGATAATAACAGAGAATTAAGTGGAATTAAGGCATTTCCAACCTCGCTAGAGAGATTAGGAGGGCTGCTCTTCTCAGACATTAAAATTATAAACTGAGAGCTTTAAACTTGCAATGGGATTATCGCTGCTTTTGTTCTGCATACAGAGAGAAGCCATGTGATAAGGCTGCTGATAAGTCATAATCATAGCGTTCCCACAGTTATTTTTACAATTCAATTACAAAAGTTAGTCAAACTGCTCCGCCTAGTTTTCAGAAGGCAAACTTTGAAATCACTTTGTCATTTAGAAAGTTTGTTGGGTCTCACCTCTATGGCTCTGTGCTGCGGTAAGGCTCTCTCTATGTGGTCGTTTCCTTCCGCTCGCAGCTGAATGAGGTACTTGCATCCAGGCTGCCAGGAAACATGACATTCATCAGCTTATAGAATCACAGTTTGAGTCAAAAAGATACAGTCTGAATCAGCATCTGACAGAAATCCTGTATAAAACACTGGTTGAGTCCATTCAAATGCAAAGATACTGATTACGTCACGGTGTTCATTTAAATGTTTTCAACCGTCTTCCCAATCAGAATCCAGCGTGTCTCTCATGTACTCACCAGCAGACCCCTCAGTCTGAACCGACCCTCCTCATCTGTGACTGTATCTTCACTGTAAAGACTACAATCTCCCTGTCCCACGGCCTCCACAGCCACATCCCTCTCTGCATCTCCGCTCAACGACTGCACCGCTCCATAGCAACTGAGAACGACAGAACAGGACCATGTCATTCATTGCATCAATCTGCAAACAAACACGAGGTTTTAAAGCAAGTAGTGTCTAACTGTATTCAGGACACGCTTGTACCTGTAAGCAGTCTTGATGCCGGTTATATCGATACTGAGGTTTTGACCCTCCTCCACTGTGATCATCTGAGACGCTGGCTCAAAACGAAACTCCTTCATCATTGGCTTGAAGTAGTATTGACCAGGACTCTGGATGAGAGAGGAGCAGTGATTATACCAAACGGAATACAGATCAGTATTTATAAGTGTGTGTGAACCAGACACTTCAGACTTACCAGGTTATTAAAGGTCAGCAGGCCAGTGTCCTGAGTCAACAAGTTGGAGCGAAACTGTCCTCCACTCAGAGACAGGAGGACACCTGAGAGTGGATGACCTTCCTCTGATTTGATCTAGAGGTAGAAATCGAGGAGGAGAGCAAAGATTACACATCTATTGCCATGTCAGTGAAATAAAGGCAGGTTCACACTACAACAGTGATTCCCAACCTTTTCCAACTCAGGGCCCACTTTCAAGTCTCAAAAATGTTTGCGGCCCACCTCCAACCCCATAAATACAGAGGCCATACAATGCCTTCTCAAAGCACTTTTTTAAAATATATAATAATAGTAAATATATATTTTATTTATTAAGTGCTTTTCAAAAACTCAGAGACACTTTATTATAGTTCAAAACAAACCACAAATCGAGAAACATAGTATAAATATTTCAACATTTATAACATCCTTGTTTTTCTTTTTTGTGATTTTTTGGAAAGTAAGAAGCTGAAAACAACCATCATTGATTCTTCCTGTTAATCTGGCATATTTTTTTACACTGTAGCCACTTTTTACTTCATAAGATTTGAAATACTGAGCATGAAGAACCTGATACTCTGAAGAATCAGTCAGTGTGTATTGTGTTTGGTAATGCTCACCACATGCTATAAGAGAGATCTTATGTGATCTGTCTTTTGTATTGTCTAGTGTGTGGTCTCTAGATCTATGAAGGTTTGAGGAATTCTTTAATATGTGCCTGCTGTAAGATATAAACAGAAAGAGTGTTTAACTTACTTTGAATCACAGCTACAGAGGACACTGATGTTATTTTCTAAATAAAAGCTTATTGAGCCTGAATATTGTTGAAACCTTGAGACCTGTCGGCGCTTTAATTGTGAAGGCTTTATCTAAAATGGTGTTTTATCCTGGCTGACAGGTGGGTCATTATTCTCTACTTTTGAATGGAACAAGAATAAAAAAATTCATTAAAGTAATGATGAATTTAAATTACTTTGGATGCTGTGTAAAAGATTTAAAAGCAGTTCATCACACACATTAGTCGCTCCAAAGATCTCATGGTCAGTGTAGATAATTGTGAACTATTCTATCAGAGGCAGTTCAAAGATGAAACAATGGCAGCACACAGGGACAAAAATATTCAATTCTAACCAGTCATCTTTTCTTTTATTTATATTGTGTGAGAGCACACTGTGAAGCTGCTGCAGCTTTTGTTTTCCTGTCACTTCGTATTTACTATTCACTAAATCTTTTAAAGTGGTGAATAAAAAGTTACATTGTAGGACAGTTCAGGCTGAGTAAGTTAATGGCAGATGTCGACACAGCTGCGGAGATATGTGCAGGAGGAAGAATTCTCTGATGTACCTTGAAGGTGACGCCGGCCAGAGCGAATGCCTTGAAATCTCCCTGGGTCCCCTCCACAGGACTCAGGACAAAACCTTCTTTACTGGCACTGATGTCGTACTGCCGGTCACTGTGGAGTGGACCCACACTGAAGGACAGACATAAGCAAAGAGAAGGTTAGGATACCTGTGTGCCAGTATTTCATAAAGGGTCAAAGGAGGTCCATTTTTAAAGATAATGACTCCATAGTTTAGCTGCCTTGATCCAAGTCCTCATAGTCTCCACTTTCATTACTTTTTTACCAAACGTGTGCAGGTTTTTAAACTGCCACGTATTCATGTGCTGTAAAAATCCCTGAGTCTGTCCGTAAACTAATGAAAACAGTTCGTTCTGAAAAACCACCTGAGATCTTTTCAAGATGTGCTGAAATGATAAGGTCATCACTTAAAGATCACAAAACTAATTCATGACATATTGGAGAGGCAGGCCTCAAACACAGAGGTCTGCCCTGGCTAATCAGAGGAAAGGGGGTTTGTGGAGCAGGGAGTCTTAAAGAGACAGCATCTAAACAAAGTGTGGGGGGAAAAAAAAGATTTTAAGGACCAGTAATTCATGTAAAGCTAAAAAAGGGGTACCAGTTGAACAATATAGAACCTAAAAAATTAAAGTTACAATCGTGTTTTGGGATATAAACAAAAAAGAAAATCAGAAAAGCTCAACGAGTCACAGCTTCTGTAAGTTACAATCTGTACTTTGAATCCTCTTTATTTTTCATGTGCGCATAGTGCGGACTTCTCTCACCTGTATGCTCCCATTTCATTTGTGTCCACAGTAATGAACGCTGCTGCAGCACCTTTCTCACTGATGGAGATCTCTACACCCTGTAGCTCTGGTGACACTCTGCCCTCCAGGAAAAGTCCTGCACGGCCCGTGATCTCCACCAGACGACCAGGACACGACTCTGAGGAAAAAGAGTCAGTTACACATTACAGAATGTGTTGGATGTACTTACCCTTAAGTCATAGCAAGCCTCAAGTTTAAATCACTGAAGTTGGTAACTTTTTTGGATGTATTTTAAACTTTGGAAAAAAAGTGTGTGGAGGCTCTTACCTCCAGTGATAGTGGCCTCCACCTCAGGGGGGTAGAACAGGAGCTCCTTGGAGGAGGGCGTCACTGTGATCTTCTCTCCAGCCCTAAAAAAGTCACATAACATTTATAGTCACTACGCCATCACATGGGACGAGGACTTAATAACTCACGACTGCAGACTTTTTAATGGTGCATAACTCCTATAAGCATATTTACATTCACACATTTGACCCTGTGCAAATTAATCTGAGTGTGTCACAAAACTAAATACAAGAACAGGTTGATCTGATACAAATGAAGTGTTACTGTTAACAGGCTGGATTTACGTTATCTTAGCTTTGGGATTATACACACCAGGGCCGATAGCGTCAATTGCCCCCCCCATGCTTGTTAATTTTCTAAAGCCACACTTGACCACATGTGCATCTGTGAAACTTAATGTCATGTCTGTGCACAACAGTCTTGTGGAACCATTTTTTTGTGTCTCAGAGGATGCTGAAGTCAAAAATTGGTCTGAATTTGGGATGTTGTAGGCCTTGCAGTTAAAGCCTCTCATATATAGAGCCTGTACTCCTTACTGAAGCGTCCACAACCCTTTGCTTCACATCTTGCCTTGTTCTCTGCTCCCCACATTTCATGTCTCTCTTCAGCTGTTTTATCCAATAGAGGCAAAAGTGCCCAACAATTTAACTTGGCAGAACCATCTTAATGTGTTTGGTTTTGCACAGTATTAAATTGGTCAAGATTTCAAAGCAGAAAACATCCAATTAAAGGGCTGAGTCCAGTAAAAGTTGATAAATGTCATTGAAAAAACTCAATGAGCCACATAATAACTATAATTATTAGTGGTGTTCTGTTAGAAACTGCCATGACCTTAAATGTTCAAAATGCACAGCTTTGATTTGTGTTTCTGTCAAACTTAAGGCAGAGGTGGCTAGACTAATGTGCACTGTTACTTTGAGAAAATATTCTACCATAAAAACTGAAATGTTGCAAACTGGTTGTATAACACCCTTTTAATTAAAACAGTTCAATTTTTGGTATTTTTGGTGATAATTGTGTTTTTACCAATGTACAAACTATTAGGAACAAAAACTTAGTGTAGAGACCTATAGCTCAGCCCACTTTGTGACATTGTAGGACATGGGGAACATGTATTTATGAGAGGTCAAGAGTCTTCACAGCACTGCAGCACTGCCTGAGTGAAAGGTGGGGAAAACAAAGGATATGAAAATCTGTAGGAATTTGACCTGGCCCAGTAGGAGAACTCGAAGTGGAAGGGGCCTGTCAGATCATCAGCCTTTTCTAAAATAGGTGGGCTGTCATCCCTTGCTCCTCCATCCTCCTCAGCCGCACGTCGCTCCCGCTCCTGCTGCCGCAGCTTGATTTCAACCAGCTGCTGCTCCTGCCTCTGCTCCTGCAGGCTCCTCAGGGGGCCCAACACCAGCGCTGGCTCACTCTCAATGGATGATCTGACCACAAAGAGGGAGAATAAAAAAAAAATCAGGCTGAAGCTAAAGAAAGGTCACAAAATCTTATGATCTACATCCAGTTTTCAGTACTTGATAGTGACTGTGACGTCCAGGAGCTTGTCAGTGGTGATGAGCCCTGTCATGTGATGACGCACTGCGGTGAGGGTTAGGATACTTGGGGCTGAGCTGTTAGAAAGAAGATAAAGGCAGTCATTTTAAATAAGTGTGCAGGAGGAGAAATGAAATGAACTCAGGTCATTACTTACGTATCGTAGGTGTAGAATTCCTGCTCAAACTGGTGGCAGGAGCGAGGGGTGACTTTGTAAACACCTGGACAAGCAATTTTAATGTGATTAATGACTTTGGTCCACTTTTATATTTAGATAAGTTTGACACAGACCTCTTGGCTCCTAACACTGTAACTACGCACAGGGGAGCTCTGCTTGATATGCTAATGTTCTCTATGTTTAGCTAATGAGAGGTCAGAGGAGTGAAGTGTACCCGGCTTAGAGAGGCAGAAGCGGTTGACTCCCTTGGAGAGGTTGTACATGCCGACGTTCTCGGGTTTGCTGCCATCTTGGAAAAACTCCTGCACGGAAAGCAACCACAGTAAAGAGTGTGAAAACCTGAAGTGCTTGTCACCATCTGCTTCAACACAGCAGGTGAGATTGTTAGTTTTACTGAATACTGACCAAGGTGATGGCGTGGGAGAGTGAGCAGCGCAGTATGTAGCCAATCTGTCTGAACTCCACCCCCAACACATCAGAGTCCAGGACCTCCACTTCTATGGATTTATGTTTCCAGCACCACTCCTCATGAGAAATGCTCACTGGCAGGTGGAGAGAACATGAAATAATTGATGAGAAACAGATGTTAATGTTTAAAAGTTGTTTTTTTTTAGCTCTTTAAGGATTACAGCCACTTGGTCTGATCATTTCAGGATGAAGCATTCTCTCTGAAGACTTTGTAATTGTCAAATTTTAATATTAAAAAGCAAAACAAAACAAAAAAAAGCTTTGAAAAGTAAACTTCCTGCACCACTCAGGCCTGGCAACACTTCAAGCTGAGTAAACAAGCCTCAGAGCTGCTGTGTGTGCAGATAGCTCACTGGCACACAGAACAGATTGTGTGTATTGAACAGAGAGAGAGAGGGAGAGATGGATGCAGCACCAGAAGGTGAAGAAAGGCTGGCTGGCGGTGTGTACTTCCCCTAAGCTGCCACTAAACACCAATTATGATCAAAAGCTGGTAATTACAAATTGATCTCGGGACAATCATTAGAAAGTAATTAGAGTGATTTCTGAATAGAAATGTGCAGAGGATGTCAGAATCAGTTCATATTCATTTGTTTCTGCAAGTGTCAAAACTTGCTGACTGACTCCGCAGCTCTGCTCATACTTCATTAACCAGACTCCAACTTATGACTAATTTCTTATTTCACAAAAAGAAAAAATTGCTCCTGTCTAACCTAAATGAGAAATGCTAGACTGAAGGGATAAATACTAGAACTTTTGGTGATGTAGAGTTCATTTTGGCAGCTTTTACTGTTTAACCCTAGTTTTAGATTAGTTTCAGACACATTTCAGTCTTTTGCCCAGTTTTACTTAATGGAAACTGACATTTTAGAGTAGTTACAGTCAACAGCAAATCAACATTTGGTGAAAACATTTCCTCCCTAAACTGAATTCAATTAGCAGATCAGATATTCATATCAAGACGTCAAGGCAATTTTATCAAAAGTTACATACTACTAAATAAAACACAGAAATCATTTTCAGCAGCAGCAGAGAAAAATACGGATCTCTCTTCACTTTGCTAAACTTTGTCAGCTGGTGTGGCGTTGTCATAGAGACTTTGACTTGCTGTAAATCAATTCATTTCAGTCCAACCCGTTTAGGAAGCTAGGAATCAGCATTGAGAAATAACCTATTTTTGTTCTGACGATCTCAATTTAAGTTGTGAATTATGATCAGGTATATATTGAAATATCAGACTTTTTCAAGATCACTCACAAAGTTCTCACAGTCCCTTTAATACAACTGTCAAGTGTATCAGGTGTTCCTGAAAGTGAATCCTGACCTTTGTACTTCCCAGGTAAAATATCGTCAAAGGAGAAGCTCAAGGTGTCACCACCACCAGACAGAGCCACAGATCGTCTCTCTCCCTGTCGACTCACAGGCTGCAGGGTCACAGACAGATCATCACAGGAGGCTGGAGGTAAACCAGAGGACACAGATTCAGTTTATGTGTAAACACATCCCCAAGTGTTGGTGTACTTGCATGAACTCACATTTTAAGATTTTATTCAAGAGGCAATTTTTGTCTTTTTACATTTCAGTGTCCTTACCTAAGCAGTAAACTTTTCCAGAAACAGAAGCCATGAACTGGGTGAAAAGTAGATCTGTGAGGGGCCGGTCCACGAGGGAGACCTCCAGAGCCTGAGGCTGCAGAGCCAGGCCTGCTTTCACCTCCATCTCAGGGAGCAACACCTAAATATGAAACAGAAACAAAATCACTTTGGGAGCAAAGTTTTCAGGCAACCAGAGCAAGAAATGCAATCAGATATCTCAAAACCTGACCAAACAATGTCACAAATCTTCTGTTGTATAAATCCTACACATACTACATGTTCACCCATAGGGTCCAATTCATTTTTTAGGATCAAAATGCAGTTAAAAAATTGAATTAGTCCCTTGAATTATTAGAAAGAAAACCTAGACACTGCTGAAGTCTTACATGGATGCTGTAGTCTCCAGGTTTGGCCTGAAAGCAGAAGGCTCCCTGAGGATCAGAGTCGATAGTCTTGCTGGCTGTCTTGTCTTGGTCTCGGTGTGTCAGAGTGACCTTGTAGCGGCCCTGCTGCTTCATGCCCTCAGGCAGACGGCTGATGGAGATCTGGCCACACACACTGAACCTGTGTGGGAATAACATCAGAACTTTGAATGCAGACTCAAGTGAATTCTTTTTTTTGATGCACGATGGAGCTTTCTGAAAATTCATGTAGCTCCAGGAAAGCCTGAGACAGGTCTGCCGTACCCTGCTGTGATGATGTCAGGAAGCTGGGGCGTGTTGGGGGCAATCTTCACAGTGATGGGCTCGAAGAACATGAGCTCCTTGTTGACTCGGATGGTATAGGTGCCAGCTGTCATATTCTCCAGCCGGAAAGAACCATCCTCCTTGCTGATGACTGTGAGCACAGAACAGCAAGGTGAAAATGTACTCTCTACCAATAAAGGTATGCTATATTCTATATATTTACCTTTAATCTGGTTGTTGAGGGACACTGTGGCATCAGAGACACCCTCTCCACCAACGCTGTTGAGAACTCGGCCTGTCACAGAGAAGCCCATGACTCGGAAGATGGGCTACATGCCAGCCAACAGAAGAAATAAATAAATGTTAACTTGTAAAGACAAGCAAATAAAATAATCATGCTTAAAAGATGATGATTCTCTTTACCTCTAACTTCAAACTGCTGTGTTCCACCTTGAAATTCATCCGTGAGGGAGCAACATCAAATGTGATCCTTTCTCCTCTGTAAAAAGGAACCTGAAGTGACAGAGGTCAGAAAAGCACATTAGAGGAAGAAACAGCTCATTCATTTAACAAAGTCATTTCTGCAGCTGTGTCCAAGGTTAATATTTCAATATCAGGGAGTAAGTCAGACTTTTTGCAACCCTTTATTATCAGCATTTACATTCATATTTTGACTCTTATATGAAGAAGTTTACCTAATCATGCGCTTGACTTTAAATGCATCTGTGTATTTGGGGAGGATTAGTCAGTCTGACGTAATACGACAGTTTGAATGTGTCCTTGTTTTACTTTCAGAGTAATAATCTCAAATCATATGTTGTTTGTTTGCAGGCAGAATCTGTGCTTTGGAACCAAAGATGGGATGATGAGCTGCATTTATACATGGCCAATCAGAGAGAAGGGGGAGTTGCAGAGCAGGGGGCCAAAAAGAGGCAGCAGCTGAAATTAAGTGTGTCAGACAGAGGCTAATGTTAGGTTTTTCTAAAACACCAGTGGCCAAATGTAAATCCTAAAACACTGCCAAGGGAGAAGCAGAGGGACAGAATAAAGCCTAAAAATGGCACATTACCTCCACTTGAACAAACTCTCTTGTTTTACTGACAAAACAGCTGTCAAAAAAGGTTTGAGCTCCTAAAAATCCAATGCAATGAGTGTGTGAATTTTTGCAATGGTGAATGTATAAGTCATTTCCAATTATATACTAATTGGAGTATAATTTTATTCATTTTTTCCTCATAAACTGTCACCATTTTCTCTAGTTCTCTTCCCCTCAGTACACAGGTCATACACACCTTCACCTTTCCACTCTTAAGGCACAATCACACAGGCTATTCATGCTGTGTTCTGGCTCGTTTTGGCCCTAAACTCGGGGGTCAGTGTGACCACTCCAGACTAAGCTCAGGCATTGTACACTTCCCTGGCTTTGGCATGCTTCAGAAAGGTGTGCTTAGGTGGAGTACACTTCATGCATGAACACAAGCATGTGAACACAACGGGGACACGTTGACAACAACTGCAACTGCTCCTCTCGACAATCGTATCAAACGTCGGCAGGGGTATTGGAGGGATAAGTCTGTCAAAAACGATTTAACACAAGCCAAAAAGTTAACCAGTTATAGCCGCGTTCTCTGATGAGACCAAACTGCTTGTAAGTGTGAGTGAGTCACACAGTGGTTCATTGTGCTGTTCCCTTTGTACATCATTACTTAATTTTATAAAGCAGACTCAAAATAATAATTGAAAAAGTGACATTTAGGATTCTGTTTTTAAGTCTGCAAGTCAGATGGAGATGAATGGTCATGGAGACATCCAGGTCAAGTTATATGTATGACGAATAACATTACACACTTTGTAGACCTTTAAGGCACCTGAGCAGCCAACAGGGTAAAGTTTAATTGACAGAAACACTGAAATCAAATTAATCAGCTCACCACAGTGTACTCTCCACTGGCCAAAGAGGGGAAGATGAAGGTCCCATCGTCCCTGGAGAGAGCGCTGCAGAGGTAGACCAGAGAGCTGTCCCCAGAATCTGCCCCCTCCACTGGAGATGAGTTACAGCCACTGACGTCCTGAAAACAAACATATCCAGGGGCAGTTCGAGATTAAAACAAGACTAAAAATTAGCAACATCTCATATAAAAGCATAAACTGACTCAAATTTAAAAAAAAAAAAAAAAGAAAAACATTCTGCAGGCTAAAAAAGACAAGCTTTACTGACTCAAAATCTACTTTGTCTGCTTCTGTTTAAAAAAATGTAAAACAAAGTGTGCTTGCCTCTTTCTTGACAGTTGCTGAGTACAAAAGGAAGGTGACCCCTTTCATGGGCTCTCCATCACTGCGAACCTCCCCTGAGACGTCATAGCCTCCAACTACCAGATGCTCCGCAGCCGGGGCGTTGGCATTGGAGACAAACACTGAGGTAGAGCTCTGGTAAAGGAAGGAAAAGACGAAGACGGCAAAGGTCACCAGAGTTGGAATGATGATGATGCCAGTAACAGTGTGATTACTGTTTGAGCTCATTAGTTATAGACCTGCTTTTCTGACAGCAAACACCATCAGCTCAGCAGGTGGTTTAATTTGGTGTGCAATGTTATATATGGTATATATGTCTCGGTACACCTAATGCTGTTGTTGCATCTACGTTGAAGGTCAAATGAAGGTTGTTACCTGTTCCAGAGTCCAGGAAGGATGGGCTGCAGTGATGTCATAGTTTCCGGGGAGTACTTTCAAAAAGGTAAACCTGTGTAAGAAAACAGGAGAGCGCTTAAATGGTGAAAAGTCTACCACAAATGATTAGCACAACGACAAACAGAAAAGTGGGAGCAACTCACTTTCCTCCAGGCTGTGTGACAACACTCTGGAGTTTCTCATCTGTCACCACTCGGCTCAGTCTAACTTCTACTCCAGCTGGACCAAGAAGATGGCCTTTACTCAGAACCTGGACAACACAGAGGACATAACATTGTCATACATGTGTTATGATGTAAAATTGTTAGCATGGTACAACTTTTCAACAAATTTAATTCTTTCCCTTTTATTGTTTTCCAGAATTTTTCCAGACTTTTCAGCTGCTACAGAGACAAGCTAGTTGTTGTATTTGTTTGGTAATTGTACCCTTCTACGTGTAGGTGACACATGGGTGACACACAGGCACTGTCTTCATGATGCCCAAGGAGAAAACAGAAAAGCACGCGCAAACCTGTTTGCTCCCAAGGCAGGGGGAAGAGAAATAATTCTCCAGGATAACTTGACCTTTGATTCCTGGACATTTGACCTTTTATCTCATTTGCCATATACAGCCATGACTTGAAAATTAGTCAATCATTTCCCAGGTTTTCAAGCACCTGTGGGAACCCTGATTGACAATTGTATAAAATCTCGTGGTTCGATGTCAACTTCAAACCCAAACCTTTCTTGGTTTATACTGAAGGCTTAAGTGACTTTAAGGCACCGGACTCACCGTCCCTGTGACTGAAAAGCCTGTGAAAACAAAGTTGATGTCTTCTTCTTTGGTGCAGATGTCACTGACTCCATCCACATGGAGATCAACACTGGTTGGCTCTGGAGAAGAGATGATGAAAATGTCAATAAACACAATGCAAATGACACACTTAATATGAAAAATTGTGTGACGTTATGGGTGCCGATGTTATGTAGACTCACCAAAACTCCATCCAAGGGGAGGCTCAATCTTTAACACAAAGTCTCCCTGTGTGAGAGAACAAGTCTTAAGATTACAGCAGCCGGAAATGAATTGAAAAGGTGAATTTGCTGGAGGGAAACCATCTCAAACCTTGTCATAGAGAGGGATCATGAAGTACCCATTGATTGGAGCACAATCTGTTTGATATTTCAATGATCCTTGTTTGGTGTAAAGTTTTATCTGTTGAAGAAAAAAAGCACAATACTGTTTAGAATATATGTCAAAGAGCATAAATGTTTAGTCTATCAGGTGAAAAATTGGTTGGGTTTGTATGACATGGAACAGCCGAACCAATCTTTCTGGGATTAGGTTAATAGCCAAATGGCTAATCTCTAGGAGTCTGTTAATTAACAGGGATTAGTCCTAATGGCTTACACTCACTGGTGTAGACAGGCGGGGATGGGTTTAAGAGCCATCATATGTTACACTATTGCATCAGATTATGAACAGATAAGAAAGGTATTTTTGCTCGGAGTACAGAAAACACCAAATCTAGCCCACCACGTATAAATGGCTAAATTCACTTGGGACTGTATTTTCAGCTTCATATCACATTTCTCAGCAAGGGAAAGGCAAAGTTGAGTTTCATTCGTCTACTATTGTTATTATTTCATTCAAACTGTCATTGAAACCACCCCCAGCCTCCGTGAAGCCTCTAGCTTCCTATGACAGGAAAGCTAAGTGTTAGCTCGTTGCTAACTCGCCGGGACGTTTGCACTCTCACCTCGATCAGAGAATAATTGATCTCAACGTCCGATTTCACGAAACCTCCGCATGCCACCACTATGTCTTCAGAGGAGACGGTCAAAAACTGCGAGTATGTGATACAGAATAACACCCAGAGGGCTCCGACGTCTGCCCGGATCGTAATTCTCAACATTTTGGCTGGATGTCTGATCTCTCGTAGATCCGAGCAACAACACGCTGCTGCCCCGAGTTCCGCACCAGCTGAGTCGCTGTCAACCGGAGACCAGGTGTAGAGCAACGGGAGCAGCGGCCTCTGCTGGACCGGGGGTGGTACTACCCCATGACACACCTACAGTGCCTTGCAGAAGTATTTACCTCCCTTAGCTTTTTACCTGTTTTGTCACATTACCACAATAGTGAACTGCATTCACACGAAAATAATAATAATAATTTAAAAAAAAAATCATCCTGTTTAATCTCCGTTACAAGATAGTACCTCTCATGTTAGAGAAATGCTGTATTGCTATGCTGTATTCAATGTAATCATTCTGACGCCTGGAACAGACTGCTCATGCAGAAAGTAGAGGTCATCTGCTTGACTGTTCATGCGGAAAGGAGATATCAGCTGCTTAACCAATGTGCTTACATGATGTCTATCCAAATATGATTTGACTGTCTCCTGTTGAGATTTTACACGACTAATGACTATACGATCACGCCCATATGATGATTCACTGCAAATAAAAGAGCTGAACAATAGGGAAGTGGTTGAAGCTGATAGAAGTCAGAGTGCTGGATGCACCTCTGACCAGACTTCCCTTTTGCAAAAGCATAAACTGAGAATCTGTGCCTTGGAGCTTCTTTCGACACCCGCAGCAGCTGATAGCCAGTTGGGTGCTTAAACCCAACACTCAAAAACACGATTTTTATTTATTTATGGTTTTCCTGTTTTTATGAGATACTGTCTCATAAAAAAAATGTGCTGAAGCATTGGAAGTAAAAGTTTGTTTTTTTTTAAGTGAGCACAAATACATTTTGTTATGGGATTAGAGTTTTGGTGATGGAGAAGCGATGAACTGAGACAGGCAATATTTTCAGGTGAAAGAAGGCGGTTTCGGTGTTGTGATTGATGTAATGTTCCAGAGTGAGATAGGATTAAAAAATGACACCGAGGTTGTGGGAGCATTGCCAATTGAGAGGTTGAGAAAGTGTAAACAAATGAAGACAAAACACAGATTGACACAAAATGAAGACTATTTCATGTTTTAAATATTTATTTTCTTTTTTGACAGGTGAAAAAAAGGCAAAATCCAAAGCCATACACAAAAGGTAATAAAGTAAAACAGCTTTAAAAAACATATGCGATACAAACCATCCACCACCCCAGAGATCACAGTACAGTTGTTGAAACAAATGATATCATAAAAAAAGAACCTTTAATGGAAGTGTTTATCTTGCACCTAGACTTCTACAATAGCTTTTCCGAAGTGATGAATGTTAACAATTTATATCATAATTCTTATTTCTGAAACAATACAAGGAATGCATCTGCAGATATTCAAACAATGGAGTAAACCAATTATATTAGATGGGCTGGATTGATTATTTAGATCGATACACTGAGTTTAAGCATGTTTTGATTTGTTGTAGTTGAGAATATCTGGTTGTAAAAAAGTGTATATGTTTTGGAGGGAAAAACAAGTTGGTTAGAATAAGAAAAAGTGATGTACTTTGAAATGAATACTTTTTAACTTTATACTTTGACAGTCATAAGTCATGATATTATAATTCACACATTACACAAAATACACACAGTTATGTAAACACAAAAGTTTTAAAGGAAGAAACGCTGGTGTTAAAATATTTAAAGTGCAATTCAGAAAACTCCAGTATAATTTAAATTCAAGTCCTTCTCAGAAGGAAAGATGACAGTAGTGAGGGAAGAAAAATAAAACATCCAGGCAGAAAAAAATACTTGAACATTTTCTCTTCTAACAGTTTGATCAGTATTTCCAACAAATACTAAAAAAGAAAAGACGTCTCTGTTAACTCACCCCAAGAAGCACCCAAGTTGTAGTGTTTTCACAATAAAAATATATTACATGATACTGAGGAAGAGTGCTGTAACCTGCAGTCAACAGGCTCAGTATTGTACCTGTGCGATCAAACTCAAGCTCACACATGAGTGGAGGAGTCAGGAGGCGGGTGTGACAGGAACACACTTTCATCGTAATTGTTGGCAAAGCTGGTGTGATAGCTGGGGCTGCGAGGCTGAGGTCTAGAACTTGGAGACCTGATGGTGGAGGCTCTCTGGGCCTGGCACAGCTTTTGAATCAGGAATCGTTTGTCACGGCCCTCCTGGAAAATCAAAACATCATCTAGTCAGTGAATGATGACCGAGCGTAGTTGATGTTTGTCTGTGCTGTGAAAATTAATTCAATGGAAAAAAATGGTTAAATAAACAATACGAAGGCAGCAAACCCACCATAGCGAGCTGCTCTCTGAGTTGATTAATGACTCTCTTGTGAGCTCCAGCCAGTGCTATCACATAAAACATGGCCAAACTGCAGGAGAAAAGGAAAACATTTAAATTCGACCGCTAAGAAGATGCATCTATTGAGTACCTACAATTCAAACTTGACTTTTAGAAGATCTACTTCTTACCATGTAACAACAAAGAAAGAGACAGCGAAGGCCTCCGATGAAAGAGCGAACAGGAGCTGCTTTACTCCCTCAGATTGCTGGGATACCGCAGTTGGTAGAACCTCCCATGAGGTGTTGTAACTGACAAATGGTCCACAGGCTTGAGAGCAGCTTATTCTACACAACAAGAGATATGTTGAAGGGTGCACATGCCACCAAAAACAGCCCACTTCATAGGACAAATATTGACCTTGTGTATCAATATCCACTTGGGGCTCACAAAAGAAAGCATGACTGCTTTAGAGACTGACACAATATTACATTACTCACTGGGCCACACTAACAGCGACAGGCATAGAGGCCAGGGCCAGACCTATCAGCAGCACACCCAAGAAGAAGAAATTTGAACTGGACGCTCGAAAGGGACGTGTAGCAGGACGGCAGTTCCTAATCAAAGACACCTGCAGAGAAGGAGCAGAGGGGTAACATCCCAGGCTGTACTCATGACTCTGATCTGTGGTCAAAAACACAAGAGACAACAACTCACCTTTTTAATATAGAAGATAAAGAAGTATTTCATCGTGCAGATAGCGGGAAGCAGTGGGCTGTAGAATGTGCCGATCCAGCAGATGGTCTGACCGTAGACGATCTCCAGCACGTTCTGAGGGATAGCAAACTCCTGCTGGCCCCACCACTTAGCCAGGCCACAGTCACAGTGCTTCACTATCAGCCTGGTAAAAAGAAAAGAAAAGAAAAGGAAAGACTATCAACCCATGACCACAAACAACTATAAGGACAGAAAATTTGTCAAATGTATCAACTGGCCGGCAGATAAATCCTCTATATACCACTACTTCCAAGGAAATACTTATATGATCATATTTTTTGATGAAACTGATTCAACATAAGTTTTTAAGATTCCACAGAGGAGCAAAGTATCTGTTTTGTTACTCTGGAAATAGATAAGGACCTACTTTCTGGGAAACTCCACAAAGATAGTGACTGCAGCGATGATGATAAAGTCAAAAATAGTGAGCTTGTACATCTCTTGTCCCACACGAGTTTCCCAACACTGTGGAGAACAAAAACACAAATCATAACAACTTTTAAGAGCTTGTCCAAACAAAGAAGAACGTACTTTTGAGACCTTTCCAAAGATGAAATAGAGGAACAAGTGTATCATTTGCATAAACACACTGTAAAGAGGAGCTATAAGAAAAAGACCAAAAAGAGAAATAACACCTCCATTATGTCAAAGTTAAAATTTCAAAACCAACAACAATACTGCACCTATTACATTATAGGGTCTTAAATTGAATATACTTACTTTTCATTGTTCGTTATTAGTCCTTTGTGTGGAGTTGTGAGAGTATACTCAAAACATTAATATGGTTAATTATGGTTCTGCAAAAACAAGCTGGGGCATTGTCATGTAACTAAATATAAACAGAATAAACTTAGTTAATAATGGGATAATTATTCATTCACCGAAATCGAGGGAGAAGGTTCAGTTAACTGTGATTTTGGTTTTTGCCATAATTGTCCAGCCCTACAGCAGACACATTTAATCATAATTCATGACCTAAACTTCAGCTTCCAGCAGAGGGAGCTCCAATTCTTTTGGTTTCACTTTTGGAGAATTGATGTGTTGCTCATCTTTTTTTATTCTTGTCTGAGGGTGAAAGAAGTGTCTTGATGTTTGCATAAGAAAACATAATTTCAATAAATCTGAATGAAGGGAATCACTCACTGAGTAAAGCACATGGTTGTAGCCGCAGACGCAAGGCTCTTCGCCACATGTTGTAATCTGAGACCAGAGAGAGAAGAGAAGAACACCAATACTGGTCAACCGCATGAAGACACATCTGCAAGGAAGGAAGGAGACAAAAACCACAACAAATGTAATCTAACAAATGTAAATACAACTTTTCAGTCAGCGTTTCCAGCTTTGCAATCTTTAGGCTTAGAGTTTTAGATAACACAAATAAAAATATTCAAAGGTTTTTGTTACTGTGGCAATCTAATTAATGTAAATAGCTGATAAGAAAGTTTTATTTGTTTAGTTTTCTATTTATTCACTTTCAGGTGAACATTATTGCAAACAATGAGTCTATTTTACCTCATGAGGGTAAAGCGGATCTCAAAAGCAGGTGAATAGTCCTCATAATTGATGATGACAGAGAAGAGAAGTGGGGTGATGCAGTTGGCCAAAGTGATCACTATTGAGGGCAGATACTCATAGATCAGATCGACGATGAAATTCTCCTGAAACAGAGCAACAAGAGTGATTAAGAGTGTGTCCCTCATGCTCCTGGAGTCAGATTAAAGCTAAACCTCTGAGTCAAAGGATTATAAAGCAAGTGATAAAAGAGGACATCAAAAGAAATCATGAAGAGCTCATTACTTTTATATTATTCATCTGTGCTTCCTGGGAGAAAATGGTGGCCACATAAATGCTGTAGAAGCATGCAGCCAGAACAGCGATGACGAAAAGGTTGAGGATGAGGCGAATGAGGTAAATCCTGCACTTCTCTTTGCGTGTGCGATCTGCTATTTTCTGTTTGATCCTCTCCTCCTCCAAATCCGTCTGAGGATAAAGGAAAATGTCATTGTGCAATGAGTCAGGCAAATATTTGAGTGATGCAGATGAAACTTTTATAACAAACAAAAACAGAAAGAAACACCTCAAAGATAGTGAGCAGTGAGAATCAAAGATAGGAAAAGCTTTATATTTGTGTTTTATCTTGTCACAGTGCTTCTTTTCTTGCTGTCATTCTTTGTTACAGAGACAAGCAGAAATTCAGCTTACCTTGAGCTCATACAATAAACTGCTTCTCTTCAGCCTTGCAGCATTCTCATTGGTGATGCAGAAGTCCCAGCCAGCGAAAATCTTATTGCAGAAACTCTGGAAACGATCCTCATCTTGAACTAGGTTGCGTTTGAATCCCGTAGCAGACCTTGAAGAATAAACCATCATGGTGAACAAAACTTCATAGTTCATGATAATTATTTTATACTAATTTTGTTTTAATGATACCTTTTAACAATCCAGACCAGACTGAGAAACAAGTAGGCTATTGTAACCAGCAGGTAGGCCAAAGGCAAATTGTATGTGCTGTTTGGAAAATGAATTTTGTCCGCCCTGTAGTAGCCGTAAAAGAGATAGGTCTGCTCCAGAAAGCCCTGTAAATTGAGAACAAGATGGGAGTGAGGAGACTAAAAGCATTCTTCTTTTCTTCCAGGGATCATTCACCGTGAAGCACAGGGACTTACTCCACCAGACAGCAGATCTGTGATGTGCTCATGAAAGATGACCAGACCTCGACGGGCACTGCTTGGATACACACTGCACACACTCCCTGTAGTCAAACACAACAAAGAATACTGCAATACTTTTTTCTCTTCCTGTTCCTCTGAGCCATCAGGCCGTTTTTGCAAAGGGACACAATAGTTGTCTTCCAAAATAAAAAAAACTCTCGCCATGACCCTTAAGGGGCTCCGTCATTCAATAGCTGTATGTACAAGTGCATACAATGAATGGCTAACTAGCATGCAAATAACAATTTACATCAGCAGCTGATGAGAAAGTAGCATTTCCACATCTCCTTCTCAAATAGTCACACGAGAAACAGAAAAGAATATATAACATTAACGAGTTCTGCCCGACAAATTTAAGACATTTGATTAATGTATTTAAGACCAGCATGAAAAATTTTAAATGAACTTCAGAAATTTTGAGGCCTTAATTTTAGATGCATGAGACTTTTTGAGACTTTTCAAGACTGTTTTAGGATGTGTGGACACTTTGTCAGGATACCAGGACCATAACAATAATTTAGTACATAAAAAACTGATTAATTATTGTCAAAAAAGTGCATCATCACCATTTATCTACTGGAAGTGTTTGGTGTATCTATTTTTTCTTTCTTGTAGCTTTGCTTACCAACATAAGCGCAGTCATTTTTTTTGTTTATATAAATCAGACCTTTTTTTTAAGTTTGTGGGTTATATTGGATAAAACTTTTCACCATCATTCAAGTTGTAGGTGATGTTTCCAGAAGCACTCGGAGCAATGATGATAGGCAGCATGACGAAGCTGAACATTAGCAGAAAGATGATAAAGTTGAGCATCACAAGAAAGCGCAGGAAGGAGAAGTATGATAGGATCCCCGTGCCAAACATCCCTGTAAATTAAAGAGGAGAAACACACTTAAAACTGGTACTTTAGTCATGCTAGGTAAAACTAATAAATGCCTCTGAAGATTAAGATTCAGTTGTAATTCCTCACCTTCGATCAGGTGTATGTCTCCCCTCCAGAGCTTCATAGAGTTGAGCCATTCCTGTGTGTCATCCGCAAACCTCCTCACGTATCTGTAGGTGTTTTGCCTCATATGTTTCCAACTGCTGAGCTCTTTAGCCTCCTCCAAACGCTGTGTGCTAACAAAACACAGGCAGACACGTTCTTAAGGAGTAAGTTATGCAGAGGGAACTTTTTCAAGACATCAACACAAAAAAATCACATCTGTTAAACATGTTTCATCATGTGGTTAGTGAATATAGTCTGATAATATCTCCCTTACTTGTCCCTGCGTTTCTCAGCCATGGGTTTGGCCAGTTCTCGAATGGGTCTCTCCTCCGTCTTTGGTTTCTCCTCCCGCCTCTTGAATGTGTTGATGCCCCATTTCCCACTTCCAGAAGAACCGATTCTGGTTCTGCTGCTGGGTCGTCTCTTCGTGCCAATGGTTGATGACTTCCTGCGGTACAGCAGAGACTGGTAGCTGGGGAGCTGATCCAACAACGGGTTACTGGTTACTCTTCCACTACGGTCGGTGAAGAAGACTTTGAGAGAGATAAAAACACAGGATTAAGTTTAGATTATGAATTTTATATCAAGTTACTTGATTGCTACTGTGATTATATCCTTTACAAGAAAAAATGGTGCTGATATCGGTCCAAGGTGGAAAAAAATGCTGAACTTAGTGCATTTTAAATTATTCCGAATGCTGTAATAGATATAATCATTGCAGTATTACTGATTCACGTTGCAATTTCAATATCAAATACTTTCCTCTTTCTTGTCTCTGCCTGTTTCAAATTTGCATGAGTGATTTTTCTTCCAAAATCAGTCAGACAACCAGCTGGTGCAGAAGTTTTAAGTGTTATTATTATGACTTCATCTCTAAAATAACATTTAAAACCTTTTTTCTGACACAGATAGATTCTGCATAGGTAGGTTCACTGCAAAAACTGAAATCTAAGCGAGTCATTATGTCTTATTTTTGACAAAAAATGTCGTATTAGTCTTGATATGAGCCACATTGAATTGACAAGTCCAAGAAAATGTCTTTCAGGTTATTTTTAGATAATACAGAGAAAATTACGGCAATGGAATAAGAAAAACTGCTCTTCAAGTTTCTTGAAAATGAAAGATGTTGACTTGACTTGTTACAGGCAATTCAGAACTAAGTTTTGTCTTTAAATAAGCTGAAATAAGATTTTTTTTTCTGGACCTGTCAGCTGAATGTGGCTCATATCAAGAGAATTGAGACAATTTTTACTAAAATGAGACATAATGACTTGTTTACATTTCAGTTTCTGCAGTGTTGTATATATAAGAAGAGTTCATTGAATTAAGCAAATTAAAAACCAAAATAAAAATGTTTAAATGACTGTTCTTTTGTGTATTCCAAGTTTCCCAGCCTTCAGCAAATCACCACTGTATAAGACCTTGAGTTAGCAGATTTAAACATCCGGAAAAAGACGATTTTATCCTGTTTAAACCTTCACACATCAGAAATATTGTTTCTAATGTCATCAACAGTCGCTGCTAAAAAATCTACCTTGGCGGAGTTTCGACAGAGTTACGGTGAACACACACAGACAAACGTGAAATCCTGAAACTGAAGATCTCATAAAAACTATAGTTGTGAAATCATTAACTCGCAGGTCAAAGTTGTTAAGATGAAGTTATCAGCTGTTAGAGCCGCAGTTAGCTATAGCAGCACGAGCTAATACCGAAGTTTAACCAAACTCCACACAAACTAACTTTACCTGAATCGACCTCCATGGCTCCTCTTTTCTGTTTTATGGATATAAATGTGGGGTTTTATAATAAAATAGTAAGTTAACAATGGACATAGCAGACTTCGTCAACAGGGAGTTGACTGTCCGCAGTCAGGAAGAAAACAGTTCTTCCCACAGAGGGAACTTCCTGGGAAACTGATCCCAGAGCTGCAGACCTGACCGCAGACACACATCACTGGACTTTTTTTTTTTTTTTAAATCAAATATCAGCAACTTTTTTCTTTTCGGATAGGCTTTACGAAAATATGTGGGTTTTTTTAAAAATAACACTAACACGAGCGTTGATGAATCCTTTTATTTGAGTTGGATTTTCTTAGGCTATTCCATCCCCCTTTTAATTAAATCCATCCTATCTCATCAGATTTGAATTTTTTTATCTTTTTGTAATAAATGTAATATGTCTTCGTGGGTGTGGTACTATTTCTGTATCATATTAATTATCTTGTATAAAATTCGATTTTTTTATTTATTTATTTATTTATTTATTTATTTATTCATTCATTCATTCATTCAGCACTTCTTAATCTATTTTCAGCTTTAAACTGTTATTACTACAGAGAAGGGAAAAGACCAGTAGTAAAAAAAAAAAAAAAAAAAAAAAAAAAAGGACATAAATAAGGGCCAATATTTTTCTTTTCTAATCCCAGAATTCAGACTTTAAACTCAGAATTCTTTGAACTCTTTTTTCCCTCAGAGTTCACATTTAAATTTAGAATTCTGACTTTTTTTCTGAATTATGACAAATGAATGTTCCACTATTAATTTTTTTTAAATGATTTTTATTTTCCAGTGGGCCTAATCTTCTTCCTCTTGTTGGACATGATTATAATTTTTTTTTCCGAACCTCTTCCGTATATCATCTATGTCTGTTCCTCCCTGCATTCATAAAACCACTCTGTTTCCTCTATTTTACTTTATTTTTAATCACTGTGATTTATTAAATGTTGAAGTTTGATTTATTTTACAATACAGACCAGCATTACAATTTTTTGGTGAGAAACTTAATCCACAAACTTGCTGCTTATTTTGACCTTCACATGCTTTGTGTTTTTGCTTAGTGTGAATTAAAAATAGCTCTCATCATACTTGTTGCTCATAACGTCAGAATAAACCTTTTTCTTCCTCTTCTCATTAAAGGATTGTGAAATTGTGATTTCTTAAAAGATAAAGGCAATATCTTCTCAAAATTTTATTTGTCCATCTCTTTCAAATAATTTGCAGTAAGAATGAAAACACAATTAATCTTTGCAAATCACATAATATACTAAGAGGTAGAAAATATTCATTTCAACTCTATGGGCAAAAATGCATTTCTGATTTACTCACCGAGGACCTTTTTTGTGTAAAAGGTGAACATATAGGTCAGTTGGGAGTCATCAGTTCCTCCTCACATAATCAGAGTGAACACATGGTCCAAATGGTCACAGCTAACACAAAGGATGACTGAAAGTTTGCAGAGAAACAAGGTGCTCTATTTTTTCTTGATGATGTTTGAGTTCAACATGTATGATTATCTATCCATCCATCAGTCTATCTGCCTGACATTTGACAGTTTAATGGTTGTCTTTTAGGGTTGTCAGTGTCATTGTTGTAATAAAAGTGTTAATAAGACATCCTTCTTCTTTCAGCAGTGGACTTTTGCCCTTCTGACTTAGTTGAGCTCACGCTTCCTGGTGGCCAAACAGTCTCTCTTTTATCTCAGTGGTGCTTGTGGTTCTTCACCTGATTCATAGCTTACTCCTCAGCCTCGATTTGGACTTGAAAACACCAAAGGGGATTTTTTTCTAAGGGATCCTTTATTGTCAGCATTTCTGTTTTTATCACATTTTTCTCTCATTATCACATCACAAAGGTAAGGAGGCTTTGTTAAGAAGCATAACACCGTGGGATTATCTAGTGTTTAATCAGTGAATGTTTAACAGCATCTGTCAACTCATGTACCGCTGCAAGGTTGTTCTGTCTTTCACTGTTCTGTAGTTTTCTGTGAGTTTTTTATCAGACTTTCTAAACTTTTATCCTTCGGTGGCTCTGTCACAACCACACACTGAGGTTACTACCTGTATTGAAACCAAACCCTGTGTATGAATTAATGATGACCAAATGAGGATTAAATTACACTTGATTCCTCCTGACAATGACGCTGTAACACTGAGACACAGAGGGATGGCCCAGGCTGCATTGTGGTCAATCGGGCACCTCTAGCCTAAATACAAGAAGTCATGGAGGCATGTACTTAAACTTTCCGATGAGCTCAGTACTATTGTGATTTTGCAGACAATAATGTGTGTTTCAGTGATATACTGAGGGTGGACTGAGCATCAACACACTGAAGACTGACAGGGTGAGCCACAGGATCGTTGCTGTTTTCAAGGAAGTGTAAAAGCTTAAGGTATCTGATGACAAGTTACAGCAGCGAGGGAATCTACAACCCTGCCTACCATGACAGCGAGACCCTGGAAATAGACAGAAGGTTTGTGATTATGTAATAATGTGAAGCATGAATGTATGGGTTGGTTTTGAATCAATTATCATGTACAGCACTACTTTCAGTTTTTGAGTTGTCAAAGAATGTGTCAGATTGAGAATTAAGTTGTTTATTTTATTTTATTTTTATTTTTTTATCACAACGTGTGACATGTTTACTATTAGTATTAGCAATAATATGCCAGCAGCTGAAAAGATGTGCTTTTCTAACGATGGATTAAGATGGCGTGAGACCGAAATTTAAAGCATAGGATTGAATCTCACCCCTTTTTTGAGGTTGGGTCTTTGTAAATGATTAAAAAAAGGGGAATTGACTGAACTATGTTTGTAAAGCAACTAAGGGTATGATTTGTGCTAAAATCATGCTGTGCAGATAAAGATTGATTTATATAAACTCGTCTGTATTACCAATGTGAGCAACAGGATTTCATTCAAGTTAAAATCTACAGGTCTCAAACTGTGTAGGTTAAAAAAATCTCCAACTGATACTCACAGACTTCGAGATTAGTTTGTTAGACTGCAAAACTGAAATCTTATTGAGCCATTTTGTCGTAGTTTTAGTAAAAAAATGTCTAATTATTCTTGATATGAGCCACATTCAACAGCCAAGTCCAGAAAAATGTCTCACTTCCGGTTATTGACAGACAAAAATGAGGTCTGAATTGCTTGTAATAAGTCAAAAAAAATCTGCCAATATAAGAAAAATGTAATGGTCAGCTTTCTTGAAATTAGAAAGGTGTTTTAATAGCAAACAATTTTTTTCTTACCCCATTGACAAACTTTTTTGACTTGTTACAAATAATTCAGACCTCATTTTTGTCTTTAAAGAACTTGAAAAAATACATTTTGCTGGACTTGGGAGTTGAATGTAGTTCAAGTTCAGAATCATAAGACAATTCTTACCAATAACAAGACAAAATGACTTGCTTAGATTTCAGTTTTTGCAGTGTAGTGAATTGATGTTGACTCAAAGTCCACACTGATCTTCCTTAATGGGAATTAAACGCTCCTCATATCCTGTTTGGACTCTTATACTTATACCTTGATATAATTACTTCCGTGTATTATGAGTTGCAATTCCAGCTGCTCGGTCAAATTGATAGCTCTGGTGGTTGAAGGTACCATAAACACGAGCTGTATAACCTCAATGATAAGCACCTAACTCATTATTTGATGCTGTGGTTTCAGGTCTGCTGGGAAAACTCCCCACACTAACCCTTATGGCAGGCAAAGCCATCGCTGGGGGAGTGAAAGAGCAGACGCATATTACCCCTCACCTGCACAGCCCAACGGTGATGACGCTGGAGGCAGAGTACCCTGGGGGGGCTGGCAGGAGGAGAGCTGGAGGGGGAGGGAGAGTATCCCCATGGGACTCATCTCAACACGCTCCGGGAGTCCTTCATGGCAGCATGACCACAGTGAGTGAACCTGCACTGAGAGAGCATGTGGAAAAAAAACGTTTAATCTGCACCAAGTATCTCTGTCTAATTTATAACCCAACTACAACTGAACTTCATCTGAACCACACTAACCCAATTAGACCAGTTTCTGATAAAATACTTACCAAAAATATCATCAAGAAGATTTTTTTGGCACTCACTTTCTTTCATTAAATCATTTAATTTCAAATTGTTGGACTGTAAGTTTTCTAACAGAGCTTATTTTACAACATGGTTTGTCATTGTGGCTCATTTGAAGTGATAATACACATTTTGACTCCAAAGTAGACAAATGTTTTCAGCAAGATTTGAGTTTACTGCAGTTAAAATGGCACTTCTGTTTATGTTTTCACTGTGCTCTCCCTACTTCTTACTTTAGATCACAGTTCATACCAAATCCCTCCCAACCCTCAGAACAATCAATCACCTGCAATTCGACTTCCTTCCATGGCATCAGGTAATGCTTGAAATCACTTTTTTCAGCATTTGTTTTCACACCACAGCTCAATTAAAAGTCTCCATTGCTGCTTCTCAGGCTGTTCGCACAAAGTGTTCTGCTCTGGAAATTCATTTTTTCATAAAACAAATATGAAAAACAAGTTGATCTGCAACTTTATTAATCAATCTACTTAGGAAACTTCATCAAGGTAATTATTGATGGAGGTCGTACAAAGATCAGTGACGGGGAATAGACAAGGAAGTTGTTAAAAGACATAAATCTGTGAGAGTTTATAAAATAGCCAAAGGGCAAAATCCAAGGGTTGTATTGATGTTTTTCCAGAAAGGTACTTATCCTGAATCTCTCTTAAAATTACAACCAATTTAACTTTTAGCTTCTATTTTTAGCTATGAAGGAAAATCTTTTACAACTTTATCAAGGTTTTTCCTGCTCTTAAGTTTTAATGGTAGTTTCACTTATGTCACAGAGGTTTGATATGTGCTACTTTAGCAGGTATAAGTGCAAAACAGCACAGGTAGAGGGACTTTTAGATGCATCTATTGAGCAAGTTTGGAGTATGACTTTTCAGTTCAGAGGAAAATGTAAATGCATCTCCCTCACAGCTGTTACAGGCTTTAAAAAATCAAGTTAACCCTGAGATAGATGGTGTTATCTGCTATTCTTGGGCTTTGAGAGGCAATTTTATCTGGAAGAAAGCCAAAATCTCCTCAAAGGGGCGTCAATGCCCAAATTGAGTAATATTCTAAGACATTGCATTAGTGAAATTAAAACAGTAATTATCAGCATGGGCATGTTAGAGCCCAACATGTTAATGACCCAAAATGTAACAACAACCTGAAGTGCAGTTAAAAAAAAAAAAGAAGAAGTAACAATTGACATTATTATACTAAATGCTATAACATTTTGGGTTTAGCATCTGTTGAACAATTGAGCAATTTTTGTTTTTAATCTTGTCTTTTTACCTGTTTTTGGTGCATTTTGGGGTCCAGCACTTTCATCACATTATTGACCAGGTATTACATTTGGGGTTTTTATTAATTTTTCTTTAGTTGCATTTCAGGCTCCTGATATATGTTGGATCATTGTAATAAATTGGGCTCTAACAAGGTATCTACACATGCTGACATTTGGTGTGAAGCCTTGTGAGATGAGCCTCTGAGAGCCTGTAACACTGCTACATCTCATGCATTTAAAAAATATGGCATTTAACAATCACTGTGAATGCAAATGATATGTGTAGCAGTCGTCACATGTTTAGCATTAGTCATTAAAGTAAGCCAGGTCGAGAGTCCAGATAACAGGGACATAATTGTACAGCATCCAAACAAACTCACAAGGAACATTTCCCTTGTATCAGCTTTACTTTGCAAGTGCAAATTTCAGAACTGTATAGTCTCTAAGGAAATTATAATGTAATAGGTTTTTCTATGTATCTGTTTTGACTATCCACACAATGGTTTGTTTCCTCAGAAGCCGTGGGACGTTCATACTTGCGCTGTAATAGTCACAATGCTGTGTTCAGTGTTTTAAGCCACATAGCTGACTCTCAGGGTATCTGAAAAGTGTTGCAATAACATCCACTCGTGTGTAGTTATTTCAAACAGAAATTACGTTTTTTTTTTTTTTAATCATTACATTTATGTCCCCAGCTTAAGTTTAAGATCAGAGGTAAGAACCCACGTGTGAAGGTAACACTTTTAAAAACCCTCACCTAGATTTTTGACACATTACTCCTGAATTTACCACCTGGTCCAGGTTTTAGTTTTAAGAGACGCCGGGAAAACGCTATAAAAATGTATCCTTCTTTCTTTCATCGTGTAAACAGGGAACATGACAATGAGATGGAGAGGAGCAACAATGAGAAGAATGAGCATGTTTCCCAGCACTGATCATGCTCAACTAGCTTTCACAGAAGATGCCATCAGGAATGAGATTGAGAATGGTAAAAACCTGTGACATAAGGGTTTGCTTTTAGTAGTGAAATCTTATTTGTATCCTCCATCTTGTTGAGATATAAGAGAGTGTTTTTCGTGTTGTGTGTGACAGATGAACAGAACTTGGTGAAGGAATTGGTTGCCAAGTCAGCACGAGACAGGATTCAGTCCATACGGGACCTTCCAATGAGCTATGGAGAGAAGAAACACATCAGGTCAGTTTTAGTGACAAGCAGTAAAAAACAAACGAACTTCCTTGTATGTGTCTGGGTACTAGTTAATCATTACACCCAGCTAGGAGCTGTTTTAAAAAAATAAGACGTCTGAACAGATGTCCAAAGATATGCGGAAATGTTTTGTTTAAAAATAGCTAACTTGAGCAATTAAGCATTTATGCAAGCAAATATTGTTTTTTTATGTACCTGCACAAAAATGAAGCCCGTATATCCAGTCTGAAATGCTAGCTCCATTAATAATCTGCTTATTTGGTAGTTTCACTTTCATACCATTATCACCTGAATTATGATCCATGTCACCTCCACAGGAGCCAAGTGCTGGCATTTAAATCTGCAGAAAAATCCCGTCACTTCACATGTTTTACAGAATGCACTAACACAGTGTCAGTGGTGAGTTTTCTACCAGCCGTTAATCAAAATGCTAAAATCATCTAAATTGAGCCCATTTTTCTATAAAAGCTATTCTGTCAGTCTTTCCGTAGGTGTGGCTACAACATTAACTCTACCAGACAGTCCCTGGAGCTCTGGCAGGGGATTATGAAAGAGATTGGCGGCAAATTTGGCACAAGTGTCCTCTCCTATTTCTTGTTCCTCAAATGGCTGCTCATGTTCAACATTTTTTCCTTCCTTGTCAACTTTTGCTTCATCACCATCCCAATGCTTATCTACGACCCTTCACCAAACCTTCCTCTAAATGTGACCTTCAGAGGTCTGGAGCTTCTAACCGGAGCAGTAAGTGTAGTAAAACATACACTGACCGTCAAAATAACTCCAGATCTATACAACAACAGCAGGTTTGCCAATGCATAAAAAGTGTGTCTCAATCCCCAGGGCTACTTTACCTACACAACTATGTACTACGGTGGCTACACAACCACTGACCATGGTGGCAACAGCAACAAAACCCAGGGGGGTCTGGTGGACTACAACATTCAATTGGCCTATTTCTTCACTATTTCAGTCTACATGGTTCTGTGTGGAATCGTACTTCTCTTCAGGTTTGTGGATTTGTTTGTGATACAGTGGAGTAGCTTCAATAACCTCAAGGGAAGATTATAATATAAGTTAATTGCTTGCCCTTGAATTTACCTGTCTTGTTTTATGCAGCATGGCTGGCTCATTCAAGAAAAACTACGTTCTGGCCGACCCAGTTTCCGACAGTGCGTGGCAGCTCCTGTGCAGCTGGGATTTCAGTATCACCAATGAGCGAGCAGTGAGGCAGCGCAGGAATAATCTGCGTGTCCAACTCAAGGTGACCATGACTCTATCGAAGGAGAGGAAGAGATCTTCATTCTAGCCCACAATGTGTCTCACCCTATCATTTGATAACAACATAGAAGTAAATGTTATTCCGGCCCAAGCCCGATGACTGCAGGTCCAGCCAAGGCCCTCTTGAAACCCTTGGGATTAGTTCTTGTCACACTTAAGCCCCAGTTTTCATACCTTGAACATGATTAAAGATGCCCAAACTTTGCCTATTCCCAAAAAGGGATGGGAAAAATTCATGATTCTGGTGTTTCCAGAATGACATGATACTTGCTAGTGGATTTTGATCATTTAAAGGGTACATATTTGAACCAGTCTAAGATTTGAACAAACCAGTCACACAGTTTTCCTGAAATGATCTTCAAATTGGATATGTGTATACTAAACACATTGACGATAAAAAATGATCATAGCAATTTTTGAAACTCGATGAGCATGGCCAAAAATGAGGATTTTTTTCACGTACTTTGATTTGCATGAAACTTTTTTGAGCACATTAATCATGCCAAGACCGTCACACAAATATATCATGAAGAAATCCAGACAGGAAGTTTGGAAATTTAACGTCAAAGTTGGGATTTTCCGGCACAGCGAACATACTTGAACCAACTCGTTCTGGGTTCTTTATCAGATAACTTTCAAATCAGATCTGAGTATACTAGACTTCTGTTGGGTTCTTATATTTCATCCAATTCAAAGTTGCTTCCTTGACTGGGTCTTTTATTGACTGTTAGTTTGACTATTTTTGTTGTTGGAGTCTGCTGTAATAGCACTTTCAAAACCAATGTTTGTAAAGGTACTATACAAATGAAGTTATTTTCCTATAGTAAGAATTTCAATCAAGGATCAACAGAAGAGTTTCATCTCTGATTAAACTTTGTCTCTTCAGGAGTCTTTGTCGGAGAAGGCCCAGAGGGAGCGGCTCACTCTCTCAGAGCGGCTAAAGCACCTCGGGATTCAACTTGGCTCCTGGCTCCTCTCCACTACTTTGGCCGTTGGCTGTGCAGCAAGCATCTACTTCCTGTGCCAATATGAGGAGCAGGTACACATGAGGGAATATTTCACCCTGTTTTTTATTTTTATTTCTAACCAACAATCTGTCTTTTACCACCAGAAAGAAGTTGTTAAAGTTGTAGATCTCTTTATGCATGTTCATACATTAAAAGATTTTGGATAACTGGGTCTTTAAGATACCTTATCAGCTGGAGTCATAACTTACTGAAAGTATTTCATCATTTCCCGACAATGCTCGAGGTTTGAACTATTTTATTGCACATGGTTATCTAACACTGTCTTGCTCTGAATTCCATCTGTTATCTCTTTAGTGGGTGAGAGATGCTACCGACTGGCCTTTGCCTGAAGAGGCACGGACTCTTCTGGTTCCCTTTGTTGTCTCACTTATGAATCTAGTCGTGCCGCTCGTCTTCTCCCTCTTCAACAAGTTCGAGCACTACTCAAGTCAGCGAAGACAGATCTATGCTCTGGTTGTAAGGTTAGCAATAACCAATTCTTTGTAATAAATGTCATTGTTGAAATGTTATTTTGGCAGATAAGCAAAGTGAATTGCAAAGAAAGTTGGATCAAGAAGTAAGTTAGCTTATCTTATTTTGGCATAAATACTGCGGGAAGAAGTGACAAGGTGTGTCTTATATGTTCCTCAGACAAACTCCTAAAAATTGGTCTGTTAAGGTATTTGAAAATATACATTATTTAGCAGTGGTGTTCACAGACTTTTTGAAAAGTAGGGGCACCAAGAAAATAAAAGTAAAAAAACAAACAAGCCACCTACAGCATGCAGTATTTCCACCTGAGAGAGGAATAAAATGTGTTTTGCCAACCAAGAAGGCGCTTTAGCAAATGTTTTTGCTCCCAAGGTACTTCAACGCGAGTTTTGGCCAATTAATAGGACAATAAAGCAAGTGTTAAGGCTCCATAGGTGGCACTTTTATGAAGTTTTAACTTCAGGGAGGCACTTTATCATGTGTTTTGGCTCCCAAGCACTTAAGCCTGTGTTTCTGTCCCCAAGAGGGCACTTTAGCACAGGTTTTGACACACAAGAGAGCAGTTTATCATGTTATCACCTGCAATTGTTGCAGTTTAGTGTGTTTTTTCCTCCTGAGAGGATCCTATAATGTGCTATTTGGCTTTCAAGAGGGCTCTTTAACAAATGTTTTGATGCTCAAGGTACTTCAGCATCAGGTTTAACATTCAAGAGCATGTTTTGGCTCTATTTAAGTCTTTCAGTAAGCTAGCCAACCACCTCTTCACCACAGCGTCATATCCAAAGCTCACTATTCAAAGTTGAACATGTTCTTATCTGACGGTGAAAACAAAAACACCAACAATGACTGAAATTTTTTGTTCTTTTCACTAACAGAAATGTGATCCTAAAGATGTCCATTCTGGGTGTCTTGTGTCATTACTGGATGAATGTGGTGTCCAAAAAGTTTTCAGTAAGACTGACATTATCTATTATTTTATTTTAATGTGATCTTCAAGAACAGACATGTTGTGATTTAATGATATCGCCTGTTTTCCTCAGTGCTGGGAGTCCATAGTGGGACAATCTTTGTACCGACTGGTTGTTTTTGATTTCTTTTTCCTGATGTTGGGATCCTTATTTGGGGAGTTTCTTAGCAAGTGAGTAACGCCTGTATTGCTAATAACAAAAATGTAACAAGTGAACCTCAAAATGTAAATCATATAATTTCTCCAACAGTGTGGTTGGGACTAGATTAATTCCTCGTCTTGGGGTCCCAGAGTTCGACATAGCGAGAAATGTCCTGGAGCTGATCTATGCACAGACTCTGGCCTGGTAAGAACAAACTTTCAGATACTTAGGTTGTGATTTGGGTTCTGTTTTTAAGTTTGAAACTGATTTTACAACTCGTAAGTCTTTTTACATTTTCCTTCTGCAGGATCGGGATCTACTTTGCTCCCCTGCTGCCAGTCATCCAGATTCTGAAATTTTTCATCTTGTTTTATGTAAAGAAGGTAAACCAGATGTATAAGGGCTACACAAGACTGTAAACTAAACTACTCTAGTGATGCGGAGTCATTGGCAGATCAGATGCCATGGCTGCCTGAGCTGGTCAATGTACTTTATGAGGTTCATGTTACTCCATAGGCACCTGCTTTAATAATTGATTGAAATCTTTTCTCCCAGTGACACGCATGTGCTCTATTATGAATCATGGAAATGTTTAAAAAATACAGGCAGGGTTTTGGATTTATGGATTGGAGATTTGGTTGCAGTGTAAAAGTCAGGGTCTGTCTTTCTGAGGAGTAATGGATAAATGAATGCAAAGGACTGGTTATTTGACCCAGGCTGCTGCTATTACATCTTTAATGAGTACAATGAATGACCTCTGTGCTACTGAGGGCTTTGCAGAGGTCCCCAAAGTCTCATACATGTTTGCGCTTACATGGACTTCAAAGGCTTCAAAGGTGTTGTAAGAATATTGAGTGGAAGGTGTTTCTGATCATGTAATTTTCTTTTTTTGTAATCACCCTCTCAGGAGAGTCTGATACAGAACTGCCAGCCTCCACAGCGGTCAGGACGGGCAGCTCAGATGCAAACCATCTTCATCAGCCTCCTCTTCTTCCCTTGTTTTGTGGGAGCTCTGTCCATGGTTGCATACACTGCCTGGAGGTGATGAAAAGATTTTATCCCTTGGAAGAAATAACGTCAACCCCTATTAATAATTTTGTTTGAGGCATTATACATCTTGATTTGTTGACAGAGTTTGTGGAAATAAGTTCCCACTCTTGTTTTTGTGTAGTCTCACACCGTCAGAGCAGTGTGGTCCTTTTCGAGGACTCAACAGCACCTTCACTGTGGTCGGAGTTTGGATGGATGATCTGACGGACAAGAACAACTCTACCTCTCAGCTGCCTGTGTGGATTTACCAAAACATCATCAGAAGTGAAATCTTCTACTTTCTTGTCACACTTATCATCTTGTAAGTGCTTGGTGCAGATGTTACGATCTGTGTATTCTTTAAGTGATGACAGACAAAACTCTGCTGAAAGATTATTTGCACAGAACATCTCAATCTTTCCCCAACTTAAGCTGCCACAAAAAGTTACAAGGGTAGTTTTTTATGCTTCATGGGAACAGCATACTATTCAGCAGTCAAAGTTCATTTCTGCTGTTACTGATGGCTAATGTTGTTGTACTCAAGACCAGTCTTTGTCTCTAAACTGGTCACATTTTGAAGGTGTTGTCTTGTATCAGACTCCAGAGCATTTTTACTCAGGCTCAGACTGAGTAGACTTGGAATTTTCCATCAAGACTGGTCGAAACCTGTATCGTTCATAAATAATTGAACTAGAGGGGGGCCCTGCATTTCTTTTCAGCAAATGCAGGGTGTTAAAATGCTGAGCATCGCATTTTAACATAACAGTTAATTTTCAGTCGAACTGTTGCCAGATGAATTAATGGTGCAACTTAAAACATTTACCGTTCAGTTACTGATTGTTCTGCCTCCTTGAAAATCTTTTTGGTTGCCCTATTTTTCAGGAAACCTGCAGAAATCAGTCCAACTATTTTTAGTCAGAAATACCTCTGTAAGAACTTACTTCAAGCCTCATTCACCTGGTAGATAAACATCTAGTTCTCAGGTGCTCCAAATCATTCTGACAAAGACCTATTTGTTTTTCTTTAGGAAAAATTTAGTTGAACAAATTTATTAAGATTTTGCATGTTGTGTTTTCAAAGATTTGCAGACACTTTGTTTTAAAATTAAAATAGATTAAAGCATGAATGCTCTTGAATCTGTTCAACTTTGTCACGGTTTTCAAAACTGACTTTTATAGTCTTGATCTTGGTCTCGGCTTGACTCAGTCTTGACTCTCAAAAGTTTTGGTCTTGTTAAGTGTGGTCTTGGGTACAACACTACTGATGACAGTTTTCAACACAGACTTCAACTGTGTTTTAAAGTGGTTGTGTGTGTGCATTATTTACCTTTTGTCCTTTAAATAGTGTCGTAAATATGACATGGCTCATTGTGTCTTCCTGTTCAGAGTCGTCATGTACATCTTCTGGCAAATCACTCAGGGCCGCAAGCTGCTTATTGCTCGACTAAGACAACAGATTGTGAATGTGAGTGTGTTTCAACACATGCAATTCAAGTGTGCTTTTTCTTCCCGAGTTTTTATTTTGTTCACTTTTGATATGTCTGTTTATTCTTTCACTGAAGTTGAAATTCAAATACGCTACTGTCTGTTTCCCATTTCCTTCCCTGTCTGCTCTTCTATTTTCCTGTTCTTTTGCTCCCACCAGGAGGGGAAAGACAAGTCTTTCTTGTTAGAAAAGCTCCAGAATCTGCAGAAATGTCAGCCTAAAAAGAAATCCAAACACAAGAATCAAAAAAAGGTTTGTTGTGGGAATTCTTTCATCCTTTTTCTCTTTCTTCCTGAGATTTGTTATCAGACTCACTGCATATTTTTTCCTGTCCTTTCAGCACTCCAGCCGGCATCCTGATGGCAGCTCATCAGGTGGTCAGTCCAGCTCCAACGCCATGGTTCAGGCTTTACTTGCTCGACAGCAGCTTGAAGAGGAGGTAGAGGGACACAGTGCCGGTGGAGTGTCTGTCCCATCTGATAGCTCCTCCAGTGGTCTGGCTCAGGCCATGTTGGCCCGTCAGAGAGCAGAGATCTCAGAGAGGGGTGAATACCACAGCACTACAGATTTCACCCCAAACCCCATGGGCACATCCAGCGCTTTCACACAGGTGATGCAAGCCAGGCAAAGAGCAGAGGAGTACGGAGCAGAAGAGGGAGATGACCTGTCGTCCTCAGTGTCCAGTGCTATGATGCAAGTCATGCAGGCCAGGCAGAGAGCAGAGGAGGTGGAGGACAGATTTCAGTGGGCTCCTGCTCCTCAACACAACACATCGACTGCGGGATCCAGTGCTCTCATACAGGCTATGTTGGCACGGCAACAGGCCCAGAATGAATATGATGATGGTTACTGAGCAAAGACACTTTGTTGCTCATGACTTATAGCCGTTGTAAATCCTTCAACTAAGAGACTTTATTCAGATCAGCTGTAAACAAAGAAGTACTCAGACAGCTTTTGTAGCAGGACAAGGAGTGAGTGCAGGTACACCTTTCTCCTTTTCTCAAGTATATCTATATATAGATAGTTTATCTCTATGACAGTACATGAGCATTAAAAGATAATTAAATACAACAAATAATAAGCTACAGGCCCTGCAGTGCCATTTTGGATACTATTTCTGTACACAGTTAACAGGCTTCTGATTTTGCAATCTAAAAGAAAAGAAAAGGCAAATGTATAACTGACTGTTTTCCATTACAGTGTGGGAAATGAAATTCAAAAAACAGATGCCAGACTAAGCTAATGACAAAATGTAAAATTACAGCCAGCACCCATCATGGGATCGTTTCAAAGTTTGCAGTGTAATAAGTCAACACTGCCCTCTACTGGAAAAGTTTACACAATGACAAAAACGGTGTGAGACACTGGAAGGAAAATACGACATCCTCTTTCTTCAGGAATTCAAAAGATTGATTCACCTACTGCAAATTTTTGAAACTGAATTAAAAAATCTGTCATTTTGGGCTGAAAATTTAAGCTTCAAATGCACCGTTTGTGAGTGAGTTCTTACACTGCCTTGCTGATACAGAGATGCAAAATTTACAGTAAAATAGGGTTGTTGCTTGAGATGAGGTTGATTAAAAAAACAAAACAAAACATGATAGCTGCCCAACAAGCAGCCATGCAACAAATAAATCACCTCAATCAGAAATGGCTGAAACAAGGTGACTTTTGCTGAGGTGCTGTCAAATTTTCTGTTTAGTGCAAAAACAAAAGCAAAGTGCACCTTGTAACGTCCCACACACAACCACATGTGGATTGTGCATAGGCTACTTGTATTAATCTAAAGCCCATGATGCCTGCTTTATGAATATCCAACATTCAAAAATTACATCAGGTCACAAGACTAGATTTAAATTATGACATGATACTGAAATATTGTTCAGAATGCAGGATAAGAGATATTTAAGGGAAAAGAAATGTTGCTTACAGCTCAAAATGGTCTCAAAAACATCCTGTGAAAAAGTTCTTATAAAATCCAGATCCTGATTCTGAAAATCCTGAAATATTTTCCCCCGTATTGCCCCCTAATGGAGAACATTGTCCTAGGCCAGAAGCAGAGTTTGCTGATGTTTAGGCAATGTGCAACATCGCAGAAAACTGATCATTTATCATCTGGTATCAAGAGAAAACTGAGTAACAGATGAAGTTTAATTTCATAAGCCTGTGATGATGGCACCAGTATGTTCGACTGCACTTCAAGACCGTTTTTTCTGGACATCACTGACCGAAACAGTTGACAAATAGAGAATCAGTATTTTACTTTCAATGTTAAAATATGTCAGTAAGAGCTTCTGGTCTTTGGTCACTGTCACAAAATCGTAAAATGTGGCCCTTTTTGAAAGAAATCTGGACACCACTGACTGATACCATGATTCACAAAAATCCAGATTAAAAACAGAGTGTGAGCTTCTCGCACACATATTTCCTTAGATCAGATGATAGATGGTATCCACTGATCAAAGAAAAGGTTTCAAGTTTTTATCATCCAAAATTACTCCCTGCATTTCAACCTGAAAATAACTATAATTTAGTCACAAAACTTTTCAGCTGTATCAGGAATACTGGAAAGGAAAATAAACAAACCACATAACACAATCAAATAATATAGCCATAACCAAATCATCTTTTTGTTCACAGAATAGAGTATTTATTTTCCTTCATTTAAAGCATAAACATCCATTTTAAATTACAGAGTTTACTGAAACTGTTCGCCACCAGCTCAGCTTTTCATTATTCCTATCGTCTCTTGTTTAAAGTATTCATAAAAACTTCATGGCTGTTTGGATTTAGCAGAAACTTCTCCTATCATAGCTCTCAGCAGCTTAATGAGGTGTGTGTGTCTGTGAAAATCTGAGTGAGTCAGTAATGACAGTAATTGGTGAAAGAAAACAATGGACTTCATTGAGTCATTTGCACTTCCTATGTGTAGGCACGTCATTTTTATGCAAGTATTTGTGGTTTTACTTCAGAATGAATGAAACCCTTGAAATGTCCCCTGTGGTTGCACTGATGTCATAATTGCCTAAAGCATGTAAAGTAAGGCTGTCAGCATCTGAGACCCTCAATGTCTTAATCGGGTTAATACAAAAGAGTTTCTTTCAAGTGTACACAGTTGTAGCTTACACAGAGAAAAATACTTCATCCATGGGGTCTGTTCATCTCCACTTCTTCCTTAAATCAGCTGATTTAAATCTCCTATGTGACTTGGAGCCGAGTGACAACCTTTGCCAACAACTCACCCATAATTAAGGCAGTGTTAAATGTACCAGATGGTGCTCATAATTCAGCCTGAAACCCCACCAGGCATCCTGTACTCAACACTGACCAAACACGGTTTTCATCCGGCTGGGTGTAACATGGATTGAAGTCTTTTTACCAGTCAGCACTGCTCTTCCCCCAAAGATCTTGCACAGTCACTCAGATCCAGAGAGTCCACAGGTATGGGAGCTTTTCTGCCACTCTTTGGGGTCTGGCTGGTAAAAATTTCCACAGACTTGGATATGGAGTGCACAGAGCGTTCCCTGTAATATCCAAAAGCCTCTCTTGCCTGCTCTTCTCGAATGCTTTGCTCAAAGGTCTTTCTCTTGTGCCTGAACTCGATGACGGTCTTAGTGTAGGAGTTGAGGGTGGTGACTGATGCACCCATGCAGCAGGTGAAGGAAGCCCAGGCCACGCTGGTATGAAACAGAGGGGGAAAAAAAAAATTGTAATGCAGCACGTGTTGCTGTTAGCTGATGTAATAAAAATGGAAATACATCTGTGTAGGAACACGCTACAAATTGCATTCTGGCCTTTTCCCCTTGCTATTTTTGTTTGCTGAGATTAATGTCAATCACATTAGTTCTTCACTGCACTGAGGCATGCTGGTCCACATGGGGATCAGACATTCAAATCTTTGCCAAATGTATTTTTCAAGCATGTTGGTTACTGCTTACAAAAGGTTAAGAATTGTTTAGCTTCTAAAATGAAATCTCAGCATACTGTAAAGGGGTGAAATATTATCCCCTTATGCAATTCTAATCACGCCTGTATTGGGGCTTTGGACACCAAAGCCTAATCCTACCATAACATGAGAGCTTTGGGCTTTTTTCATTAAGAGACAGTGACGCTGAGGAGAGGTGAGAGCAGAGCCAAAGCCCACTATTCACAGATGGGATGAGCTGAACGGGATCATCTTTGGCATAACTTTGCTCCCAAGGAAGTGTGTCATTTGATGAAAGTAAACCCAGATCTTATCTTAACCATGTGTTGCAAAGCCACTGTGAAGTCGTACCAGAAGGACCAGCCATAATCCCAGTTGTACGGCCTCCAGTCAGGAGGGCCCAGGCTGACGGTGACGGTGAAGACCTGTGTGTACATCACATGTGCCACCATACCCAGGAGCCCTGAAATGATATATGTGGACAGTAAGCTGGGGGTTATGCTTAAAAATATATTCATTCATACATCCTCAAGAAAACATTGAAAAAAGTATTTAAACTTGCTCTTATCTTTTACAACTAGTCAACATAACTCTTTCATTCATATAATGCTTCATCGTTCTGCAGATTTCACTTTACATGGTGTCTACTCATTTTATTTACAAATGATCAAGGAAGTAGAAAAGTTTCTCAGTGTTCTATTATCCGAACAGATTGACCAATAATTGGATACTATAGTTTTTGCATTATGATGAAAGACTTCCAAGATTTTCCTGATGTTATTTCAACTTCGATTTCAGACCAATGACATCTCTGCATTGAAACAAACATAAAAGCTACCTGAGAGCACAGTGAAGACAGCAGCAAAGGCATTGAGCTTGAGTCCATCAATGACATTGCTGGAGTGGACCAGATCCAAACACATGAGGCTGAAGCCCACCACAAGCAGAATGATGTACAACATCTCAGAAACCAGGGACAGCCACAGTATCCCTGCAAAACAGGCAGGAATCTATTAAAAACAAAACTTAATGACATCAAGTACGAGCAGTTAAAAAACTGATAAGATGCATCAACAGTTTACTTTATATTTTACATTTAGCCAATAAAATACCAAGTTATGGTATGTATTATGTAGTTGTTTTGCATTTATGAACAAGCAACACTCTACCATATGTGTTATATAACTAGAGAAGTGTGTTATTATGCAGAGGTTCTCATGCTTTTCTGCACACAACCCCATAAATACTGGCACCAGGAACCAGTGACCCCTCTACCACAGGGAAACACTAATTGGCCAATTAACTAAATGGGTAAACAAAAATAAATAAATAAAGATAGAATATTTATGTGAACTTTTTGCTGTTACCAAGATTGATCTGCCAGCAGTGATAGTTCGCCTCCCTGGCTTAGTGAGGTCTTGTAGCATTAAAGAAATGTGGAAAACAGATCAAATGTTTTCTGTTTGCCAGGTTTCATATGAAATTTAAGTTATTTCTATTTTTATTTTTTTTAAATAACTTTCGAAGCATGCAATTTTAAATAGATTTTGGTTTTCAGGAGTTGTAGGCGATGACTGATTAATAGCCTTGGCAGACGATCAGGGTAAATTTTTTGTTGAAATTGGTAAATGAAGAAGTGTTAATAAAGAACCCTGCTGCCAGCATACCTCTCAAGATGTCACAACAAGACTACTTGATGTTACCGTAAAAGATTTACAATTTAGTTGTTAAAAACAGTTTATGGTGTTGAAACTGTCTGTTTCAACTAAGAAATTGTTAGTTCTCAATATTACACATTCAAACAAAATGCTCTCATTTTTCCGTACATTCACATGCAATATGAACTGACATAGTTCATCTTTTATTTTATTCTTTTATTTTCATTCTTATTCTACTTAAATATTGTTTGGCACTTGTTGCTTTGTAGCTAACTTCATTATTGCTTGTATGATGCTTATTCTATTACCCTATTCTTCTTATTTCCAACTGCTGCATTTGTATGTGTTTGTACTAAATTTCCCCCCAAGAAAAATAAAGCATCTCTGATTCTCGTAGTGCAAATAATCTGTATCCATATCAGCTCTAAAATACAGATATCTGTATTTCTGTCAACCTCTGGTTGCTGTGATGTCTTTCTGAGGTACACTTTTTACTTTAGGATGTCTGACTTTGAATTGGGCCAAATTAATCATTAGTAAATCAACAAAACAGCAGTTACCTCTTTTAATAACAGCTTGAACACAAAATGGCATCTTATGTGCAGGTGAAAACATACGTCATTATAAGTCTCTTGATTTCTGCTGAAGCCGTCATATGTCCAAGTAAGATGCTGAATTTCAGATCATACAAGAAGACTGGTGCACTCAAATCTTATTCAGCCTTTTAGTGCTTCAAGTCAAATGTAATTACATCCCTCATTACTGGCTCTTTGTTATTTATCCACTTGACAGGAAGTCAGCAATTTTGAAAATACTATCAACACAGCTGAAGATCTCTAAAGTAAACACCAAATGGAAGTTTGTGCATGACAGCCTGCTTGGTTTCATTTCAAAATAGTAAAGTGCCCAAACTGAAGGTCTAAATGGTTTTTAGATGAAGTCGGGAAATGTCATGAGTATGTCTTTCTGAAAAAAACACATCATGCAGTGTTCATTCTTCATGGATATCATATGCAGTGGAAGCTTATAGAAAAGATATTTCACTTCATATTGTAAATCTAGTTACAGTTCTGTCTTCAAGGTGTTTCCTGTTCTATTACCAGATAAATAAGCATCTTTGAGATTCAGTAGGAAAGATGGTACATTCATTAAAAGGCAAAAAGAGGTTATACTGTCTTTGAGGAAGCCTTGTAAAAACAATAAATAGAAACAGATTTTAAGTCTTTTATGTTTTCAAACAAGATTCAGGTCTAGTTGATTGTTGAAAAGGAATGAATGTATCCATAGTTTTATGTACAATTCTTTTTTTTTTCAGTGAAACTGCTAAAGAACTTAAGTTAAAACGTCTTGAGGAGACGCAGTGTAAACTCACCTTTCTCAGATGCAGGGGCCAAGTCAATGAAGCTCCGGCATCTCTCACCTATCAGCAGAAAAAAGACACAGTGTTTGGCCAATAAGTTGGGCAGAGTCCACTAAGCTGCATCACAAATTAGTGAGTTTGGCAGAAGTCGGGTCAAAGGCGGAACAGCTGAGGATAAACATACCAAATAAATACTCTCACAACTAAACACACAGAGGCATCAGGCCAAATCCTAATCTTTGTTTAATTCCCAATTTCTCTCCAGGTGTGTTCCTCAGGATCAGCTCACAGAGGCATTTGACCTCCTGCTCCGTGACCACAGAACGACACCAGAGTTCAAAAAAAGTGAAGCAGAGTGTTGAATAAGAGGCAACAGCTTTTTGAGGCTTCTGATTCAGCATCACCAGCTGCTGCATTGGCATGGCAGCTCAACATCTGCTTCTTGTCCTGTTGAAATGACTTTCCTCAGAATTACAATGCCAGAGTAGAAACAGGGTTATTAATATGAAAATGAAAATGCACAGTTATGACATTCATGCAACAGAAAGAGACGAAATGAGCGCCTACGTCAGTGTAACAAACAGGACAGAGAAGACTTGACCTTTGACGCATTTCCTGCAGATGTGTTGTTTTTGTCATCTGTTGAGCGTGTTGTTGGATTTGTATGTGGAAAACTTTAATCAGGTAAGGAGAGTGTAGCAACAGCTGTTTTGAGGAAAAACTCATCAAGGCCCCCGTTACATAATCCCTATTAACTCAAGCTGTCTCAACCCCCCGCCCCTTACCATCTCCATCCTACAGCCACTTGATGAGATTGACATGTGCAACCATTTCCTTATTTAGTAATCTCAGTGTGTGGGTCATCTCTCGTCTGGAACATGTAAAAACATGTTCAACATGCACAGTTATTGCACAGTGGTTTGCATTTTGACAGTCCTGATGGGACTGAACCAACATGGAAGGACAAATCTGGTCAAGAAGGACAAATTTGGTTATTTGTTTATATTCCATTAATTGTATTTTTATTTTGTATTATTAGATGTAGAAATATATTCATCAATTTCTTTAATCAGTCAGTACATATTTCTTCTGGTTCACTTTTGTTTATATTCTTCATATATTCTTATTGTAATTTTGTTTACAATAAGCACTACTTTTGCTACTGTTATTTCATAAATTTCCCAGTTGTGGGAAGATTGAAGGCACATTTGATCTTATCTTAGCTTATCCTATCACAACTTTGAATTGAACTGTTCATGACCCCCCCCCCCCCCCCCCCCCCCCCCCCCCCACACACACACACACACACGCACACTTTTTCTCTTGTTGTACTCAAATGTGATTGATAAATTCCATAAATGAAGCTCGTACAAACATTATTCACTAATTTCTTGTCCCTTTAGCTTCAGCTGTAGAACATTTTCATCCATCTAAACTCTGTTCCTGAACATGAACACTTATTTTCCCACTTTTAATCCCTTTAATGCCAGTGTGAAGCTTCTGTGCACTACTTTTGGCTCAATATTCCTGCCAGATAAAGAACAGAAAATCAAATTTAACAGATCCCTGGAGATTGATAAGTCAGCTGATATAAATGGATGAGGATTATGCTAGAAACTGTCATGACAGGACACAAATGAAAAAAAGAGAGAGTAATCTCCATTTGTACAGGGTGTGCAATAAAGAGATGGTGGATTAAAGTGTTGTTTTGCTAACATTTGTTTTTGTTGATCACTGTCAATTTCATTTACTTTTTTAATTGCTGGCATTACATGTTTGATTTTGACCTATGTGACTGGAATCAGGAGTCATGCAAGGTTGACATTAGTTTAGGTACAGGTTAGACATTATTGTATCTGTTTGAACAACATTTACTGAATGTATATGTGTATGCAAACATATTCTCTTTTGCCTTAACTTGATAAAGCCTCATGGGCTTCTTTGGCCTCTCCTGCAAATCTCCAGAGAAACTGTTTTTTGCTTTCCTTGGTTTTTTTGTTTCTTTTTTCCTTTTTTCTCACCCAATTATTATGTATTGTTCATTCTGTATTTTCATTTTTTATATGTGCAATAAAAAACAAAATAAAATGAACATGCTTTCATGTTTGAACCAGGATTCATTGGTGAATGAAGTTTGGTAGTTGTGAGAGAGACTGAAACCATTTAAATATGGGATTAAAACTACCTCTTCTTTAAAACTAGATGTGGAGATTCATCTAAAATGTCGATATATATCAACACCAACATTGGTTTCAGTGTTGAGCAATACCTGCGTGATGAGATTGATACCTAAAATGATTGAGATATTGCTGATTTACTGAACACTATAATGTTTCTGTGACAGTTAATCTAACAGTATGTGCAAGCTGTTTCAACAAAATGATACATTTAATGCTGGAACATAAAAATGTTGTTATCCATGAACATTCAAATTAACAGTTTTACAACAAAGCAGAAAACACATGGAAGCACATGATTATTTCTGGTTAAAAACTGAGATTTTATACTTTCATTCATGAACAGAAACTTAAGTTTTGGTGGCTCTGTTATTCTTGATCAATTTCAACAAGTTCAACTATGCTTTTTCGTGTAAAAAGTATCAATGTCAGTATTGACATTGGTGATATCGGCTCAATACCAAATTTTGCAGTATTGCACACAAATACTTAAGATAGTGGAAAAATGTCCCTGACCAAGAATTTGTATTTTTAAATTGCACCAACAAACAACACAACTCTTCAAAATTGCCATAAAAAGAAACACAGATCTGTATCATTACACTTCCACAAGTCCCTTCTCTGACAGTGAGTTAAAAGTTAAACATCTTAGACCCATGTCCCTGCACTCTGGGCAACTTTTGCATAAAAATGTCCCCTGGGGAAAAAGTTAAGCCACACTCATGCACACACCAATCACACACACACACCTTCTCTTACTTTCATCGTCTATGTTTTCCTCACAGGAGAACCAGATGCCGGTGTGAAACTGTCTGAAAAGGAACCTGTCGTCCCCGGTCTCCCAGCTGTACACCACTTTGTTGGGGTCGGTCTCATTCACCCCGTAGTCGATGCACTGGTGTGTCCGCAGTTTGCTGCACTTTGGTTTGGGGACTCTCTGCGTCCCCACGCACCAGTACGTCGTAATAAATGCAGTAACAGCGAAAAACAGAGCCATAAAGTTCAAGGTCCCCGACAAAAGGGTCCTGCATCTGCGGCTCGTCCTCATTGTCCCTGAGAAGAAAGCAGAGGCGCACGGAGGACCGAAAAGTTCATAGGTGCGAGGTGAAGAAAGTGATGCTATCCAAACATACCTGGTGATGTTTAGGAGCCATTAGGTGCTCTACAGTAACCAAATACTTCCACAGGTCAAAAGGTCCCAACCAGTGTCATATTTCCAAAGTCCTTCACGAGTGTCCAGCACACAGGATCACGTTGTCAAAGGATTTGATTCCTGCTTGTATCAAGTGTGGAATAGTCTTATGATGCGCTCTGTCACTCTCTTTCTTCTCCCCGTGTCTCTGTCAATAGGATGCCCCTCCTCCCCTCCTCCCTTGCTCCCCCATCACTCACACTCATCTGACGCCTGTCAACTGCAGGCGATTATCAGCCTGGTCCTCATGTGCGTAAAGAAACTGAACTTCCTCCTAAAGCCCCTGTGAGGAGATTTAGACTCATCTCTGAATGTCACAGTGATGTCTCTTCATGACCTACAAAATCAAACAGACTAAGGGGGCAGCAATGATTTTGTACTTCCGCTCTTATAATGCCTAAAATCTCATTTTACATGTTTAATCCAACATTTGGATGTTAATCTTATCTCATCATTAGATGAGACTTTGGTGTCCAAAACAACGCCCCCTCCTGGCCCAATTGTTGGAAAATATGCACTAAAGTGCCCTGTTTGGAGACATAATGTGGGTAGGTGACCTTTGAGGAGTCAAAACGCACCCTTAAGTGCACTTTTTTTGAGCAAAACTTTCTGTTAACTGATCTCCTGGGACCCAAAACCCATGTTAGCCTGTTAAAACCCAAGTGTTTGTCTAATGTGCATTTTTTATTTCTCTTTGGTATTTGTGGGGGCAAAATGTTCCATGTCTTCCTCTGTATAAGATGTAAATTAAAACGTCATGAGTTCATGAGTCCTTGGTTTCCAGATGTGTGGGGACAGAGTTGAGGGTGGTGGAGATGGCTGTTCATAGCTTATTTTTATGTTGTTGTCTATGAGTGGTTATTTGCATCCCATTTTTAATGTCATGAGGCACCAGAAAACACGAGAGCGGGGAGAACTCAAAAAGTATTTCTCAAACAAACCCAAAAGTCCAGAACACAAATCCAAAAGTCTATAAGAAGGCAGGAAAACGCAGAAAGAATGACATGAGAAAGGACCAACACACCAGGATGAACTGAAACAGTAGAGGAGAAACAGAGTTTAAAAAGACAGACGTAATGAAACACATGAGAGAGACTCATGGCACAGGTGAAGACCTGGGGCTACTACAATGGAGGGAAATGCACAGAGGCAGGAAGAAAAGCAAGATAAGAATGTTACAGGTACTGGAATGAAAGAAAAAAACCCCCACACAGATAAGAAACCACAAAACAAAACCTGGAACACTAAAGACAATGCAACATTAGACATAAACAGAAAGGAACAACAACCACAAGGAACCCTAAACTTTGAAAAGACAAAAACACAAACTATAGACTGAATTGTTGCATCACACTTGGTATTGTTTTTAGTTAGTCTAACTCTGAAGTTGTTTTGTTCCCAATGCGGTGTCTCTGTTTCTTTTTTTCTGTATTAACGGCATGAATCCACAACAAAGCTGTGATCAGTGTTTAAATATACATGCGCACGCACACACACACACACTCACACACACACACACACACACACACACACACACACACACACTGAGGCACAGTGCTGCTCTGCCCTTCCTGCTCCAGCGGTTCACTGCGATCCCTTCTAACCTCTGTAATGTCTCCTCTATTACCCCTAATGCAGGCACAGCAGTCGCTGTCACAGCTCTGTGATATTAACACAGGGGATGCATCTGAAATATTACAGAAGCCAAAATATCAGACTTTGAACTGGAAATATGAGAAAGGGCTAATGACTTTCAGGGGCAAATGTTGTCACTGAAGCAATGTGTCTGGTTGAGCTACCTTTACTTGTGCCAGGGAAGGCTTTTCTTTGAAAGCTTGAACACAATGGATTTTCTTTCTTTCTTTTTGTTCAACATGGTCACTGCTGTCTTAATTTTCCACTCCATGATGTTAGTAATGGTTCTTTTTCAAGGCTCACACAAATCATAAATTGTGTTGCTTCCTGCTTGCCCTCCCCTCTCTACTCAGCTGAAAGAATAATGAGCTGCTGTTGGTGTTGTCCAGTCTGATGGTGGTCAGTTGGGCCTTGATGGTATGTCAAACTTAGAGACAGTTTTTTTTTTCCTCCAAATCTAAACTCTGCTGGAGTACAGCAGCGACAGAAATGTTGGCATTTTGAAGATGTTTCCCAACAGCCATGTAATCTGTGTGAAACCGGGCTAAAAATACGAATCATTTGAGCCTCTGTGCAAACAATGTTTACAGCCCTGAAGTAAATAAGGACAGATGGGCCGGACGTCTCCGTTACCTCAGCATCATGCCGTCATATGCAGATCCAGAAGATAAGCCTCACTTCAGCATGACTCTGGTGAATGACAAATCAGCACAAGGCTTTCCTCTGAAGAGCTTCAGCTGCAAGCTGCTGACAAGACTGACGCTGATAGTCACATAGACGTTGGGCTTAGAGGTTTTCAAGAGGTCATGTGCACATATGCACATCTGCTGTGCACCTGTAAGCTGTTTGAAAATATTCAAGGGGAGATAATCTGAAATAATTTAGAATAACTTTTCAGAATAATCTGTCAACCCCAGTTTGTTAGCAAACCCCTTCACACTTGGAAACGTGCTTTGACCTTGTCTCACCCAGTGGTTTGGCGAACATTTAAGAAGACTCTCTCTGAGTATCAACAACATATTGGAAGTCAGTTTACTTGGCTGCAGCCTGCTAAACGCTGCTTATGACGTCCATGTGGGTGGTGATAGGCTGTCAGTGGAGTTGCTGAAACAACCAGAGGTTAATCCCTGCCCTTCAGATAACACATCAGAAGCCCTTTGCTGCAATCCTCCTCTTCTACAGACAGAAAAAAGGAAAGGGAAAAAATTACTGTATATTCAGAGCTTATCAATGTAAAAGACATTTCAGAAATAATTTGAGGTCTTACAGATAAGAGATGAGAAACAATAACTCTGTCAGACAAAGCCACAGAAACACCAAAAGTTTACTATTTTTTCTCACAACTTTTAACAGCATATCATTTTGTCCGTGGTGGGGAATGAAAGCAAATGTCAGCTAATTTGCAGCAGAAAGAAAGTTTTTATTATCGTTACTCCTAGGAAAAGCAACTTTGAAGTCATAAAACCTCAACTGATACAGCTCACAATACAAAAACTCCAAACTACCAATTAGTAAGTGTTTTTGACTCATTTATAGTAAAAAAGGAAAGAAAAGAAAAGAAAAAAACCTCACTAGACTTACTTGATTGACAAATCTGTCAAATTTGAGCCACAAGACCAGAATAATATCTTATTACAAATAACCAAAAGGCACAAATCAGGCCTGAGTTGCTTGTGATGAGTAAAAATTATATACACATTATATACACATACATAATATAATACAAATATGCAGTGCAAACTGATCAGTACACTGTGCAATATCTGTTTCAACGTGCATTATCTGACAGACATCGTTCATCATGTTATATCCATTGTGTTGATTGCAGATACTTTATAGATGCTTAATTGCTAATTCTGTTGGTATTAAATGATTATTTATTCTATTTCATTACCCTATTTTTCTATGTGATGAGCAATAGTGAAACTAAATTTACCTTTGGAATTATAAAGAATTCATACATTTTATAAAATTTACTGTCAGTTCTCATTTGTATTTGAAAATTATGAATGTAATAAAACGATATATTTTTTACTATATGGCCTCATCTTAAAACAGCTTTTATCAGGTATAGTTATATAATCACACAATGCCATATTACATATAGAAAAAATTATATAAGTTGTCTAAAACACAGGCTGGGTGGATTTCTGGCTGCTGGACGACCTTATCTGTCAGGATTTGATGAGAGATAATAAGACAACACATTTCCTCACAGCTTTTCCTAAGCCTCAAAATCTCATTGACGCAAGCGTCATAAATGATCACTGAGGGAAACTTCAATGTTCTTTTGTTCCTTTGAACTCCACTGAGCATGAACAGCTTGGACTTCTGCGTGTACAATGATGACGGCCTATAGATGCACAGATTAAGATGAATACATGATTTTTTTCCCTTTATGAGATCATCTCATATCCATGCACTGTATAGCATCAGACGACACGCAGCTGTGCCTGTTGAGTGACAAACATGAACCCAAAAAAAGAGGATTTTGGAAGTCTGTGGGAGTATCCATGTAAAAGGAGATTACGAGACCATGCATTACATCTTTTATTTGGCCTTGAATATCTTTGAAGCATATGTGGTTTCAGAGTGCAACACTACAACGCCTAAGCTGTTGATAGACACAGACTTCATTTGTATTTCTGTGGGAACTTCCGCCTAAAGCTGCTAAGAGTAGAATTTGCCTCCAAACAGATAGCCCCTAAGGATTAGTCCTCATAATCTGCCGTTCACTGATCCTCGAAATCACACTGTCTGGGTTCTCTGAAATCAGCTTACAGTAGTTCAGACAGTAGATGGTGTGAGAGTGGTTTTATGGTTGGGATTGCATGTTGTGTAGGCTTTATATACAGCTGCAATGAATGAGAAAAAGACAATTGTTGAGTGAGTGTCACTTCCAATCTGCACAGAGGGTATGTCAGCTAATGTAGTAGTGACATGTTGTGTTCACTTTTCTTGCATGCTGTCACGCAACGGTGGAACTATAGTGTAAGTGTAAAGCCTGTAGTCCCACTGCACTTATCTAAACAGATGCCTGTTGAATGAAAAGTGGAACCCTTTAACCTCTTGGGCTTCAAAATGAAACCCAGCACAGGAATCGTCAAACCCGAGATTTCATCAGTTTACCTCGACTTGTTGTTATGTTATGTTGGTGGGAGGTGATAAGACACATGACTCTTTTTGTTGACAGGATTTTATATATGGTTAGCATTAAGAATCCAGACAAGATCTAAATCAAACAATGGTCCCTTTCTCACAGTGTTACAGTATATTAAAGTTTGATTACAAAGACACTTGGGCAATCATTGGGTGCAAATTACCAGATGGTGAATGAGCCGAGATCAGAGGACTAAACTGTAGGCAGTGACCAAAGGTTAAGTTAAAAATAAATTGTGATGTTCGTCATAGAAAACTGTCACTTGCGTTGATGGGATTGACTTTCATTCCTCAGAACATTAATCCTTTCTATTCAGACAATTTTCTTGGAAAACACTTCAAGTATAATCCACAAAGGATTTTTTAATCACAACAAGTCACTGCCAAATAAACTGTGATTAACAAGCCGTCAGTGTGAAGAGCAGCTGGCCCTGTGAACATTTCTTAACTCACATTAGAGGTACCATCATAATTTATTAATGAGAAAATTCTAGACACATTCAGCTATAGACAAAGCCGACACGTAAAAGTGTCATATGAAAGAGCATCTTCAAGCAAGTCTACTGTGAAACACACATAGTTAAAGACAAACAAAAAAGAACACAAAAACTTAAATTATTGGACTAATTATTCCACATGTCAGAGGTGATATCAAATATAAAAGAGCTTTAGATAGTTAGATATTGCTTACATAAGGACAGTCTGGTTTTGGAGCAATTTCTCACAAATAAGTTATTGAAAAGGAATACATGTCAAATACTATCTCATCAGGACTGTGGTTTACCCCTTCTCTGTTCTCTCTGCAGCCTGGCATGCAATGCCGCAAACAATTCCAGACAGTAAAAAACAAATACAGTAGACTCTCTGGGTTTGGCTCCTTCACAACAACAACAAGGGAAATGTTAATGGATCCCGGTAGAAAGGATGGGAATGTTGCATCACTCCTTCTCCCTTGGTGCTTAGACATTTACGCAGAGCTGGAAACGGCCAGTTTCTTTAGGTGGTCCATGAAAACCTGCAAGCTGACGTCATCAGTGAGGATTGGTGCCCCAGTCTCCTGCAGGAAACAAGAACAGGAAAGGTTGAGTGTTACACTCGCAGTACTTATGGATCTTTCTGTGACATAACTCCGATCACATGACCCCTGCAACATAAAGCAATCACTTCCTGAGATAATCTCATTCACAGACAGCGTTAGACATATTCACAGTGTTCCTTTAGTTCTGTTACATATGACATGGGGAATGAGAGATTAATGCTATTGTCAGCTTTCAATCTCTTTCACCTAGAATCAGGGTGGGCTTATCCTAGACCTGTTGGCCCCGTCAGTTTGACTTCATATTTTCCATGTTGTCAGCACAGATGGTTTTTCATCCAGAATGCAAACACCTCTGACATTTGGATGTGATTTGGATGCAAGACAGATATTAAAAAATGCAAACCCTTGAAAAAAAATTGTTTTGTAATACTATATAGCAGTGGAAGCTTTGTACCAGGTTGTATGATGAGGAACAAAATAAGAGAAACTGTTCATTAATTCATATAATTTTATCAGTGCATCTGTGTGAAGAAAATGCTGATCGAGCTTCTGTTGATTGAGAAAAATCGCATTTTGAGCATGCCCTGTTCTCGCTATATTTTCTGACTTCCAACTTGAAAAAAGTGCACTGGACTGGCCACTCTTGTCGGCGCTCTGATCTACAGTTGTATGGAACGTAGCATTATAGCAGGTCTGATAGTGTGATATAGTACCTGTCCCCAGGAGTAGAGGTTATTGTGGGTCTGTGATGGGTTGACTTTTGAGAGCAGGAAGCGAGCCTGTGAGCCCCCATGTTCCGTGTCGATGTAACGCGGCATCGGGAAGCGTGTTTGCAGGATCTCTTGGGCGTCATCCAGAGGGGCCTGCAGCAGCTGTTTGAAGTTCTCATACTCAGCCATTTCCTGGTAGCCTGCCTTTCGCCACTGTGCAATGGTCTGAAAATTAAGAAAAATGTTTAAATATTAAGACGAGCCTGCATGAGCATCTGTGTACTAAAGACTTCTTCTGTAATGGAAGTTGTTATGTATATTCCTGGTCAGCTGTGTCCTGACTCACCTCGCCGTGGTAAATAACCAGCTGGAAGAAAGTGTCCATCAGCAGGATTCGGTCTGGTAGGATGCTGCTGCTGTCCAGGAGAACAGGCTGTTCAGAACAGAAACATTGAGGTTAAAGAACGAGTGCTGTGCAAACCAACACTTAAAAGTTCAGAGGCTGAAATAAAATGTCAGCTGCATCTCCAGCTTGGATAATAACAGTGTTGAGGGAGCGAGGCTGACCTCTGGTGGTCCATAGAAGGAGTATGCATAAAGGATGGGTTGGATCATGATCAGGGACTGGGTCAGGTCCTGCCTGACAAAGTGGTGCCTGTAATATGAAGACTCGTCTGGGCTGTTGTTGAACACCTGAAGGAAGGGCGACCGCCGCAGGTGGAACATAAACTAGAGAGAGAGAGAAAGCAGCAGTCAGAGACTATTTCAGTGTGAACAAGGACCTTAAGAAACAGTATACTCCTCACTATATTTGATATACACTTCTTGAGTAATATTGACAGAACATTATACAGACTCTTTACAGTTTGACATCATTTTATATTTTCATCATATATTTTCACAAGGAGGAAGGTTTACCTGTGGGTAAAGCGACAGAGACTCTGACAGCTTGAAGGATGTTGGATCATCTTTATTGAACTGTCCAAACTTCTGACACTGTGGAGAGACAAAAATGTTTAACACTGAGTGCATCAGGGAATTATCTTAGAGCAGTATTAAGTGAATGACGTCCAACTGCTTATCATACCAAACAAGCCCTACAATGCTAACTATGTTCTGTTGTGTAACAAAGCAAAGGTAGAGTAGCCGTGGGTGTGCCTGTGTGCCTTCGTGCCTGTGTGTGTGTGTGTGTATGCGTGGGTTCCACTTACCAGGCGGATGAGCTGTCTGTCAAGCCAACGCAGGACATCTGGTCCCTCCTCTGACTCTGCTCTGAAGACCCCCAGACGAGCCATGAGAACAGCAGCTGCTTCCTGGTCGAACGACGACTCAATGTGCTGGATTTGGGTCTGTGCGTCTGCCCAGCTTTTGAAGGGACAGACAGAGGGGGCAACAAAGAGAGAAGGAGAAGACAGTGGTAGGTGAGCGTGGGTGTGGTATAAATGACGCAGACACATACGTCCCAAACTTGGGTGTCACCAGAAATTTCAGGTACGTAAACATCCTTACTTACTGAGCTAATATTGACTCCTGATGTCTTTTTCTTGGCAAAATGCCTGCTCTACTTTCATGATTTGCATAAGCTTAAATGGCGTACAATGTAATACTTAGTTATACAAGTTTTTACAGGCTTAACTTTTTTTTACTCTGTTTGAATATTCCAGACGGTCATGGAATAACATAAAGTTATTTCAGACTTTGCATTAACAAATCATGACTTATATTCTACTCTAACTTACTTCCTGGCGATGGTGGAGACGCGTATCCTCCTCTGTGTGTTTGAGTGCTGATACTGTGTCACAAACTGGATCACACCTCGGCCTCCCTGAGGGACTGGTGCATTGTGCTGCACATTCAAAAACAAAACATGCAAGACTGTTAAGCTGCAATCATTGACTCCATAACCCTAACAGATATTCTTCTATCATTGTTTGAAGACATTTACTTTTCGAAGCAATCAGAAGAATTTCATGTGTTTCATATGATCCGTGTGTGTAATTTCTGCCTGCAGTATTCAGTCAGGACTCTTAGACTTGCATCCCTGTGTGTGTTTCTCACCTGATTCACCACTTCAAAGTACATTCCCAGGGTGGTGGATGGGTTTAGACTGCACAGTTTCCACTGGCTTGTGCCACCAACACCCATCTCCTACAGAGAACAGAGAGCACATTGTGTCAGAGAATAACAGCTATTTGATAACAACTGAACTGTAAGAAGAAAGAGATCACAATGTGGGACTTAGACTCACATTCTCTGACACGCAGGGACTCTTGGAGTTGAGGGAAACACACGGGCCAATCGCCCCACAAACCTTCAATTCCCTTGAAGTCTACAAAGACACAAAGATAGACTATAAACTCAACACTTCCTTCAACAAACAGCAGCAAAGAAAGATTTCTATCATGACTCATAAGACTCCCTTACTTTAACTTCCATGACGCCTCCAAAAGCCATGCGGAAGTCTCCATTGTAGTCCTTGCTGAAGACCCTCTGGAAGGTCTGCTTGAACAGTGAGGTGTTAAAGGAGTCACCCATCACAATGTGCCCCCTGTTGACACATGTGGACAAAGGATTCAGGATTATTGTTAAATGGTGATGTTTGTAAACACATAGACACATTTGTAATGAGAGAAAGTCAAAGTCACAACATCAAAAAACAAATAACGCCTAAGTACCCGGTGAGGTTGGACAAACACTTCATCTCCAGCAGTCCAGTCTGATCCAGAGCACAGGCGTAGATATCAATGCAGTGCCCATTCACAGCTGAGCGGTTCGCCATGGCCTCATAGAACTAAACAGAATATAAAACAGTGTCTCAATGTCAGTCATTACTTGATGTAAGGTTTCAGATTATGTTGCAAAATCAAATCCACTTCCTGTTCATGAATTTACTCACCTTGGTGGCTTTCTTCAAATGGCGAGCGTTGTCTTTCTGGATGTCATGCCATGAGCGGATGGGGGTTTTCAGCTCATCTCCCACCACCATGCCTGGGCCCTGGGTTGGGGGCCCTCCAATAAACAGCATCACCCGGGCGCCTGTGTTGGGGTATGTGCCCTGATGACAAGAGAGGACACATTTGATTAGTTGAGGGTTTGTAAAGTTAATCTACGTCACCTTACTACATGATTAAAACCCATAATCAGCTTCGTACAGACTTACACAGTATTTGGTCATTTACACTTTTACTGATATCTCTGCCACATGTGTAGTGAACCTTTTTTTGCAGTGAATGTCGATCAGCAATTAAATGAGTTACCAGCTTCCAATTATGGCAATATTTGACAAATACAGTCAGTAATCATCAAAACCGAATACTTCTTTGGGATTCAGATGACGACAAAGACCTATTATGTAATTTAATAGCACCAAGTACAACAAGGTGATGATACCATAAAAGTATAGCACATAAAAGATCTTAAATCATTTTATGAAGTCATGTGGAATAATTTGATCTTAAACTGACTGTGTTTTTTGAAGTGTGAATGAACCACGAAAGAGCAACTGCTTTAAACAAAGTTCATGGTCCAAGAGTCTGCGATGTTTAAAATTAAACCAGTGAGTCACTGAGCCACTACAGAGAGGGAGCAGTCAATTTAATAAGAGAATCCGATAATGAGCTCTACCTAAACGGTGACTCATTCATAAAAGAGACAACCAGTTCTTTATAAATAACATAATCACAAAATTGAAACTCCATGTTGCATTCCAAACAGGTATTTAAATGAGTCATTCATCATGTCAAATACCTCTTGACAAATCAGTGAATCTTGAATCACTGCAAGAGTCAACTTATTCTAATCAGACCTCATCTCCTATCTGCTGACAGAGAGCACAGCAGAGTAATGATCTGTTGTCCCAGTTATATAAGCATGCAGATTAGCAGTAGGAACAGAGAGGATAATGATGGTGGGGGAAAGGCAGAAGGCAAACAAGGAACTACTCTTTGAACTCAGCATATGTACCATTCCTGCTGAAGACGGTTATCAGGCAGACTGTGTACTTCTAAACAGTTACACACGGCAGGCTAAAGTTCTGAGTAAATAACCACTGGTGACTAAATGATTCATGTATTTATTTATTGTCCTGATCCAGCACTTCTCAGTCTTGCATTATTTGTTTGCGCTTCACGTGCACGTGATGTGTTTGCATGTGTTTGTGTCATACCTCTAGAAGACCAACAGCAACAGACAGGGCAACACCAGTGGAGCGCAGTGGTCTTTTGCCCTGAGGGACAGGCCATGGGTCTCTCTGAAGCTCACCAAGCAAATCAGTCAGGTTCATGTCCACTCTGTGCACAGGCTGAAGGAACCTGGGTAGAAACGCACACATCACTTAGACAACAGTGTCAACGGCTACGAGGATGTTTTAAAACTCAACCACAACCATTAACCTACAAAAACAGGTGTCAAATGTTTGTGCTTCTACATACTTGCAAGAGGCGGCAGCATCCTGAGGTGCAGGTGGGCGACCTTGTTGACCTGCTGGTGCTGGTTTTGTCAAACCCAGCATCTCCTGAAACACAGTTTCAGAGGAAAACAATGTGAATGAGTGTTGAGCTATTGGTTCAAATGACCATATACCACATCTAAACTTTCTTTTTTTTCTTAAATACACAATTTTCCTGACTAGGAAATTAATGTCTCATTGTCTAATTTTTCACTTCCCTCTTTGCTTTAACACTCACCTGAATCTGTTTGGATGTGAGGTCTTTGGTGCCCCTGAACACGTAGCTCTTGGCGATTCCTTCACAGCTGAGCTCGTGAACCTGAACCATGCGTCCAAATGTGATGAGGCCCACCAGGGCGTTTGGTGGCAGCAGACTGAGGGACATCTGCAGGGACTCTTTGAGGGCCTGGAGGTCCTCTTCTTCCAGACATGTGTCTACCACATACAGGAAGATCAGTGGGGCTGGGGGTCCACGCTATGGGGACAGGTAAGAGAAAGGAAACATAAGCTATGTATCCACAAATCTTGAAATATTTTCTTGAGGAGAACAAGAAAAGAGGATGCATCAAAGAAGGGGTTTGTTGGATACAACTATGTGTATACACTTTAAATGATGTAATCGCCAGCTCGTATTACTTTTGGAAACTGTATGCAATATTTATGTGACCACACAAAGAGAGTCTTGCTCGTATTAGTTACACTTTCAAAGCTGCCTGTGCAGCTTTGACAACAGATTATTTTTAAATTATGTGATACTACAATTACTACAACAAGTAAATAATGCATTTCCTGAACTAGTACTTCCCTTGAACTACTAAGTTTGAACATTTTTGTGTTTCATGTGAGTCGAATCACTTACAAGTTGAAAAAGAAATCGGTCGGTTAGTAGGCCATCACAAGAAATCATCAATATTCAACTTTGCTCCGTACATGCAATCTTGGTGTATAGGGACTAAGGTCAGAGTGCAGACATGAATAGAGTATTTACCTGTACTATGTACTCAATGGTGGAAAACTGTGGCATGAGTTCAGCTGGTTGGTTCACTTCTGAAATGCCTGCATAAGAGGGAGGGAACTGCACAGACACACAGAGAACAAGATTAGTCAGACTATCAGAAGAATGTAGAAAATCCACTTTGAGCTATGCATGTTCATTTATGCTGTTAAAATACTGCAACTGACGTCTGTACTTACTGGGTTTCTCTGGAAGCAGAAGTTGCACGCCCATATTTTGGCTCTGAAGTCCACTTGACTGCAAAGAAGGATCAAATTAATTCAGGGTTTGCATCAAATTGCTGGGAGTGTAGCTGTGACTAAGTTTGTTGTATTTGTAGCTGTTTAGCACCACACCTACAACTTAGGACACCTCAGCATTTGGAAATGCTGAGGTGTTAAAAGAAAGAGATTTAGATCCCTCCAAACGTCTTTCTTCTCTTTTAATTTTCAATAAAAAATATGTGAGTGGAGAACTCAGCTTCCACTACACTGCAGGAATGACAAAAAAAGCTAGTTTTTTTGTCTTATTTCTGAAGAATAAAACATTCTTGGGCTTATAATGAGCCACATTCACCTGACACAAGTAGATTAATGTTGATCTGAAGTCAGCAAAAATAACCTCCAAATTGGGTGGGACAAAAAAAACAAAAAAGATTCCTTGAAATAGACTCATGTCTTTAGTCAAGACAGTCGACAGAACATTGATCACAAGCTCGATACACCTATATTTTTTACTTGTTTTATTTTGTAATGAGGCCTTTTGGACTTGCCAGGGGAATGTGGCTAAGGTTGAGTTTATCAAGACATTTTTACTGGACACAAGAGGAAGTAAACAAAACAGCTGCTCAGTTTCAAGTTTTTGCAACATTCAAAATGATACTTGAACAAACTAAATTTGTGATGAAGAAGGTAGAATTATGACTGAATCTAAAAGCAGGCAGCAAACCAAATTTAGATATTTTTTTGCAGGGGATCATTGCTTCTAATGTATGCAGCTACAAATAAAATAAGCAGAATCCCACAATCGTGAGTAATTAAAAGCATTTCTTTTTGTACACTCACCAAAGTGGGTTGAGAACTGCCTTGCAGTTGGCCCGGCTGCACAGAACTGGTTCATACTGGACTGGTGGCAGGTCAGGTCTTTCCTTGAGAGGTGTGAAGAGGCAGGAGACGGGGACCACTAGCCTGGTAGCTTCCAGGCGGCTGGAGGGCCAGAGGTTCCAGCTGAATCGTACTCCATCCCTGTCCTCGTTCTGTTGGATGAACTCTTGGTAGGTTGCCATCACCGTGCTTCGATAGAGAAAAGAGCCAAATAAACAAGAATGAGGTTGTTGGTCTAATAGAGGGACTTGGTGAAGCTGGTTAACACTCTTTGTGTAAACTGATCTGACTAATGTTAGTGAACAGCTCTTATACAGGTACTCCTTTCACTCCCATGTCAAAATTAGACGTAGGTATTCAAAGGATGACGCATAGATGTGACATCACGAACCCAACCAGCGTGTTTCAGTGTGGACAAGAATAGCACAGAGTAAAACCACTGTTGTATTCAGACTCTACCTTTGTTGGCATGCCGATGACACCTTCACCAAATTGCTACCAAGCCTTCTGTTGTAGCAACAATACATGTTCCTTCTTTTTTTTAATACAATCAACTCATTATCTCCTGAGCAGCATGCTGTTATATAACAGGATTGATTTAAAAAGATAGCAAAAACAAACATTCCAACTATTTGTTGTCACTTGGCAAACTATTTCTTAGTCTGACACGTGTTTCATAGCTTTAAAAGTGTGTACTGAAAGGATGGACAGCTACTTTTAACCTTCCTGTTGCTTTTGGGTCAATTTGACCTGGTTTCATAGGTTATCTTGTTGATAACTTTGGTTCCCTTTCTTGGAACTCCTTGAAAATTAGATGGGTGGTTTCAAGCGATGGTATTTTTATGCAAAATTTGTTATGACTTTGTTAAGTTATGTGTGTTTGATAGAGATTTATAGTATCTTCCTCCAGTTAAAAAAACTGGAATGATTCAAAGGAATATCCACACACTGTTACATAATAGGATCAATTTAAAAAGATAGCATTAGCAAACATTACAACTATTTGTTGTCACTTCGCAGACTATTCCTCAGTCGGACACGTGTTTCATAGCTTTAAAAGTGTGCACTATCAAGATACACAGAAACATTTGACCCTCCTGTTGTTTTAGGGTTAATTTGACCTGATTTCAAAGGTTATTTTGTCAATAACTTTGGTTCCATTTCTTGGAATTCCTTGAAAGTTACATGGATGGTTCCATGCTATGCTTTTTATAAAAAAATAGTTGTGACTATTTTTGTTAAGTTATATGTGTCTAATTTAAATTTTTAGCATCTTCCTGCCGCAAAAAAGTTACTCAAAAACGAGGTATACTTTTATATAGATGAAGTCTTTCATGCCATACATTATGAGAGTAAAGCTGATAAGTTTATGTGAATAAGTTAGAAAAGTCTAAAATGGAGAAACAAACAAAAAAAAAAAACGAGAGACATTTTTCACCTTGTACTTCATAAGCAGTCAGAACAGACAGAGTAAATCTAAAGCCAACAGGAGAGTTTAAGTATCTGGTAAACTATAGTTTGGTCTATTGATTTTCAGAGAACAGGGAAATGTCAGGCACTGAATGTGACATCCTGAGTCACCTGTTCTTTTAGACAAATAGTCCTAAGCCTGGTTCAACTTTTTTTTTTAACTTCATTTGATGACTTCAAAAACATCTTTCAGTCCAGCAACTTTTCTTCAAACTTGATAGAAGACTAAAATGATCAGTCATTAAGAGTGGGTGTTAAAACGGTCAACCTGTTTAAGTAAGAATAGGTTTTTCATGGGTTTGTTTGTTTATTATTCTTATTGTTGACATTAACCCTGAACAGAGAGACAGTGTTGGTCAAGCGCTGTATTTATAACAAACCACTTACTGTCTAAACTGAACTTCAAAAGGATCGCCAATTTTCTATTTTAAGTTGCATTTTGTCCTGTTTCACCAAATTTTGATAAATAATAATCATCTCAACATAAGCAGATAGATGAAGTTCACCCTGAAGTCACAATATGCAGTTAGATGAAGGCCCCCATTTTTACCAACCGTTTTGGGAAAGTACCTTGAAACACTGAAATGTGCCTTGATATTTCAATATATATATTTATCAGTCGATTAGATAATCTTAAAGCTGGTTACAACGACAGGACACGTCTCACCACTGATAAGACACAAAGTACAAGATGAGATATGACGCCAACTCAGTCACTTAATCACACAAATATAATCCGTTCCCCTGTCAAACATATGTTTTTCCGCATTAAGAAAACATCACCCTCTCAGTAGATGTGACAGAAAATGTTGTGTTTCTCGTATTAGTCAATACCTGTACATCGCTTCGGTAGACAACCTGTAAGTTAACGTTAACTGGTTCAGCTGGTTAGTCGTGTGAGCTAACGGAATGTAGCATTAGCGCTAACCCACTTCCCGTCTCCCCATGAATGAAAGCAGACACCGGAGCACCAATGTCGGGGAAAATGCTGAGGAAATCTTACCTTTAGTTTAAGTTTAACCTCTGGACTGGTGTGGAGGAATGTAGTCTGTCGTGTAAACAGAAAATTACAGCATCTGGAGATGAATACACAGAGATGAAGAAGGTGGAAAGACGACGGTGACTCCCTGTCAGCCGGCTCCTACTACCCTAGAATGACGTGTTACTCATCGCTAAAGCTGCTCTCATTGGTTCGTCTTACGATGACGTCTCAAGATGTGCGTGCTCCACTTACGCACAGAGACAGAGGGGTGCGATGGGAAACAGAGTTCGTTTAATGGCTCACGGATAAGTCCACTGCCTCCTTTAAGTTTTTTGTTTGTTTGTTTGATTTTTTTTTTATTTTTTTTAACAAAATGACAAAAGCCTACCAACTTCTGTGAGAGCAATTGTCAAGGAAGACATTATCCACTCTAAGATTTTAGCTGGACCATAGACTGTATAAAACAGCTGGACTGAGACAGCTTTGCATTCAAGGTATTGACTTGTGTGAGGACAAATATACCAACAAATTTCTTAGAAAACTGTTTTTAAAGGAGTTTTACCCTAATCTAATTAAAATTAAATATATCCTTCAAGATTATAAGGATGATGAAATTGGGAAGAAATATCCATACCTCCAAAAGTGAAAGAACTAAACTTTAAAAGCTTAAATAAAATCTATCCCCAAAATAATTTTAAAATATGAGATTCAATATTGAGATAAATAACTTTAGTTATTGTGAAAAAGTTGTTGAAAATTTTGGATAATTTGTTTTATGAATATGGTGTGTCCCATGCATTCTGGACTAATATGTGGAGCTGGACCGAGTCCAAAGGGGTTGCTATACTTCCACTATCAGTAAAGGTTATTCATTTTGGTATTTTTGTTTCAGATAAAAACTTGGAGCTCATCATTATTTTTTTTATTCTACATGGAAAGTTTTTTTTCAGTCATAAGTGCAGGTTCATTAAAATTAAGCCCACTCTAATTCACTGGAAGAATGATTTCAAACTTTTTGGTAAATCCTTAATTTATGTTAAAGATAAGAAAGCCATGAAGCTGCATTCATTGCTGAATGACTTGAATTTGCTTTAAGTTTGCCCTAAGTTATGTTATTTATACTCTACATAAGATATATTTACTTTATATGGCCTCTTTTTCTTCATACTGTTATTTCTTTATCCTTATGCTTGAACTGCTTTATACACTCATGATTAAATCTACTCAACCTGAAATTTGTTTGTATTGTGTGATGTTGATTTAAACCTTTCTTTGTTTGTATTTTATTAAGTTGAATTTAAAAAAAAAAAACAAACAAAAAAAAAACAACAGTAACAAAAACTGCCTGGCCAAAAAAAAGAAAAAAATGGTTGCCACCTGGATTTAACTCTCTTGTTGTCTTCAGATTTACTCTGCATCTTCTGTGAAGATGTTTCACATGTATTCACATATATTCAGCAATTATTTTTGTGATATATGGTATGATAGATCTTATTTATATCAAAGTATACCTCCTCTTTGAATAAAAAAGCAATTCTGATTCCTTTGGTTATTACTAGAGGTATGTAAATTGATGTATTATCATAGACAGGTTTTTATCAAAGTGATGGCAGGATGTTGTTTTGAAATCATTTAAATTTCTTTAATGGCAGACAGATTCGATAACTTTATATAAAATACACATAATTTTAAAATAATAGTCATAACTAATTTTACACGCAAATAGTATTGAATGGAACCATCCATGTCATTTTCAATCATTTCTATGACAGATTTATGACAAAATAACTTCTGAAATTGGGACAATTTGACCTGAGGACAACAGGAGGGTTAACAAGCAAATAGGTACAAGCCTCTAAGTGTATTGGTGATCATCTTTCAGCAGTCAACAAGTTATCTAATCCCAGCTAATGGAGTGAGTATTTCTCATTTCTTTAACAACCATGGTAAAAGACACATCCTGTGGTCATGGAAAAGATCTTTTCAGAGGGGTCAAATCATTGGCATGCATCAAGTAGTGTACATTTTTTCATTTTAATTTTTTTAATTTGTGGGAACAAGCTTCCATCAAGACCAGTAGGCCTACGAAACCAATTCATTTTGAACAAAGCTTGTTTTGACTCACTTTGGACGCTGGGTGGCGCTCTTACCAAATTTCTTTTCTCAAGCGTGGCCCCTGGAGAGAGCTTCACAAAGCAGGAGGAGAGAGAGGAGAGCTGCGCCCTCTCCCTCTGTTTCCTCCCTGCTCAGCGGACTCTCTCTCTCTCTCTGTATCGCAGTGTGAACCTACAGGCGGCAGGTGTGTGCTTCGGTTTTCTTACTCAGACCACGCTCGGAACCGATTTTGGATACTAAAACTGAGCCGATCACTCCCACTGTAAGTTGTGTGCTTAGAGAAGGCTACACCCTGGCAGTGAGGATGTTGCAGTGGTAGACAGTGGAGCATCTTCTCTAGTGTAACGCACTCAGCCGGCACCGTCAGCTGTTGCTCGAGCAGAGAGTGGGAGAGTCTGGAGCAACCAAAAAGGCCAAACTATGCCACTGACTTTCCACCGGTAACCGTTTCCAGCCCAAGTCAACCGGGGAGCGGATGCGAGCTGAGGTTGTTCACGAGCTTCTGACTATTTTCTGCGGTTTGTCGGTGCCGGAGGAGCTGTGCCAATGGAGAAAGCGACTCCGCCGCCCCAGCCCCAGCTCCAGCTGTCGATAGCGAAGACTGAAAGTCCGGCGGAGGATATCTCGAGTCTGACTGACGAGGAGCTGCTGAAGTGGACCAAGGAGGATCTGGTGCGGCGGCTGAGGCGGTCCGAGGCCGACAAGATGAGCGTGATTCTGGACCACGGGAATCTTATCCGGGAGGTCAATCGCAGCCTCCAGCTGCACTTGAATGAGATCAGGGGGCTGAAGGTGAGGGGGCGCGCATGGTGAAGGATGAGATCATAGGTTTGGAGCGCACCTGAGAACGCGCATAGCAGGAGGGATGTTCTTCTGTGAAGATGTGTTCTGCAAACATGTTGTAAGAATAGATGGCATCACCGAAGTTCCTTAGGCCATTGTGCAGGCCTGTACCAAAATGGTACACTGACCATGTGTTCACATAGACTCTGTTGGCAGACTGAGGCTGTGTCTTTTTTATTTAAACCAGACTTTATTTAAGTGAGAGAAATCCAGGCTATTTCATAAACCAAGAGAGAGCTGCTTATGACTAAAATCAATGATAATGTTCTGGAACTAATGAAACACAAAACAAGCACATGTTGGGTCGCCCATTCAGCTAAACATGTCTCCTGATGCTCTCAAGGTGCCCAATTAAATGCAACTTGTTGTTTCAAAGTAATAAAATATGAAGTAAAGGGCTACCTTAAAATTTTGTTTAAGGTCGAAAAAATACATTTTGTTGTTCTTATACCAACACAAGTTATCTTGACTAAATGAGATGTCTTGTGTCAATCCTTGTCTTAGTTTGGTAAATTTAGACTTCTTAGCCAACTTAACTTCTTCAGGTAGTTATTTGAAAAAATCAACTTTAACTCGATTGAACCTTTAATAATTACAATAACTTTATTTCTGTAGCACCTTTGAAAAACATTGGTATACAAAGTGGACTTAAAGCAGAGTTCAACAGCAAAAATCTGCAAACAATGAATTATATCTGTTAGTTGATTTAAGCCCTTCAGGTAGTTGTTTGAAATGACTGAATAATCTCATGTTAATTGAACATTTAAGTTTTTTGACACAAATATGTTTGAAGTACAGCAGGCTCTCATATTCACTCTTTTCCCTCCTCACTCATGGCGTAACTGTTGAATTGCAATTCACAAAGGCATTCTGAGTATAACCTGAAAGCTGTAGCTTAACTAAACAGCTGGGAGGGGCTTAGTGATCGTCAATTTGACATGCATTACTGGTTTATTTGGACATAAACTCTCTCATAAACTGACATAAAATTTCAATTTGAATGTATTTTATAGCTGAGACAATGCCAACTTGTAGTTAAGCTAAGAATGATATGCATGTCTCTCTGTTTAGCTGAAATGTTGCCACCAGATCTCCCTTTCATTTTTGGAGACTAAAACTTTATATATTCTCAGAAAAATCCTGCCCATAAATCCACAGTGTGTGCAGCAAAACCCACTTTTAGAACAATGTGGCATTTGCTTCAGTACCACTTTGTATGGCAACTCTCTCCTCTCAGTAACCTTAGCCGCCTTCGTTTTCTCCACGCCTACTTAGAGAGATCCAGCAAAGTGTCTACAATATTTACAGTTAAAGCAGAGTCCCAGCCTTAGGTGGCCTCAGATGGAGCACATGGGGATCATTTGCCTCTCTTGGAGGGAGCCCTTGTCACCTCTCCACCCATCCAAGCTGCCTAATTACACAAGAAAGAGCTGGGGGTGAGAAAGAGAGAGAGAAGAGGAGGGTGGAGAGGAGAAAAAGAAGAAGCTCTTGGGAAGGTGAAGAAGGGACGTTTAATTAAACTTCGCTGGGTGTAAAATGTTCAGGGTGTGTTATTTCTTTAGCTAAACTCATTTTTCTTTCTGCTCCTGTCGCTCCAGACTGAGCATTTCACAATCTGTGCTTCCTTTTGAGTTGTGCCCCATGAATCAATGCTTTCCTGGGAAATGCAGCAAGGATTAGGATTTCATTTTATTATGATTACAAACAGCGTCTGACTGTTATCTAAAAAGCATTTAAACCAATTGAAATAGTGCAATAAATGAGGACATACCTGAAACTTAAATCAAATGAAGGCAAATGATTTTGCTCTAGGATTTGGATCCCCCTGAACTGAGCTGATTGTCTCATTTTACGATGCTTCCTGAAGTCAAGTGTTTTTTTTATTGTGTTGTTTACACTCATCTCTTCCTTCCAGGACATCAATCAAAAGCTGCAAGAGGACAACCGTGAGCTGCGGGACTTATGCTGCTTCCTGGATGATGACCGCCAGAAAGGGAAGCGTGTGTCCAGGGAGTGGCAGCGTCTGGGGCGGTACAGTGCCAGCATCATGCGAAAAGAGGTGACCCTCTACCTTCAGAAACTGAAGGAGCTGGAGGTCCGACAGGAGGAGGTAATCAAGGAAAACATGGAACTGAAGGAGCTTTGCCTGCTGCTGGATGAGGAGAAGGGAGTGGTAGGTGGGGGAGTAGGGGGAGGAGGAGGTAGTGGAGGTGGGGTAGGGGTGGGAGGTTGTCGCAACTCCATAGACAGTCAGAATAGTCTGCTGTTGGTGCCCGGGCATGGGCTCCTGATGAGAGACGTAGGAGATGGAAGCAGCACCTCCAGTGCAGGGAGCGCTGACAGCTCTGATCACCCCCATCATAAACAGCCCCACCTCGCTCCAGGGGTGGGTGGGGTCAGCAGCAGCACTGGGGAAAAAGGGAGCCCTGAGCTTGTGCACAAACCAAGGTGTAGCAGCATCAGTGGATTAGCAGGTGGAGGAGACAGAGACGTGTCCAGTCCTGAACTTCCTCCTGGGCGCCACCGCAGTACAAGTCTGGAGTACCCCTACACTCTCCCCCAGATCTGCCGGCCCCGCTGTGGCTCCATATCTGTGCCTGATCACAGTCGAGTCATGCGGGGCCTCAGCCCGGAGAAATACGGCAGGAACATGGGCGGGCGTAGTCCAGAACAGCACCCCAAGCACCACAGCTCTGATCTCGTCTTGGGCCACAGGCAGCACTTCCTGGGTCAGGGGGGCAGCGTGGAGTTCTACCAGAGGCACAACAGGAGCAGTATTAGCGGTACTGGCTGTGGGAGCCCAGAACCCAGGTTGGCACAGTTTGGGACATCAGACAAAGTCAAGGGGGGCAGCCCTGAAATTCACAGGCATCAGTACAGTATGAGCCCTGACCATGTGAAGTTTGGAAGCCCTGTGAGGGAGGGGCAGAGGAGGGCGGCTGGAGACGAGCTGTCGCCACATCATCGGAGCATCTACAATGGCATGAATGGTAGGTGTGTGTGTGTGTGTGTGTGTGTGCATGCTGCTGTTTTCTAAGGCACTTCATGGGATGTTTTCACCTTTTTCTGTCACATAGATGAGCAAACAGTTCTACTGCAAAATCAAAAACAAACTGATATGCAGTGGATGACGAGGGCTGGATGATTTGCAAAAACAATCTAATTGTGATTACATCCGGATATTGCAATAAGGATTTATTGTGACTTTGTTTTTAGGTTCCCCATCCACATGCTATTGATATCAATTGCTATTTTGACGGGGTAGATATTTAATTATCACTACTATTCTTGCTTTGAGTAAGAGAAACACAAACATTAGGGAGAAAAGAGGGCTTTATTAGTAAAAAAAAAGTATTCCATGAAGAAAACGCCATTTGCACAAACAGGTACATCTCTAAATAGAGTATCATAGAAAAATTCAATATTTTTGGTCCCTCATTTCAGAGAGTGAAATCCTGCTATTATTTAGACTTATTTTGCATAGAGTTATTTTCTGAACTTTCTCCCAATTTTCACTCATTTTTGCTGCTTTTTGACCTATTTTTTCCACCTGAAGTATACTTTTCTTGCTATCTCTGCTGTTTTTGCCACTTTTCACCACTCAAATCGTTTCTCTTGCAAAGGTAGTTTTCAACAGTTTGGCTTTTTGGTTGAGCAAGGTTGGTAACACTGGCATAAAACATCAGCTGCAATTTTTTTTAATCTAGTATTCTGACACATTTGAGGTTAAAGAAATATTGCACTGTCTGGGATTAGAATATTGCAGCAGGACATCTTGTAATTTTATCTAATTTACACTTAATTGCCCAGCCCTATGGATGACACTGCAGTTAACACAAAATATCACAAGGTTACACAGACACAGTTTAGAGAAGAAATCTATCAGAATTTAGCAAAGAGACGGAACTGTGGTGATACTGTCAAAAAGACACATAACTCTACTTGATTGAAGAAAAAGGATACTCTTCTTCATCTTGACCATTGCAAAATTTACTGCATTATTGGATTGTTGTCTCTCCAGGGATGTGGGTTGGCTCAGAGGATGAAAGAGAAAATAAATGATTCAGAAATATCTATTTAACATGTCCTGCATCTAAGTTTAACAGATTCATCTCAAATGACCCATGATCAGATTTCAGCGCTGTGTTTCGACTGTTGGCACACAAAAATAGGCATCCACAAGCACTTCTTTGGCAACAAACAGCCCACATATCTTTACAGCAATTTTGCCCATCCTGGTGAGATCAGTGGGAGTTAAGGATGTCAGAAAGAAGGAGGAATATCAAAGTAGCAACTTGGCTGCTGTTTAAATACCCCACAGTGGCTGATAATGATTTCTAGAGTCCTGGGAAAAAAGTGCTGAGTGGCACAGTGCTGGCAGAAGATAAAGGACAAATTCTTCAAGGTGGAATATTTGCCTGACTTTGGGGCTGAAATTACAAGAAAAACAGAAACAATCCAAATAAAGAGTTCACGCAACACTGCAGGAGGGGTTTCTGTTCGTTCTCATGTAGTGATGTCGGTTGTAATATTTGTGCAACCAAATGATGAGCCTGACTTAGAGATAACTTGGGCTGAGATCTTTTTTCTTGTTTAGGGGGATTTTAGGACTTTGATGATCTTTAAAAAGTCTAGATATGTGCCTTATTGTAGTCCACACACCTTAAAATGGGATTATCAGTGTCAAAATAGATGATTTCTGAATGCTATTTCATAGCTTCCTGTTTGGGTTGGTAAGGACCAGGTTGATTTACAGTATGTCGAGGTTCCCATGACAACGCCACGCCGGCTGACAAAGTTCAGCAGTGAGAAGAGAGATCTGTATTTTTCTCTGCTGAAAGTTGATTCTTCAAATTAAACAATTTGCTGTTTATTTTTGTAGTAATGCTGGGCATTGGAAAAACAAAGAAGACAGAAGAACAGAAGAAAGCTTAACAGAAGAGTTCTAGAGCATGTGCTTAAGGCTAAAACACAGGTCAAGCTGTTTGTGATAATGTTCATGTCAATCCACATGCAACAGTTATATTCTATATAGTGCAGTCATCTGTTCAAACTTGGGAGTCCATCATTAAAACGAAGATACAGGTTTCATTTCCTCTGCTTGGTGAAGTTGAAATTGGTAGATGAGTACTGGTAGGACACAACCAAGATTCACTAATGCTACACATTACAGAGCCCCAGGCTGCGAGTCACATTAAATATAGCGGCCTACTAAAGAATAACGCTGTGTAACCATAAATAAAAAAACATTATCTTGTCACTTTTTATCCAGCAAAAAGTTGTGCTAAATGAAGAAAAGTAGTGTTAAAAAGAAGATCTGCCCTTGGCAAGAGTCATGTCCTCACAACAGTGGTAGCAAGTGCTCATGGGAACAAAAGTTGAAAACAAACCACAAACAAACAAAAACAAACAAACTTTGCTAGCATTAGCATTTGACACATGAGATAAGGTCAATGTTTAGTCAGTGAAACAGTTGTATAATGTCATTTCTGGCTTTGATGATGTAATCATGACATCATCGAGGTTATCTCTCTATGGTTGGGAGACAGGAGGGCTTTGATAGGAAGCCCCTGATCCTAAACTGTGTCATGAGTATGACAAGGACAAAAAAACATCAATTGGTTTAATGCTTTAATGTCACAATTCCTGCTTTGATTGTGATCATTTTATTTATCAAAATGACCTTCAGAGTAACAATAAGATGAAAGTAGACCTGGATTGCTAAAATGCTCTTTTACAATTACAAAACAGCTACAGTGGCATTACAAATGATGATCCTGTAGTAAACACGCTCTTTATGGCCCTTTTGCAATTTCCCCCAGATTGCAGCAGATTATTACAGTGACACAAACAACTTTGACTCGGACCACAACTCTGCTTCTATTCCTGCCCGGCACTCCGTAGCTTAGTGAGAGATTTCAATCTTGATGTAACCTGAGACGCATATGATGTCTGCAAAAGACCATGCTGCATTAATGCCTTACTAATCCTGAATTGGAAAATGTTGTGAGTGCACCAGGCACTCGCTTGCCCTCAACCTGGTGCATTGCCAGCTGTGGCATAACTGTTGTGAACGCAGCTCAGAGGGAAATGTATGCCTTTCACCAGGTTCACAGATTTGTTATTAGGGCTTTTTGTTGCAAATATGGAGTAAGGCTGTTGCTTTAGTGTCATGTTAGTCGTCAGACAGGCTGTTTACCTCTAACAGGAAAAAAACGTCCCCACAGGCCCCACCATGCCTCCTCTGACCCATAAAGGACACTTGCGTCACCTGTCACAACATGATATTTGTAATTAAATGAAACCATGCAATCAACACTTAGCTGGGTGTTGAATATTTTGCGTTTTTAGCTGCTGTTACTGAGTAAAATTTGAAGGATTTTGCTGACAGATCAAAATAAGCAAACACGCAGCCCTGAATGAAATGAAGCAATAGAAGGAAAATGTCGGGAGGCAAGAGAAGTAAAGACGTCAGCTTTTCTACCCATGTCCGTGTCTGTCATCCACTGACCCATCCTTACTGCCATGTCCTTTTTTTGGACAGAGAGGGAATTTAATTCCTGTGACGATGTAGTACACTCTACTCGCTTGGATTATTCTCTAAGCCCTTTGCACAGTATTATTTCATTTTTTATGTATGTGTGTGTGTGTGTGTGTGTGTGTGTGTGTGTGTGTTGATGTAGTACAGTTTACCATCCAGGGTCACTGTAGCAGTGTAGGTCTTTATTCAGACAAATGAAAGTCTCATGTCACCGTGCCACTGGACAGCACTGAAGCTCAGGCCATTTATCCTGACAAAATCCAAAATGAAAGCAGAATAACACACCGACCTATGCAGCCTTTTGATTAAATTTACATTTGACATTTTTAGTGTAGAGTACTTCACTTCATCACACTGGAAAAAGACGTTGCCCCTAAAATGACTGCTTTCTAACTTTTTGAAACAACAAAGATTTCAGTCAAAAGAGGAAAAACTTACACTCCCCTCCAGTACCACATTAATCACAAATGATCCTGAAATCTCTGTGACATTTTTTGTATCTTTTTAACCGTACAAGCCTCTGAGGAACACTAAACATCAGACATGTCAAATGATGGGTCACAAACCCTGAGTAGAACCTGTCCAAGGTGCTTTATCTGTGCAAATAAAAAAAGAAACCTTCTGTTTTTGTGTGACCTAAATCAATTTGTCCATCCTTCCATGTGAAAGACTTACTCTCAGTCAAGATAATCAGCCTTGCACACTGTGGTCTCCTGACCCAGACTGCAGGGGTGAATGTTCTCTAAGCCTAACAGATCTCTGCACTGCAGAGGGTCTTTCTCAAAAAGACGAGAGACTTAATCATGTTTTCTGCTTTAGCAATCACAAGTTCTGCTTATTAGCTTAAGCTGCTCAGATGATCAGGAGGAGGAAAAGGGTTCATGAGAAAGAAGGCATTAAGTTTTGTGAGAAAATCTCTGTCCTTGCAATTCCACTGAACGCAATGCCCCGACACACACACTGTAAAATACAGTTAACTGTTTGCGGGCGTTTACTCGACCCTCCAGTTACTAATGTATTTTAAAAAAATAACAAGATCTGCAGGCTTATGACTCTAATATCACAGACATTTTTTGAGTAATGCACACTTTATTCAACATAGAGGTATAAAAAGGATAGCTTACATGGTCCCTCATGGTTTTGGTGGGTATGAGCCCAGTTTGGATATTGAATATTTGTTTGTTCAGGGACAGGTTGTAATATGTAACCTGATGCTACACACCTCTACATTTATTGTCCAACATTATTTGAAATGCCCTCCAAGGAATGTGCTGAAATATCAGCAATAAATACACATGAAACAGCACAAAACAGAAACAGAACTGTATTTATTTACAAAGAGCAGAATCAAACATTTATACAGAGACACAGAAAAAACTCTTACACAAGGCATCGTCATACAACAATAGACGCTAGAGCATTCATAACTACATGATGAAACTATCCTTAAAAACATTTCAGACTGGATACAGACTAATCCCATCCAGGGTCTAATTTCTGTTCTGTATGTTGGGTATAGCAAAGATTGATTCCCTGCACAGAAAAGTCGGAAAAGAGGGATTTATGTTCAGGCAGCAATGATTTTCTCATTAGATTTCGTCTTGTGTTTCTAAGCCAAGAACTTTCAGGTTGCTGAGCCATCAAGGGGCTTAGTTACGTTTGTATTTAAGGGTGATATGGTGAAAAATTATTTAATATCATTGTCCGTTTATGATTATTTTATAGAAATGCAGCATGTGACCTGGAGTTAATATAGTGATTTAAATGTCTAAGGCCCATGGAGAGAACTGAGTAGGCCTTATTTATAGCAGCCAGACTTTGGCCTAGTTTTGCTTTTGTAACATTTATCACTTTCACCTTTTCACATTTTAGATGATAATCAGATTAAAAGTTAAAATACTATTATTAATAAGATATAATATGATAAAGACATTGTATCAAGTTAAGATCTGACCTTCCATCAGATGTGACTGTTAAATCTTAAACTGAAAAGAAGATAATCACAGAAAGCCTGGTTCTGCCAAAGAAAATGTTTTCTCATTGTTCAATGTATTGCACCCTTTAAAGATGAGATTTAAATCAGTGTAACGTTTTTAAAAAGAAATGATATTCAAGATTATCTTTTTGTATTGGATACTTTTCAAATAATCAATAAAATGTCCTGATGACTTCACTTTTGAGTCCTATTACGATTTGGCACTGACCAGTCCAGGCCGGAGCCAAACTTAAAAAGTTTGTTGGTAATAATTTGATTCCACGTCACAGACACACCTAAGCCTCTAACAGGACTCTAAGAGATCTCATTTGAACATGCCTGGAGTTACAATCCTGATCATCTGCTCTTGATTTAAAGTTCTGTCATGTTTTTTTTTTACTTCAGGGAAACTCCCACTATTACATGGGATGAGATGAGAAACACATTTTAGAAAATGCTTATGTGTTAGTTTTGAAAAGTCAGTGTCTGGGGAAAAAAAATCACTGGCTGAATCTTAATTTCCTCCCTAAACCCTGAGCCCTGAGACCTAAAGGACTTCATTGACGTCACCTGAGAAGTGATTGAGTGCACAAAGCTGAAAGGGCTTAAAATGGTAAAACTAGGCATGACAGCCCTTTACTACCTCACAGGAAACCTGCATTTAGTTCACCTGCGCTGCACTGGGAATTTCAACCCTCCAATTTTTATTTCCCCTAAATTCAATGCGCTTAAAGACAGGATGTTAAGTTTTCCCTTTATTTAAAGGTGCCATGAGGACTTTCAGGAAAAGCTTTTCAAGGATAAAGATGCCTGTGTTTTACCTGTTTTAGCCTGTGCTCTTCTGTTTAGCTTTCTTCTGCTCTTCTGTCTTTATTTTGACAGTCAAGCTCCAGTGTCCACCAATACTCCAAAATAAACCCAAGGAATTGTTTAAAGCAGAGCAAAGCAAAGATCTCTCCTCTAACTGCTTGACTTTGTCGGCTGGTGTGGTGTTGTCATGGGGACCCGAACAGGAAAACTGATATGTAGCATTAGAAATAACATATTTTGGGACTGATAACTTCATTTTAAGTCCTGGACTACAATTGGGAAGGTATAAAGTAGGGGAGTCGCAACTACTCATTTTTACAAAGTCAAAATGTTATTCAAAATAATAGCAAACTAGTTGCCTATATATGATGATAATAAGGCTGAAACCATGGCTCAGCTAAACACTGTTAAAAGTGTTTTATGTATTTCAAACAGTTCCCCCATGACATGTAACACTTTGTAGAATATCATGCATTTCAAGAGCATTTGATAACAACAAAACGTGGCAGTAAGGCCTATATCAACATAAAAAGAAGAAGAAGACACTTGAAACAGTTTTGTTTTTTTATTCAAGAGATGCAGCGGCTTGATGTAGGGCGGCATGACAACAAGGTAAACAGATAAACAACAGCCTTGTACTGCATATTTTGGCATCTTCTTTCCATAATTGAAGCCCAATTATATGCAATAGCGACAAACAGCAGCATTTTATTACATATTGGACCTTTATTTTTGACAAACAAGAAAATGACTACTTAAATAACAGCCAAAATCTGATTGTCACAACTTAAACACTACAAATGAATGCACTGCATGATACATATTACTCACTATCACTGTCCTGCTCACGGATGATGTCTGTCTTGTCATCTTTTTGGTTTGCATTGAGGAAAACTCACGTATCAATGTGGGAAGGAGGCTTGACCACAGTTTTCAGGTGAAAGAGAAAGAGCTTGTCACTGTACTCTACATGACTAGTCGACCTGCGCCTATACAGCAGTGGCTAGTGGTTGAAGTGGTCAACTTGTTGACAAGTTGGTGGTACCTCTAATATGCAGAAGTGAGACTTTTGAAAGATCACTTAGAAAGTCCTCACAGGGACTTCAAATGTGGTGCAAAGTAAGAAGCTGGAATATGTACTTACTTTGTGCAGTTTTCAAAACACTATAAATCAATATGTTGAAGAAATCCCTGAATTTGTTCTGTGTTCAAAATGTTTTATTCAAAAAGAAGTCAACACAAGCTCTTCTATGTGAGGTCTTGCTGAATTTATGAGATCAGTGGGCCTCAATCACCAAGGTCTAGGCCTCCAGAGGGCTGGCCAATCAGAGGAAGGTGGTTTCATGGGGCAGGGAGCCTTAAAGTGAGAGGTTTTTTTTTTCTGAAACACTACTGTGAGAAAAATAAAGATTTGTTTGAACTGTAAATCATGCTAAGCAATTAAAAGGGTAAGAGAGAGACAGTATAAAACCTTAACCTTACTCCAAAATGCTCAAATGCTTCATTTTCAAGTGATCTGGGCTTTTGCTGTCCAGAAGGGACAAGAGGTGATTAGAAATGTATCAGTTTACCCTCTTCTTTGCTTAAATAGCTAAACCACTATTCAAAACAAAAAAAAAAAACTGAACATAATGTGTATAATTATAACACTTTTATTTTGTATGTGTGAGATAATATAGAGATTTAAGCTGATCAAGGCTGTCAAGAATATGTATATGCAAAGGCAAACTTTGTAGGAGAAACGTCAACATTGGTTGCACCTTTCGCCTTTCTTGTTTGTATCTCCCTTTTACCCATATCAAATTGGAAGCACCTGTAGAAACGCTGCATATAGAGTGAAAGAACACAAGCGAGAGAACCCAAACCCACTTGAGGATTCAGCAATGGGGCAGCCTTAAACCCTCACAGACTTCTCAGGAATGTGCTTCAAAGGAAGTGAGTGTGTTGGTGTAGAGACTGGGCCTCAGTGAATACCTGCAAAAACTTCAATGTAATCCATTCACTGTTGGGTCAAAATAGTAGTGTTTGCTTTTAGGTCCAGGTGGTTCCTCAATGAAAACTATAAAATGAACAGTCAAACCATCAACAGAGTTGCAAAACTGCATTTATTTTTGTAGTTTTTAGTTCAGTCCTGAGAATCAATTAAATTGTTTGAATTACTGTTGAGAGTATGCAGCATATTAGCATTTGCTAAGAGCATTTGTGAAGACCTTTTAAAACTTATCAAAACACCTTCTTGTGCTATTTTATGGGGCTTGATTTTTGTTTCAATAATGATAATTTCTGGTTTGATGACCTTCAAATAACCTTCATTGTATACCAGGGTAAGAATGCAAAGTCACTTTTTTATGATCAATTCTCACAGTTCAAATACCACACTTCTGAAGGTTTTGAGATTTCATATGCTTTATTACATGGTGTCACAACCCTGCTGTGGTCACACAAGCCCCTCGATGGATTGACGTTTTATCTTCTGCCATGTTAAAACCTAAGTTAAGTTAAGTTAAGTAATAACCTATTTTGTCTTTTATTTTGGTTTTAACCTGCCATGCCTGCTTAGAATTGCGTGGTAATTATTTGTGATTAGTCAACAAATACTTTTTTGTCTTCACTATAAATTAAATCTCTAACTGAGGTTTATTGGAAACATTAGAAATAGTCAAACTCCACTTTCATTAAAACTGACATATGTTTTTGTGTGATTCTCCGTTCTTCAGCATAAAATATCCCATGGAATTAGCAAAGATTGTCCCGCTGTCTCATTGATTCTGTGAATCTTTTTAACAGTGACATCAGTTCAGACAATTCAGCCCCTCTGGCTGTTGTTTTGAAGTGTTTCTGCTTGTTAGTGAAACAGGAAATCATCGCTGCAGCTTTGGCCTCAGATAATGTTCTCGCTCTCCACTGTCATAAGAGAGCCTGGCTATCTCTCTTTCATTTGCTCTTCTCTCTGTCTTCCTCTCTCCCTCCATCCTAATTGGCTGTCAGAGTGAACAGCCAGCTGTCGGACAGAGAGTAAACTCTGATTATAGAGCCCTCTTTCCGGAGGAGGATGTACAGTTTGCCAGGGCTGAGCTGAGGATCGAGGGGATGAGGAAGTGTTTGAGTGGATTACTTACTGGCTGTTTTCTTCCCCTTGTCTCCATCTTCCTCTGTGTAACACATCTCCTCTCTGTGGTCTTGGTCCTGACATGTTTGCCAAATCCATGGATGGAGAGTGTCCCCTTGACAAACTGAAGCCTGAAGAAATTCAAAAGTTTGTCACAGCTGCTTGGTGTGAAGGGATTTTGGGAAGCATTAGGCTGCTCTAACTCAAATGGATTAGTATTATTCACAGCTAGCCTCATCTGCACTGTGAGCATCCCAGCTATAGCTATCACTTCATGTTGAGCTGGCTTTAACAGCATTATGAAGACAATTTTTCAGACCCATAATTCCATGTTTCTGTCACAAAAGATTATCTGTCATTATTTTCTCTGGAGAAAACAGCATAGGTGAAGCTTCCTCGATGTGTTCTACCATTTACAACAGAGGAGAAGTGAGGAAAGGTAAAAAGCCCAATTTAGAGCCAGATAAGAGGACATTAGAGACATGAATCTCAAGGTGGATGTCTTTATCACACTCCTGTAAAGGGGGGAAACGTTACTTTGAAACGCTATCATGGCATTTGAATTTGTAATTACACCTGAGACCAATTATCCCAAACACCCTCACCTTCGGGTCATCAGAGCAGCCATTAACCAAGGAGTGCATGATTAGGCATTTTGTTTATCTACCTCTGGTGCATAACATTGTCATTTCCAATCAAGCTACAGTCAGCTTCATCCCTTTAAAGCTTTCTCTGGTTGCGCCACAGAGCCATATATCATCTTTTGTGGAGTGACACCAAAAGAATGTACCATATTCTTTTGTTCTTATACTCATATCTCCTGCCAAAAACTAAATGACAGCAGTAATGACATCAGGAAATGAAGTGTGAAATCTCCAAGAAGAGAACAAAAGTATTTTCAGTCAGCTAAATTATAAATTAGGGAACGGCAAGGAGCATGATCATGTTTGATGGATATAGCCAAGATGAACATTAATAATAAGTTTGTGCATTGTGCCTCATTTTGGCACTCTTATGTGCACACATCTTTGGATTCGTCAGTATAGAAGACTGAAACAGAAGTGAATCAGTATTTTGTAATACTTTGGGTATTAGCAATTGTCGTGTGCACATATTCCCCTCCAACAGAAGCTCCATGAAGCTCCAGAAGCCATGTGAGCCACAATGGCGGCTTCTCCTGTGCCACCGTTGTGCCAGCCCAAACACCAGAAGTATGTGACAAATGTTCACCAGACATGCAAATCCTTTAAAATGGAGAACAGTCTTTGTCCTCTTGTGCCGTGCAAATGGAAAACGGCCCACTGAGCTGAGATGAAATTAGCTCGCTAGGCTAGTTAATTAACTGGAAGTTTAGTGGCTGCCATGTATGAGGGCAGCGCTGGGCCTGAGGGAACTTATGTCAGTCCCAAAGTCACCACCAGTCACCGTTTCAGCTTTGTACGTGTGCATGTTCTTTGTCAGGCTGGAGCTGTGCGTCACACTGGGGACTGGCAGTCTAAGGGTGTCAGGTGATTGGATGGGGGAGGAAGGGGGTCAGGCTGGAAAGGTGGAATGGGGATTATCATCTACAGAGTGCAAGCTATTCTTCAACTACACATTTTGCATTTTAAGGGGTCTTATTCAGTCAGAAGGGGAAATAATATCAGGCTGACTTTACTGATTGAAATAAAGGTTAGGTTGTATTGAAAAAATGAACCTGTTTATAAATTCATTGAGGAATTACTTAGTTACATGTGGTTAAAAGGCAACTACAGGTCTATCAGAGAATGGTTTATATCCTGTTCTCTAAAAATAACCACTCTGAACAAAGATAAAATAATAACAATGACAGCAGCAAAATGCCAAACTTTGAGCCTCAAAAGTTTATTTTTTAAACTAAAAGGTTTCATTAAATTGACTCTCTACTCTTCTTTAAAAGTCTTGTTAAAATCATTTAATTATGGTAATTAGTGTTTCTGTGAGCCAGTTATTCACTTTCACAGTATTATACCAGGGGGCATCCTCTGATGCTTAAGAATCGAAGCAGATGGTACAGTTCTAATTTCATGTTCACAACAAATGGGACCAATCTCAAAATTCCAGTGTAGATTAACACAAGAATGTTTTGTGTTTATAAATGCTTTAAAGATGTGAATTTTGCAAGAGGCGAGGGGTTATCATCTAACAAGGCTGTACCTCAGTCATAGACTGTATAATGTATGGACGTAGTCTCCAGAACGTCACCTGTGGGTTAGTGATGCAGGACAATGAAGCTAATTGTCGGCGAGGGCAATAATAGAAATGCCAACTCAAGCGAGCTTTGGACCTTCTTGCAAACAGCTATTGGCCGCCAGACCTGACAATCACGTGAGCTGTTCCTCTGAATGGACAAACTTGTGATCTTGATATCTTTCAAATTGCTGAGTTAGAAAAACAATGCCCCCCCCCCCGTACACTCTGATGCTGAAAAGGTCTAGTTTTTTGGCTTGGTTTGTCAATGGTCTTTGGTCTTTCTGCAGCCAGCCTCAAGCAGAGGCAGACTTGTAGCACTTCCAACAGTAGCTGTTGGTAAGCAGGCATGGGTCACTTCATGTGTCCCATTCCGCTTTTGCTATTTCAACAAGAATTAAGGCTAGGTTGAGTCAATATATCTTACACAACGGTAGCTATCATTGGGCTTTAAAACTCTCCTCCAGATACGACTGGCTGATGTCACTGAGACTGTTATTACATATTTTGACTCATGCATTTTTACATACAGGATACAGAGTCTGGATGGTGATAGAAAAATGTTCCATTACTTTGCCAGGCAGTAACAGAGGCAAAACAGAGATAAACCAATATGAATGTGTGCGTGTTTGAGTGTGTGGTCCAGAGCTCAAATACATACACGCAATATGACACAGTTGTTTAGTTGTAGGGGATAATGTTGGTGCTTAGTTTTGGCACAGTTGCAGATTCTCTGTGTGAAAAGGGCTAAAGTCTTAACATTGAGAAGCTGTTACTGTTAAAGATGAAGAAAGAAATGCTTTACATTCTGCGTCATTCCAAACCAGTGAAATACAAAGGAAATACAACCCATGACTGCTACATTGAAACTGTGCGCATGATTTCAATCTCAGTTTATTCAATTAAGTTTATATACTTCTGTATTAGAATGCATCTTCTTGCTCTAATGCTGGTCTGTGTTCACGATCTGTTGTGTTTGGCAGCACTAAAGAGTTTCTTTGCTGCTGTCATCACTGTGAAGGCTTTAACAGCCCACCATCTGTTAAAACAGAGATGGAAAGTGAGCAAACTTATCAGAAACACAACATGTCAGAGCTGCCTCTGCTGACAGCATTATTATCCTTCCCTTACACACCACCAAGGATACTGTAGAAATTCATCCACTGCCACAATGTGCATTACGTGCTTATAGATTAATCTGATTCCTGAGAAGAATAACAACAACGCTCCAACTGATGGGCTGATCCTACCAGTGTGAAATGATTGGCACTGCTGTCATTATATCCATGTATCTGTCTCTCTATAACTATTTCTCTTTCAAAGACGTTTTTTAGTCTTTGAGATTTCCTCTCAGAGATATTGAAATCAGTGTCACATCTCTGCCCTCCCTGCTGCTTTACACTGAAAGACTCTTCCCACAACTCATACAGCGAAATCAACATTTAATCATCTCTTTCATTTCGCTTTGTGAGACAATTAGCTACAAGTTAAACACGAGGGGAAAAATGCTTTAAATGCAGTAGATGGTCATTCTCTGAGCTGGTATGCTGCTTCTATAATTGTTTCTTGAAATGTGGGCTGTTAGTGTGTGTGGGTTCTTCTCACATGATTCAAAAGAACAACTATTTATTGAAGTGTCTTTAATTTGTCTTGTTATAATCTTGTGTCATAGTCTGTTTTTAATCAGGGAGCTTCAAAAACTCATTTTCACCTCCCAAATAAGGCAACGACTGTGTGAAACTTGCAGTATGTCATTAACGGAGAAGTATAGATTTAGCTTACACTTAGATGAAACCCTGGAGGCGCCTTACATCACTGTTGACAACAACTCCTCCTTAAGGCTACAAGTGATACAACATAACCACCACCCATTAGCCTTATGTATTACCATAATTTCTGGACTATTGGATGCACCTGAATATAAGCCACACCCACTAAATATAGAAAGAAAAAAATGTTTATCCTTGTCTATGAGCTGCAGGTGTCTATATTGTGACGCTGAGTATTTACTCAGTAGATCTGCTTTAAGTGTGCACCTTATACTTTATTGTGGCGTGGCCATGCAGGAACCAGGATAACAACAGTAACAGTAGCAGACCGTTGTTGCTGAATCTTCTGACTGCCTTTCAAGAAAATCAGCTTCCATTGCACCATTTCTGCAATCAGCGAATAAGCATTCAGTATTTACGCCACACTATCAGCCCACTTCTGCTTCGGCCTCTAAACTGTTGACATGTATATGGATCCTACAGTCCACACGGACTTTTTTGCTGCTTTTTTTTGCGTTTTCAGGTGAAATGTCATGTAAACAGGGCCTAAATGTATTGGCTGCATGAAGCTTGTTAGCCTGTAGAAGTCCATAAATTGGCCACATCTTTTCTTAAGCTGCAGGGTTCAAAGCGTGTAGAAAAAGTAGCAGCTTATAGTCTAAAAATTACAGTATAATGGAGCAGACTGCTTGTATATTTCCCTTAACATCTTGTCCAGTGTTTCTTTTAAAAGGAAAGGGCTCTTTTGCATGACAGGGCTACGGGAGATTTGTTGTTTTCATTAGTTAAGACAAAGCTGAGTCTACAAATGGAGTTTCCCCTGAGGATGTGGGTCATCAAAGTCTTAAGTCTTGTTAGAGGTGACAATAAAGAAGTCATTAAAGGAGATAGTTGATGTTAAAACACAGCAACATTTACGGTAAAAAAAAGTCTTATAATTAATCTTTTTACTATCTGTGAAACAACTGAGATCTTAACCCAAATTATCAGGGCCCACATGCGTATAAACACCAAACAGTGTTATACAAACGGTATTCTTGCCTTGTTATATAATTAAACAGCATTGAGGATTGATGAGCGATGGCATGTTAAAATAGGACAACAGTGGTTTATCTAGCAAATGTGTTTCTAAATATTTAATTTGTCTCAGAAGAATGCACCACAACATGGACAAGAAAGTACAGGGATGAAGAGCAGCAAACTCGATTTCAGAACAGATTTCAAACCTGCACAGCATCCCATCACGATCTCAGACATTTCTGCTAATTTTGCAAATGAGATGTCTAAACTTACGCAGTGTTTTGCACTTGGTTACATGCTCTTCTTTTTGATATAAGCGTCCGCCTGTGTCCCTGAAAACACCCAGGCAGAATAACAACACAGACACACTCACACCCAAACATATACAAAACCACACACACACACACACACACACACGCACACACACATAGACACAGTGCTCGTAGGCCTGATCAGCCTACAGGGCACCAATTATCCAGCTCCACTTCACTGAATTTCGTGCTCTCATCTCTCCACAGTCCCCCCTCAGCCTCACAGCAAGCCAAACTGCAGAAACCGCAGCTTCAAGTTATTTTCTGTTCCTTCCTGCTGCCATCACTCACTTCATTACAGCTCTTACTCAGCAGTCAGAGACACTTAACAGACATTAATTAAAGCACTTAAAATGACAGCTTTGTTCTCTTTGTCATGCATTTCATATACCATGCATAATCTAATGTGACAACAAATGTGAGATTGGGTGATTAAAATGTAGTTGCAGCAACTCTAGGATGGTTTTCAGTGAAGATAGACACATTCTATTAACATAAAATATAAATGAAAAACATTATAAAGGCATTAACGGGAAATCCAAGTCTAGAAATGACAAGATTCTTCCCTTAGCGGTTTCAATAAAGGAAATGAGAACATCAAAAGGCACAATGGTCACCTACCAACGCTGGTATGTAAATGAGTCAACCTGCTTCTTCAGAGAAATAGTTCCACATCTTGCTAAAAGTGTGATAGATAACACTCGTCTGTCATCTTAAGATTCAGAAGGCACCTAACGAGCTTTTAATTGGGACTGGAGTAATTGTGACATAATGAGCAAAGGCGTTAGGATGCGTGAAAAGTGGAGATGTCAGAGTTAACCAGGCTTCATTTGGGGGGTTATTATTTGTAACCGTGTAAAAAGTTCACCTGATGTGTACAAACAACTGCGCATATACAGCCATAAAGTCTGTGTCAGATTTTTTTGCTATAGTTCTGTCCCATGTTTGATCCATAAATGGTTGAATGGGCCCACAATTAAATATGCATTGATTCAGAATTAAATGTGCATTGATTAACAAATGTTGAAAAAAAAAGAAGAAAATAAATAAGCAAGGGGTTGATTTTATTGCGCTGAGCTTGGATTCACAGGCAGAGACTGAGAGGCCAAATCCCACTTTACTCTCACTGTGCCTCTGTAACTATGGAGCTATTATTTTGGCAGCTTAATTTTCAACTCAATTAGCCTGTTAGCTCTGTCACTTTACTGGCAACACATATGAGTTTACTTTATGACTCATAGATGGGCAAGCATAACTTGTCCATATTTACATATTATAGTATAATATTGTGAGAGCAAAGTGAGATGTGGTCTGGCAGCCTGTAAGTCTGAGTGCAGGGTTCAGGACATTAAAATCATCACCCCACACTTAGAGCACGTGTGTATTTCTCAGTCTTGTGGTAAGAACATTTATACTAACCTTTCTTGTGGTGCATTTTCAAATTGGTCTAAATTGACAGTTAAGACAACACTTTTGCATATCTCTGAATGCATTGACAGATCCAGAGAATTGACTCACACATTTGTGGATTTTTGTATTCATTTGTGGATTCTTGTCTGCACTTGTGGATCAATTTAATATTAAGTTGCATCACCATTTAGTAGGGATGGTAGAAAAAAATTGATTTACAGACTAATCTGAAGGTTGTTTTTTCAAATCAACTTTTGGGGGAGTCAAAAATCATTTTACTCTTCAAAGCAAGATTTTGAAAAGACTTATAAACAGCTGGTTCAGGTACATTGCTGCTAAATAAATGTTAAAACCTGACTCAAATGTGATGTGAACTTTCTGGAGGAATATGACTCCTGATATAGACATCACATCATCATTCAACTGCTTCACTTCAAAAAGTGAACTAAAAATTGCAAAAATCAGCAATACTGTAGGATCACAATTCAAATCAAATTATCACCCAAAGAAAATTGTAATGGAATCAAATCAGGAGAGAAGCATATAGTCTCATCACAACCAATGAGTTATTGATGCCATTAAATAAATGTATGCTAATGTGTCGCCAGTGAGATGACTGAGCTAACAGAATAACTGAGCTGAAAATGAGGCTGCAAAAATAATAGCTACATAGTAATTGAGGCAAAGTGTGAGCAAAATCGGTCATGGCTTTGCGGTCTGCACCTGTGAGTCTGAGTTCAGGGCAATAAAACAAATGCCACGCTTTGCACATTTGTGGGTCATATTTGTGAATCTATACCTGCATTTGTGGATCAAACACAGAACAGAAATGTAACAAAACCAAGTGAAGACAGATACATATATCTTTTTGTTTGTACACAGCTGCAAGTCTTTGTCAGCATCTATGATAATTCCACACATGTACAAATAGTTCTGCTCCATATATGTATGTCTATCTTTCATGCATAGTATCAAGAGCAAAATTCCTTCTTTTAAAAAGATCATAAATGCCATGCTGTTGAAGACAAAAGTTGGCCAATTCTGTCACTCATATGCCTTCACTCCACAAAATGTTTCATGTAACACTTTTTAAACAAACACTAATGTAGAACAGAGGTGGAGCATTTAATAGGCAGTGTATATATGAGGGGGAAAGAACCACTCCTGAGATACAGTCACCATCCTTCATGTAGGTGTTTATTCACTTAGGAAATATTCACCATTTACTTCAATTTTAAACCAACTGAATTGTTTTGACCTCTGTGAAAGACTGTCCAAATCTAAACAGCGCTTATAAAAATAATCATTTAAACTGAGCCAAGCAGACCAGAAAGGTCTCTCTGACCCTGACTGACGGCTAACACATCCATGACTGACCCCCAGTGAAGTCACTCAGCATGCTGGAGCTCCACTCAACAAGCAAAGGGATGAAATTCCTCAGACTTGAAATGCTATCGACTGTAAGTTTTGCTTCACAAGTCAGTGCTATCTCCCTCCATGCTGTTTGCCACGGACCAAACACTGACTTGACTCTGTAAATATCCTGCATTGTGTTTCCTCTCTCTGTTTGTGCTGTGGGCACTCATAATCTCTGCATTATGCATTCAGAACTTGCCCTCACGCTCCAGAGTTGCACATAACAGCACTGCGGCCGCCCAAGGGACATCAAGACAAGTAGCTCTCCTGCCAGGCAGCGTCGCTGGCTGACTGACTGGCTGTCTCTCTGATTGTCTGACTGACTGCTAGCTAAACGGAAGGTCACTCATCTACCGTGCATCTCCACAGGCTTTCCTGCCCAGCCAGCCTGAATAATTTATGTGGCAGATTTTTAGGAGATCTGAGGGAACGGCCATGTGAAATTACCTTGCATTGATCCTGTAAGTTGAGAGAAGACGGAGAGAGAAGGGGGGGGGTGACAGATCAAAGAAGATTGAGAGATCAGGAGCACTGAGGGGAGCCGCTTCTTCTGTTTACTGCCTTCATTCAGAAATCAATGAGAACTTGATTACTTGTATAAGTCATATGAAGATGCCACATATTTGTCTTTTGGAGCTTCTCCTTTTGTATTTCTCGGGTTCTAGTCGCCTTAGATGACATTTGACTTTCTATTTCCAACAACTTTGATATAATGGCACTCTTGTTTCATAAAAGCACCTCTAAAAAGCTCTGATTTACTCTTGCATGAGCTGTAAGCTAATATGGAGTTAAATGGAGTTAATAATAGGTATCTGTCTGGCAGAGAGGAAGCGTCCCTCATCCAGGGCAGTGATTTATTCAGTGTGGGAGCCATGTCTCCCAAGCCAATCTAACAGATCTCTTTGTGAGCTCTTCTCTGGAGCCTTGTGGTGGAATTTAAGGGAGCGTAGGCCCCACATTATTCTAGTGTAATCACATTATCTATATACTCGTGCTCTGACCCTCACAGAGCCTCCTTCCCTCCACACATCGCTCACATCCTGTTAAATCAAATTTTGGTTTTAACTCCCCACCCATAACTGAATCAACAAACACCGTCAAAGTCTGCTGTATGTTTTCACACTCTGTTACTCTTCTTCAGAGCTCAGTTTTATTTAACATTTATGGAGTTCACTTTCAAAGGATTCTGGGTTGTGGAACCCGTTAGCCGTGTCAACAGGATTGCTCATCACATGATACTAATCTGTGGACTTGTGACTTGTGTGTGTGTTCGTGTGTGTGTGTGTGTGTTAGCTGACCTTGAGACAACATACCTTTTTGAGAGAGTTTATTGTTCTTGTGCAGGGGCAGCTGATTCCTCAGACCAGGGTGGAGTTACTTTGAACAAGAATCCTCCTGGTTTCCACCCTTTTGCAAGCTGCCTCTTCTTTACCAAAATATTTCTTAATTTCTCACTCCTTGTTGGGTGTGACGCCTTCGTGAACTGTTGTGAAAAATAATACATCCCAGACAGAGTAATGAGCAACAGATCGAGTCAAACCTTGTGGAAAAAAAAACCTTGCAGACATGTGTTTATAGTAAAACATAATCTGCACATCTGGCACAAATTTTTTGCTTGAATCAATTTCATACTCAGGGTAGCGACAAAAATGTGTCTAAGAACAACTTTAACACATTCCAAAACTTTTTGGTTGAACCATGAAAATTGCTTTAGACTTGTGTAAGTTGCTGTTGGGAGGCTTTGATGGATCACTCACACCTGCAGGACAGCAGTCAGCCTTCAGACTGAGGCACGCCATAGCTTCAGTTTGCCACAACTCACAAAAACAAAGTGAGGATAGAGGATAGCTAAACTCAGTAAAATGTGTAAATTTTCCAATTGAAAAAAAAAAAATCGATATTTGTTGCTTGGACTGCCAAGCAGATTAGTTCATAGTTATCTAACTTACTAAACTGTAAGTTAATTGTTAAATTCAAAAGGGCAGGACCAGTGAAATTATCACATAATAACCTTTGAAAGGACAACTCTAAATTTTCCCTTTGTTTATGCTACAAACAGTAACATTAGGAGCAACCTGGGGTTTACTCAGTCACAGCTTACATAAGCTGCATCTTCATTACACTTTTACACAAAATAAAAGCAATATTTATAAAGAACAATTGTGTCTTGCCAGTGTTTCCATTTTGACTGGAATTAGAGTCGACCTTATGAGCTTTTACAGAGAGTTGGAGTGATGAGCAGATTCAATATTTAGTTTGTGTATCTCAGGCAAGATGCTTAGGGTCAACAAGAATAGGTTTGCTGGGAAATTTGATCTTTGATGCATCTGGAACTAATCAAATGTGCTGCAGGTGGGATGCTCAGCCAAATATTAATTTTACACAATTTTGACTTGCTGAAATTTTAGAGCTTATTTTCACACTTTTAGTCTGGTTGTTGAATTTTAAAATGCAGATTGTATTTCTGGCATCAATTCAAATCCATAATCAGCACCTGCAGTGATGTCCATGATGATTGAACATTTTTCATATTGGTTAATAACAGCATGTCCAGACAAAGTCCTCTACTAAAACACTCTGGAGCAGCTAGCTCCACTTCCTGTAGACTTTCTGAGTGTTTGTTTGCGTTCGTGTGTACATGTGATGTGAGATAGGATCATGTGTTTGCCACTCTCAAACCGCTCTATGAGCTTTGCGTTAGCCGTGAAATCAATTCAACTCCACACACCCTGACCTCCAAACAAAAATACCCTCCAGCCCCACTGCAACATCCCCCGACTCTTTAAAGAGATTTTATTTCTGCGCTCTCTTGCCACACACCCCTCCCCACGTGAAGATAAACAGAGTCAGGGAAGGGGCGGGGAACTTCGTGGAGGTGGCTTCTGGAATCTTTAACGAAACTCGGCGGTCACAAGAGCGTTATGAATCTTTAATGAGAAATGTTAGCGCGCCAAGGAGAGGAAATGTGCTGAAAACATGATTATGGGCTCATGGGGAGGGAACCGTTAGTGAGGAGAGAAAGAGAAAGAGAGATATCAAGGAGGGGGAGGATAAAAGACTTCATGAAGGGCAAAGGAGGTAAAGAAGGATATGTTTTTTTAAAGATCAGCCCTCTAAAAGCAGAGGTAGTTTTTCAGTTCTGTAATGAACTGAGTTATGAGCAGATGTGCTCACACCGGCAGACAGTTTGAGGGTAAATATTGTGTGTGGACTTTAAAAGAGCTTTAAACCAACCCTGTTTGATCGAACAGCATTATTAAGACTCAGGAGTCTTTGGTCGGGGTTTCATAGCAGAACAAAACGCCTTGGAGTTAAGAGAAAGTAACTTTGAGTGTGGCAGTGTGTCTTACACATGGAGGTGTGTGGAACAACAACCAGACCAATACTTCTCAACTTTGGGTGTAGGCAACCGGATCTCAAACAACACTTGACAAATGCTTCGGCCAGTTTTTCTTTTCTCTCCATTTATTAATCTACCCAAACTCAAAACCCTGGAACTCTTCTTTCTTTTTTAAGCACCTTTCATTAACTCAACTTGCAGCCCAAAGTGCTTCAAACAAGAGCATAGAGACAATAGATAACAGAAAGTGTGTTAACTTGATGTATGTGGCCAGAGTTTGAGTTTCAAACTGTGCCTCTGGTGTCTCCCGTAGTAGCCTTACATGAGACACAGCTCAAAGAACTTAACTACATTTCTCACTTGCATGTTTTAGAAAATACTTACTCCAGTCTTTATCTGAAACATTTCCTTTTAGATGTTATCGCTTTCTGGCCCCTGCTCCACAAATACCTGTCATTCTGATTTGTCAGCCCTCTAAAGACAGGGGCAGGGACATGGACAGACCTTGGTGTTTACGGCCCGCCCCGCCTTTATCGGTTCAGCAAGTCTATGTTGAAGCTCTTGCAGTATTTGATCAGTTTAATGACAGATTCAGACATTTCTACAATGTGAACATGTGGAATATATAAAAATGAACCACGCAATGCCAAACAGGCCATTCTGAAATCGACTCTTGTTTTGGTGTTTTTTGGTGGAGTCTGAAGAAAGTCTGAAGAAGTCTGAAGAAACAAATCATAATGACAATCTAACCATTTATTCATTTAACAAATTGTTGACGAGGGGTTGCCACGGGACTTCAGTTCTTTTTGAAAGTGTACATTGACATCTTGACTTGACATTGATAAGGTCTGTTTGACGTCAGTCATCAATTTATTGACACGTTCTTGTAACAGCTTAGACAATCTTCTCTGTGTCAGTGAACTTCTCCCACGTGTCTCTCTGTTATAGCTGGAAAGAAAATGCATGCTTTCAGAAAGTATGATCCATTGCCAAATAATTTTCACAGCTGTCAAAAACAGGAGATTGGTGGACTCACCCATCACCTCTGCTCGATCCATTTTTTTTATTATCCTTTGGTGTTTGCAGACCACACTGACATATGGATTGTTTATGCTAGCTTTTTCTTCTTCATCATCTCCTTCGTTGGCGAGGTCAAGCTTTCTGCCGTTAATTCATGTCCATGAATCTGCTGCTGTTATCTACTTAGCCTTAGCATTTTGACTCAGAGTATTTTACTGTGTTTAGTTTTGTTTAGAAAAATGCTATTTTTAATGCTTTAAAAGATAAGGGGTCAAGTATAGTTAAAAAAGTGAAATACAGTAAATGTAATACAAACAAAGTTAACTTTCCAAGAGTTAAAAGAAAATGTTAGTGTTGCTCTGATGTGGTAATAAGCTTGAGCCGGGAGGTGATCATTTTACTGAAGCTAAAAGATGCAAGCAAAATAACAGTCAGCCTGGAGCTGTCTCACGTTGAGTTGATTTATTTATTCATTTTTTAATTCTTTTGGGAAATGTTCTTAGAAACAAAAATGTGGGAGCTTTTGCTTTTGGGAAACCATTCATTTCCTGCAGTCCTAAGGCAGAACAAGTTGTAACTGGGCAGTGCTAACCACCACTTGGCCATAGTTCATTTCCTTTGTTTTACTACCTTTACATAAAGACATCAGTGCAATTATTTTAGTGCCTTTAACACCTCTAAACAAAGCATTTTACTCTCTTCCTGTCTTTCTGTTTCTGTCACAGCTTTGATATCAGCTGGCTGCTGCACCAACAACTGTAGAAATGTCAAGCTATGGGACAGGTAAGAGCCCTTTTCTTTTGTGTTTCTTCTCCATAAACCTCTTCTGTCAGTTAAAATCTCTGAAAAAAAAATGACAGCCAATGAAGGTCACTTTGTGCTCTTTCCATGAGGGCCTATAATCCTGTAATTAGCTCCCATTATTCTCTTTCTCTGTATATTGTAGCCATTTGGCCGACCATAGATATGTATTTACATCCAACAGCTTGCTGTGAGGGTATTTGTTAACTCAAGCAGAACAATCTGAGGTCTCTAAGTATTAGAAAGTGATTGAAAATGTTCCTTTTGGCTCCCTCCTAATCGTTAGATGATGAACGCATTATGTCTGACCCAAATTTGGTTATGATCCTGTATCACTGCAGGGTTGGTCCTTGAGTTGGTCCAGTGCACAGACTCCAGATGAATAATGTGTTTGTATGCTTAGTCTGGCCCAAGTGTAATCACAATGGGTTTACAGAGGGACTACAGAGTTAGAGGTGACCCTCTCCTGTCCCTGTGTGTATCCCACGACTTCAATCAGACCCAGTGGGAGGGCAAGATGGCTCTGTTAATATTTAATGACTGCAAGACAAGACATACCTGCCCCCAGAGAGCAGTCACACCCCCACTCCAGCCAATCCTGTCACACAAAAAAAATCATACTACGTCCTATGTTCTCAAACGCCATTCATTCTCTCTTATATTCTGGCCTATAGTTTAACTGTGAAGTCTTCTTCTTATTGGACTGTTTCAGTTTTTCACCTTATCATGTCTGCTCCACATTCCCCACGCTCTACTCCATACATACTGTAAATATCACTGAGTAAGGTGAGAGGAAGAAGAAAGTGTACTGTATGTCTGTAGAAGATTTACTGGCAGGCCACAAGTATATGCTAACAGTGCAGTGTGAAGTCAGGTCCCATGACTCTCTGCTGAGGCACCGACGGACGCAGGTGGGAACAAAGGGATCTGCCTATGATAAGAAACACAAAAGACTGCAGTGAACATCTTTATCACTAAATCTGACTGTTATTGACCCTACTTCTGTATCCATGGATCAGTGTATCTATCTTATCTATCTGTAGTGAGTTATCAAGCTCCTATATTGTTTTAGCTTCGTAGCCATCACTTTTTCCAGCCACTAACCTCTGCATCTGTGTATCATTGAATCCATCCATGCTAAAAACATCCAAATGTCTCATTCAATTTGACCCTTACTTGACCCTTCAATGTCAACACTCATATTTAAGGATTTGATGCTTTTTTTCAAGAGAATCGGCTTCCAGACTAATCAGTGTTGGAATTAGAAACTGGCTTACTGTCCTGGCTTTACTGTGTAGATTCATGGTAGTTTAACCCCGGGACTCTTTTGACTCTTCTAGACAACTGGTCAATGGATGGGCTTATTGGGCCGATGAAAAATAAACAAAAAATGCCTTCAGACATTGTAGGCAGCCTTGACAGTGCGGCTGCTGCCAGGCAACCAAATGCATGTCTATTTGCCATCCTTCATTCTTCACTTTGCTATAGATTTCTTCTGTCATCATTGTCTTTTCCAGATGGAAACATTCTCCATGCTAAAGGTCAATTATACAAATCTAAAACAGTTACCTCCTGGCATTGAGTATGAGTTCCACACAATAATACAGTTTAAAGAGGGGGTATTATTCTTTCCTTTATTTCAAACAAAGGCATAAAGCAACAAAGATGGGTGTTTATACTAAATGGGCAATTTTTTAAACTGATGCATTGTCATATGTTTAAAAAACCCATACACTGATTACACTGATCCAACCTTTGTGACCTAAAAAATACTCAAGATGTTCATGAGATCCAATCAACCAGAAGGGAATAGCAAATAAGATGAAACATTTCAGACAGAAGCTGAAATGAAAGTTTTTCCAACGTGAGAAAAAAAATTGGGGTTTTCTTTAGCTACAAATTGTGTTAAGCTAGAATGGGGGTACCAGAGGTACAGTATAAGCACTAAGAAAAGCACAATGCCCCCTCTTTAATATCACTTATGGAATAAGAAAATCAGTTGTTTCCCAATATCTGTAACAAACCCAATTAAGTAACAGGAGTCACTCAAAAATTACAGTCTTATTCAAATGTTTTGATGATGATGGCATTTGTGTCGAAATACAGTCGGTAACCCAGCAGGTATCCTTCCTGTAATTTTTTTTATAGCTGTTTGTAGCACTTTGAGTGTGAGATCAAGTTCACTTTCTCAATCTTTGTTGTGTCTTCTTCTTCTTTTTACTCTACAGCTTTGACGCCTCCTCTTGACCCCAATTCGAGCAGCTAATCTCCTTAACAAGACAGGGGGGTCGCAGCAGAACAGCCATGCTGTGTCTCTGGCCTGGAGCGCCACGAGGGTCCCAGGACTCTCCCCTCCATGGCTCCAGATTGGTCTGTCGTTTCTGGATCATCTGTGTCCAAAGCCCTGAAACAGCCTGCCTCCATGTTTTCATATCAACATATCGAGAGTTTGAGAGTTAAGGGGGTGGGGGTGGGTGGAGTGTGGTATGCTTTTAGTGTGGTTTGTTAACGTCTGTGGACTGCTGCAGTCAAGAAGACCAGAGCGGATATCTCTTCCTGCCAAATATGACATGGCTACCTACCTGAAAGCACTCAGAGACAGAGAGGTATGCAGGGAGAAAAGGATGGGAGAGGACTCTGCAGTGTTTGTGCTGCTGCCCTCTGTTTACAAATGAAGCTCATCGGTGGAGAAGCACAGAAATGGAACTTTCTACACCCTGCTAATCTAAAACCCTCATTATTTTCCTACCCCCTTTCTCCTATTTCTATTCCTCTTTTCCACCCCTCTCTTATTCTCATCATCTGGAGATCGCCATCATCCTCAAAGTGTGAAGTGAGACTGCTGTAATTTAATGTTCTGTCTCTTAATCTCTAAATCCAGCCGATCACATGATTGCCGTTGTCTTCAACCTTTTCAGCCATTTCAAGTGAACTAACGAGACAAAACCGTATTTGTCAAAGATGTTCTAGCAAAGTAAAAAAAAACAACCTCTTCCTGTGTCTTAAACCAAGATGGTCGACATAACTAGCTGCTGACAGATGTTCTAGTTCTATAAGATGCAATGTTCAGGTGTATTTTTTTCTGTTTTCTCTATCTTTTTTGCTCCCTTAAAGCGCCTATACTGAAGCTTGGGATAAGACTATACGTTTCTCGAAGTTCTTTTTTACAGTTCAAGTAAAAAAGTAGATTATTGGATTAGTTTTCTATATATCTCTATATATAAATATTATATGATTATTATTTTTGACTTACTGGTATTAGAACTATTATATGAAGATGCATATGATATATATATCAAATAATAAACAGACTTCTTTATGTAAAAAGTATATCACTTGTTCATGTTTTTCTTCAGTGAGCTTTAGTAACTCAAAAGTATACGGTGGCCAGTAGGGGTCAAAAGGTCAACACAGTCTGAGCAACATACATATTGATAAAGGTGCATCATATTCAGAAGAAGTAGTGCATTGAGAACAAAATAACAAAAATGATCAATGTAAATCAAAATCATAATCCCATGGAGCTCTGGATTCAGATCATACTCTCCACTGAAAGTGGAAAATCCCATTGCAGGCAGCAGAAAAAGAACAAGTACAAGTTACTTTCCAGTGGTAAGGAAAAGGAAAGGTATATGGATTAAGTGACATTAAGTTATCCAGCACCAGAAAAAACAACCAGAGTTCAGCAAATCAACCATGACGTTGCTCCATCATCCTGTAGGATCAGAAACAATAGGGTCAGAGTGAAAATAATATCCTGTTTAGTCTCTGGAAATGTATCAGTCAGTTTTCCTTCCTCTCCCCACCGTCAAGTTCCCTTACATCCTGCCCAGCAGGAGAAATCCATTTCTGCTTTAATATCTGCTGCAATACTGAAAATATCCCACACTGCTGCGTGTGTGTTTTGTTTTGGCCACAGGACAGAGCTGACAGTGTTCTGTTTATTTGTAACTGTCAACATACACTATTAAAAGCTCATGGGGGGAATAATTTATTCGTATTGATTATGCCGCCCCCTGTTGGCAAAGGGATATTACTTGTAAGTAATGAATATTAGGATTTCTAAACATTATTCCTTACCTGCTTTTTTGAGTACGTAAAGACCCCCCCTCCCCTAGCCACAGGTTTTAGAAATAATCATAACAATGCAGGAGTAAACAGTTTTCAGTCTTGGTGGCCTCATTTACTTTCATGAATTGTAGAGTGGTGTCAGTATTGATTTCACAAAATATCCTTATACAAAATATCCGAACTTTGCAACATTGTCTGAGTCCTAAACCTCGCTTAACCTTAATGAACATGCAAGCAATTATCAGGAGTTCACAAATACATTTGTTTCTTCAAAAAAACAGGCAGGAAAGTTTGTCACAACAGCTGGCACTGTGTTTATTCTGCTTTTTTTAAGAGCGAAGATTATTCAAAGAGCAGTAATTAAGGCATCTGTTGGGAACTACTTTCAGGTGTGGAAGGATACACATTAGTGATAATGAGTTTACAGAATGTTTTCTGTAGGTTTTTCTGAAAACTCAGGTACTGTTTCCATAATTATTTCAATAAAGAAATATATTAATCAGTTTAATATAAATGCTCCCTCAGGTGTCTCTAACTGTGTCTTGTTTGCGTGTGCACATGAGCTCAACTCCACACAGGAACGTTAGACTTCAGGCTCTGCACATATTAACATGGTGTTTAAAATAAAATGAAACAACAAATAATCTGATTTCTCCTCTAACAACATCTCTGAAGTCAGAAAGCTGCTTTTTTGATCTGAGTTAGATTCAGTTATACTCCTAGGAAATAAATGGGAGTCAGAACAAGGTCGTCTCAAATACCATTGTGTGTGGTCTTGGTTGTGTACCGAGGCAATATTATTAAAAAGTGAAAACACAGTCGAGCTTATCTGATTTTGTGTGATGCTCATGGTGATTAGGGTTTACTCATTTGCTGCAGGAAATTTATTTAACAAAGGGGGGTCTTTGCTGCGCTGGGGCTCTAATCTGAAGAATTGGCACCACTCTCACACTTCGTCTTCCTGTGGGACACCCTGCTGGTCCACCCGGAGGATCTAGTGGCTGGATTGAGTGATCGCCTTATCTGTAAAGCTGCTAAGTAACTGTTGTTGCAGTGTAAACATATTTGAAGACTGTGTTGATAGATGAGTGTGATTAAGTAGGAGTAGAAACATTGCTTGTGCGCTGAGAAAAATGACTTATATTTAAGTAATCATACAAACAGAGAGCACAAGTAAGAAGGAAGAGCACTAAACATGAATAAGTTTGAACGTTATTGTGTGTGTTTAGTGTGTAGTGTGTGTGGTTTAATCACAGACTGTATAAAACATGAGCACATTGTCTGTGGTGTCATCTATTGTAATTATAAAGACCACAATGACAAACATCATCAGCATAGTGGAAATAATGACTCCACCTATTCTCAAGCAACAAAAAAGTTAAAGAAGTGAAGCTGAAGCCTCCTAGAATAATTTTATGTCTGTAAGTCAACTCAGCTACGACCCTAATAATACAAATCAATGCATGTCTACGTCTAATATATCACTAATAAACCCAAAGCAAAACAAAACATTAATGGTAAGACCAAAATGTACAAAGAAACAAGCCATCAAACTAGTTTTTTACACTAGGTTGAAAGCATGTTGCTTTAAAAATTGGAATTGAAATATGGATTTTCAGAGGATCTCAGATATTTGTACAAGCTGCAGCCACTGGCCACAAAAAATTAAGCAGATATGTAAGCACATAAAGCTGCAGTATCAAGTGTCTGCTTAAGGCTGGCTGCGGAAATACCAGAAAGCATGTTACACAAATTTTAAAAAGCTGATTTTAACAGCAGAAATAAACACGTTTAAAGCCTGGTATTAAAAAATCTTGAGAGCTCATTTCTTCAACAACTCATGCTGTAATATACAGTGCTTAACAACTTCATTCGAGCACCATCGAGCACCAGTGAGGTGTTTGCCACCACTGCCCTAAATTAGAAAATATAGTTGACTACCAAGACACTTTTTTTGTTTTTCCTTTTACATTCTGATGTGTTTTTGAATGAAAATCACATTTATCACACATTTAAAATTTTCTTAACGTTCTTGCAATGACACTTTTTTTTCCCACTTACTGGTGGGGAGTGTTTGAGGGTACGACTTTGACCATAAGACTCAATAGCGTCATGTGGAAACTCAAGGAACTGCAGCCTTTTACACTTTCACATAGGCTTCAACATTTAATGCGATCCAATGCCCTGATGCTGCTTTTTCTATTAAGAACAAGTGCAAATGCTTTGTATTACAGGCTGTATTCAAGTGTAAGTTTGGATGTTTTCCATGAACTTGCATATAGTTCCCTTCCTCTCGTGTGTGCAGATATTCTCCCTCCATGCACATGTAAACCCTTATGGACGTGCGTAGTGGTAAAGATGTACTTGTGAGTGAGCATGAGCACTTTTATGTGCCATTCAGTATGCAAAGTCATGTGGGTGGTGTGTGCATTCAGCCAGCCAGCGAGCAGGTTGACAAAGCCACACCCCAGTCTGCTTAGCCTAGAAGAGAGAGTGAGAGGAAGAGAGAGAGAGAGAGATTCATATTGATTTATAGGCATCTGTGCCTCTTTTGCAGTTTCTTTTTTTCTTACAGTTGTGTGTTTGTGTGTATGAGGAAAATGTATCGGCAAGCTGCAGTTTATATGTTTGTGTGCGTGTGGGTGTGTGTGAGAGCATGCAGCACCACTGCTTTGCTCTGCTGCATTGCAGCATGTTCTGCCCATCCCGAGGTCGCCGTCGTCCTCTGCCTCCCAAGGTCACAGCAGGTCAATTCTGCCCATCTGCATACTGTACTGATACATGTGTGGATCCATAAACACCTCACCAGATCTGATGGCTGCTAAAGCAACACGACACTAGCCGGAACATGTGGGAATCCTCATTCCCAGTTTGCTGGTCACAATACTCTCTCAACACAGGGATCAGACATGTTATCTACTCATATGAGTGGTCGATTAAGCAGGAGGAGCTATCAACACTAGATGAACTTCAACAGTCTCAATGCTAATACATGCAGCTCAAGTCAAATACAGTGACACTTTGAGTCAGGCATCGTTAGTCTGAGAATTTACTGTCAATCTGTGGAAGATGAAGACTTTTATGGAGGCCATCAACGCACATGTGGAGACAAGGATTTATGACCAACAACATCCTGCTGCGACTTCATCAGCAAGCAAGGTGGTTATTGCTTCACTGACTAGAGGAAATGGTTACAATGAAAGACGAAGAAAAGGACTCTCAGCATGACTGAAAATACAGCATGTGCCAAAAAATATGTACAGTGAACACAGATAGTATCCTCTGAAATCTGACTGTTGCACTGTACTGCTACAAGGTTCATGGCAAAATCAAGGTGGTAAAATACTGTCCCCTCTGGCTACAAATGATTATGCAGTCAAAAGAAGCCATAAAAGATCACTGAGATACTTTCCCTTGTAAAGAATCTCAGAAGAAGTGTTTTTGAGGGCATACAGGGTTCAGTCAGGAACATTTTTGTCATAGATCCCTGAGTTAGTCAGGCAGCTTGCTTTGGTCTTCCAGGGAGTTTACTGCTAAATTCCCTCAGATGGGTAAATACACACATAGATGGAGGAGGCTGGGGTGGGGAAGAATCAAACAACTTGTTCTCATTCTAAAGAAGGAAAAGGAAAAAATTAATATTAGAAAAGTTTCCAGAGAGATATACTTAACCAGTGATAGAAAAGACACAACTGCATTTTTCTTTATCGAAAAGTTTAATAAACAAATATTAGTATGAGTGGCTTAGAAATGTCCCTGCTTTTTCCTTCAGGGCCTTTGGCTCATAAAGTTGTCCACTTTGTCCAACACAAATGTCATTGCCACTGTTAGATTCACTAATGATTTAGTTTGGTTTCATCTTCTTTTCTTTGAAGCCTATGGCCCAAATTGGCTGATCTGTGTGCTGCAGGCGAAAGAGAATGTCTGTGCTGCATCCACAGACAAACAAGCTTTCTGATGATAAAGTAAAGTCTTAAAATTGTCTCAGAAAAGTGTAAACTTAAACAGAGGACTTAAACTAAAATTTTTGGGTAATAGTCTCTAAATCATGAAACAGACTCAGCATTGTCCAGCATTTTCTTATTGAAGGAGTTGAGTTGACTGGCATCTGTTGTGGCTGATACAATAATTATTGAAGTGTATCTCATATGGCCCCACTTTTAAAAAAAAAACAAAAAAAAAACCAAACAAACCCTGAAATATTCATCGAATGTATTCCAGTAAGCAGTTTGGTACATTTCTCAAATAATCCATTTAAGTCCTGCACACTTAATCTCAGGAAGTGCATAACTCTTTCTATAGAGTCATTTCAAATATTGGGATGGACTTAATAAGGACAATGTAAGCAATAAACAAATGAATGTAAAGACAATGTGTGTGGTACTAAAAAGGAAACACACTTGTAGCGCTTTTTGAATTAAATAAATGATTTATTCATCACATAAGTCTGTGACTATCTTCACCGTCCCAGGAGTCCATTTAAAACCCTCATAAAAGTTTTCATTAATATACAAACAACACCTCAGATGCACACGTATGCTGTTTGGTTTTGGATTTTGTTTCTACCATGAGGAAGTGTGACAGTTTTGGCATTAATCATACAAAAGAGAACTCTGGGAAATGTAGTTTGTGACAGCTTACTGACTCGCCTTCTGACTGTGGAGTGCCTGATGTGGCTTCTGGGAGCTGTTCAACAAGGAGTGGTTTGTTGTACTCAGCCTCAGCTCAGGATGTTCAGGGTTTTATTACAATCTCTCAGCAGGAGGATTTCAGCAGAGCTATCAATGATTTATCATCTGGATACAACGGAAACAAACAAATAGACCCCCCTATGATTTACCGTAACACGGCAATGCCTCAAATTTCTCTGATATGAAACAACTGTTTGTTTACGTTAATAGACAGCGTCCCGGTGAGCTTCCTGGTGTAAAATGCAAACCACATTAGTATAGCAGACAAAAAAAGGAATCTGATTTATGAGGACATATGTGAGTATGAGCGATACATAGGGAAACTAAGGAAATGAGAAGCACCTCAAGCTGCACTTATGCAAATGAATGCACAGACACATGACATTTAAAAAGTGGTTTCATTGTTATATGGTCTGTGACTCACTAAAAGACTATTTTTGACAGCACAAACACTGTTGTGAAGTGATGAATGTAATCACACTGCAGTGTCTGCCTTTAAGTGAAAAATAAAAGCTTCTTCTGCTGTCTGTGTGTCATCATAAAGGAGTAAACCCTTTGTGATCCCAGACAAACACTTGGCTGTAAACAAAGATCAGCACAATGTCTGAGCATCACAATGAAATGTGTTTAACTTCTCACCCTCATGTAGGTCACGATCATAAGCGGCAAAATTCATATCACTGAGACATGCGCCTTAGACTAGTCTGATAATGACCTGTCTCTGGTTCAATACAGTTAATTACATCCTCTAATGACTTCACACAGCAGGCTAATGGCTAACAGAGATAACACATCTCTCATTACCACTTCTCCATTATCTTGGCTGGAGTGGAGGATTTATTATACAAACAGGGCACAGTTCATTGTGTGGACACTTGCCACATTTGTGGTTCAAAGAGACACCTTTGTGTTAAAGTCTGTTACATGCACGTGGCATTAACAAATATTTCACCAGTGGGATAGTTACACTGTCCGATGTGACCAGAAATTAAATGGATTTGCATTGGATAGAAGACAAGAACATGCCATGTAAACTGTTTGTGAATGTCAAATCATAAATCTCTGAATACTGAATAACAGTCATTGTAAAGCAGGAGTGGGCTGTCTCTGAAAGTTGTCCTTCTCACAGTTTGTCTCACTGTTTCAAAGTGAACAAAAACAAACAGCTGCATACTCAGGTGCTGCGTAAATGCAGGAGGAGAAACACACTACTTGTCCAACATTTATTATGCTATATTAGTAGAGCATAATGGGATGATAAAGCAGCACACATCCACTCAGGTTATGTGCTCCAGAGATCCTGTGTAGTGGATGTGCTACTACTAAGCACCAGAAAGCAATCATTGTTATTCACTGTCTTCTGTGTGTGGTTAGCATCTGATTTATTCAAGGAAGCAACAAATTAAGCAATCAGAGACTTGTGCTGGGGTTTAAAAAGTGCACATCAGAGGGGAGATCAATATGAAAACTGTTTATGATGATGTTCAAATCAACCCACATGCAGCAGTATTTCTGCAGTCGTCTGTTCAAACTTGAGAATCTTTCAGTAAAATGAAAATTCAGGTCACGTTTTCTTGGCTTGGTGATGTTGGAGTTGGTCGATGAGCACTGGTAGGATATAGCCAGGATTCACTAATGTTACATGTTACAGCTACGTCTCAGAGCACTGGATTGTGAGTGGTGCTAAAGATAGCCAGCAACTAAACTATGGCACAAACTGAGATGACAAAGTTTGATTATTGTCATGTTTGAAACGATAGCGCTGTGTAACTGTTTGTAAATACATCACCTAAGGAGAGTGCCATAATATGTTCCCACATTTTTTGTCACTTTGAATCCAGTAAAAAAAATCTACTCTCCATTCATTTCAAAATAAATGCACACCCTGGTAAGGGTCATCTCCTCATGATTGTAGGTGCTAGTGCTGATGGGAAACAGAGTCGTTATATACCATTATTATTCTCTTGCTTTAAACCCTGTGTTCTGTCATTAATATCTTAACTTTTCAGTATCTCTTCATCAGAAAAATGTGTTTCACAGTGTTATATTGCTTTCTTTCCCCCTGCTAACCTGCTCCTTTCTACCATTTTCCTTGTTTTCTGAGTGGGTGAGCGGAGTCAAGACCAGTGAAGTGAGATGTTAACACAGTGCTGACATGACGTGACAGCAGTGGAGGCGAGCAGAGGTAGGAGCTGAACTCAGAGGGAGACCAGGGACTGACTCATTGAGACAGAAGAGACTGGACCCAGCGCTGCCACATGAAACGGCCTCCACCTGCACTTGTCCACATCGTTCTACTGCTACACCTTCTCCTTATCATTCACCCTTTTATTCAACAATATTAGTCTTAGATTGAAGTTCACTAAATGTTTAATACTTATTTTGAATCATAAATGAATAGCTAATTTTCTTCTCTGCAACAAGTGTTTTTGATTTTCATATTCATCTTTAGAGCTAATCTTTCTGATATCTGAGCAGTCTTTCAACAGCTGACTTAATTAGCGGACTCATTTGTAGCTCAGAACACTGAAACCAATTTCACAAATGCATTACCTGAAAGCCTCTCTGCTTTATCCTGGTGGACTGCACGTGTGCAGAAATGATCGGGTTTCTTCTGTTTAGATAAGGAATAAAAAATACCCTTAACAGTCTTAGGGACTTCACAGTAAGCCGAGTTTTACTGCTGTTTACTTTTTGTCTTGGTTGCCTGAATTGCTTTTAGTTTTACTGTGTTTGGAATTGCAAGTCCTCATACATGTTGAGCTAATATATGCAGGACAGAGATGCAGATCACAAGAGAAACGCTCTCCCTCCGTCTCAAAAGCCCCTACTGGTCATCACCAACTAATGTTGAGTAATTCAGGTTAACATTATTGTTTTATCAGTTGTATCACAGCCAGTGAGCACACAGATTTCCACACACTTTAAGAGTGCAGCCAAGGATCCCATCAGGTCTGCTTGCTTTGCTGGGACTAATCTTTGATCACATCTCTGCATGTTCGGGCAGTAGAAGAAGAAGAGGAGGAAGAAGAAGATATATTTATTAAGCTGGGGTTCTTGTGCCTCTTCTCATGTTGCTCTCGAAGTGTGTATTAGAGATGATCAGTTCACCTGGGGGAGCTGCACATTACTTAAGAGTGTCTGGTTTTCCTTTTCGAAGACAGGGAGAGATTTAAGTCCAGCCAACATGTCTCCAATGTTGTTGCCCACAGGCTGCATCATTTACATCTACATCTGGTCAAGAGATGAGACTGGACTTTATTTGAACCATAGGTCCTCAAAAAAAATCAAGATCTGGTGCTGCTTTAGTGTCATAGCTTGTCAATGATAGATGCAAAGAGAGAAGTCTTTTTTCACTGGTCAGATTAAGATGTTTCAAAATGGCCTGTCGGGTGAATGTAGTTCAGAAGGTTATACAGTTACTCTTGCCTGCTTGCAAAAAACATTCAAAGTTGCAGGAAAGCCTAAATGCTTGGTTACTAAAGTGCTATGTATGCTCAGGATAAAAAGAAAAAAGCGCTGGCACCACAATAAGAATACAATCAATCCACAGCATGCTTGTTGGTCTCAGACAATTTTAGGAAGCTAACAATGACATCACAGAGAGAGGCTCAGCTGGACTAAAAGTTACTGAGGGAAGTGGATTTGAAATCACAGACTGCTTGGAGGCAAAGCATAAACAGCACCTGCTACAACAACAACAGTTATAGTTTTTCATTACTGTCTGATCATCTGCGACAAAATCTAATGTTTGGAGTTATAAGCTTATATGAATTTCTGATGTCTGACTGTATGGCTTCTAATCTTGGTCTGTCATTGTATAAACAGACCACACCTGCTAAAGCATTGACATCAGAGACAAGCAACAAAACCCAGCTAGAACTATCTTGTTTCCACCCACATTAAAAAGACAAGCAAGCTCTTCTTTTGGCTTTCTATCATTTCCTGAAGACTGAAAGTAAAAAATGACTAATGATCTCCTTAAATACGTTTAAATGGTCTCCAATGATTGGGATATGTAAATCAGCACATCGGGGGTGGGTAAAACAATAATATTTCATAGCATAGCCTCCTAACTATTCCATGGTGTGTCATTAAGTGAGGTTAGCAGAATTTAATCTCCCACAGAAAGGACATCTATGTATAAAATACTGAGACCAACAGAGTCCTATTTAGCACCTTTCTTGACTTTGATATGGCACACGGGTGCACTCATGTGCACACATGGACGTAAACACATATACCCAGAAGATGAGGATGAGAAATAAAGAGCCATCTTGGACCGTTTCACTATATTAGTTTGGCTTCAGGGCTCGAAATAAGGGATGAGATGACTCCTTGGGGATATTTTTGATGACTTTGTACCCTCCTGTTCTTTACCACACTGACATTTCAAGTCCCCTCATTTCTGTGGTTTTATTATAACTTTAAAAATAGCTGCTCCCCAACAAGCATTTGTAAAAGCAGGCTGCTGCCATGCATTATGAAAGTAGAAGCATTTGTGAAAGCAGATGAAGGAATCAAGGCAATGCATGAACAAATGTTCCAATAAAAACAGATATGAAGTGTTTCAATTGTTATTACCATAATACCACCACTCGATTAATTGATTCTTACTTATTTATTTGGAATACATTTTTTTCTTGGAGTTGTCTTTGAAGATTAGGTACTTAACTGAAGGTCATATCAAGGGGGCTATGAGTCAGATATGTAGGCCAAAGGACCAGTTTAGACTCAACCTGAGTAATCTGAATGATGAAGGATACTCAGAAGTTGGTTTCAAATATAAACTGATATGAGTGTGGAATCCCCAACCAGCACATACACACACAAATACAATAATCTGTTAATCTGCTTGCACGTCAATATGCCATTAGTGTCGTTGAGATAGAAGGGAATAGGTATCATTCCTATGAGACCTTCAGCCCTGCAAAGGCTTTAGGCAGATTTGTTTGGGCTTATCCCTCTGGTTGATGGAGAGACTCCGAGACAGAGGAGGAAAGAGAATTGCAGCGAATAAATAATGGGTAAGGAGGGGACCAAAAGAGGCTGAATGAGCCAGAGTTTGGATGGGATTAAATGGGCGGGTCCCTAAGAGGCTAACGTTGCACATCAGTGATTCTGCTCTGCCTTCAATATCACTGCAGCAGTGCCACAGGCTGGTCACACTCATGCCATGCTGTATGAAGATGAAGTGAAGGAGACATATAGGAACAAACTGTTCCAAAGCTGGACATTTCTGGACATGAGATCCTGTTTTGATCAAAAATAGAAACTTTTCCAATAAATCAAAGGTAGGGTCTGCAGGAATTTTCAAAATTATCCAAACTGGGCTCTGTGCCTCTGATTGTAACTCAAAGCCGTAGCTACTTGAGCATACTCACCAGCCCAGCACTGGCAGCATCGGGAAAGACTTGAGAGCTGTGCGCCTGACTTTCTTCAGGCATAGTGATAAGGTATCCTGCGCAAATTGTATCAAAAGTTTTTTCTGTCATGTGCAAATTCCTTTGTGTCTCTCTTTGTCTCGAGCTGTTCTCGTGGTGCCCCAAAGCCAGTGAAAGTCGGCCGATCTTCATTCTTGTTTAGGAACAAGCTTAATCTATTTGGTGTTTCATCTCACTTCGGTTGTGTTTTTCTTTCTCCATGCTAAGGCTGCTACAGTAGCCGCTTTGGATAGCTTCTCCCATTTGCTATCATCAACACGCACAGTAACTTGTGCTGGGGTCACCATGCCTATTCTGTGCCCAGGACAACCAAAACATCAACAAACAGGCAGAGGAAGGGGTTGAGACAGACACGGACACTGGCACACATGTACAGAGGCCCATAGAAGATGATTGAGCAGAATTATTCCTGTAAAAGTTGACATTTTTATTTTAAGAAAATCCTGCAATCCCTACCTTTAAGACCCTGGATTCATCTGAATTTCATGAGCCATCAAAACGAAAAACAAATGGCTTTCCCTTCAATGAATACAGAATATAAAAGTTTACCAACTCATTTGTAAAATACATCTGTAAAGAATTCAGTCAATCGAAGGCATTCAAATGGCTTTCCTCATTTGTATTTGTATTTGTTTTCCATCATTTTTCTTCTATTCTAGTCCAGTCTTGTCAAGACTGTCAATGTGAGGCTGCTGTGATGGACTAACGCTAGGAGGGAACATCAGGGGGTGTAAAACAGTGCGGATGGTGTGAAACAGTGGATGACGTGTAGGGAGCTTTGGGACAAAAATCAGAGAGCCGGTAGACAGGCTGAGGCAGTCGTCCTGCTGCCCAGCAGGCCTCGGCCTCATTAGAATTAGCAGCAGTGTGTGTGTTTGTGTGTATATGTATTTGTGTTTGTGTGTATGTATGAGTGTGTGTGAGTGTGTTTGTGTTTTCATGTGCTGGCTGTGAGGCCCAGTGGGCAGGAGCAGATGCTCCAGCCTCACACTCAAACTCCCCCAATCGAGTGTGTTATCTCTGCTTCAGTTGGGCTTTTTGCTTGCTTGGTTTTTGTTTTCTCTCCTGACCTTTCAACCTCTGATGCTTTGATTTACTTGTAGTACAACTTTAATTTCCCAACACCTTCTCTTTTTGTCCCTTCAGCCTCTTTCCTTCCTGTCTAAACAAAGACGGTTGTTGTAGTGATAAACAGCAGGAGAGACTGTCATCATAATCTCCACCGATTTGATTAATTTTTAAATTTAGTTTGATTTAGTGGGACTTTCCTTATTACTTACTTGAACAGATTGGGTAAAAGTAGAGAAAAAATTGACCCTCAACATGTAAATCACATGCCTCCTCTTGCACCTTACTGTTTTGAACATCTACTTGCACAAACCCTGGTCTCGGTTATGTTATGGCACGCATTTCCACTGTTCCCTGGGATCCTTAACAGAGGATCACAATAGTTCGTTACGTACTTAACCGTGATAACAGGCTGTTCTTCCAAGCAGAGCCGAACCATGACCATCGCTGCTATTAAACACGTGGTACTCACTGTGATGCCATACTGACTCAACTCCCAGAAACTGTGTAGTCATGCCATCGACAAAACAAATGTTGCTGATATTGAAAGTTTCGCAGTAAGTCATAACTATGATGCATTGTGTTGCTGCTGTTTCTACATTTTTGTTTGAAATACAAGAAGAAAACCCAAAACCAATTCAACTGTAAACAGCAAAGGAGAGAATAGTTTGTCATTCTCCAAGTTTCGAACCCAGGTGCAATACTTAAGTCTCGTGTCGACTGGTTCCATCTAAATGCATTAAATCAGTTGGAAGCAATAATTTCAAGTTCAGCTTAGTTTTATCGAAGTCAGTGTTTCCTTTATTCAGTGTGTGAAACACGTAAGGAGTCTGTGTCAAACCAAGAGTTCAGGAAACATCAGAGGATCAAAGATGGATTGAAAGGCTGTCTGTTATGACTTGCTTCTCTTCGTGAAGAAAATTGAGCTTCACAAAAATGCAAAATATTAAAAAACATTTGGTTTTCGTAAAATTGAACCAATATTGTTAGGTTGCAGTAGGTTTGCTGTTAGCAGGCTACTGTTTAACCATAAGTTTCCATGTAATGATAAGCGTATGAAACTTAACAAAAAGAGAAACTAAATCATATCAGTGTGACTGATTCTTGTCTTTATCACATTTGATTCTTTTTGTTCCACCATGTTTGATTTGGACAGTAGTGTTCCAGCTAAAGAGCAGTAATTTGTTCAAAAATGAGTATTAAGGAATTCAAAACCAGTTTAATATATATATTGTCCTGTTTGATTTAATTTGTTTTTTTTTCTAAACAAAGTCAAATGTTGATGTGAAAACACAACAAACATGTTTTGTAACAGTGCTTCTAGCCAGGCATCTCTGCTTTCCCAGGACAAACAAGATGTTTTCAGATATTGTTTGATGAGCAAACTGTCTCTTGGACACAGAAGTGATAACATAATAACTGGCTGGCGGGGTCAAGACTGTTATGTGTGCAGGCCAACATTTGCTGGACATTTTCTGTCTAAAAGCTTAAAAGAGGCCTGATTGAGCTCGTGTATGAACACAGCAGGTGTTGATGACCTCTACATTAGTAATGGGATCCTGGCTCTCTTTACTGATCCAGATCATTTGGCTCAGCTCAGCATTAAGAGATGTCTGCTCTCAAGCTGCTCTTCATACGCTCATCAAGGCTGTTTCATAGTATCTTCAGCCATTGATAATAACTTTACAAACTTTAATTGATATGTCTGCTCCATTTTTCCTTGATTCAAAAATCATTCCCAGAAAAATATGTTTTTTATGAAATTATGAATGTTATACCATTGAATGCTGAGCCTCCGAGACATCTCACTGAGTGGCTTGGGCAGCAGATTTTCTCCTTTTTCTGCCATTTGTTAAATAGCAAACAACCAAAAATTCAAAAGAACAAAAAAAAACAAAAACAAAAAAACAGCGCTCAAACAGGAGCTAGTTCTCCTGGAAGAGTTGGCTCTTCACATGCTCCACATTTCAGAGTTGAGCTAATCTGCTTTAACTTGCCTTAGTTTGGCTGCTTGTTTTCTGCCTTTGCATTTGTATGATGCCTTTGCACAATGTCCCCAAACTTACTGGGCTGAAAATGAAAGAAAAAAGCTCTAACCCAGAGACACTCCTTACCTGAACTAAACAGTGTTCCTGGATAACATAAATCACATTATCATGCTCAAAGTTACACATACATCAAACAAGCACAAAAACAGCCAGCTTAAAGAAGTGAGAGTTTAACAGAGATATAAAAGTGGATGCCTCAGTACAATGTTTGATATGTTTGGGGAGGGAGCTGCAGAGAGAAGGCTATGCAGCATGCTTTGTTCCCCTGAATTCAGTTTTTGGTTCTGTGAGGTGGAGAAAGGAGATTGGTATGTGAGCAACATGGATTATGGGAAGGAATGTGAAGGGGAAGGAGGTCAGTGAGGTAGGAAGGGGTCTGGCGGTGAAGAGCTTTGTGGGTGAGGAGCAGGATTATGAACTGGATACAGTAGTCTGATCTGTTTGTTTAAGTAACGGTGTGGAATTCGCTGAAGACTTAATTCACGAAATGCCAAAAGCGCTCAGAAAAATATTCTGCTTTGAATAACAAACATGTGGTGTGACGCTATATCATTTGGTTTGGTTGTAGAAATTGTGACAACAAAAGGCTCATCAAGTAAAAAAATAAACGTTCTCAAAATTTTAACTGTTTTACCCTCAAAGTTAAAAAAAGAGGAAACACTGGGAGATGGATGTAACACTGATGATGTAATGATGAGAAAATAGTTTCAAAGAATAATAAAGCCATAAAGAGATGCTTCATTAAAAAAAAAAAAAAAAAAAGTTAAAAGAAATTGTTTGGTCAAACTAAGTGAATGGGAGAAAAGTACAACAACAAAACCCCATCTACTCCACTCCATCAAGGAGACTCAATAATCAAACTGATTGACAATTTCCGAATTAATAATAATCTTTATACCATGATTATGTTATTTTGAAAAATCTGAAGCCTTTGATTTTTGCTGGATGATATCCATTCAAAACTTATGCGGTTAAAATAAATTAAAAATCAGTATTTCAAGCTGTAAAATAACACACCGGATGTCTCAGGATCTTGTTGCCCTCTCTGCCTATGAGCCGGTTCTATGTTTATATTCTGAGCTGTGATCACTGTTCCTCATTGAGCTGTGAGGCAGATGTCTGGAGAAAGAAAATATCTCACTAAGACAGATGGTTAATAATAAAGTTTGTTTGGCAGCATGGTCTCAAAGCGCAAGATTCCTATGGGGACTTCAGCTGATTGACATGATGTCATCACCAATAATCCTCAAACTTTAAAAAAAGAAAAAAAAACAGGAAAGCTTCAGTGTAATAAAAAGCTGCAGCGTGTTGTCCCAACTCAAGTTATGTATATAAAAAATTGAATAACTATTAGCCCAAGAAGAATCTAATCCTCCAATAGATTTTCATTATTTTCTCAAAAATGTGTGTGATTTCTCTGAGCTCCTCTCCTGTTTGACCTCATCTGTGTTAACATATTATTACATCTGCACCTTAAAGGATGCATTCAGTCAGGCTTTAATGGTACTCAGGGGGCACATGCCATACAAAACACATACACTCAAGGCCCCAGCATCCATTTCCTTTTTGTTTTCTGTCTTCTCTTCAGTCTCCTCACACCATCATATGTCCAACAAAAAGCTTTATCATCATGTCTGAGCAGCAGTGTCAACAACCCAAGCTAAATGGCTTTTCCCAGGACCCATTTGGCTCCACATCCATTTAGTATTCTGCCAACCTGATAGGAGATAGCACCAGAAGGTGAAGAGGCAATACGTCAACGAGGCAGACCGGCGATGAACCGACCCCACTCAGGTAGAAATCTAAACTCTGCTGTGGACGGAGACGCTAGTAAGAGTAGGGATGTTGAGCTTCCACACCAGTAAATATTGAATGGAAGCTGTTTACTGACCTGTCAGAGAGCAGTATTGATTCCCCCTTGTGTCCACTTTAGAGGTAAACAACATAATAGAACTAAACACGGTGTTGTGCCCGTGAGTCTCCGTGAATCAATGCACGCACAGACAAAGAACATTTAGAACGAACATCTGAGGTGTAAATCATGTGTGTGACAGATTTTCTTTATTTCATCAGGACATCGTTTTTATTGGATTGTGCGTGAGGAGCCAGTTAGTGCGAAGCTCATGATGTCACCTTCACCTCAGGGGTTAAATGTTTGAGGTCACATCCTGAAATCAGGACAGCTCAAGGATGTACTTAAGACAACGATAGAGTGGAGCACTAAGGCTTTAAGTGCTTATTGAAAGATTGAGATGTTTCTGCCCTAATCAGCCTTGAAGGGGGGAAACTACTCGTGAACGCAATTTGTCAGAGCTTTATCTGTCTGCTGATTGTTTTTTTCCTCTATGAATGAAAACAGAGAAGAGGGCCTGTTGAGTTAAAAATATATTAATCATGATTAAGTACAAAATTGAAGAGTTTATCACAGTGAATCACATTTTAGATCGTACTTTTGAAGTTACATCATCGTGCTTTTGAAAAACAGTTTTTGAGTCCATATTTACACTTAACAAGTCTTAACATACTAGTCTTGTTTTGTTCTCTTGTCTTTTACAGAAATGGAAACATATATCTGCTTTATTCAAATTATTACCAAATGAACCAACTCTGCATAGAAAATGCTAATTTTAACCTTTCATTTTACGACTGTGCAGCTGATGTTGAAAAGTCTACATATTCAACAAAATGGATGACAAACTAATAAATTTATACTTTATTACTTGAGCACTCTGAGTGTCTTAGTTAGTGACCATTTACATGATATCTAGGGCTGTGTGGTACTGCAAAATTTGGTATTAATCTGACACCAAGTTAATATCAGGCCAATATCTACCAGTATCAACACTGATATTGATAGTGTATACATAGAAAAGAAGGTTGTCAAAATTAATCAAGAATAACACACAACCATTAAAACTCATGTGTCTGTTCATGAATGAAAGTAAATAACTAATTTTACAACCAGAAAATAATTATGCACTTTTTTCTGCTTTGTTGTAACACAGTAAATCTGAATGTTCATGGATATCAACAATTGTTATGCTCCAGTATTAAATGCATCATTTTGATGAAACAGCTAGCATATACTGGGGGATAAACTACAACAGAAACACAATAATATTTAGGAAATCCTTAATTTACAGATAGTTTTAAGCATCAGTCTCATCACCCAAGTACTGATCAATGCTGATACCAACGTTGGAATTGATATATCGATAGGTTAGAGGATGAAATGCAAAGGTATTGTTGCATTTCAGCATCTTGTTTACACAGAAACGTTTTCGCTGACCTGAAACAGAAACCTCTGAAAGCAGCTTACAGAGTGGAACTTTTCTGAAACGCCATTGTTGTGTTGTCGCGTAAAGGTCAAGCTGGAGTTTTCAGTGGAAATGCTGACGTTACGCTTCATTTTTAGTGTGCGCATTACACTTTCATTCTACACTGTCCATTTTATACACAATCTATTGTTGAAACATTATGTTAACAGGGCTGTAATTTAAAGGTCTGACTTAGGTTTGTTTCTCTAAAATTCAAACACACACACACACACACACACACACAAACACACTCACACACACATACACACATGCACACACTTGAACAGATGGCAGTGAGCTTCCATACAGGCTTGCTTGCCAGACCATCAGGAGTAATTGGGTGATGGTGTTCTTACCTGCGGACACTTAAACGTGTGAACAGGAGGGGAGGCAGGGATGAACCACTAACCCTGTGGTTAAATGACCCACTCCACTTTCTGACACAAAATGGTCCAAGAAAATATTTGAATTTATAAAACAGAATGTCCACTGCTTTTCATTTTAACATTTGTCAAAACCTTTCCGGACAGCGAAAGAAAACTGGAGGCATATTTATGCAGTGAGTATTCAGTGCTCACATACAAAGCCTCTAACATCATTTAAATGTTAATGTTTCCCTCACATATAGTTCAAGCATAAGAATGTGTCACATACAGAATTTTTTCTGCATGCGTTTTCTCAGAGAGACGGGTCTTTTGGGGAGTTTCTGCAAAAACAGGCCAAGCTGCTCTTAAAATGGCCACCAGGGTTGGAGATTTATCACACCACCTGCACTCTAGTAAAAAGAGATCATTTGCTCCCCTCCCTCATACATAAACTGCTGCCTGGTTCCTGGGGGGCTTCACATTTATCATGGCATACTTTCATCCTACCCTCCAAATCCAGGCATTGGGTTGTGTCGTAACGAGAAAATGTATTGCACTTTAATGCATCAGTACAGTTGTCAAGTCAAACAGGAGTCTTGGTGATGGCTAATCGTAAACTGTCAGTTACAACTTGCTTCAGATTTTTTTGAAATGTGCACAGGTTGAATAGTTGCTGACCTGAAGGCAAAAAGTGTATGCTTCAGTTTGGAGGCTCCAAAACATCGAGTAGATCAAGCTCCTGATGTTGGTGAGAGATTAATCAGAGTAGACAGCCTGTCATAGGAGAACACACACAATATCACAATAGTAATCCCGCAGGTTGAGAGAACCAGCTGTCTGTTCACATTTGTCTGTCTGACAGCTTTAAGTATCTTTGACGAGAGGGTGGACTTTTATAAATGAAGCTTTCACCGTGAGGTTTTGTGGTAATGTTGATACCATGTCATCCTTTGTCTAAGTCACACAGGAGCACGGAGGACAAGGCTTGAGGACGACTGAAGAAGAAAGAAGGGCTCTCCAGCGGCAGCCACAGGAGCTGCTGACGGTTCTTTAAATAGAGGCACTTGTAGAGTGGTTTCAACAAAAGTTAGTGTTGACATGGTGTTGAGTGAGAAGACACACACAAAAGAGCACACACTCTCCACCCCCCCATTTCAAAACATACCCTCAAATCAATGTCCTGATTGAATCTGATTCTTCTCTTTGTGCTCTCCTGTGCTCCTGTTGATTGAGCTCAGCAAACAAAATGTGGTGTGTATGTGCACTGGAGAATTAAAGATTAGACGTGTGTTTCTGTCATCGTACACACAGCAAAGTGGAGACTGAGGTTTGATTTTTCAAAGGCTCTCCAGTCCAGGCAAAATGAGAGAAACAGTTTTTTTGTGCCATCTTGAAAAATCACTTTGCAAAATGTGAGCATACAGTGTGACTCCACTCACCTGGAAGGTGTTAAATCTAGCTAAGACCCTTATAGTTTGTATGAACATTTAAATTGATTGCTTGTTTTGATTCCTAAATTGAAATTTTCAGTTTGTTTTGAATAACTCTGTTCTTCCAAAAGATTGAGTACTAAAAGGGGGAAACATTCCATGATTTATATAAGTGTATAAACACTGTCTGGCCAGCCAAGAAAGAAAAAAAACACCAAAAATAAGGTCAGGGACTCTTTTATTTCACTGGATCACCTTAAGCTTTGACTATGGCCCACATACACTGTGGCACTGTTTAGATAAGCTTAGATAAGCAACCCCAGATCATAGCACTGCCCCTGCAGGCTCGTACAGTAGGCACTAGGCATGATGGGAGCATCATTTCACCTGCCTCTCTTCTTACTCTGATGCGCCCATCACTCTGAAGGAGGGTAAATCTGGACTCATCAGACCACATGACCTTCATCTATTCCTCCAAAGTCCAATCTTTATACTCCCTTGCAAACTGAAGCAGAGCTTTGGGCAGACCTTGGTGTTTGAGGCCCCTTCAATGTGAACCAGTGAACCAGTTTAGAGTGTCGAAAAGATCTTCTGTTACTTTCAACACCAATTGTTTCAAGCAGTTTATAGAAAGATTCGCCAAATGCTACAACACATAAACATATTGTTTTATTGGAAATCTGCACAAGTTTAGTATGAACATCCAGGTTTTTGACTTTCCATGGATGGTTAATTTATGGGAAGCATTGTACCTTCTCTTTAAGAAAAAATGAATGACCTGTTTCTCAGTTAAGCTAATAAAAAGGAGATTGCTTCACTCAGTGGAAGTGTCTAATTGAAAATTTGTTTTCAAAGGCATCAGTGGAATAATGAAAGCTCTTTTTATCCATTTAAATGAATGGAAACATGAGATCTATCCTCTTTTTTATTGAACTTAAGCTCCTCTGCTTCCAAATAAAGATTCAATAAGTAAAACAGAGAACACAGCACACTCGACAGTAATGAGTGAAATTTAGGAGTAAACAGTTTTAATAGCCTTGAACACCATTATCCTTCATCAGTTCCCCTTGTCCGTGTAATGTAACAGCTCTAACTCCAACTGAGAGCGAAATAAAAAGGAACAAATGAGAGAAAAAGAGATAAATTGTGTGGCACTCCCTCTACTCCTCTCTATGACTTTGCACTTTTCTCCTTATTAGTTGAAGCGGACCTGCCAGCGCTCTGTCGGGGACAGCAGTAGCAGCAGTAGCAGCAGCAGCAGCCCCAAACTGTGTCCAGAATCTCTAATGAGAGGTCTGGGAAGATAATTGATGGCAATTCTGAATTTGCTTGCCATTATACAGGCCTTGAACACTTTGGCTTAATGAGAATTAAAGATTCAAAGGCAATGCATTTTATATCAATCAGGCAAACAACCCATGGGAGAGGGAACTGAGGGGGGAAGAGGGGAAGAGTCAACACAGAGGGAGGCGAATGAAAACTAGGGGAAAGAGGACAAATCAGATCAGCCACAACCCAAAAAGTATGAAGATTTACAGTTTTATGATGTTTGATTCATTCCAAGGAATCAAAATGAGAATCTGTACAACAGTAACATTTTTTTAAAATGACTAAACTTGTATTTTTTGTGAATAAATGGCTTTTCTAGCTCTCACTCACAGTAATTATGTTCATGAAAATATTTGAGTAAAGTCACAAGAGTTACAATATATTTCATTTCAGTTGAATTCTGACTCATTGGAGGGCCACTTATTTCTCCTTATATGTGGTGCAGTGTGGGTACACTAGTCGGTGGTTAGGCAAGCTATACATTAAAGAACAACAACCTGCTGACATGCCTCAGGTAAAGTAGTAATGTTAACTCAAATGGTCACTATGAGCATTAAAGATAAGGAGCGTTGATGCTGGTGAAGCACTGGAGCGAGAGTGAGGAGGAGGAGGAAGAGCAGGAGGAGGGCGAAGATGTGAGTGGGAGGATGTAACAACAATCAGCACCCTGCAGACAGAGGCATGCCGCCTCGCACGGCGGGGTGGTGCTGATGACATCAGAGGAGCAGCAGGAGGAACAGCCTGATGACTCCCAACATGCAGAGGTGGGGTGGCTACACCTACAGGTGAAGGGAAAGCTGGTCTCCAATGTCGTCACACACACTCACACACACCCACAAACACTTCTATGACTTTGTCCCTAGAATTGTGTTTACTCACCTCAGAACAAATCTATTGACCTGAGTCATGATTGCACAAACATTTACAGAGTTAACCTTGTGAGGACTTCTATACCAGCTCTGCTAAAGTTACTTTTTCTCAAAAAATTAAATTAACCTTTTTTCATCTGACATTTTCAACAAAGAGAAGAAATAGAGAGCTGACTATGAGTTCAAAACACTAAAAGTCATATTCCACCTCTGTTGTGTTTAACCTTTACCTTTTGAATAAAGACAAAACCATCATGAGCACTTATGGGACACCAGGTGCTGCTCAGTAATTCAGCCTGAGGATAAGAGGCACATTGCCTGAGGTGTGTTCTTGTTCAACCTCGATAACACTGCCCTCAGGCCAGGTTTCACACCACATCTTCCTGAAAGCAAAGAATATCCTGAAGGGTGATGTCATCATCTCGACTGAACAGAGACTGAAGGACAAGAAAGACATGACTCTGTATGTGAGTGTATATTGGACATTAGTTATAGAAAAATATGAGTGAGGTCTTTACCACTCATCCCTGTCATGCCCAACATATCTATTTGATACACAAGTCTCAATGATTGCTATCTCTCCAACTTGATAGTTTCCATAAAAACCTGTTAAAAAATGTAAGAAAAACATATCGGAAAGTCAGTGCAAAGACGTTATTTCCCTAAATGTAAATATTAAAACCTCTCAACATATCTTAGTTTGTATAAAATTATTTAAAAAAAAAAAAAAAAAAAAAAGTTTCATTTGTAGGCAAATGTCGTTTACGTCGCAATGCTGCTTGGGTAGTGACGCCACATGGTGGCTGCACAGAGATCCGTGCAAGTTTTTCAGTTTGAACATGAGAGACACGTACGTGAGGAGGACAGCAATGAAGACACAATTAAAAATGAACTTCGACGTGAAGACGAAGAGGCAAGAGTTGGCCAAAGTCGCCGGTGGTGAACGTGCAGCAACTGCGTCACTGTACGGAGAGGGAGCGTTTGTTGTTGTAAGGAGCTTCAGTTTCTGTCATCAGCTGTTAAAGGTAAGCATATATACTACTGGAGATTGCTCGAAGACTGCAAGGGAAGCTCAGCTCCCCATAAAATAGAAATTGTAAAATATGGAAAAAATGGTGTAATATGTACCGCTGTGTACATTTCGTTGACTAAACATGCGCGAGAGCACGTTCACCTTTTGTTCAGAATCAGCTGCTTATCACAGGAAACCGACCCGACTTCATTCTGATTCATCCCCACAGCGGCACAGTGGTTTAAACAGACTCTCAGCGTTTCTGCGGCTCAAAACAGAAGCGTAGAGTGGGTTGTTCGACTGCGTGAAACTGGGCTTTGTCCCGCCCATCGGACGCTCAGCTTCTCTGCGGGTCTATGGGGCAGTGGGCGGGCCCGTATGGCTCGGTTTCTGCATGATGATTGGATGACCTGTCTGAGGCTAAATTCCCTCTTTTGATTGAAAGCGAAATGAGTAATCCTGTGATCTTAAAGAAATAATATTCACCAGATCAAAGCTTTTCATTCCGTTGTTCTAGACTGATAAGGAGACTTTGCAGATCCCCAACGACTTTGTCTTTGTTAAAAGCGACTAGTGTCGGGTAGAATTTACATGTGAATAAACAAAAAAAGCCCAATTTATTAAATATGAAACAGAATATATATCATGAACAAAATTATATCACAATGTTGTTTTTTTAATTGAATTTTGTTGAAAGGGTGGATAACATTTTAGTTCCAGAAAAGAGGAAATTTCTATATTCTATATTTTGATGGGTCTAACTTTACAGGGTTAAATGTTACCAAAAAAAATTCACTTGGCAGAGACAATGTGAAAATCTATGGAACCTCACAAACTTTAGGTATTTATCTGAAATGAATTAATAATAATAAAAAAAACTCCACCTATGAAACACAATTCAAAGTATTAATGGCACCTAACAAAATGGGCTTTTGTGGATAACATCGCTCAAAAATGCTCAACAAATCACTGTGAGCAATGGGATTTTGCTGTCTTAAAATATAAAACCAATTTTAAGAAGCTGAGTTTCAAGATCTCAAAATCTTCTCAAATCGCTTTATTTAACTAAAAAGTAGATGTAGGAAGAAAACACTACAGGTCAGACTCGCTCAGAAAGGCCCAGAGTGGTTTAATGATACACAGAAAATGTCAGAGCAGCTCAGTCACCGCTTAGGGTAAGCTGTCCAGACACTTTTTTGTAAGAGTCAGACACAATCTGAAAGGTCAAAGAGGTCAGACAAATGATCCTCAATAACAGGGGACAAACAGTGATGTGATCAGGTATTGGCATTCAACTCAATGCTTTTTGGGTGGTACTGACTTCCAGGCTGACAAAGAAAATTGGGCTTTTTTTTAGTGGGAGCCACAGCAGTTTATCAGTGCATTCATTACCACGATCATATATTGTGGAGGTTTTATAACTGGGCAGCAACATAAACACAACACAGAAACATGTTGTAGGGCATGTGTGAGGAAACAGTTTCACATTCACACATAAATCACACATTAGGTAAACATAAGCCCAAACCATACTCTCCTTTCACCATTTTTTCCGAGCAACATCTACTGGCTTAATTGTATTGATTCTTTATACTCCCTAAAAAGCCCTTACATAGTTTGGAGACATGCCCATGAGAGAGGTAAGATAAAAAAATAAATGAAGTCCCATCTCCCCATTAACCAAGCCATCTAAATCCTGTTTAGGGTTGTGGAGTCCTGAGGTTGAGACATGTTGCCAGCTGATCACAACATTAACATATCTACAGACAACCAGACAACAAAATGATAAGTTAGAGCATCGGTCAAACCCAATGGACATGTGTTTGGGCTGTGGTAGGAAGCTGTGCCTGAACAGTACAAACATGAAAATTCACAGAAAGGCCCCCACCGGGATTTAAATCAGGAACCTACTTGCTGCGAGGCGTTGGTGCTTATCGCCGCACAACCACTGTGAAGCCCAAGTAATTAAGTTGCATGCTGAAAAACCAAAAGCACTAGGGTGAAAGACATTAAAATGCTTTATAGAGCTGGGAGGAGCAGTTAACGCATGGAGGCTTATATTTCCATATATACAAATATATACATCTGAAAATACTTTTACAGATACTGATTTTTTTTTCCATGGAGGCAGTCTGTTTATCTCAAAGAACAGATTCTGGCAGCAGCAATCTCATGAAGTTTTGTTGGGACTTTAACCTTTGATCATTCGTTTTCTCTGATGTTCTGAGCAGCCTTTGTTTGGCGGATAAGCTGAGCTTTTCTTTGCCCATGAAAAGCTTTTCCAACTAGTTAGTGTGCTAAAAGAAGCCTAAATTACTCTTGTGCCCTGCCTGAGCCCATTTTTATAGATAATTCCCTTTATGTAATCATCTTAACATGATTAATAGACTGTGAGAGCTAGCTAAGAGGTGACTTTTGTTAACCTTTTATGGTATTTCCCTCTAGAGGAGCCGTAAGAGGCTTGGCTATTGTCTGTTTCACCATCAGGGCCAACACAGTCTACTAGCGTTGATATACTTCTATGACATCTCCCCTCACATAGGGAGGGGGAGATGGGGGCCATAAACTCAGACAGATTTCCCAGTGAGCACATGAAGAGAGCATCGATAGCTTATAACCCTCAGGGGAAAGATTTTTTTTTTCATTTCATAGACAAGTAGAGGTATATTTCAGTGACATAAAAAAACATTTTAATGTAACATTAGCAAAATAAAAGCAAAGCTGAGGCAGAAACACTGAAGCTATATCAAAGTGGCATGTGTTATGGAGAGGGCAATAAACAAACACACAGATCTTGTTGATCGGTGTGTTCGCGCACATTAAACATAAGTACATCAAAACAAACAGAGACAGGTTCAAAAGAAGGCACGATGTTCCCTGCACACACACACACACGCGCATGCACACACACACACACACACACACTGAACAGGCTGTGACAGCAGCAGGTTTCCAGTAACAGTGTAGGTCTGGATAGTAACTACTGCAGAGGCCATCTGACACCTCCTCTATGGAGATTCAGATGCAGCACTCGAGCAGCATACTGATACTTAAGCCCTGGCAGTCAGGCGGAAAATGGTGGTTTCTTAAGAAGAAGAACTGACCGCACTGACAGCTTAACCTTTGATACCACACAATATAAACACTGCAATAAGACATGCTGGTGCCATCGCTGCTTTGTTCGTCTGTCTCAGTTCATCTCACTGTTCTCGTGTTTCTCTTTATCCCTCATTTCAAGATCAACACAGACACAACAGCTGGCTGTTCAACGTGGGTCTTTTTCTGCCTGCTAAGAGAAAGATTTTTAGTGCCACTCTTACTCGATAACGGGTTATTATCGTTTGACATATTTTTAATATGGATGTAAAGTAACAGTGTGGGGTGTTCATACTGAAAGTGAGTAAATTTTCAAACTCCTTCATTTTCGCATCATTAAAATCCCTTAATCTGCATATAAACTGATCAAAAATGTTGGATTCAAAATTAGCACGAGGCCTTTGTAACACATCTTTAAATAATAAGGTCATTTTCACATGAGGATCTCTTAACTGGGGCATGACACAGTGGAGGGGTAGGCCTCAAACACCAATATTTTGTAAATATTTCAACAAAACTCAGCCTTGATCTGCAATTTTCTAAAGTGATTGAGATTTTTTTGTACCCTGGTTAAGCTGATTAATCACAGACTCAGAACATGGCACTTTAGGTAATTAATGAGCATCCACATAAATCTCACAAGATAAGTTTAAAACGCATATGTCTAGAACAGTTAGCTTTCACTGTAAGGTTATTGATTTATGACTGACACTGTATTTTGCAAATTGTAGGCAGTTTGAGTTTTTAAAACCTGGATAACAACAAAGAAAAAAAATCTACTACTGAAAAAAGGCATTTTGAAATTACAAAAAAGAAAAGAAAAAAATCCTCCCCTGACATCATGCTCCAGAGGACCTTGTTTTGTAGTCTGCATGTGATGTCATTTAAGAAGTACTTTCCTAAATGTAGATAAAAAAAAACCAGGCAGGCAGACATTACATAATACAAGACCAAAAGAGTCTGATGCCTCATGGCAGCAGCAGGGTCAGCAGAGAAGGTTAAACATTTTGTTTACATACTGTAGTGACCTTTAATACAGAGCTGGCTGAGAGAAGATTTTTGCACCGACAGCAGACATCAATATAACAGTTAAGTGGAGAATATGGATAAAACAGCTGAGCTCTTTCCTGTTTGTGTGTACGTGAGTGTGATGAAAAAGGCTTAGCTTGTAAAGCTCTTCACAAAGCAAAGAAACTAACATGCATCTGTTGTCATCGTCAACTGACATGTGCGTGACCACAAATGCACTTAAAGATCATTTTGAACCCGGCGTTCAAGCTGTCAATATGGTGACACTCTGATATTTATATCTGCCTCACTGAAGTCCCCAACACTGACACACACACACAGCGAGACCGCCATCAACACATCTACCCCCACATGCAGCTCTGAGTGTAACAGTATGATGCAGCACTGCTAATATGACTGGTCATCCTCTGGGGTCAGGGCTGACACACATCTTCTGCATTGTGACAGTGATTGTCCTCCTGTATTGTTACGCAGCTGCTACCTCAGTGTGCACCAGCCTCCTCTGCAAGCATTCACTTGGTACAAACATCAGTCTAACACTATTAACTGTCCAAGCATCTGTGTTTTTTTTTGGCTTTTTCTAAAACTCATCCAGGACAGTTTGCAGACCTGCCTGCCTTTATGGGTTGTTTGGATTACTTCTTTTCTTTCTATTTAAACTTTAATTGCCTGGCAGGCCTGGATACCTTCTCGTTGCTTGTTAAGAGAAAGAGCAGCGATCTGCTGGCTTGCTGATTGTCTAACTCCTACCTGCCTTACTCACTCCCTGCCAGGCTCAAAGGATATGTGTCTGCACCTGCTGAGCCTCGTTCCCCGTGCAGGGACCAAGGGAATACATTACACCGAACCCTTTAATAAGAAAATTCAGACAGGCATCTGTAGGGACGGCTACTGAGAGACACCACTGGGCCTTTGGGATCAAGGTATTACTGGTGATAGAGGGAGACACAAAGCCATTGATTACGCTCCACATGTGTCTTCCATGAATACAGGTATTCTGCAATGTTTTTTGAGACTGTAGAGTTGTGCAATCCCATTATGGTTCAGTCTTATCTTGTACCTATGTTTTGATTGGTGCAGACGGTAAACTTTTTTAATCATATTCTAGCATGCTGAATTATCTTGAATTGCGTGGTATTGTATGGTAGGGTATACAATATTGTAACACCTTTCGGTTTTATATTGTGTCCTGTCCTACTGCATCACATCATAACATATGATATACTTCGTTGTGATTTCTACAGCAGAGATAAATAAGCTTACAGTCAGTGTAAAAAATGACTTCAACTTGAATAGCTACTTACTTTGATGGCAAACACCATTATGCCCTAATTTTTGCTGCACTTAATCGTAGGTCACTGTTTAGGTTGTTGAGAAAAAGAAAGTTTCTTCTACTTATGAAATGTTACAGGTGGTCAGACAGTTCCACGGTGCTCTGTTTAAATGAACTATTTAAATCGTACTTTTGTTTATTTGTCTTAAATAATACAGGCAAGAAGGGGACAGGCAGAAACGAGCATTGCAAAAGCAAATTTCTGTTAATGTTTAACATGTTGTACATTGCATTATAATTAAAGGTCCAAAAATTAAGTCCAAGTTCCATTTTTGGCATTTTTGGTACTCACTTAAGGGGGCTGGTTTACTTCAGAAACATTCATGCTGTTTATGTGTATGCTGGGGAGCTGTATCCAAATAAGTTTTCTGTCTACAGAAATTCAGCTTACAGTGAATAGTATAGTGAAATATTTGTTATACTTCATAATGACTTAAACTGAAGCAAACATTTAGAGAACAGAGCCTCCTGAACTCAGAAAACAAACATCCTGTCTCGTACTGTAAATTGTTTGTTGTTTAATATAAATATCACTCCTCAGTGGAGACTGTCCCCCCTTATTCAGCAACAACATCAGCCTTTAGGTGGTTCGTTTCCACACTGAATGAGAAATCGATGGCAAACTGCAGTCTGGTTTCACTTGGCTCAGAGAAGAACATTTCAGCTGCTCTATTCTTCAAGTGTTGCTCTGCACTGCTGGGGTGCCGACACTAACACAACTCACACCTTGTTAACTCATTGACAGGTAATAAAGGAAGTAAATGGCTGTTTTTCACTTTGATAAAGGCAAAACATAAAGAACCTTGATGGATTTTAGTCAGCTTTGTCCGCAGCTGGTGTCATTTTTGTGCCTGTATATTCACCTGACCTGAGGCATTACTCTCCTATTACCTCTCCTGTCCTCTGTCTTACCTTTCTATAAAAATTTACATTCAAATATAATATGAATGGCTTTTAGAGCGGACAATAACACACTAACCTAGACAAAGACTACACACAATCCTCCAGACACACAGAGACGATCGAATATTTTCTCCCCACAGGGGAAATTTTCTGTTTGTTTTTCTCAAAGTAAAATGAAACCACACACACACACACACACACACACACACACACACACACACACCCATGCACACATACACACAAACATACACACACAGGTGATGAGCCAATATTGCCATGACTGGAGGGAGTTGTGTTTAATAACTTAGTGAAAAAAATATTTTTCTTATGTGGGCGGAAGAAACTTTCTGAGAGTAAAGCGTGGGTGGAGAGATCGGTGTTCTGAAGCCTCCACACAGATGGAGAGAGAATTAAGTCAGAGAGACTAAGGATGATGTGGCAAACATCCTGGATAATTCAGGCACGAATTGAGTGCAGAGGAGCTGATCAAACGTCACGTATGAATTCGTGAGCGTCATCACAAACAAACTGTTTTCATCTTTTCTCAGAACAAGCTGCCACAAGCCTCAAAGAGAGTTCACCTGTACACCTGCGTACTCTTCTGTGCTTGAGCTAGTCATCAAACACTCACTGTGCTTACGCAGAGCAGTATGGAAGTATCTGAATCCGACCATCATCTCGTGGACGGTGTCACCACATATGACCTGCTGCGTCCCAGCAGATCAAAGTGAGGAGGCTCAATATGACAAGTGACGCAGAGGAAGCTTTAGAAGTCCCACTCACTATGACTCATCGTAAACTGCCCCTGAGGTTAGCATGGCTGTCACTCAAACTGTTTTCCCAATCAATGCAACTCCAGCTGACATAGTTGATTATGGCTTTAATGAGGGAGCTCCGATTGATTTCCATTAGTTTATCACAGTCCTAGATCCCCAAGGAACTGGTTTAATTTTCTTGGTATCCATTTACCCCTAAAGCTGGGTCATAGCGCGCCACTTATTGGTGAATCATTGTTAGCGTCAATGAATTGGGCTGACGTGATTATCTCTGGTGAAATTTGTAACACTAGGCAATGGATGGTTGTGTTATATCATTTTATAGTGGGGTGCTCAAATAAGATAACACACACCCATCGACGTGTCAAATCCCATCAAATTCATCCCTCACAATTTTATCACCATTAAACCCTTAGACTGACATTAGGTGGATTATTCCTTAATTGAAGTATTATTAGCTGTCTGAGAAGCAGCTAGAGACAGGTATGATAATGAAAACCTTAAAACTAGCTCAGTTATTTCACAATGAAGAGTTAAGAAGGGATAATCTTGAATTTAGCAAGTACATCACAAGAAACAGTTATACCAACAATGTATCCTCATTGCATTTTAGATCCTTCTTGGAGGTTTTAGTTCACGTGCTATTTCTTCATCCAGCAGATTTATCCTGCACATTCTGCACAAACAGAAGAGTTTTGTGACATTGCTAAAAGAGATGTCATTCCATCTTTTCCCCCCATACTCTTTTGGTCCAAGGTTATAGAAGGCAAATTCATGCACCATCAAATGTCAAGGCCATGTCAGTGCCCAGCGGTACCACATAAGCATTGTATCGTGGTGAGTTCCTGAGTCTTTCTACAGAGAATAAACTCTCCACTGACATCCAGTTTGACTTCAGGGCTGTCATTACCTGTCAATGAATCAGAACTGTTCATCAGTATCGATGTACATCAAAAAATTGGGCATGTTGCTTGGGCCACATCTAGTACACTGTTTATGATCTCAAACTGATGTCTTGGGACGATGACAAGCTGATGAACAGCAGACAGATAAACAGCCAGAGTCTTTCAAACTGACTGTGCAAGGCTGTGTGATTTATTTATGTGCGTAATGAGGCATTTATGTGCAACATACATCCTGCTGTCTGCATTAACATGCACTTGTGTGTTTGCACTCCGATTGTGTATGTATATATTATTTTCTCCTGCAGCTTCACCACACCTACAGTGAAGTGTAGACAGTGAGTGAGTTAGAGGCTTTACAGACAGACTTCTGAGTGCTCTCTGCCTCCTCCTCTGCATCCATCACAGTTGTGAAAGAGAGCTGGGAATTTGTCTCCTTCACTTAGATTTATTGAAATGATATACACCTACTGTCTGCTCTTGGCACATATTTTAGACTGCTTTTCAAAATAAGAGCTCTTCACAGCTCAAGGACTGTAGAGAGATTATTAGAAAAACATTTCTGTGAGCCAGGTTGAACCACACATAATAAATCATATTGAAATATAAATTAGTGTTGACGTTGGACAATTATGCAACGGCTTGGAAATTGCATTCCAGGAATAATTAAATTATTTGCACTTAATATCAAAATCCCAATAAGACTTACTCTCCTGTGAATGATGTTTGACCTTAAAAAAACCTTTACATACAGCCCAAAGCTTTTAGTCCCTCTAATCAAGGGTTCTGCCAAGGTAGAGGAAAATTAAGGCCTTCGTTCATTTCCCAGTTAACATGTAGTGTTTTGCAACTAAGGGATAAACATACATTTGATTTTTTTTTTTTATGGTAACCCGTGGTTTCAGAAATAAGTGGTGATGTTTGGATAATGAGATTGAGTCTAATTTGGATTTGAAAATGAGCAACGATCAAAAAAATGAATCATGCTGCAACATGTTAGAGTCATTAGGCAGAGTCAGTGGCTATCTGACCTTAATTCATTTGAGCTAAAATAAAACCTTTTGTACCTTTTGACAATGTAATAAGGGATGATAAATGGATTACATCAAAATGTTAATTACCGCTACAGGAAAGAACTATTAATATCATGAAATGGGATATTTCTGACTGCCTCTTCCCAATCCCTCGCCTGTCATAGTGCTTAAAGACCACAAATCTCATAGAATATGACTTTCTCTGTCTGTTTCAATGATATTTTATCCAACCATTGTCAGCACTCCCTCATTTATCACAACATGATGACTCAATAAATAACATTTTGTGTGGATGATGGACTGAATTCACACTAACCTTTGTTTCTCCAAGCCAATCTAAGCCTTCACCACTTATTTGAATATCTACTGCTGCTAATTTGCAATACTCTTTCTCCTGATTAGTTATTGGTTTTAGATGTTTATCTGCTGAACCTGAACGTACACATAACTGTGAAACCTTCGCCTCTACTTGCCAATCACAATGTTCTTTAAAGGTGCAGTGGGTGGAAGTTGGCTGCATTTTTCTGTACAGAAACAGTGGAAATGAGATTCATATGTATGTGAAGTATGCAAAAATAAATGTACACTAATCCCCCAAAAACTTTCACTTTCTTTTTAAGTAGTTAGAAAAAGCTTTACAAGTTCACAGTACTTAATGTCCTATTCACAGAGGCAGACATAATGAACTGCCATTTTTGTCTGCAGCAGATTTTGGGGGCTGGAAAGAGCAAAACACGGTTTTCATTATGAGCCTGGCTGCCAGTCCTGAAATCTACCAGGAAGGCAGGCGGAGGAGAGGGGAGAGAGAGAGGGTGGTTGTTGCTGAAGAAGAAAAAGTAAAAGGAGACAACAGTGTTTCCCGCTGATTTGCACAGAAGAATTCGTACTGATAGTATTCTATGATGGAGAATCACAAATATGTCACATGGGTGTGAATCCATCACATTTTTGTCAAAAAAGATCATAAAGAAATCTGGCAGACAGCCACTAAAAAGAGAGTAAATCTCAGTCCTCACTGAAAAAGTTTGGTTCGCAGGATGCTGCCAGAGTGCAATGTAACTATTTACATTACCTTTAGACTGCATTGTTTATTTTTAATGGTGTAGTCAAACAAACTGTTTCACTGTTTAAGAGTTGACTTTCATATTTGACAGTCAGAGGTGTGTTTGTCTTTCATTATTGAGGACTAGCACTGTGAAATATAACATGGGCTTTCAGAGGGTTATGCTGCTGTTGTTTCTCTAGTTATGACAGATGTCTCTCATCTTTTCCCTCCTGTTCTTCAACCTGCAAACAGATAACAATTAGCAAACTCATTCTGACAAATCTGTAGCACAACATTAGTAACGTTACGGGTGTTAGCTTTGATTAGCATTTTTTCTCTAATGTTTTGACAAAACAGCACAACACCTGTAATTGCTGGATTACAACTGGTTCATAGCCTATGAAAAATAATGGTTGCAGAAACAGATAAATAAATCCTCGCCTCATCTTGTGATGTTGCTACTGTAAATGATATAATCATGGTTGATCTGAATAGGCTTCTGTCGCCGAGTGTTTTTTCAGTAACGGACGAGCTCATTTTAAAATCTGAATGCTACATGTTGCTAAAATTCCAATTCCTACACATTGCACCTGTAAAAGGTTGCTGCTTGACCTGATCTCGCCTCCTCTTTCTGTCTTCTTGGTGATAGGTTGTAGGTAGTGAGTCCTCACAAGGACAATTAGAGCATGATGACCCGTTCTTCAACAGCCTCAGCCTTGGGTTGAGGGGTACATCTATAGCCTGCCTGCTGCAATTAGAGTCTTGACACTGGATTCCAGCAACCTTGACTCCCCCCATCCACCGTTACCTGCTGGTTCCAACACATCCCGTCTATTTTTTTCTTTATTATTCCCATGTTTTAAGCACAAGAACATCAAAGAAGTTCAACACAAATGAATATCATTTTAAAATTGTAAGGCTCTGTGTTGAGATGTTGGGAGGAGAAATGGGTCTTGGGTTCACAGACACAGTACACAGAGCTTTCTGTCACTTTGGCGCCAGTCTTCTCTTCCTCCTCCAGTGTGGTGTAGCCGCTCGGACAGAGTCATGTCTTTGCCCTTTGCGTTTGAGACACAGTGTCCTGATCTTCCTTCTCCTCATCCTCAGCCCACAGCCAGCTCTCATTACACCACAGCACACTCACCGCTGGGCTTTAGTCTGACAAAGAGGTCACTCTTAATGAGAGCATGTTTCAGTGCACATTTCACAGCCAAACACTAACACACAATCACGAGCCCTCTCATGTATGCTGTTTAAATGATGTAAGATACTTTGATGACATGTCTTTTTCTCTTGTGATGTGACAGGGTTTGTTATTTCTGTGTGAGAAAGCTTTCTTCCACTAATTCCTGGGAGAAAAGAGCATCAGGTAATTGAGTGCCCACACGGGAGCAGAAGGTCTCACTTTGATTTGGACACTGATGACTTTCCTCTTTCATGTGTCTGGTTGGTCTGATCTTGGCATGAATTGAGACAAGTTTCACTCAAAATTTATTGAAAAGGTCAACAATGAGCAAAGTCGGACCTTCATTTGGGCTGCAGATTTATGTTTTCTCCTGCTTTGATCAGCGAGAAGGAAAAAATTAAAAACAGCCATTTTCAGTTCACCTACTGCACCCAGCTCGGACTGTATTGATTTTTGCTGCGGCGGGTGAGAATGAACTTCAACACAATGAATGACCAATAGAGAACATAGAAGTGTTTTGTGGTATAAGGTTGATTAAGGCTGGAGAGATTGGCCCCAATATAAAACTGGTGGTTCAGCTCAACAAAAGCTCGCTGTCATGTTCAATTAGAAATTAATCCACAATACACATACACCCAAACACACACCTAGATACAGTCCCACCTTTTCAACAAGTAAAAGGTGAAGTCTGCACTAAAACCTGAGCATTTAACACTTACTTTTAAAACGGTAGTACTATTTCTGAAGCTGGAAAAAACAACAAGGACATGTGTGCAACATATTGTAGTGTGAGCACGTAAAAGAAACACCAATTTCTCGAATGAAAATAATATTGACAGCATGCAGGAAACACCAAAGAGGGACTTATCATGCTGAAGCATGCTGGTTTCATATACATTTATGGATGCCATTTTCTTCAAAGCATGAGATAAGACCATGTGTCCAAATAAAATAATGAATTCAGGACTGTCTGAGTTGATATACATACAATACCAAAGGTTTAAAGAAGCAATGTATAGGAAGACAAGGAAGGATGGTTTCCTCTGTTTTTATGTCTCCACTTCGTCTGCACTGTCTTCACAGATTCACTTTCCCACCTTTTCCTCCTATTTATGTCTGTTTTCCTCCTTCCCTCCAGCCCAGACATCTAGCCCAACACTTAAATGGAGGAAACATTGTGCATTCCTCAGAGCTGTAACACACAGATCAGTCCTGACAAACACACACACACACACACACACACACACACACACACAGCCTCACTCTGACAGGGGTGAAGAGTTTCTGTACTCTCCACTCTTACCAGCATGTAACCCTGCTCAGATGCAAATTCGAATGTCAGCTTGCTCTCTCCTCAAAGGCTCAGTCGGCTCAGTGAATGAGTGGGATCTTAAAATCAAGAAATTGCTTTTGGCAGATTGTTGTATTTACTTACTGTATCGAGTCAACCTAAGCCACTGGAAGGTGCACGCCAAGGAGAGACCGTTACTCACTTGTGCATGCAACATGGGTCCAAAGTCCGTGTTCACACAGTTTTATTTCTCCCATGAATCACAACACTCTGTTCTTTCAACAAGTCAGCGTCTCACTTCTGTGTATTATAAACTGTCTGTGTTCACAGTGAATCTATTTAACTCCATGAGTAAAACAAACTTTTCAGCTGAGAACTTCAGATTTGAGCGAAGTAATAACATCCCTGTAAAGATTCATTATTTTCCTTCATCCTTCATGTTTGGACCCACTGAACAGACGACCATGCTTAATACTGTGGATTTTTACTGACTGCTTAACTGTTAACACCAACAATACAAAAAAGCATTGCGACAAAGTTTGTGCCAAAACACCACTCTGCTTCCTGTAGGGCAACAATGCACCTCAAAAACTAAAATCTTACTTCTGTGAATCTTGCCTAGTTAGACTAAATATGAGCTAAATTCACCTGAGAAGTCCACAAAATGTCCAATTTTATTGTGTTAAAAGACAAAATCACAACCAGGTTGCTTGTTCAGAGTTAAAAAAAAAAGATTCCTGCCTCATTGCCAGTTTTTTTTCACTCTTCACATGGGATTCAGGTGTCTTTAATAACTTAAAATAAAACATTTATTTAGGACTCCTCAGATGAATATGTCTCATTTGAAGTTTTATAAGCCCATTTTCTAAAGTCCAAAACAAACACTTGTTTATTATAAGCCAAGATTTAGAAGCTGAATTTGAATTGTTATATTCAATTTGAAGAGCATGATCTGAAATTGAATTTATCATTTTCAAATGGAACTTATTTGCTTTGAGACAGTTTTGGAAAATTCACCTTTCAATGTCTTTTTTAATAATCAAAAATATAAAATTCAGTTTCATTTCAGCAGAGCACAACTATCAAGTCATCTATGCCAATGCAGTTTCTGGTGGCACAAATCTTTCCATCTTTGAAGAGTGCCTCCCTGGTGCTCAAGAAGGACAGTTGTGAAACTTGTGCCAGGCTCTATGGACAGAGAAACTCTTCACCACAGAAGCTAGAGAAAAAGAAAAATGTGGTGGTATCTTTGAAAATGTCTCCCCACATTGCAGAGATTGCATCCTGGAGCTGTTTAAATGCTGGATGAACTGTTCACTGAGTTTTGTTTATGAGTTTTGTTTGCATACTGTGCTTTAAATTCTGTGAGCATTTTAAGAAAGAGTAAATACAAAACTTTCTTAAAAGTTTGGCTTTCTCTGTATGTTTGAAAAGGTACAGGAGTACAAAACAACTTTCAAGTAGTGAGAGGTTAGAATGAAACACAATCTAGAATGCTAATGCACAAGGAGACTTGACCTTAGTATCAAACCCTTTTTCAGCCACAAAAAGGTGCCCACAGCTCTTGGACGTCTGTGGTTTTCCTGCATCTTTTGCCTGCTGTTTTCCTGGAGTTTTTGACCTTGTTGACAGTGTAGTTGGCGGTACTGGCTTTTGCTACCTGATTTATATATTTGGCCTGCCCTAAAGCTTGACAGGTCCGTTTTATCTTATTCTATTTGGAAGATGCACACACTGAATCCATGATGCTGCTGGCCTCTAAAGCAGCTGGAACATGGTGTCCAATCTGTGTGAGAGTCATATGCTCATGGTTGCATCTTGAGGTAGCATTTTCAGGGCTCTCAGCTGTTAGGATCTCATAGGTGACTCATATTGCTATAATGCCCTTGAAATTTATGTACCCTCAATGATACCTGACCACAACTTTGTGATAAGATTAGAAATTTCCTTTTGGTGTTTAATTTCTGACCTTAAAACCACCAAATTTATCTAGCAACACAGTTCAGAATTTTCTGTTTCAGATTCAAGTGTTTGAATCTCAAATACTTTTTGTGCAGACTGTTTTGTTCTTAAATGGGGAGAATATTTTGGCCTCAAAAACCTATTGTTTGTTGTTTTGATTTTTTTTTCATCATGTTGGTTTTTTAGATCACGATCAGTTTTATGTTCAAGTTTTATCAGTCTTATAACTTCCAAGGGTTATATCTGTTATAGCAGCTTATCATTACACCATAAGCAGAAGTGTGTTGTTCACACCCATGGTCTCTCTCCCCTACACACACAAACAAACAAACACTTACAGAAGTGTTAGTATCCCCGTGGAAGCACCTTAAGGCCAGAGCAGTTGTGTACACTTCGCTGTCATCTCACTTGTAAACTGAATTAATGCCATTTTCTCACACACCACCATGCACCCCGTGTCATATCAAGCCGTATATCACCTCATCATTTTATCTCCCCTGGCTCTGCAGCAGACAGGTGATGAAGTTTGGACTCACTCATAATCTTATTATTGCTGCACTCGGCTGCTCTGGACCAAGGCCAGAACACGTATTACACAAATAAAACAAGAGAGCGACAGACCGGGGAGAGTGGGCCGCTGCTCTCCTCTCACGATGCTCTGTCAGTGAATGCCACAGACCAGGATGAGAGACAGTCTTTGACATTTATGTCCAAATCCAGTGGGAGTCGAAGGAACACCATGGACTAAAAATATTTGAAAAGGCTTTCAGCAGTTTGGGATCGGCTCAGAGAAAATAGATTTTATGTAGAATTCAGAGTCGTTCACAAGTGAGTTTATCTTCTTTCAAATAAAGAAGGGAAAGCGGATTTCAGATGTTATTCAAACACCAACAAGTTCATGTGGTGCTCTCTAGAATTTCATTCCAAATCTCAACATCCTCATGCCTTGTTTCCTACAGGGCACACTAAAAACTGTGTCAAACATGAGCAATGAATTAAAATATGAGGTGATTAATAATACAATATAAACATACCCAGGAGGAAAACAAGAAAATAAATGTAACAATTGTGAAACAGAGAGAGCTTAGTTGAGGCTTCATGTGATGAATCTATGAGATACATGAGCATACTATGTATCATGGGCATCAAACAGAGCTTAGTAGTAGGTGTTAATTATAGTGGTGGTGTGGTGGGAGTGGAGATAGCCTGACCTTGGTTATTATGCGTAGTAGAAAGCACAGAGAAAGAGGAAGAAAAGAAAATGAGTAAAGAGAGGGGAGGATGGAGAGACACACCCTTTGGCGGGCTAAATGCTATGATTTTCGGTATGCACTTAAATGGAGACACACTAATCCATTCAAAGCAAAATCAGCAGGTGCAGACAGACAAACACAGAGAGGAAACATAACACATGACAGAAAACCACTGAGAGGGACGCAGAAATGAAGGGTGGTGCAATGGTTTTTAAACGTGATCTGCCCAGGTTGGTTTTGTCTCGCTAGCAACAGACGTCTGCTGCTGTGATCACAGCTCAGTCTGCCCAGGCTCCAGCCGGGTGTCACTGTCAGGGACTAGCCATTTGTTATGGCCTCCTAATGGATACCTAGGCCACATGTTAACCATAAATTACCATTACTCCTCTCTTCCTCTGCAGTTTTCATCTTTCTATTCTCTCCTACAGCTCTATCTGAGTTTCTTTCTTTTTTTTTTTACTGCTGTCCCTGTCCCTGGCTCTCTCTTTTGGAACAAGAAACCAGGTTCATAGATCAGCACAGGAAAAAAAACGAAACTATTCAGAAGTCTCTGGAGGTTCTCTCAGGAGGGTTCAACATGAAGCTTATATGTGAGCACCAGCATGTATACTCCTGTGAAAATGCAGTCTAGATCCAGGTAATTCACATGAGCTCATCACTCCAGGGAGACCTGAATTGTGTGCTGACCATAAAAAGAATAAAGCTGTGTCCTGCTTAACCCCTTATATCCCACATATAACTGGCCTATATACCTTACTATGTTTTAAAGCTTATAACTGGAGAACCATGGAGTCAAAATTCATCAGTGACATATCAATTGAAAGATTTAAGTCTCTAGTTTCAGAAAACGTCACATTTTATATGTGTCTAAAATTCAGTTGAAACACCCCTTTTGCTTCTACACCTTGTCATCTACATCTGAGTAAAATTTTAGCTTCCTAGGTAAAACCATGGAGGAATTACAGAGGTTTTAGTCTCCGGTGACTGAACACCAGGCAGAGTTGTACCCACTGTCCACGCTCTTTCCTGAAGACTGTGTGCAAAGGAAACCAGCTTTGTCAGTGGTCAGTGTCCTCTTTTGAGCCAAGTTTGCCAAAAGTCAAGAAATTTTAGCTCCTCTGTTGCGCACATGAATATGAATGAAGATGCACAGCAACAAGTAGGTCTCGTCAATGATCTGAATGGCTACAGCTGGCATCTTGTGAAGAGGAAGGGGATGAAGGGACTGAAATGCCCAAAGCCAACAAGCAATTGTCCAGTAAGGTCTTTAAGCAAGACAACTGTGTTATTGGTCAGTCAAATACGGAACACTTGTTGGCTATCACAAGCTGCCCTGAACTGAAAACTGAATGATGGGGTCACTTTTGTCTTGAAGCTAGAACCATAAGAAACACAAATTCACCCAGCTTTGCCAGATTCACATTGAGGAGAAAATGCTACAAGACTGCGAAGATGCTGTTAATTTTGTGAAACAACGCTTTTGATATAGTTGAACTCTGGATTCTTCTGGTCGAAAGGAGAGGGTGAATATTCAGGTAGGACATCTCAGTTGTTGTGATCACTATCAGAGCAATTGTTTTCACTAATTATGTTTTGTTGGTCAAGTAAACTGTAAAACAAACTTGGTGATTGAAATGTGAAGAATCTAAGCTGTCTGATGCTGTTAGCTGGTTCAGTGCAGAAATCTGTGTGTTTGTTGTTGCAGTAGAATTTATTTTACCCAGCACCAATGGAAAGACTATGACATCAAATGACATGAACACATCCAATGTGACATATGCTAATGAAATGAGCATGGACACTATTGCGTGCACACACACACACACGTATACACATGCGCGCTGTACCCCGAAGGACAGTTCTGCTTGGTTGTATGTGGGTCCTTAACCCAGCAGAGTGTGAATCATACCCAAGCAGTCAGGTCAGTTAACCCTTTGTGTATCTCCTTGCACATCTACTCAGACTGACGGACAGCAGGCTTCTATATTTAACTCCCACAGGCCTCGGGGGGAGTTTAGGGCAAATGAGGGGTGGCACAGCTTTACTAAGCCTGATTTATGTATATTAATTCATGGGTTTACATCTATAGTGGGTTGAAAAAATAAATCCTTTCAGAGGTGCTATTTGTTAGAAAAGTATTTTTTTCACAATCTCAAATTGTAAGCTGATGGTACATTTAGGACATGCTGATAAGGACATTGGTACGATCAGCTTTTCAATGCAGTAGCACAATTTTTAGCAAAATCATTCTTAATGTGTGCCATTTTACCTGAAAGGTTGAAACAATCATCCATCCCTTGAGCAGAAAGGTTGATTCAATCAGTATTCAGTAGTGACACCACACTTAGTCACTGAGAGAGAGAGGGAGTCTATTCGTGTACTTGGAAATGTGCCTGCCACAAAATATGCATGTATAAAAAGCTCTCATTACACCTGAAGATTTATTCAACTGTATAAAATGGAAAACCTATCACTAACTCCTATGTGTGTGCATTTGACTGCATCACTGCGCACGCACGCGCGCACACACACACACACACACACACACACACACACAAACACACACACACAGAGTCCAGAGGTCTTTGCTGAATCAGAATGTCAGTCAGGGTGATGGAGGTAGTCACATTTACATGCAGCGTGGCTAGCATCCACACAGCGCTGAGTCACGATTACATCCCCCCTGAAGAGGTATTGTTCATTCTGTCTAGTTGGAAAACATCTCTCCAGAGATGTGACCTTAGTTGCTGACAAAGATTCTGACCTTTGTATCATATTGTTTGGTAATACATGCCATACTAGTCGGTGGTACAGTGCTCCAGCCTGTACCTGTACCTCACTAACCAAAGCATTAAAATTATGTTTAATGAACTACTTAAGCAACCTCTAAACCATATTTTCTTTAAAGGGGACATATTTTTTCCCTATATTTTTATCAAAGTTATAAAGTAAAAATGCTGGGTAATTCTTCATTCTTGTGCAGACTTTCAAACAGCTACATATTCATGTGTTCTGGAAATCCCTGAATCTGCTTGTAAACTGCTCAAAATGGTCCATTCTACAAAGTGGTACAAGACCATTACAAGATCTTCATAAGGCTTGCTGAAATGATGAGATCATCGCATAAAGATCTCCTAACCTGTTCATGACATGTTTTAGAGGGTGGGCCTCAAACACCAAGGTCTGATTATAGCTTTTCCTGTAACTCTATAGGGCTGGGAAATAAAAGGAAAGGGGGTTTATGGAAAGGGCAGCCTTGAAAGAAGCACTGAAAGAAGAATTTGAAACAGTGGCTAAAAAAAAGAGCTCTCTGAAATACCAGTTAGAGCTGGAAAAAGAGCTACAACAAGGAGAACCAGAGCACAATACTCCCTCGATAAACTGTCCTTAAGTTTCTGCTAGGACTGTCTCAGTGATCTTAAAAAAGTCTGACTTCTAGACACAGGCCTGATTGTAATCCAGACCTTAAATTGAATTATCAGCACCACAAAAGTTTATGTCTAAATGTTATATCTCAGCTTCTCAGACAGATCAACCTGGACTGGATAGATTTATAGCACCTAGAGGTCCCCAAGACAACATGAAGTCAGCCAAGAAAATTTAGTAGTGAGGAGAAAAATCTGTCCTCTTCCTTGGAGAAAATGATTTCTTTGATGAAATTTGTAGAAAGGTCAGACACTAGAGCTGCACTGGCCAAAAGAAAAAAGGAAGAAAGCTGAAAGAACAAGGGCCAGAACATGAGTTAATCTGTTTGTTATAACGTCCACTCCAATCCACATGCAGCAGTTATTCTGCAGTGGTCTGTTCAAACTTGAGAGTCTATCAACAAAATGAAGAGCCAGGTTAGGTTTGCTCTGCTTGGTGAGGTTGGAGTCAGTAGATGAACACTGGTAGGACATAACCACCATGTAGCGACTAACATGCATGTTACGGAAACGTCCGTGTGACAGTTGGTGTGAGAGCTCATGGGAAACAGAGTCTTTATCCCTGAAAAACACTAGCTTTTCTGGATAGTCCCCTTTGTCAATAGTAACAAAACACTTTAAGATTCAACAAAATGTACGCACAACATGGCAACATAAAGAATGATACTGGGCACTGAATGTCCCTGAATTTCTGCCAAACGAGTGTTGTTGGTTCTGCAGTTTTGTTCACAGCTTAAAAACTAACAACTCAAGTTATTTTGGTTTCTTTCAAGTCATAGACGTGGGATTCTCAGCTAGCGTCTCACGGCTGCAGTCAAATAAACCCTTGCAGCTCAAGTAATATCCAAAACAAGACTTTTCTGCTTGGCATGCACCTTACTGCCCGCATTATTCAGCCAAACACCACTCAGACAGTTTTTTTCTTCCTCTTTTTCACTAAAGAGTAGCATTTCTTTTAGGACTACCAGGCAAAGTAGCTGACACTCCTTTGCTGTGTTGTTGTATTACTTTATATCAGCTCACTGCCAAGAGGTTGCAAGTGTAATCACCTTGAAGTGTCAAGCGAAAATGCAGATTTAGATCAAGAAATGTACACTGAAAGAGAAATTTGTTCTCATTGATGATGGAGGCAGTGGCTCCTCTTCCCCTCTCTCTCTCCCTCTCTCTTGCAGTAGGACCACAGTTTATGGGAGTTAAATGGCAGGCAGTTGCATCCCATGTGGCCATGTGATTGATTGTCGGCTTCCAGAGCTCACCTGTGCTGCCTCTAAAGATCCCTGCAGATAAGCATATTCAGGAATGCCTGTCTCAACCTTTGCATGGTAATTAAGGGCCTGAGTTGGCTGAAAAGAGCTGAGTGCTCATGTGCCACACAACGCTACACAGGACCTCAGAGAGCCAGAAATTATGTTTCTGTGTTCAGAGGGAATGTCATCTGTTTGAAAGTGTCGAAGACTTTCACTGAAACCATAACAAATGTTAAGAAATTAGAGGTAAAAAGATGGAAATCTCTGCTGTCTTTGTGAGAATTGACATCATTACCAGTTCAGACTCAGCCATCATAATCTCATACTCCTAATGAAATCCCAGAGTCTGAGACACACAAAGGAAAGAGAAAAGTCAAATTGTACTGCAGAAGAGCTGTTTGAGAGACAAAGAGCCTGCAGAGAAACATCCTTTCTGTTGCTGCTCTGACAGCTGTGACCCTTCAATGCTGCATGAGCTTAATCAGTGTGTTTTACACACACACACACTGCCTCTCTTACTTTGACCTTATATGTGGGACAAACTAAATTAGAACAGCCATTCAAACTGGAACTTGTTTCCTTAACGTCAGCAGAATGAGTCAGACAATCAGAACTAGGTCTGCTGCTTCAAAACAAAACACAAATTAAGTTTTTGAGATCTGTGTGCACCTTTCACCTTAAAATATGCTCTTGTTGGCACATCTACTTAAAATATTTACATGTAAAAACACAGGAAGCATTGCAAATGATCAATTGAACAGTATGAATCAACTGCAAGGGAAACAGTATGTCAACAGTGTGTACTCAAGTCAGTAACAACAAATAGGCTCAGCTGCTCTTTGTATGAACCTTTTTTAATGTTTGGGCAGAAATTTTTAATTTCATGAACCACTCTTCTTAAACACAGCTCAGCTCAATGTTTCCTCGCTTTTATTTCCACATGGAGCTAACGTTCTCTGTGGTTGAACCTGTGTGGTTTTGTGTCTCTTTAACTGATGAAGGCAGTGCATGCTTCCTTTTTCTTTCTTTACCTTTTCATGAAAAAGGTCAAATAAAAACACCATTTATGAAAGCTTGACATATTATGTCACAGAAATAGCGAAGATGAAATGTTTGAAGTGTAGCCAGAAATGAATCTGTAGCAGGATCTGAATAAAAGTGGATTGGTGACAGTTAAGTTTTTAAATAATGAAATAGGGCGATATCATTCAGCGTTACATTAGGCCAATAGATTCACCTCCTCATGTCCTTACCTGCCAAGAGATACACACATACACATGCTGCTGTGGGGCTGAAACAAAGACGGTCAGACTGACAGAATTATAATAATAACAGATTTATTAGCAAAAAAAGCAGCTTAAGGAAAGAAGCGACCTGCCCTTAGTTACGTGGCTGATCTGTACATACCCAGACAAGTAATTGAAGTGTTTGAGGTCAACTCATCACAGCTGCTTATAAAAGTGTAATCTGTCTGTTCATTCTGTGAATGAGGTTATGGAAAACTGCCTCCTGCAAAAAGAAAAAAACACCCCAACAACTTCATTTGTTTTCCATTATGCAAATCTCAAATAGCAGCAGTACTCGGTGGCAATACGGATGATGTGAATTAGATCAGTTAGTTTTCTGGTGTTTCCAATCCTTTTCTCAGCTGATGTACAGAGTGTCCCAAGTGAGTTACTGGCTTATTGATTTGTTGTCTCACAGTGAACCAAAAACTAAATTCAGACAAGCATGACTGGTCAGTTCCTGGGAGAATAACCATCATATTTCCCAGAACTGTGTAAACTTAACTAATGGGCTTTTTTTGGAAGCATACATCTGTGTGACAAACTTTTCTCAACAATGAACTATAATGAACCCAAGAACAGGTCCAGGTTTAGTCGTGCGCGTCTTGAAGCTGTACTGAGGGTTTCAACTGTATCCTCCATCTGGCCAAATGTGACTCAGCTGTGTGAGCAGAAGCACTGCCAGGTGTCTGGCAAGAAATAGGACGCAGGAAAAAATGCAATCAGTAACTCAGTTGTTTTGTTCAGTGCAGTTTTCAGTACATTTACTGAATTATGGATGATAATACAGAAAGTGAAGAAAAGTACATTTTCAGACATATGCTGCTGAGTGTTACTCAAACTTTGCCATGGGCTTTTCTCCTAGATGCATGTCCGTCTGGGAAACCATGGAGCTTTGAGGTGAAGGTCTCATCAAATCTCTAGAGGCCATGTGAATGTGTTAAAAAGAGAAAGGCATGTCCCAACTTTGTTGAACAACATAGATCAGGTGGGCACCAGGTCAGGATGCCTTCAACAGGTTGCAGGTCACCATACCTTTCTGGTTTTTAGTCAGGGATTATTTCACTAAGTCTGTGGTGTCACTACTAAAGTCCACTGCCTCCAACCACGTCTCAATCAAGAATTGTAAATATTAAACAATTCAATTAAACAGTTCAATTATTCCAGCTCAGATTGAACATCTAGAATAACCATGAGAGTAGGTAGTGTCATCAAATGGATGTTACAGCATATGGTGGCTAAAGTAAAAACGTTACCAAAGCTCAAGTGTAAAATTCGGAAGACCAGGTTATGGAAATATTTACCCTTATTCTTCTCTTTGCTCTTGTTGCTGCATGACAGAATATATGCTACGATGACCAAAATTGGTCTCCTTTAAGTTTACCTGATCACGCAGGCTTCTGCAAGATGTCATGTCTATGAAATTGTTGCCTCAAGCACTAAATGTGTGGTCTGGAGGTCTTGTGGAGTTGTTTGATGTGTGCGATCAGAGGACTTTCACATAAAAAAATCTGCCTTAATCGTCCTTATGTGTGTGGTTTCTCATGGTTTTGAAATCAGAATTGAGTTGAAGTGTAAATTCTTTGAATAGCACTTAAGGACTTAAGCTAAAAGAGCACTCAAACAGGAAGGATGCATCCACCCTGGTTATTTTAGTCTGACATGAACAAGGAGTGGATTCACCCTCTGACTGAGTCTTTCCAGAAACAAGCCAACTGCTGATCTGATTCAGACTGAGTATTGTTTTGGGCATTTTCTATCCTCGTCTGTTGTTTGTGTTCATGAGTGTGAATGGAAGGAAAGCTGAATGTGATAGCCAGCAGGCCGGGGCCGTTGACCTTGGAGGACTACCTTCTGGCAACAGATCTGCTTCCTGCATTGATTTTTATTTTCATGGCCGGGTTATTTGGGTTTCTGCCCTGAAGTCACAGCTCGGCTGCCACCAAGGTCAGCTGGGGAGACAAGGAATCTGTTTTTGTCTCCATCAGTTTCACACATTTTATCCTCATAATACTGTAGGGCCATGGAGTTGCTGTCAATTGTGAGCTTTTTTGAAAGATATCACAGGAAACCATCTAATATGTGTCATCATACTTTGGGTTCAAATACCTGTTGGACTTTTTTAAGTTGCATTGAACATAAAAGCAAGCTGAAACTTACAACAATAGGCCTCAACCATAAATAAAAATAGATACCACTAACTAACAGTTTTGTGTTTTTTGACACCTCCTCTCATAACATGGAAACATTTCTTACTTGCAATTTCTTTCCTGATGCCTCCACAGTGCAATTTGAATGCCTAATTTTCTGATTTTATGCTGAAGGCTGCCTGGAACTGAGAAAACCAGTTTAGTACTTGCTGTTGTCCTCTGCTGTCTTCTGAAGTAAGCTGTTATGGATGTAAAAGCAGCCTTTGTTACTTTTGGCCCTTTTTGCTTCTGGAGCTCGTGCTGTAGAGTCTCCACCATTTTTCCTGCACTTTTCCTTGTAACCTTTGCTCACCTCTGCCATCTTCTGATGCAGGGTGTTGTGTTCAGCTGTCATAGCTGCCATGGTAGCTTGGTCTTGGGACACCTTGCCAGCAAGAGCCTGCAAGCTTTCTGAAGATTTGTTTTGTGCATATCATTTTGCTACATGACTCCCAGCTTGTGCCAACCACCGATGATTTTGTCAATTCCTTCCTACAGAAGTTGGTTCTTCTCCCTCTCTGTCTCCAGCTCTGCTGAAACATGCTCATTGCTGGAAAAGGAGCCAATCTCCGTCCCCTTATTACTGTGATGAGTAATCTTCTCCTTTTGCCTGATAGTGTTTACTGACTGTAGAGGAAGGAGTCCAGCAGAGGTGTTTTTTGGCAGTCCTTCCAGCTCTTTGCTCCTGTCCATGAACATCTCTTTGAGGGCCTCCTCTTTTCCTAGATTTGTCTTGGTTATATTTAGGTCTTGCCCATTTTGCACACTCAACAATATGTAAAAATGGACAAGTCCTGTCACACCCTGTTAGGGTTTTATGGCCCATAGCTACCTTCTTACCATAAATAATCGTATTTATTATATGACAACTAGCATAAGATTCAGACACACTGGCAAAAAAAACATTAATTAAAAGATTATTTTATTGATTCAAATGATTCATTACAGTTTTAAAAAAAAATAGTCACAGCGATTTGATTGCGTTAAGTCTCCCACAGCAACTGTGGCCAACACAGTGATGATCATTTGAGATTTAAGTTGTATGCTCTACAAATATGTTTTATTCTGCACATGGATTGTTTGTGAGACAGAAAAAGATCTGCTTGACATCTACTGCTGTGTCTCTTTTTTATTTCACTTTTTATTAATGAGTCTAGCCAAAGGACTCTGTCTCTATATCCTTACTAGTATGAACAAGTTTAGAAACAGTGATATTCAGCAATCACCGCTCAAGTGAAATGAAGCGTGACTCTTTCTGTCAGAGGCAGTGATAACGATGGTTTTGTCCCAAAACTATGACTAAACGCTTGAAATCCAGTCAATCTGATGTCACGGCTCTGCAGCAAAGAAGTTGAACAAATCCAGACACAGATCCTCTCTCAGTAATGATCACCTCTCAGCTGTCTCTTTCAGATCTACCACAGACATTCAGCTGGAGTCTTGGCACTTGTTCACAGAGACTGGACTTTCTCACAAAAAAAAGAACTTAAACATATCAAAAGCACATTTAGCTTTTTGTTAAGTTAAGAAGTGGCTGGTCTGTAACATAACAAAAAAACGTTGTGTATTTTTGTGAAGGTTTGTGGTGTTAACCATCAAACTACTTGTAATTTTATTATTGTGTTGACATATGATGTACCCCACATGGTCATGGTTGTAACATCTGTTCTTAACTCTACAGCTTCCCTTAGTTTTTTCTTTGGAAAAACAGAAGAACACTAAGCATTGCAATAAAATATTCTTTTATTGAACTACTTTTTATTTCCAACGCTTGATGATTTATCTTAAACAAAGAGTGTTATTACATTACATTATATCAATAATGTGTAAATCATTTGTAGAATGTGAAAGCAACCAAATGACCAAATTAGATTGGTTAAAAACACCAGGGCTCAACTTATATTACAATTTTTGACACTTTTGATGGTAATAAAAAAAGAAAATCTAACTTGTTCATGAATACCTTAAATGATTCAATTACAGCAAGGGAATTGTAACTATTTTTTAATGTGATGGTTAATTGCAAGGTATTTTAATTGCATGCATTCAAGGAAGTCTCAGTACACTGAAACCTTTTAACCAGCTGAAAGTTGTTGTTGTTGTTTTTTTAAAAGGCAATTTTGATAGAGATATCCTTTTTACTCATACCATGTCCCCTTTACAAGGTATTTAGATACATGAAACTTAATGAACCAAGAAGGCACATTGTTATACACAGCAGTGCATCTAATCCTTTGTTTTAGGGCTGAAGTTTTGGGGACCTCACAATGTAAGATCACAGGTCAGAAAATATATTTGATTGTGTTTCACATGCAGTATAATTGATAGTCCTCTAGTACCATCCTTTGATATGATGAAACTGGTTGTTGCCTGGGGTGGGGTTGACTGTGATGTGGTGTTTACTGAGAATTCAAACAGCTGATTTCAAGACTGGACAAATTGCGCTCGACCTGATCAATATGATGTACTCAAAATTCAAATATTCATTTTCCTTGAGGCATATGTAGATTTGCTGTGTTCCAGGAAACATCTGAATATGTGATATCGTGTGGCATGTAATTTTCTTTTGAAAAATACTCTGATCACTTTTAATACCACATGAAATATAACATCCCAGATTTCTGGATTATGTGTAATTTATGTTGAGCTAAACCTTTCTACTCTGCTTAGAAATCAGAGATCCCTGTTCGAGACAGTGCCCCTTTTTCACTACATTAGATTTTGTTATAGTCTTTTGATTTATAACTGATATCAACATCTGAATATGCTACATACCCACGGGCTTACCTTTAGAAACATGATGGATGAGGAGAGTACAGAACAACATGTGATATGGTCCAGCAGCAGGCGTGATGGCTGAACAGTCTGCCTGAGGATAAATGTACACATCCTGGACATCCAATCAAATCCCAAGGATGATGAACTGACCTCCCTCCTGCTGTATCCCACAAACACGGACCATAACTCTTAATAATGCCAACTGGATAGACTTGTCTCACAGCAGAGGAGCTGACCTACCTTTGACCCACTTCCACCAAGTATCACTAACATAAGCAACAACAGACAAGATGTTCCCCTCCCCCATCTTACTCCATCCCACTGTGCACTGTCCAGTGAGGTCAAAGCTCCATTTTCCACCTGACTAAAACCTCCCTTCAGGCTCAGTGAAGGAGGCTAAGAAAAGATCAAAGAACAAGCTGCACTGGCATGCAGACTCTGACCAGAGAAGACACTTTGTAGTTGTCATGTTGTTTCTTTCACCTCAATATGTCCCAGATATAGGAGATTTATACCTCAACGTTCAAAATGTTGGAAGAAAAAGATTTAATAGACCAAACACTCAATAAAACAAAGAAATATTAATCTAAATTACTAACTTTGAGACCTCTTTCATATTTAATTTTACATTTAAGCCCTTATCTTTTAAACTGCATATAGAGGGCAAACATTCCAGGTCACATAAGTGCATTAGTGAAAAGTATTGGGCCACATGCCATGTTCAATTTCCACTTCAATGCAATCCATCTGCTTCTGCTGTTTTGTTTTGCCTCTAAAATCACGTATTGATTCATGTTCTCTATTGTAACAGAATCAGTCAAAACACAGTTGCCAAAGGCCGTAATCAATATTTTTTACACAATGCCTTTTGTTTAGCAGAGTTTCTCGCTGTCTTAAAACTGGCTTTTTCAAACAATCGCATCTCCTTCCATCACTCATTATCTGGCTGCACAAGACAGCGCAATCTATTTTGACAAATTGTTTAACATCTTTGTCAGTATGTGTGTATTTATCTTTGTGTGTGAGAGGGGGCAGGGAGGTAAAGTGACACATTGCTGACCAAAGCAGAGCAGCAAATGATGTTGCTTCAATAATTAATAAGACCTAAACCTTCAGTCAGTCCCCTAAGATCTTGTTTGAAAAGTGTTTCACACACACTGTCACACACACACTATCTGCATACAATGTTGTATCATTGTAACAGGAAGACAATACTCCATTCAAACAGTTTGACAGTCACCTATTTTGCACCAGCACCAGTAGTGTCTTCTTTGTCACCATGAATCTCAGTGATTAATGTGACACCAGATTATTGAGTGTCAGGGTCAAACCCATCAGGACAGATGTTTCACACTGTAGTTGGCATTTGAAGTCTAGCTTGAGGTGACTTGCATTAGCAGTGGTAAAAGCATCAGCTGAGATGATCAGCTCGATCAGGCAGTTCAGGAGCTTTTCACCACTGAGGGTTCACAGTCTCAGTGGAGTAAAATAAACATGCTGCCATCTTGTGGCTGCAGAGTAGCAAGCACATCTGCCTTTTCCAAAGCTTCAGACATTGGAAAGGTAGTTCAGAGTTGCGTGTCTCAGTGCAAAAAAAGGGTACATGCAAGGATATTATTAACAGTTTTTCATATTTAATTAATTTGTTTGCAGCTCTAAAAATAATCTATTTGTCACCTATTAATGTATTGAACCAGGCTTGTTTTTTCCTGTATAATCAGACTAATCTTTTGTTTCTTTTGAGAGTGAACACTCTGATGGAAAGATTGTAAGTTTTGGTGTTTCTTTAACCCTTACTCATGTTTATGTTATGCTTACAAAGTATAGTCAGGGTCATTTTTTTTATCCGAGCCAGGAACTACCCCATGAGGAGTGATGATTCACTTTTTAATATTTCTGAAAACAAGGGTGGTGTATCTTTTCCGTAGTCTTATGTTTGGACAAAAACATCAAGTATTTCACAATATTCTGTCCTGTTTCACCTTAAAGAGGAGTTATTGTGCTTTTTAGGCGCAACACTGTACCTGCGGTATTCCTGTAACTTTACATGATTTGCAGCAAAAAAATCCCCATTCTTCTCATACTCTAATTGGAAAACTCTAATTTCATGTCTAAAACACTTCTTTTTAGCTGCTACATCTTTGAGACTCCTTGTCCACAAACCCGCCATATCTCTGATTGGCAAGGCCTTTAGAAGCTGGTATAAGGAGGAGCTTTAAGCAGACCTCCACCCAACTAATGTGCAATGAACTAGCTAGAAGATCTTAATGCAATGATCTAATTTCAACAACTCTAATGAAGATCCTGTTTTTTTTTTTGTTTTTTTTTTTGGTATAGACCCTTTAAAAGCATTAACAGACAGAATCTGTTTTTTCTTGAACTAATGAACTCGTATCAGTATAAATATGTGCACACATCTTGTGTAGGCATTCAGCATTATTACTTTATATGTATGTTGACAATACAGGAAATTGTGAGACCCCCTCTTTAATAACTGAGTGATTTTAATATGTTTTAGTGAAAGTAAAAATTGCAGGAACATTTTGGAACAGTTAGTCTGTATTGTGACAATGTATACCAATAACAGCCATTTAAAACCATCTCTACTAAGATATTACAACAATAAAAAAAATCACATCAGCCATATTTATATTAACTGTGTAACAGAGGCACATGCTACATCTAAAATCAGAGTAGGTGAGAAATTCTCCGAAACAGACTGGTGGGCATTTCGTATCGATTCAAAGTTGGGATCATACGGTGGGTGAGGAGGAGCAGAGAGTTTTGACAGCTTTCATTCATGATAAATCAGCAAACATGGATAACATCAGCCAAAAGCACACAATGAGTGATCTTAACTCTCATGTATGAAAACATTCAGCAGATTTATTTGCAGTATGTTGTAGTTGATGATTTCACCACTTGAGGTCACTGTTGTTATTCACATCATTCATTTGTAACTATCATATCAAAGTACTTAGACGTGTTTAATATATCACTCTATAAATAGAACAGAATAAATTCTTTAAGAACAAACAGCACAGGTTTTAGTTTTGATTTGCTGCCATGTGGCAAAATATGTTATCAGTTACTCTTCCCCTCTTGGAAACTGGTTGTGAAGTTTACAACATCCTCAGTAAATATGATTTGATTCTTTTGAGAATTCGATTGTTTAACTACTTTTATGCTTGAATGAAGGTTAACCTTAAGCAGAAACACATCAGGATATGACTTGAGGAGCCAGTTGCCTTTATCCTCTTGTCAAATATTTTTGGATCTGACCAATAGATGGCACTGCAGCAATATGCTAGAAACCCAAGGCTATCATGCAGTGGTCACGGGTAACAGGAAATAATCTGATACACAAACCATCGATGTGCCCAAAAGAATGCATCAGTAGAGTTAGATCTACTTTCCAAAAAAGCCCAGAAAAGAAGATGAAGATTTACAAGTTGAGATAATTTAGATGAAAAAAAAGTGTTTTTCACATTGTGCACACTGGTGCCTCCCATCAAACTGTGTAGTCTGCAAGAAAACTTGTTTCTCAACAGTAACTGTTCTGTGTGCACATTTACTATGGACTGAAAACATAAGCCAACAATAAGCTAAATATATATATAATCAAAACCAGGAGCTCTCTGTCGAGGGGTTTGGTCATGTGATGGATGTTGTCCATAGTGTGTCTAACATACAGGAATTAAACCCATCAGTTAAAACAGAATAATTTAAGTTCACAGATTACTTTATTCATTGAGAATGTATATTTTTAACATAGTAAGCAATCAACCCAGGTCAAGACATATAAAAATAAAGTGACAAAGAGCTGCAGTTAAAAGGTAACCCTCATGAAAAAATAATGAGCAATCAATAGAATGAAAGGGGCAAATTAAAAACAAAACACAAATAGAGCTGTTTTTATTTAAAAAAAAGCCGCAACAAGATAAAAAAAAATTAAGGTTGAAATACCCATGAGTAGATAGGAGATGAGAGCTTGTTTCTACATAGTAATAATTGAAGAAAAGAAAAAACAACATTCATGAAATAAACAAAAGCAGTTAACTTTGACAAAAATCTCTGGCAGACAAGCTTAGTGGTTACATGTTTATTCTGGTAACTGAACCCAAATAACTTATTAACAAGAATTGTGATACAATGTGCGTTAGATTGTTTTTGTTTACCTTCATAGTGACAAACATGATAAATTAATGCGGTTGCTAAATATGCTTTTGCCTCATTTCTAGCTTATTCTCTTTTAAACACACTGAGAATAATATTAACAGCCTCCTATACATATGAACACTCAGACAAATAAGCACAATTATTTAAGAAAAAAAAAAAAAAAGACAAAAAGAGGTTTCAACAGCACTGCGTTTCACTTTCATCAAATAAACAGCAGAGGGCGATAGAGCCCTATCTGTCTGGTAACATGCAGTGTTTATGCATTGTTGGCCTACCTTTCAATATTTAATAACTGATACATTTTATAAATGCAATGATTCAGGTTAAGGGCCAAGTGACAGGTATACAAGCCTCTTTTAAATATTTCTCTTCCAAGATTCTTAAAAACAAATCACCTCAAAATACGCATTCGATGAATAATGTCAGTTCATACTGATTGTTATGGACAAGTGTAACACTTAGTATTTTGTAACATGATCCAGAACTGGATCACTGGAAACATTTGGAAAATGAACAGCTTTCAGAGAGAAAGTGAACACAGTTGTAGTCATAAAATGTGCCAAAAACCTAAAATATATTTAAATTGGGGAATAAATTTCATTCACTTTGAAGTTAATTCCACCCATGGGAAATAAAAGTGATAAAGTAAGATAGTTAGATCAAATCAGCTTTTTTCAATGCAACATATCATAAAGCTTAAATTGGATTATACTGACATATCTACGCATGTGCCTGTAGTTAAAGCAATACCCACGTACACACTCACACGTTCGCACACTCACACACACAAATAGCAAAAAACTGGAATGAAATGTAAATGTGTGCGCGCAGCAGTGTCGTGCTGACACTGGCTCACACAACAGAAAAATCTTGGCCTGGATAATGGAATAAAGGAACTAGTGCTCCCGGTGATGTCAACAGGCCAGCACACACACACACACACACATACACACACACACACACACGCACACACACACACACACACACACACACGCACACACGCACACACACCGTCAATGGGGCATTTCTTTCTTTGATTTAATTTCTTTTTCTTTTTGACACCTTTTTGCCAGAACACACTCAGCACTGTACGAGTTTGGAGGTGGTCTGTTTTTCTCAATTTTGTTCAGCCGTCAGTGCTTCCAGAGCTGGACTTCACATGTACTGAACAAATGTGATCAAACACTAGATGCATGTGTGGACAGTAAAACCAGAAACAGGAAATTACATCATCTCTGGCGCTGCTTGTTGATGGTGTATAATGCACAGAGTGAGAGAGGGAGCTGAAGAAGCAGAGGCAGCATTGAGTGTGTAAGAGTGTGTAAGAGTGTGTGTATGTGGTGGGTTGGGGAGGGCAGTGCGGTCACAGGTGACTGTCATGTTTAATAATGATTATCACCACGCACCTGCGCCCCCACGCTAATTAACTGGACGCATATGCAAATGAGTCGGGGGATTTAAAAAAAAATAACAGCTCGTGGAGTGGCAGTGAGCGGTTGTTCAGCTGCTGGATTTGATTAGGGTAATGAACGGTCAGCGATGGAGGCACCGGGTGGTAAAAGGGAGGAAGATAACGGAAAAGGAGGACATTAGGGTGAGAGGAGAGGAAGGAAGGAGTATTAGAGAGATGGGAAGGAGGAGGAGGTAGAGGAAGAGAGAGGGAGAGAGATATCACTGAGGTAACATAATGGGAACAGGTGGACGAGTGGCCTGTTGACTGAGGGAGGAAGAGGGGGGTGTTTGTTGTGTTTGTGTGTTTTACTACCACAAATCCAGCACCACAAATTTTTACAGCGTGTGAGAAAACTCAAGTATTTCCCCGTGTAAACACTTAAAATGTCCCATCATTGATTGCTGCTGTGAGCAATTATGCATTCAGCTCTTCAGGAATGCACAAAATGGTGCTCTTCAATTCATTTGTCATTTTTATTTGCACTCACAGATGGATGTCTTCCTTTTTTTAGTGCTTTGTAAACCACTCTGCTACAGCGGTGTGAAGAAAGAGGGACAGAAAAAGAAGATCTTTTGAACCTTGTTCATTTACTGCAATGCATTCCAAACACGCGTTCTGTATCTCCATACCGTGATCCGGGCCGTGCATGCATACACATCTACCTCTAACAAAGCAAATTGCGGTTCATCCAACTCGATGGCCCCAATCTCAGTCGGGGGAGGCAGGCTCGTCACTCACACAGATAAGGGTGAATTAGGGTCTCGCTCTGGGTTTTACATTTCAATTTAGCCTCCGGCTTCAGAGCCATTAGGGGCCTAATCTAAAGCTAGGTCCACAGGGTTCTCTTTCTCCTCAAATCGCAATATTGTTTTATTAACTTTCCAGTACGCGGGAATGAAACTCCAACAGATTCATTACTGTGCATTAAGTTCATATTAGGGTTATTTGTGATAGGAAGACCTCTTATTTAAAAATGTGCAGGGAGTCAATGTGTTTGTAATGCAGTGTTGCTGTATCACCAGCTGGTTCATTTAGGCGAGTCGAACAGAGTGTGTGAGTGTAATTGCAAGTTGATAATGTGCCTGGGCATGCAGAATGACCAGGATGGCTCCTGCCAACACAGAGCAGAGGAGGGAGGAAACATCATGCAGGTGCAGAGTCAAAAGGGGACCAAGACTGTGCTACGATAACTCTCCAAGGATGAGGCAGTGTCGCGAATTGTTCTTCGTGTGTGAACAAACTCTTTAGGTGCTTTAAGTTTACAGAAAATCTCAGACAAACTGTAAAGTCCCTGTAAGGGAGAAATAATACATGACTCTTACCATAGAACAGGGTGGATAACATTGTTTGAAGAGGGACAACTGACTTAGTTAAGTGAGAAAATGAGCACACATTAGTTGGTTGAATTGTAAATTGAAGAAAAAAAAGGCATGAATATCCATCAATTTTCTTAACCGTCTACCCTGCTATTCAGGGTTGGGGGTGGCTGGAGCCTATCCCAGTTGTCATTGGGCGAGAGGCAGGGTACACCCTGGATTGGTCACCAGTCGAGCGCAGGGCTAACATATAGACAAACAACCATTCACGCACACACTCACACCTACGTGCAATTTAGAATGATCAGTTAGCCTAATGTAGGCATGTTTTTGGTCTGTGGGAGAAAGCCGGAGTACCTGGAGAGAACCCACGCATGCACGGGGAGAACATGCAAACTCCACACAGAAAGGCCAACCATGCCTGAACGGGTAATCGAACTGGCGACCTTCTTGCTGTGAGGCTGGAGCGCTACCTGCTGCGCTACTGTGCTGCCCTGAGCTTGCATAATGTCAACCAAAACAATTTTGAAAATAATGTTAGAAATCATTAACTTTTCTTGAACAGTCTTGGTTCACGCAGGCCCAAAAGTATAGTTTTGCTAACAGTACCTCGGCTAATCATGACACTCATGGCTCAGCTCTATAACTGGAGCTTTAACTGTATTATCTACCAAGGGGTATCTTTGCTGCTGTCACTCTTCCTGCCGTGTTTTTTCATGCATGTATATAAAAGACAGATGAGGTAAGCTATCTTCACCTTTAGCATCCCACATGGGCAAGTGGAAGGGCATAGAGCTCCCAGTTCACAGCTGTACCACTAAATATATCTGCATACACATCATGAATTCACTTAATGAGAGATTATAATTGAATATCGTTCGGCCGAGGCAGAGTCCCTTCAGAATCAGGCAAAACAAGTTGCAGACTCACCTGTGTCTGCAGACAGCTGAAGTGAGGAACAGGGGAATTCTTCAGTGTTGTGACTCTAGCTGTCTGTCAGTCATGTGGCTTGCCTGTAGCTGAACATGCAATCGGTGTGAATTGACGATTGCAGTCAACATGCAACTGAGAGGAGCTGTACTGCAGACCTATCTGGAGTGTTTCAGGCGTAAAACCATCTTTAGACATCCAGTATCAACTATAAAATCAATGGTGACACAAGATGGTATTAAGATCACAGGAGAGACTCATCATCTCATGACCCCAACTGTCTCGAGGTCTTGCGTCTAGCCGGGCTGACCACACAGCTTTTGTAAATTGCTGAAAGAAAGAGATAATGCATTCCATACGCAACAAAGCAGAGACTGAACAGGCATAGACCAGCTTTAAAGAAAAAGCAGCGAAAACAAAATGCTTTGGAAAGAGGCTAACATAAGGGTTTAAAAAGCCAGGGTAATTTTTTAAAGGTCTTCATTTTTAGTGAACCACTGTCTTTTCCTGTCATGACCAATGGATATTCATATGTTTAAATCCCTCTTTGGTCCAGCAAAAGGGGTCATTTTACTTGATGTTTTCCATCTAGCTGGTCTGATTAGTGGGGAGTGCAGTTGGTGGAAAGTGACGTCAGTGTGTTCTCAATACAGTCTGTGACCATGCCTTATATTACCACCAGGAAAGTTCTTGGCGTACTTTGCACTGTTGTGTCACTTCTTAAGGAGGATGTTGTGGTTTGACAGCAGCTTTGAGGGTATTTAATTACTCCCTGTTCGTATCTAAGTTACACTTTGTGAGCAGTCTGCAGAAGTACAAATAAAGAGTTATGAGGCAAGGTTTATTATTGATTAGAGTGGATGGACTGAATCCTTCCCTCTCCTATCAAAACACACTCAATGTGTAGAGGTATCTGTTTTAAGTCACATTGGGTTTTGCTCTGTGAAAGTTATAGGGTAAAAAAAAGTGTGAGTTCTGCTTTTAGGTGCTACTCTTGACAGATTACCCATGATGCTCCATGTCTATTTGAAATGTTTGGTGAAGCTAAAGGTGAAACCTATTCTCAGCTCATTTACATGACTTTTCTGCTTTCCTAACCTCCACTCTCCTCTCCTCTTTTCTCTCCTGTCTGAAGCTGTAACTATTTATCCATCATCTACCATAACCACACACACACACACACACACACTACATACATACACAAGCACACACACACACACACACACACACACACACACAGACCAGCAGGTCGACCCTTCAACCTTTTCCCTACACAGGTTGGGTCAGTTTACTCCGCTCTGGGTTCTTTGGTGTGGCCTGTGTTCCTGAGCCAATCTAGCTGGTGGTGGTAGTGGTGGGGGATGTTTGCCAACAACAGAGAGTGTGTATGTGCGTGTGTGTGTGAGAGAGAGAAAGAGGGGGAACATGTGGTAGTAATCTGGTTGTTTTACTGTCTGACTCTGGTGGTGAAAGTGTTGGGCAGGGGCTATGAGCGGTCTGGATCATGTCAGAAGCCGCCGGAGTCGGGTTACCTTGACAGACTAGACCGGGACAGAGTACAGTGGAGAAGGAAAAGAGAGGGAGAGGAGAGGGGATAAACAAGTGAGTGAAGGATGGGACTGGAAAGTTAAAGGAGTGAGGTGGTAGACTTCCAGGGCCAAAACCTTCTGACTTATTCTGTTCTCCCCCAAGGACACTTTTATTAATCTCTCTCTCTCTCTCTCTCTCTCTCTCTCTATCTATCTCCTTCTCGCTCTCTCTCTCTTTCTGTGTGTTTGTGTGTGTGTGTGTGTGTGTGTGTGTGTGTGAACCTGGGCCAGAGGGCTTCAAAAAAGGACCACTTGAACTAGCCCCAGCTGAGAAAACAAATGGCCTTGACTCCGTCTCTCCCCTCAACTCTCTTCTTCTGCCTTCATCCAATTTTCATCTTTTTTCCCCAACGATGGGCACGTAATCAAGTAAGAGAGCTAATCAAAGCCAGAGAAAGGCTCCTGAACCCTTTGCTATCTCCGTCCTAATCCAGAAGCTCTGCTTCTCATTTGCCATTGACCTAGAGGACCAGACTTGTCCACTGAACCCTGCCACAGGGACACAGCACAGGGGGGGGGAGGTAGGTTGTTGCCGAGTCTAATGGTTAGTAAAAGGTTAGAGAATGTTTGCCCATGTGTGTATGTGTGTATAAATCCATATTCTAAGACGCAAGAAAATGAAATGTCAACAAACCTCTTCAACTGCTGTGTATAAAACATGAAGAGGACGAGATGAATAGGGCTCAGGAATGAGGGAGTAGGGGGAAGAAGTGAAGGAGAGGAGCAGGGAGGATGCAGGAGGCACACGGGGTCACGGGGGTGGAGGTGATAAGTCGCCTGCTGGGGAATTAATAGAGAGCAGATGGCGCTACCTTTACTTAATGTAGGGGTGTGGATACAAAAGGGGAGAGATTTATCAGTCTGTATGTGAATGGAGTCTGCTGACGGCTGGCGGCCCGACTCCCCCACCTGAGGAGGATTTAGCACATTCCTGCCTCACTGTGAACTGGGAGGTGATTGTGGAAGAGAAGAAATTTGCTGTCAAAGAGGGGGATTTAAAACAGTACAATGTGTTTTTTTTCTCTCCTGGCATCCTTAGTCTGAAGATGGAGAGGTTCACTTTTGTCACCAGGGGATATTCAGGGAAAATTGTTTAGAAGATGATCCCTTTTTCTATCAAATTATCCTTCACTTGGATGCAGATTCTCATTACAATGTTGTTTTTTCATCATTCAATTACAAAAGCCACACAGAAGCCATTTTTTTGTGTTCTTTACAGTACTTATTTATTTATTTATTTTTTTTGCAATATTTGCAGCCACTTACTGAGAGAGGTTCTTTCCGGTGAACAGCAGATAACTGTGACGAAAAAAAGACAATGATGATCCTGTAAATAAAGATACTTCAGATACTTTTACAGTTAAGTACTGGCTCACTGTTGTCAGTATATAGTTAGAAAACTTATGCGAACCATTTTGTCATACACAGTCAGTCTGGTATAAGAGAACATAAATTGGATTCTATTTCCTTTTCATCCATTCAAAAAGCTTATTCAAACTAATTTTTGCTTCTGGAGTAGCATTTTGAAGTAAATGATTAATTTTTAAAGTAAATATAACTTTTTAATGCTAATTGCAGAAATACAAAGCATCTATTTCAAAGCCTGGGTTCTTTTCTTGGCTGGGGGATTTCTGTGCCGTTACTGTAAGGAAATGGATTGTATGACTAAAATAGTAACCTTTTCTCTTTCTCAAAACAGCCATTTTTGGACATAAAAAGCCTAATTTTATGACCTGTACAACTGACTATGTAATGTCTTCCTCAACTTGACCCAATCCTCGGTTATTTCTATGGATACAGCAAAAAGGAACCAGAGGGAGCTGAGTGGGCCTATCACTCTTATCACTTTAGTGATAATGGCCGTCACATAAAAGATGACCCAGTGAACTCTGCAAATGCCAAAGTGGCCCAATTAGCCACTATGCATTTCATACAATTTGCAAAGGGCAAATGTTCCCAAGCTGTAATTATGTACTCACATTGCCCACCTTGAGTGACCTGCCAACCAGTCTTGACGTGCGTCCGTTGTAGGGGTCGCCATGACAGCACTGGCAAAACTACAGAGAAAAATGAGCTGCAGGGTCTATCATTGTGTCTGTAATTGGTCAAGTTGCGCTTGTTACCTCATTGCGAATACATAATGGATAGTGCTGATTGCGGTGTGAGATGGATGGAGAAATGTCATTGTGGGGGATGGATGAGTGGGACGCTGCTGGTTATGTCTACAGTTAAGTGGAAATGCTTCTTTCATCATCATAGATTAGTGATAAAAAAGTGTTGTTTTATGGCTATTGGAAGACCATGACCGCGTCTGATTGTTTACCAAAGGTAAAGGTCTGCTAAAGTCCTGACTGATACACCAACTGGCAAGCACCCTCCATCTTTGAAATAATGTGTCTGTATTTTTCTTTTCAATGAAGTTCAGCGTTACACTGCCACCAACTACCTAATGAAACCCCCCAAAGTATGAACTCCGTCTGATCCCTTGTTTGAGACCAGTGTTAGAGGCATAAGAGGCTATTAGCATCCTTGTACTGAGGGTCACAGAGGCTCATAAACCTTTCTATGAAAACAGAGCTGTGGACTCAGGAGGGGATGATTTACTTGGTGCGGGACATGTACTGTACATAGATTAACACTTAAAGATGTGATTGAAAGACTATTTTGTTGAAAGACTCATCCTGGAGAAAATGGGATAATTTATACTTTACTTGGACATTTTGCAAAATAATAACAATGAAACTTCTTGAAAACAGTAATATAGATGTACATATCTATATATCAACTGACAATGAGGACATAGAGCTCAGGATTTTCTGTACCTTTGGTGCAGCGATGCTAGATACACTGAACTTCCCTTGTTTTGCACAGGGGGTTACATCCAGTTTAGAAAATGAAGCCTCTGCAGAAGTGCTAAAAATTGCTGTTTATTGATAATCCACTTGAGGCTGGCTGTATAAAGACCAGAAACGACATACACACCAAGCCCAAAAAGCTGACTTTTGTGGTTTAAAAGAACCTCTTCATGGCCTGGTTCAAAAAATAATTTTGCTACTGGCACACACTGTACTGTACTACAACCTAAATCAGTCACAATTTGTCAAGGAAATTATTTGAGAGAAACTTAGATGTATTGAAATAACTATTCTGAAAGCACAGCATGATAAACTGAAGCACAAAAATAGATGGGCAAATCACCCTGAATGTAGCATTACTTAGTTCCAGAGACACAATGCAGATTAGAATTTTATTTTTAAAGCACATTTCATTTTAGGAAAGCTCAGTGTTCAATATATTGGGGATTTTGAGACAAAACAATTAAAAAACAAGAATAAAACAAAATAAAACACTTACACAAACCCAAAAGTACACAAAGAGAAATTATTTGAGGATAGATATGTTTTGAGTTTGGCTTTGAAAGTAGACAATTGAGATGAAGTGTAGGTACTTTTTTTTCCAGAGAAAAGGTCCACAGTAGCTCAAGGCCCCTTCTCCAGACTTTGTTTGGTTTTTGAGATGACTAACAGACTTTCACTTGATGGCCAAAATCTAAGTTACATATTTGTTAAGGACAATTAAAAGCAGCCTGTTCTTTTAAGCAGCTAAACACAAACTCATGGGCCTCTGCATCACAACAGACGTGATGTAAAACAAACACATGGGTCAATTTAATTTCCCATCTCTCAAAGATCATTCCCTGGATCCTCCACACTTAAATTAAATAATGCCACACAGTTTAATTGTCTTAACTCATAAGGGAAGGATAAAACCGTGCTGGATAGTTTGTCTGGACAACTTTAGCGAGCTAAAGAACGTCTGTCTGAATCAGCTGTGGCCATTGAAACTTATGTACTCCAGTGGTAACTCAGTTTGCATTGGAAGTAAATCTAACTTTGGTTTTATGCAGGAAACCATTTGACTGAGCTTAGATACAGAAGCTCATTTCTTGTTTCTGCTTGCTATCTCCAATGTAACTGCTGCACCTGTTGTCCCATGGGAGGGCCAAGGAATGTATAATTACAGACATGCCTGCATTAATTGTACATATAATAACACACAAAATCCCACATTTGGTGTTAATGTTGCATTTTCTTTCATATAATGGAATTTCCAAAAAGGATAATTATCCTATTTATTTACACAGAAAATCACGCTAAGGAAGTTTTAACACTTGCACATCATATTTTGTGCACTTTTATTGGTCAAATTCTCAGTGAGAAGGTCTTTTTCAGGCCCTCTTTAAATGACAGCCTATTATTATCAACAGTTCCTATAACACTTCAGTATAATGACCTGTCTCAGCCTGCTCTAGGTTCTCCTGGTGCTGAGGTCCTGCAGTGTTCATGAGATGCTGCTGTGAGGCCGAGCTTCCCTAATGTCTCCGTTGCCTGCACCTGACCCCACAAGCCAGCAGTGGCCAAATTTAGTTTGGAGACGTGCCACCATGGGAGAGCCGACAAGCCCATTAATCAGCAGGAGTCTCCCCCCTACTCATCCTGCAGGTCAGAGAGAGAGCAGATCACACACACACATGCACATGCACATACACTGCCTGTACGAACACACACCATGCACAATAGAGCAAAGCAAAAGCTCGCTAAACAAATGATTGCTGAAATGTTCAAAGAACTCTGACAGCAAACTCTGCTTTTCCTCTTTCCACTACCTATCCTAAATCCCCTATCACCTACTTCAGCATAAACACACATAAACAGACACACACACACCTGGTCATGGCCTTCCAACACTCCCAGTCTGATCCGGTCTCATATCCCAGCTCCCTCCACTCAGTCTGAGCCAGGTTTTCTGTTAGCCTGGGGCCCCGGTTGTAAGGGTTATCCACATACCGCTGCCCTTGGCTCAGACTCCATGCAAGGGATGACCTGAACACACATAAAAATTGGACCAACATACACAAACAGAAGCCCAAACACTCACAGTGACCCTTAAGGAGCACAATCATAAAGATGAAAAACAGACACAGAAACATTCTGTAAAACATGATGGATCGAAGGTGTTGGATCTGAGTTCGAGAATTCATAGTTTTGGAAGTGAAGTGAGGAAAAAAATCTTTGAATATATGTGGTGTAAGGCAGGTTGAATCTGACGTTTATTATCATGTCTGAGATGAACTCTCACTGCTCCTGCCTTTGGGAATACTCTCAGAAATCTGCAAAAGAGTCCAACTCTCTCTCAGAATCCCTTACATCACCTGTTTTAGGGGAGCACAACTGCAGCAGTTTGTTTGAAGCAGTGGCTAATTGACTCATAATCAGTGTTTACTATCTTGCAATTAACACTCTGAGACAATGAGATCAGAGAATGTGGCACCAGCAGAAGGCATTTATTGGGCAATATCCCCGAGGTGTGGGAAGATGCCAGAAAGTAAGCGCGCAGAGAAAGTGTCTGATAACCGGTCTGCATTTATATGCAGTGTCATTGGTGCACTTATCCTTTCTAATGTGAAACTCTGCGGGGAGATGAATGGTGGGATTGGGCGAGATTAATGAAGGTTACCAAAATCCCCAGATGTTTCTGTGGTAATTAGACGCCTTTGTTTATCAGGAAAACAAGTCACATCAAGAGCAAAGCATTCATTATAATTTTTCATAATCTTAATAATTCAAGTGTAGCTGCTTCATTTTGTTCCCAATTTATCATGCTAATGTTATGAATAAATCTGCATAATTTTAACACACTGCCCAACAGATCAGCAGGCAACAGACAGTGATGAAGCTAAATATCAAATTTGGACTTGAATCTGCACATATTTTAATCCAGAATATTTACAAATGAGTGATTCTACAATGAAAAAATAAAACTATTTAAAAAGTGGAGTGCTTGAAAACTTTTCATACATGCAACAGATACTGAAAGTTGTTTTTTTCCTTTGCATTAATTCTGGGGAAGTTGACTATTCACAACCAAATGATCTACCTTTATGGTCTGAATGAGCCTCCAAGCAGCATATAAGTGTCCCATTGACCAGTGGATTATCGCATTTAAACGGATCGTAGAAGCAGATGTTAAGGATCAGAGAAATAATTTACAGTTACTACTCTGCAAGTATCCTGATTTCCCCAAGGTCACTTCAGTACAGTGTTTTTTTCAAGTTTTGGGACTTGCAGCTATTGCTGGACAGTGCTGCCTGCATTTTGTCTCGCCCCAATTGTCCTGTCAGAAATCAATTGAAGATCACAACGTGGTTTTGCAGCGGGAGGTCAGTCCTCACTACAGCGTAAATATTTCATCTCGGACTCACGTCAAGGGGCTTTTAAAGATGTGTGCTGGACCATGCTCCCCTCGTGCTGCCCTCTGAAAGTGACAGGGCTTGCGTTTTAGCCCACTTCAGGACCAGGTTAAATCAATTAAAATCTATTATTCATATGGCAGAGCAGTGACCTCACTGAAAGCTGCTGTTATTTCAGAATTGAAAGGAGAGAAAGGAACTGGTATTGAACTTTGGCTTCTCAACTTTTTGAGAGAATACAGGGAACAAGTGACCTTGTTTTAACACTCGAGCCTTGGGAATAAAATTGCTGTTTCAAACATGGTGTGCCAGGGGAAAGTAAGGAGGGCTTTTTAAGTTGCTATTAGCTGTAATATGGAAGAAAAATTGAATGCAAAATTGTACTGAAAGGCTTTCAGGGCCCACACGTGCATGGGAAGCAGTTGCACCATGCTTATTTGGATGAAAATTGGCTCCACACTTTGGATAGCAGATAAATATAGTCTCACTTAGACTGGAACATATCATCTTTACCACCTAGCCTGAAAATCATGCTCTCAAGGTCACTCATAAGTGCTGTAGTTGTGCTCTCAAGGCAAGCCTTCACCTATTGTTCACCAAAGTGCAACTCTCACCTCTTTGTAAGGAAGATTTTTCGGTATATGGTCTCCATAGATGGCACTAGGCGGTTTGGTTGGATAATAAGCAGAGAGGAGTCAGAGGGAGAGAAGTCATTAAGACCTGCTCACATAAAATCATCCCTTCACTATCACCATCACCATCTTTCTATCTCTTTTTTTCTTTCTTTGGCTTACCTCCCCTTGCAGATGAAAGGACCTTCTCAGGCTGCTTTGGAAATGAAAATGATGGAGAGCCTGATCAAAAAGAAAGAAGGGGAAAGATGAGAAGTGGTTCTGAAGTGGTTTGCTACATTAGTTGGCTTTTCCCCGCTGACCCTCCAATTTAAGCAAACAATACATCGACTCAGGGACACGCCATGCTTCGGTATTCATGGAGGCGAGAGTGCAGAGAAAATAAGTAAGATTAGATGGGAAGACATGGGAGAACGGTAAATGGATCGCCTGATAGATGGTTTGATGCCTCTTCACTTAAGGAGTATAATGTTTGTGCATTTGGGTTTGGAGGAGGGCGACTACTTGATAGCTTTAAGCAATAAAGCATTTTATAAATTTGATCAATATCCTGGTTGGGTGAGCTTTTTTTCTTTTTTTTTCTGTGTGCAAGATGAATGCTTACAACCAATTTCATAGGAGTCTTTCATGGAGATGTGAATCTTGTGGAGGCATCAAAAAGATCATTCAAGCCAGTGAAGAAAATTCATTAAATAAGGTCAGCTGTAGACTTCATGAAAACATGAACAGCACAACAGTGACCTAAAGTGAAACTGTAACTTTTAGAGCATACACAGGTGATTGGATATAACTTTCGAGTTCACATTACAACCAAGAGGTAAAAAAAAAACAATAACAACTGAAGTTCCTCAAGCAGCTACAACTGATTAGTCTACAAAATACTTAGGTTTCATTTGCATTATACTCTCAGTAAGTTTAAATGCAGCTTAAGAATATAAGCTTTGTTAGTGTGAGATTGAGCCATCTAAATGCATGTGTAGTCCGAGTGACATTGGACAAAGCTTGATTGACACACCAAGATATCGCTGTTGCTATCAGCATGCGGTTGGCCTTGGTACGCCTCTGCATTCAGTGCAAGCAAATTTCACCCAGGAGAGGAAGTAGATAATCATGATAAATATGAATGCTACACTCCAACACTACAAACACCATGGCACATCTGTCCATAAAAACATTAAAAACATTAAGAGCTACAGTGTCTATCTTGGCCATTGCAATCAGAATATTGTTTCCTCTTCTGGTGAACCGGAACTCATTCAATTATAAAGCAGCTTCATTTATCAAGAAAAGAACAAATCACCTACAATCAAAGCAATTAAGACCAGAAGCCCCTGTCTCTTTCCTACGTGTCTATGCAGACAAGACTAGATCTCCTCTTGTGACTGTAATCGAGCTATGATCTTAGTCCGACTGCTGCATGAATGTAAACGTGGTCACTGATGAAGTGACGGAAAACCATCAAGAAAACCATCTTTGCCTCTTGGCTCCAACATGGCAACCAGTGTTTATTAGCTTACAACCTCTGCATTAGAAATCAAAAGGGGGTTGTCATGGATACTACATTATACTTTATATAGAGTGTAATAGGTGGAACATGGGTCAACTAGGAAAACTGAATTAAATGTAGAAAAAAAAAAATCAACATACTGTGTATTCCATCTTATTTGTTGTTGGTTTCTAACATGCTGATTTGCTTGAGTGTAGGCCTCAATTTAGCATAAAGATCTGTTCTCTTTTGCTGACTTGGTGTTTCTTCTGTGATCTTTAAACATTTCCTGGTTAGGTGAAGGTGTGGCATTACAGACCACCCCCTTACATGTTCCACCAGCATAATAATTCAGCACCCGGTGAGTTGATGCTTTGGCATCACGTGTTACAATAAGAGTACATGAGTGATGATACCACTTTGGGACTGAAATATAATCAGACATCAAGTTTTCACAGCTCAAAAAGGAAAACAATGATTGAGAAAATGGGAACAGAGGAGTCTTCTGAAACCTCTCAATAGTTGTCTCAAAGGGGGATAAACTCTAGAGACCAGACTATTCATTTCTGTTGTAAGTTTGAACATGCTATGGGAACTGATTCATTTCCAGATCCAGTTTCATGTCCAGGTCAAGTGGACACATGAGAAACCACAGTTTGAAATACTTCTGTGATGTCTTCATGCTCACAGCACTGGAGGTTTCTGCTTACCTTGAGCTTACAGAGCTTACAACTGGAGATTCTCACCCCCAATATATGGACTTGTAACTATTCAAGGACCAATTCAATTCTGTCCTTGTGTATTTAATAGTTCTTACACCTCTATGATCTTTTCCATGTGTTATCCAAACATCTGGTTATATCTAAAAGTGCTCTGAAGGAAAAATGCATGACTGTTTGCTCGCTTGCATGTACGGCACTTTTAAACAAATGCCTTGTTTATGAAGGTGTCTTTGTGTCTCATTCTCCCTCCAGGGCAGCATCAGTGGGCCGCTGCTGTAAATGGACTCTTGCTATCGTTTAAGATGGCGTAACGCATCAACCAATCACATGATCCTCTCCCCCTCATACCCTCTGGCCTCAGCTGGTGCCTTGGCATTATCAGAGGAGCAAAGCAGCCATTTAGACCAAGCACACACACACACACACACACACACATACACACACACACTGTAAATGTACATACACATGCACCGCCTCCCCCTATGTCTTCAGGGCCATTCCAGGAATGTCAAAGATGGTTTCACCCTTTTGTAGCTCTTCTCTTTCAACATGCTGAATGATGGTGGCCTCCATGGTTTGAGACTGTCTTGGCCCAGAAAACCATTCTCAGGGACTGAAATGTAATAAGGCCATGTAGCCTCTGAGGGCAGAACATGATGCCAGCACAAAACGGTGGTGAAATCTTACGTTGACGGTTGTCACTGAGCGGTAAGTCAAATTGTTCCAAATACGCTGAGCGATACTGCGTTTGGTATTTTTAACAGTGAGAAACAGACGTTGGGTTGGAGAATCTCAGATTTACAGCCCTGTTCCATTTCAGTTTAAACCCAATATAGCTGGGATTGCTTTACTTAAAAGGTACTCTCCACTTAATCCAGAGGAGTAAGCATATTGTTTCTATCTAATTGACACTAAGCTCATGGCTATTACCATGTCAACACTGGATTACTGCTGCCTTTGAGCCCGTGGAGTGGTTGACTTGGCCCATATTCAGGCCTTGTTTTCCTTTCCACTCTGTCGTCTGCAGCTCACACACATATAGACGGACAAGCCCACATGCTCATAGTGCCACATGTGCACCAACACACGCGGAAGCACTCTTTCCAGCGCTCACACACTCACACACATACACTCGCTCTCAATGTCTTTCTTTCCATCCCTGTGTCTCTCCTTCTTTCCTCCGACACACTCACGTACACTGTGTTCCAGCATTAGACAGACGAGTGTTCCAAAGCCAATTTCACTGCCGCCGAGAGTCCCTCTTTCCCAGATGCACCTCTGGTTCAGAGGCTACACCAGCAAGCGATTGGCTGGTCAGAGGCTAGTCTAGTTGGTGATTGGCCAGTAAAGGCCCCTGGTGCACAGTGACAGTAATTAGCACACGCCAACCATTAACAAACACAGATTAGGCATGAACCCGTATGGCATGCTGCCATCCTCACGCTGTGTGGATGTATGTGTGTGGAGAGGGGTATTCCCTGGTGTGTGTCTGAGTGTGTCTCATATTTGTGGTTTGCGTTCAAGACTTGGCATGAGTGAATATGTTTGTTGCTGGTGGTGCATATGCACACGTCTTCTTTTTCTCTTTGCTTCAAACTGTCAGTATTCTCAAGTGTATGTGCATGCGCATAAGTGTGTCATTGTGTGTGTGTGTCATTGTGTGTGTGTCAGTTTATGTGTGCGTGTGTTCAGCCTCATTTCCTCTGTGCCTGCTGGTCAATTTTGGCATTTGGAGAGAAAGACGCTGTGCATTCCCCACGGCTCCCTTGCTTCTAGCTCTGAATTAGAGATGGGGCTATGATATGTGGAAATGATTTTTTAAACACCGCCAATCTCTCTTCTTCTCTCTCTCTCCTCGTCTCTTTCTCTGAGTCCTTCCCCCCTCCCTGAGCTGGTGAATCTGCCCTGCTGTGTGCGCTTAATGAAAGATAAGAAGGGTCCTCCACCACTGACACTGAGCCACAGACCCTCAGAGGACTGCACTAATCTGCTTGGCCCCTAATGGGGGCCACTTTGTGTCTGCTGAGGATCATTTCATATCAAACAAATTGTGTCCTCTGAAACCCATTACATTTTTGGCCCTTTGGAGATGCTTCGCCCTTAGCTGACACATAGAGGACATCTTCGGCCCGACTTTTGATGCTGTAAATATTTCTTCAGATGGTCTTACACTGAGAATCTCTTTTCCAGTCATGGACAGGCTTTGAGCATCTTTTAAACCTGCTCACTCTCTCATTAAACATAGATTGGGTGGGTGGCGGTTCAAACGATGAATGGAGGAGCCAGCGAGGATTGAACAAGGGAGGGATAAGAATGTGGGAATGGGTGGACGGAGGCATAACAGAGAGGGTGATGAAGGGTTAATGAACTTGAATCCTCATCTTACATGTATTCAGTTTCATAATTGTCTCTCTGCGTGAGGTCTTTGCAGCATATGTCACTAACATCGGGAAATTCAAATCATGTTTGACACGTTTAAAATTATCCGTATTTACATGTGATGGTCTCATCATGATGGTGCTGTGAAAAGGCGCTGATGATACGCAGCTCACAGCTCGTCTCTAGCTTGAGCTGTGAGCTGTTTATTCAAGGTATAAAACGCAGTTAAATGTGGTATAAAATAGCCAGCATGGAGAGGTGTGAAAACACCATCACAGACAACACGAGCCTAATACATCTCCACTAACCCTGCAAGGCATGACTGCCGCGGTAAGCAGCAGCAGCTGCGACACATGTATAGTAAATTTCTATTTGTATTGACAATAGTGTAATCTGCCAGGACAGTGTTGCCCCTTGTGCAGGTCATCACTCTTAATGTTTACGTTATGTGTGTGTGTCTGTGCACAATGTCCACTGTGTGTTTTTGTGTACCCGTGTGTATGTGTGTGTGTGTGAGCCATCAGTTCTGCAAGGGAGCAAACGGGGAGGGGGGAGTAGAAAATGATCCGGGGCCGATACATATGAAACAGGAGGGCTCATACATAAACATAGCTCCAAGGCCCCGGGGCCAGGCAATCTACGAGGCAAATTGCTCACCAGTCAGCCATGGAGGCCGTTCTGTTTACTATGCATGAGGTCTTGTGACATGCTTTAAAGCCGCCCCTAAAACGGGACGACTGGGCTGGTGGCAGAGAGGGGTTGGCGTTTCTATTTCTTTGGTATTCTTTCCTGTGAAAAATGTAGCAGCTGAAGAACAGATCATTGTTTCTTTCAGTGTATCTGTTGTGTTGTGGACGGAGGAAGCTGCATGAAAAGTAAAATACAGGTGTTGGAGTGTGACCGCCTGTTGTGTGTCAGAGTGTGTTCATTTGTGGAGAGATGTTTGGTGTTGCAGAGATTTCTGAGATGCTTGTCAGATTAGATTTGTGGGCATGTCGGCTTTTGTTGATAGGAGATTGTTATAACAGACTGGAATATGGAGAGAGAGAGAGAGAGAGATGTTACAAGCAAAAGAGGCAGGAATCACATGGAAGATGTTGCCGTTTGCCTTCACCTTATGATGGGAAATCAAAGTGTTATAATCAGAGTTGCTTTGAGGCACAACCTTTGTAACATGTATGCAAAACAATTTACCGTTAATTTACACATCAGTTACCATCAATGTGAAGAAAACAAGAACCAAAAAACATGATGTGATTAAAATAAAGCTTGTTAAAGGTGCAGTGTGTAGTTAAAAGCAGCATTTAGTTTCATAAGTTTGTTCAAATTTGTTTTTTATCACTTAAATAACCAAAAAAATGTATTTTGTCAAAAGGACTAAGCCTCTAAGAAGGTCCCATTTCATACAAGCAGCCATCTTGCATCCTTGTTATAGGCAAATGGAGAAAAAGTCAAAACTTACACATTGGTGTTTTTTGCATTTAGTTGTTTTTACACTGGTTGGAGAATGAAGAAAAAAAAAGAGCAGTTGCTGAACACGAAAGGGTTAGTGTTGTGGGTAAAAGTTCGATAAATAAAGAATCATATTGACGGCCAAAAAGCAAAACCTCCTATCCACAAAGATTTAGAAGAAAACTATAATGAAGTACTGTTGTTTGCAAAATGCTATTGTTGAGGATACTCAATGCATGATACATTTATTTTAGACTCTGTTACTTCATTAGTTGTTATCAAAATCTATGCAGTATAGTGCTTTGCAAAGTGCACATAGAAAGTTTTCCTTGACTTTTTCTCAGGCATCACACAAATTTCTGTCCATCAACTTTGAGCACTGTGTAACACTGAACATCTCCATCCTTATCCACTGTACCCTTAAATCATGATGAAAAACAATGGCCTCTATTCACTCCAAATTACTGTTACTACTCTGCGTAGATCCACCAAAGACAGATGTCTGATCGTCTAAAGCTGTAAAAAAAAATCCAATTCTACAAAGTCTCTTCTTTTTGTAATATTTAGCCCTGTAAGACCCAGCATTGTAATATTATAACAACAGATTTCAGCTATTTAGGTATCTTTAACATAAAAACTACACTGTTTTTTTCTGGAAAAAAAGCATATTCACATGGTCAGTGGGTTATTTTGTTGAAGCCTGCGGTGCTGTTGGATGGTTAAACTGTCTATATATCTGGCCATCAGGCCAAATATAACAGGGTTATATTCAAAATGAAATAAATTCACTAAAACTGTGATTGTTTTAAAAGATGACTCACAGGCCATCTGGTGTAGTTTGATTAAGGTTTTACTGTTTTTGAAATTGAGATTAAATACAAAATCATCAGTATCTTTAATCTCAGGATTAAATCAGTAAATTGAAATGTGAGAGCCATAATTTTAAAATCAAATAAAGTTTCTGTTTGAATTACATGTTTCGTTCCATGAATGATTCTTAAAGCTGACAGGTTTGCACTTTTTTTAAACATCTCCATGAAAAAAAAAACTCAGAATCTGTGAATACAATCACTGCATGTGACATATGATCAAGACTATACCACCTAATGGACAGGAAAAGATGTCAACGTGTCAACAAATAGTGAGCACCACATCTGCTCAAGTCTGCATTTACCAGCCCTGTATCCCAGGGGGAGCCCTCCACAATTCAATTCCAGTCTGCTTCACCTTCTGGGTTCAAGTTCAAGTTCAAAGTCAGGCAACCGTGGCACCAACAAGAGAATTGCCCACCCAGGAGTCCCCCCAGCCTAAAGTGAACCCTTGAAAGTACAGATGAGATCAGAACAAATCCAATACCAGATCTATTCAGATGTCTGACTGCATGTGTGAGTGTGGTGTGGTGTGTGTGTGGGTGTGTGTGTATGTGGGTGGGTTTGGAGGGGGGTAGGCTACTGTCACATTACAAACACCTTTGCTGCCTCCCTCTCTCCATTTCTCCATCTATCTGTCTTTCTCCCTCTCTCAGGCTATAATTATGCTAATAGTATGTATATAGCTGTGGCCCTGGAGGCTTGGGGCGTATTGAAGGCTCCCAGGTCTTTCTCTCCTGTAACAGTATTAGGGTGCTATTGAAAAGCGGACAGCGGGTGAGAAGGGGGGCAGGATAGAGAGATAGTGCAGGGTGGCAAATGGGACATGACCACCGTGCTCTCTGTCACGACGCCGCCCATTGTCTGGCCAAAGAAAAGGGCCTCCGCCGCCACTGGGACAATAATAAAGGAGCAAGAATGGACTGTGCATATTAAACAACACAACGGACCACGCGGACCAACCTGCCTGGGTACGATGAAGGGGGAAGAGGAGGAAAACAGACCGGGAGAGAAAGAGAGGGAGGCGGGTGTAAAAGAAGTGGGAGGGATGAGGGAGTGGTAGAGAGAAAAGGGTAGGTGATGTGAAAAAGGCACAAAAAGAGGCCGCGATAACTGTAAATGTAGAAATGTTGTTTTGTTTCTTTAAGAATGACACCTGCTCGTGTCAGAGGTCACTTTCTTTGGTATAAAGACATTTGATGCCAAATGTAGTGTGACCTTTGATCCTCTAGCCTTGACTCAGATCAATCTTTGATTGAAGAAAACTGTAAACATGTTAAGTGTTTCAGCTTACTTGTGTCCTTTCGTCAAGCTCAGGAGATTTAGGTCTCTCATTATTAGCAATATATTAATTCTCCTCACTGTGTGGGATAAGTAAGACCTATTAAGTCAGACCTGGGCAAAATACGACTAGGGGGCCACATCCGGCCCTTTGGGTGTCCCTGTGTGGCCTTCACGAGGTCAATCATAAATTAGAACATAAATGAAATTAACTGTCCTGCACGAAATACAACTACACCACTTTCATTTTGAAAAGAATGACATTTACATCATTTCCTAATGGATGCTGTTGTGGTTGAGCCCTGCGTAAACAACCACAAGTGATGAAGCTCTAAAAATCCAAATACAGATCCTACATCACTGATGATCACCTCTCAGCAGTCTTCATATAGCCATATCAGAAATTTAGTCAGATTTTAATGCATTGAAGCCCAGACAGACCTGATTTTTCTAACTGAAAAGGTCAAATAAAGTTTAAAAAAAGCACCTGGGTTCTTGTTTTCATGGAATAAAGTTGTCATAAAATTTCTTAGTTTTTCATTACGTCTATAGGAGCATCGTCCCATTTGACTCACACTGCAGTTTCGCATATTTCAGAATGTACCTATTCTTCAGGTTGCCAGTTGCAGCTTATCAAAATATATATATCTAGCTGCATTTTATACAATGAAAAATGGTTGACCTTGAGTAGAATTAAGTCCATGTTAGTGGTGGTGTAGCTCTCTGGCAAAATTCAGGTTTCTCATGTGGCCCCTGGTAGAAACGAATTGCCCACTCCTATTTTTAAGTATAAAAATAAACTTAGTCATTGTTCAGGAAGTTATATTTTTAGTTTTATTAGTTTACAATCATAAGTGTTGTTGTTTTCTTTGGCAGACACTCGACGGTGTAGAACAATTCCTGTTTCTACAAACCGTACCTTTAACAGTCAAATCTACAGATGTATCTTCATCCTTTTGTCCAAAGTATGTTTTGGAAAATAAACCACATTAAATGTGTGTCAGTACTGTATAATACATGTTGCAGTGTGTAGTGAAAGAACATATTTTGCTCGTATACATTCTCAAGCAATAGATGTTTTATTATTGTTTGACACATCTGGCTGTTAAAGAAAACGGGATGAGCTGTTTTGTGAAAAAATAACCTTAAGATTTACAGGATGAGATAAGCAAAGAGATAAAATACCCAAAGTTTTAAGTTTCTAAACTCTATGGTCGTGCTAAAAAATAAAAATAAAAATTTGAAAACTGAAAAAAAATCCAGCGCAACCAGCAATGTTGCCTCTTATTTGATGTCTTCATAAGTTGGATGCTTGAAATGAAATAATAGAAAAACACTGGAACATGGATTCATAATATCCAGGATTGTGACTTTACTTCCTGAGGAGCCTCCTAATTGTTGGAAATAGTGTTAACTATAGCTTTAAATGATATATTTTGAGTCTCCAAAATAAAGTAAATTATGATAATTATATATTACATAAAACACATTATCTTTACTTGATGCTATGTCAGTGCTTTGTGATGTCTGTTCAGAATCTGTTCAGATTCCAGATGTTCACTGAAGGAGTGCTGCACATCAACTCCCCAGTCATCCAGAACACTGGCGAAAGAATCAGCGTCCTGCCTGTGTGTCACCCCCATCTCCACCCTCACCCTCCCTCCCTCCCTCCCTTCCTCCCTGCCTGCCTGAGTATATTGAGAGGTGACAACAGTAGAGGCGTGGGTGTGGGACGCTCCATCATGGTTCACGGCTATCGCATGTGCCTCAGCAGCTCTGCAGTGTGGCTACCATCTGTCTGCATGTCACACAGTGCGCTGCTCTCTCACTTCCCTCCTATGTGTCTTTGCCTTTCTGCACATCTTCTCTTCATGCCTTCATCTTTTATTGCTCACCTCATCCCTGCCTCCTTTTTTTAACATTTCCTCATTCTATAAAAAAGTTAAAGTTTATTTAAAGAGACACCACTATACAGGTACGTATCCAAAAGACAAGATGCTGACCTTGGAGTGCAGGACCTGGAAACCTTCAGTGCGGGAAGTCGTCCAAAATGTGTCAGGGATTTTGTTTTTGAATAACTTCACATGATTTGTGTGGAATGAAAACCTTGACAATGACATTGCTGTCAACACAGAAATGGAAAAGAAAAAAACATCTCTTGTTTTATTGCTTTCCAGAAAAAAGGGAAAAAAAAACTTCACAGAAATGCATGAGTAAGACTTTGTGGGAGAGATTTTTGGAGGAAGAGGTGGTGACAGCAGCACCACTCTCAGACCAGAGAGTGGCAGTGTGCCACAGTTAGAGCAGACCTTTAAGTATTGTGTGCATGCATGTAAAGGTGGCCAAAATGTGTGACTGTTTCTCTAAAAGTTGTGTCATTTAAAAGGTGTAGCACAGCATATGACATGAAATGAGGATGGTTGTTTCCAGGCTGATGAATTTAACTCAAAGAGAAAATTTGCATCATATTTTGTAAGAGGGGGCACTCAATATTTACATCATGATTCAGACCATCTCTGTCCAGAGAAAATGAGGGAAAATCTCAAACAGATTTCACAGTATTCTAAGTTTTTACCAATAACAATAGAAAAGCAAAGAAACATCTTAACAACCTCGTGTTACATTTTGATGCAGTTTAAGGCAAAATAATTTATTCAAAACTCACTAGCTTAAAGCTTTACAGACAGGTACCAGGTAAAGTCAATTATTATACATAGGGGAAACACATTTGATCAACATTTACAGGTTCTCATTAAATGATAAAAATGACTGTGAGAAGATATTTATATTTGTACAGGATAAGACAAGAGAATAATTTAGAGGTTTTCTTTTGACCACAGGGGGTGTTGAAATCAGTGCAAACTGGAAGCACCACACAGAAACTTTAACAAAGAGGAGGAAAACATCTAAAAACATCCTACCAGCACAGAAGTCTTCAGAGGTATAAACTTAATCTGCAGCTCCATGCCCAAATACAAAAAAGCTTTCATCTATTGCTATAAGACAATATTCTATAACAAAAACCTTTTTTTTAACAGAGAGGTTTTGACATTGTTCACCAAAACAATATGTCAACATTGATAAGTGATTCAGCTTCATGTGTCTTCAAACCCTGTGTTTGCATCCTGATGTGTGTGAGGGTCATGTGTACATCCCTGTCCACAAACAGACAGGCAGACAGAGAGACAGCAGTAGCCAACTAACCATAATATTGTCATTAAGGAATTCAGTAGATTAATAGTCTTAAATACCTGGAAATGTCCTAAGATCTAGTGTCTTTAGCTTGTAATTTCCTCTGCGAGTCCTGAGCACTAAACCCTCTGTGTTGTTCTTGGCGCTCCCTGATCGGACCAGAGAACACTGCATGGACACTGATACCTTCCTCTGGGATCCATTCTCCTCTCCATTTGATGGAAACCAAAAAAGGGCCTTTGGCCAGATAGGTCTCATTATATCTCAATGACAGAGCCTGGGGGTGAAAAACGGTCCGTTTTTCCTCTGAGCACCTTTGGGTCTCACTGAGAAATGACATACACCCTGATGATCAGATGGATGAACAGAGGAGAGAGGATTTGGATGCCAAATTCTGCTCACCTTTCTTTCAAACTGCTGTGAACTTTGTTTCAGCTCATGTAGTGAGGATTTTGGATTATTTTTCTTCCTTCTATTATATGCCCCCCTTATTTTTTTAGAGAGAGTAACCCTTGGATCAAATCAAATCATCTTGAAAATAAAGAAACGCCTTATTTTATCTGTTCGGTCCAGTGTTTGACAAATATCACAATATCCATAGGCGCTAATGATCGTCAAGTCCAGAGCCCTCTTTGCTCCCTGTCACATTCCCCCTTCATGACCTCATGACTGGATGTATGCATTAAACAGATGTGGCTGGCTATGAGGGGCCTGAAACAGGATAGGACAGCCTATAGCCTCTAGGCTGGTCTTCTCTGGCCTTGAAGCCAGGGGCCTCTGGGTCCAGAGGACAGGATAAACAGGATTGATGTGTGTGCGGGGTATGTGTGCGTGTGTGTGTGTATGTGAAAGAGAGACAGCAAGAGAGACGGAGAATCTCCTTTCCCACATGCAGCCCATAAACGTCGAGGCAGTTTTCCATGTCAGCGTCATGTGAGAACAGTGACTGGATTGGACGTTTGAGATGCTCCGCCACTTTGTATGTTCAGGAAAAATAAGAAGCATATTTTTCTGAAGAAGGTGTGAATACCTAAAAAGAACAACTATACACTGTGAAAATAAAGTCTTTTTTACTGCACACACAGCTAAAACACAGTTAAAACTAGACCTGCAGGGGTAATGTACTGTCATGTACTCAAAACAAAAGTATTGATGGAGAAGTATTCTCTGAAGATGAGCTGTGAAAAGATCAAACTCTGAGACAAAACTGACCTTGTGAAAGATACATTTAAAAGGGTTGTAGCTTTGTACTGATAATCAAATTAGAACTTTTTCATCTGCTTCACCATGCGTTCTTATGAATAAAAATATGTTTAACATCCAGTCTAAACGGGCTGCATGGTGTTAGCCATTAAGCATTGCAGGAATTCTATTGATTCAATTCTCTGGCTGGGGCAGAATCTTTCTGTGTGGAGTTTGCATGTGTATCTGCGGGTACTTCATCCCAGCCCATCCAGTCCAAAACATGCACAAGACAATGGATGGAAGGATGGAGCCAACCAAAAGTGTTGCCTCAATTCAAAATCTGTTCAAACTCAGTTTGTGAGGTATGGGATCCCTTAAAGGCCATGATTTTCTACTGTAAATTTGCTTCATTTTCTCGGGATAACAAAGTTTGTTTTCTCCGATAATTTCTTACACCTCCCACCCTTCATTTCAGCTGCAGTTGCACTATCTGTACGATGAATGACTGCAATCACACCAACCAGGCTTTAAATTCTGTTAGGCACGTAAACCCAATGGAATAGGTTGTGTATGTGATGCGTTCAGTGGCATCATGGACGCTGCTCTCTTGGCAAATGACTGATACTATGAATCTGTCAATGGAAATTGAATCTTCTCTATCCTGATGATCCCCCTTAATATCTAAAATACATTGGAAAGTAAAGGCTCCATTGAGTTTCAGACAATTTATGTATAGCCTTATTGATTTAGAACATCCAAAATCAGGCTTCTGAAGCCTAATCACTAAAACAGCAGGTAGCAGCTTCTTTTCCTGAGATAGAGAAAAATAAGTGGTTATCATGAAAAACAAAACTGAAATAAGTGCATTATCTTTGAGGAAATGGAGCAAATTCATTGTAGAAATTCATGGTCTGTAAGGGCTTCCATAGCAAGGGAATTCAGTCAAAAATACACTGGACAAAATGAGTCAAGACTTTTTAATCTGTATTATCAAAACAGAAGTCACCTTTGCCCAATTGTAAGTTTTAAATCACACTCTTTGTCTCTCTTTATATCTCTTAGCCCTCTGCAACATTTAGCAAGAAAAAACTCTTTACTAACAGGTAGAAATCTTGGCAGAGCCAGACTTGTCAAACAAACAGCCATCTGCCATGACTGGCTGAGCCCAGAGAGTGTGATAGAGGGAGGGACGGAGTGACAAGTTTACAGCTACAATGCTAATAGACCAAATACCACTTTGCTGACACATTGATGGATTTTGTTTGTGATAGCTGCTCCCCTGGTGAGAGGGCCACTTCTGTGACTCACTCCTGCATCTGCGTAGTGTTTCACTACTTGCACTCATTGTCCTCTGTGCCTTCTTTCATCTACACTGGTCCTCTAAGTCAAACAACAGCATAGAAGACGGATAATGTCCTACCAGGAGTGCATGTAGAGCAGCCGCACGCTGTACCCTGCTGCAACTAGCTGCATGGCTAGGCTCGCCATCACAGAGACTGTCAGCATCCGCAGCGCTACACTCTAACTAGCCCACAGCCTCAGAGCCATCTATCCTCAATGTGCCACATTCTTATTCATTTCTCCCCAAAACCTGACACGGCAATCTGATGATGAACCAGCCCCATTATTTTTTGTACGCCAGCCGGAAGAGATAGATCCCTGAACATTGTGCTTTCACAGAACCAACATTATCCCTCTATGTCAGAGGTGGGTAATATCCTGGCGGTCTGGGAGTCCAGAGGTGCATACAGAATGATGTCATTAATCCTCCAGGGCAATCTCTCTCTACCTCCTCGCTCCCTTGCTACAACTGGCAACGCAGAAAACAGAGACACATTTGCATGCTGCATATGTTACCAGGTGGCTTTGCAGGCTGAAGGTACAAATTAGATTTCCTGACAACAAGGTGTACACTATGGAGGATATTTGAAGGTAAGCAGTTCTTTCTTTCCCTTTTCCCTTTCCTGATCTTCTTTTTTTCACATTACCATTTTCTTTCTTTCTACTAGTGTTGAATAAGAATAAAAATCAGAAACACATTTATCAACAAGTAGACATCAATTATGTTTCTCAACCAGGCTGAGCATGTTCATCAATAGTGTGAGTCAGTGTACTGACAAACTAACCTATAGGTGGCAGGAATGCTCTCCTCGGATGAGAGATCAGCGTAGATATGAGAAGAAGATGTGAAATAACCAGAGAGTTAGAAAAGTTCAGGCAGCTCATACTTGAACAGAGCACTCAGGTGCTTTCGGTGAAACCGACCTTTGTTGGACTGACATTCTTAAGAATGGAAAAGGGAAGAAACAAACTTACTTTTCCCCTGATCAAAGAAGGGAGTCTTCCCTTTCATTTGGTGTTTACATAGAATTCAATAATCTGTGGTTCGATTGGTTGAATGATCGGTCAAAATGCTCTAAAACATTTGTCGGTTTGGAGCTCTCTGCCCTGAAAACATCTGGCAGTCAATGAGTTAACGGGTTGCCAGAAGAATAAGAGCTCTTCTTTATCAAAGATTTCTGTTTTCCAGTTTAAAGAAATGACCTCTCTATACAACAATAGGGTTTGAAAATGATAAAAGAAAAAGAGCAATAAGACCCAAAATAACATAAAATAGAGGCTCCTTTGAGTTGTTCTCAGCTGCTCATGAAATGGTCTGAATCAGAAGACCACCAGCAAAAAAACTATCTCTGTCGCTCAAATGAGCTTTACTGTCAAAACAGCATTGTTAAAACTTTATTGGGGCTTGATGAGCGACATATTTAAAAATGTTCAAGATGAAATCAGCACCAAACGGAGAACACTCTGTGCAAAATCCATGTAGCTTAAACGTCTAAAATGAAGCTTCAGAATAATATGACGCGGAAAATGAGAAGATGGATGTCAGTTGACATTAAAAAATGTTTTCTTGAATGAATTGATTTTGTTGTACTCTTTAACTCAAGAAAAGAATGGTCTGTTGGGGGAAAAATACCTGGGTCATATATTCCCTAAATGGTGACCTATTGATCAGATGTGGCCTCCTGTATAAGGGGCTACACACAAGCATGTACCCACACACAATGAGACATTTCAATGCTGTTGGATAAAGATGGGGTGGCAAAGAAAAATGTAGTCCTGAATGGGGGCTTAAACTCTCCTTTTTGAACTTGAAAGCTGAGAGCCCTGTCTGGCCTATTACTTCCCCAAAGGGTGGTGACATTGTCTGTGTCAGTCACAATGGAGCTAGTCTAGATGCTCCAAACTGGCTTTACCCACATTGTTTACCAGAAGCTCCCAAACAGAGAGCAGGAAGCGGCGTCTGGGTTGAGGATGACATTAACATTCCACATATTCTTTATGTGGTCGAGGCCTTGATCTCTCTGGAGACAATGAGGCGAGGCATCAAAGTGAAGACGGTGTTCATTTGAGTGTGTCAGTGTATGGAGGTTGTGTGTTTGGTCTTATGTTATCCACCATTATCAAGAAAGCAAACCCCCCCGCCTTGTTTTCCCCAAATTCCACATTCCACCATCATCGATCTGTCCCTTCAATTAACAGCCAGGTTTGTCCCCAATCAATTCCCATCTCCCTCTTCTGTTCCTCTATTCGTCCATCTCCCTCTCTCTCACCCCTGATTTCTTCATTTTTCACATTACCTCCATGTGTCCCCCACTGCCCCCTCCCTCCCATGCTCCTACCTCACACCCTAAGGTCTCAAGGGTCACTCCCTCCAAGGTGATTCGTAAACAGCAGCTTGCCTAAAGATCAATACTTTATCAACAAGCCACAGCGGGCTTTTGCACTTATCCTATATGATCTTTGTTGTAAAGGCCTCCAAGCATCCATCTCCGCCACTGCTCCGCTCCCTAAGCTCTGTTGCTAAGACAATCAGAAGAAAAGAGCAAGGGATGAAGAGATGAGGAGGAGGGGCTGGAGGATGGAGGGAGAAAGGCAAAGGGAGAGGGGATTGTGCAGGGTCTCGAGGCTCGCTGTTAGAGGAGGGATTTGCTGCTCCGTTGCTTTTAGCTTGATCTGCATCTGATTAAGGAGAGAGGGCAGAGTGTTGTCCTTCACCCTCGTGCTCCCCTGTCCCACCATTATGTACCCTGGCACTAAGATCCATCATCCACCTACCACAGACTTGGCCGCCACAGCCTGGGGACTTATTAGACCGACCCTGCTCGGTTCAGCTCTGCCCCACTCTGCATGGAGGGCGAGAAGCTTACTGAGAAATATTGTATATTTACCACATGTAGCCCAGTGACTTAGAAGGAATTGAAGGATACATACCAAGTAAGATTTCTATTGCACTTTCTGGCATCTGTCTGACCAGTTAAAGTGCATTACGTCTCACACCTTGTTCACACCCTGAAGCTGAGGCTGAGTGAGCACATCAGTATGAACGAACCCCATTCACACTCTGCTGAATATACCAACAGGAGCAGTTTTGAGGTTCAGTGTCTTGCCCATAGGCACTTTGGCATGTGAACAAGAGCTGAAAACAAACTGCCAACTGTCCAATTGACCTCTGGCTGAGCCACGCCCCCTCCACTCACTTTATCAAACAATGAACATTCAGTGACAGGTGCTATAGCAGGTGTCACAGTAGGAGAAGTTCAATAGGAGGGTACTGATGATTTTTGGAGACAGAAAGATCACATATCATCTATAAGTTACTAAAAGGGTCTAAACTACCCATTGGAAGGATATATTAATCTTTTTATTGTTGAGAATGTATTTAAATAGCTTCGGTTACAAGCCAAACTTTACTTGTCCCTGTGCAAACATGACAAACCTCATCTTACAATCATCACCAGGTTTATGGCTCAGAATATGAGAGAAATGTAATAATCTTTTACCATCTCTACAAAGAGTGTCTCTCTATTGGTTTGGCCCTACAATATGTGCATTGTATCACTCAGCATAACATTTACCAACTTTTGTTTCTTTTTTTGGCTATTACAGAAAAGTTAATGAAGCTCAGCACCAAAAGTTACTATTAATTGAACTTGAGCCCTTTGGACAACAACTAATAAGAACATATGATCACCGAAGTAGAAAAACTAGAGCAAAATAGACCAATGAACTCCCAACAAATGAAGTGACATAATGAATAATACAGCAAAAAGCTAACCCTTGTCTAACTTTAGCAATCTGTTAAAGGCAAACTAATATTTCTTGCAAGCAAAGTGACAATATGTTGCCTCAGATACAATGTTAACTTGAATAGATAGAGACACCCTAGTTAATTTCATTCACATTAAGTTGATGTTGTGGTCGACTGCACAATTATATCCAAAGAAAACACTGGTCTTGGTTGAGATGTGGCATAGGAAAGGGTTAATAAAACACCTATCACCCTGTGTACCTCATGTCCAAAAATAACTGGAAAACAAAAACATTGTTTTGTTCTTTTTATCTCCCTAAAAATGAAGAATTCTATGGTTTGGATCGTGTTTGGATCGAGCTCACATGACCTTTATAAAGCATTACTAAAAGCTCCTGTAAGAGCATCTTTGTATGAACTGATTTGGGCCAATAAATGTGTAATCTTAACAAATAATCTCTCACTGTTGCCTTGAGTGCTCAAACTATCACTCAGCAGGCATGTTTGCAATGGGACACGTGAAAAAAAATGGCTTGTTCAGCAGCTTGTAGCTCGGGCACTTGGTGTGACACCTATCATCCTGCTTATGGTTTTTAAACATTAATCAGATCTACAAGGAAAAAGTTACTCCTCTTGGTTATGGTCTTGTGTTTTTTCAGGTCATAGAGACCTATGAGTGTCAATTTAAGGCCTTTGTATAACCAGGTAATATCCTCAGGGGCAATTTTAAGATTCAGGAAAGTGTTCTATGTTATAGTTCTTTATTATTTAATCATCAAATAATTGCATTCATATAAAGACATAAATACACATGCACATCCACATTTAGGTTTAATTTGCTTTTGAGGTGTCAGATTTGTTGACGCGATGGTCTCTGGTTGCCTGGAAATATATCTGAGGAGTTATGAAAATTGAATTTAATATGAACATACATGCCTCAGATCTGAAAATTTAGGACAAGAGAACTCAGGTTCACATCTCAGGACATGAATCCATCTTCAGTGATGAATGTTAGGGTTGGGTATTTATTTATTTTTTTAAGAGATTAACTTTTTCTTTACCAATACATGTTCATAAATTGATATTATTCAAGCTGATGTACCACCAACATGAGTCAAATGAAGGTTTAAACGGCTCTAGATTACAAGGCTACAGGATGCTCTGTTCTCTGTGCTGTGTCGCTCCCAGCGGCTCTCGTCCAATAAGCCCATATCAAAGCCGTCAGACTGCAAGTGAAAAGTGAAGGAGGCTGCCTTCTGCAGACATCAATCCTAAATTTCCAGCCTCAATACCATCCTGACCTTGGTTTGGAATGACATCTATTTGCTGGCTGGCTGCACACATCTCTTTGCAAATTGTATGGGCCAGGCTAATTTGTTTTTATGCACGTTTAGTCAAGAATGTGATGCCACGTTAGCTTTTGGGAGCACTGCCAATGTGTTGTGGGGTTCCGAGTGACAGACAGAAAAAGGGTGATTGAGGATGATTGTTCTGCCGGTTGTGTTGATATATGAAAAGAAAGGAGCGCTGAATGCATCCTGGAATGGTTTTCCCAACAGATAGGCGTCCTTCTGGGACCACCTAAAGCTGAATATTATCATGTGTGCACCGAAATAAACAATGACCTTTAAAGCTCCAGAGTGAGGACAGGTGATTGGAAGTACCTTAACAAATCTGAGTATGTCATCCAAGCCTTACAAAATATTATTAAGCATAAATCAGTCTGAGTAAATAAAATGTATGGGTAAAAAGGGCATGAAAAAAAACTTGTCGTGCCTGTCTGCAATACGCTCCTTTGACCTGCCAGCAAAACAATCGCTGTGCGTACACTAAACTGAAAGGTAAATAGCTAATGCAGGAAAATATTTGCCTTCCTCATAGCTGAAATGACCTCCCAGCTCCACGAAATAACCTGAAGCTGTTGTTTCATTATCTCTCCAGGACAAGATAAAGCCCCGGGCTCAGCTACCTTCATTAGTGTTCACAGCTTTTTTCTTCTTTCAAAGAGAAGCCTATATAAATGCACAATGAGTTTTCACGGACAGGATCCTGTGATGACCTCCTATACATGACCTAACTTTCCTGCATTGACAATGTACAGTACATAGAGAGCAACCAAACAGAGATAAGTCTTTATCGTACATGCACATACGCTGTACACACTTTCCCCCACCTCGCCTCACATGTCCTCCTATGACCAAGGCCCAGTTCAACCGCCTGACAAGAAGCCGTCTTCATGTTACGTGACAGAAATAGTCCCTTTGGCCCTCACACGCTATGAAGCTGCTAGGACATGTAAATACTGTCCATAACCTGAGATGTGCTCTTTCCTACATACCCTGCACGTACGCATGTTGGGCAACATAGACACTTTAGGTGAAAAGGGTCACACACACAGATATGGACCTATGCACACACATACACACACACCTAAAGATAAATGTACATACATACTGCACCAGCATACACACACACACCCACACACACTGTAACACACACTGCTGTTCTGTTCTGTACTCTGAGGATCATGTCAGCGTGTGTGCAAAGGTCACAGTCCATAGGCATAGTTCACATATGTCTTAATGATATATATGACTGCAGAATGTTCACTGGTCAACATGCTTCACACTGTAAAGAAAAAAGACTGAGCAGAGGGCACCGAGTTCATTTACCACTCCTTAAAGACTCAAATATTTCTATATGAGTTGACATAGAAATTCCCATAGGGGCAGTTAACTCAAACAAAAAGAAGAATTTTTTACTCACTATAGTGAATACAGAAATGGTGGATGTAACTAAAGACTGTTAGGAGTGGAAGCATTGGGTGTATTTGTTTCAAGCAGATGAAGCACTTTCTCCTGCTGAAGGCTTTGAAACCTTCAACCTTCAAGTTACTATACTGTTCTTTCAGTATAGTATAGTTTTCAGTATTCCTCCCTGCAGAAACAGATTAAAAGATGTATATAAACAGTGGTGGTGTTGATTTATTCATCATACTACCAATGCACAATAAACATTTACAAAGAGTGACAACTCTGTTTACCGAGTATATACACACAAATACATGTTCCTGCATTAATTGTTTTCTTATCTCCAATTATGAGTTGAATAAAGAAGGAGAAAAGAGACAGATTGTTATCTCTTGTCTTCTTAAAAAGATTTCCCTGACAACTTATTTCATCCTCTGGGTCACAGACATAGATATCTGATTTCATATGCAATAATAAAATCAGCAAATCAGCTTGAGATTACACAAAACACTCTTTTTGTAAAATTGACATTAAGCCTGAGAAACTCAATGTTAAACACTTTAACAGTTATGAAAACAACAAAACAACCGCACTGGGTTTTTTATAATGGGGCCAAGAAACTATTTGCTCCATTTGGAACTGTTTAATAGGTACTGCTGCCCTTTCTTTTACTTTGGACATTCACAAACACAGAACATAATGTTCTGCCACCTGTTCCAAATATGAGAGACCGGGCCCTCAGTCATGAAGGATGACCCTCCACAACATCCACATAGCTCTTCACAACCTGAAGCTTCATTGTTCAATTGAAGGAAAATCATCAATCATGAAAGAAGTTCATAATGGCGCCCCTTCCACTGCGCTGTGACGACATTTCAAGTGGGATCTATTTGCCATGCCAGTCACATTGGAAGCCATCAAGGCCATGAGGGTTCAATTTTTTTGTCATCACAGAACAAAACTGTCTTCCACATTCCAATGTACCATGTTTGGTGCTCTTGTGCAAAGTCCAAAGAGGCAATTTTATGGCGTTGAAGTAGGAGAGGCCTTTGAAGGTTTTTTTTGTTCCTGAAGCTCTTCTCTCTCAAATGCTGTCTAATGGTCATTGGGTTGCAGTCAACACCAACAATGGTCTTATTTTGGATTGTCCCATGTCTTATTGGATAGCCAATCAGATCCTTTGGCTCAGTGCCCGTTGAAATGTTTTCACTTGATTTTTTCGTTCCATAACCCTCAGGATCTTTGAAGAAATTCAAAATGACGACCTCACTGCATCCAACCAATGGCGCAATGTGAGAGGCTTTGCTTATGCAGCTCAACAGTCTGACCACATTCGAAGAGAGAAAGCTTTTTTGCCTTTGCCACCAGTAGGTTATGACTGAAAATGGCAATCAATCCACATTTTTTGCAGATTTTTAGCTTCCAAAGTTCACACACTTCTTAAACTTCTAATGAGCTGATGAAAAGACAATTTTTCACAAGTCTTCAGATTTTGATCCGAATGTATTAGGAAAAAGGCTGACGGAGCCACAAGACTGACTAAATATGCATTTACCAATAAAACAGTAAAGATCTTTGAGGTTGGACTGGAGTTGACGGCTGGATATTTGCTTGTCTTGATCCTCAACTGACTCTCGCAGTAATTAAAAGATCGGTGACTTCCTTTTCTGTTTATCATGTTTAGACATCAAAAAATTAATGCATGCACATTCATCTGTTTGTGACAGAAAACCAGTTTAAGGAAAATTGTATGTGACTTGTATTTACATGCTAGTATGATGCAACAACTGTTAAATTTAAGAAGTTGGGATTTTTACTTTTACAGCTGCCAGTCACTGGGTGGAGCTGTAACAGGTTTTGCTTGTAGCTGCTATGCTGGCCCTGATTTTATGCAGTCTGTGGTCCTAACCCATGTCTTTTTTTACTTGTGTATTAGAATATACATTTAGCTTTGCAGATAATAGATGTTCATTCATTGCAAGAGAGGCCTGATAGCCGTATGCTGGCCTCACCACCTCTGCCTGCCCAGGGCTACTCCTCGCCAACATCAAGTCAAGCGTTCCACCAAAAATTTGATTGAAAGTGGAATGAAGAGATACAAGAGCATGTGATATAGCTTCAGGGATGGAGAGCAGCTTCAATCTCACAGACGGGGTGCTATCAGAAATATCAGGTATGCTTGTATTGCCGGAGGTTATTCCACGGGATTAGAAACCAGCATTATCTCTCTGCAGCTTGAATGTGAAAATAGACCACGCCGGGCTTCAGTGTGTGTCAGTCAAAGCACACTCAGGCGTGTCGTCCAGTGAAGGCTATCAAAGTATTTCAGGAAGCTTAAGCCACATATATAAATATTCCCTATATATATTCCAATCTGCACTAAATCAGTTCTGCTTATGAATTTATTTACACAGGGTATAGAAACAGACATTTTAAACAGGAGGATATGTTCTACATGTGTTGTAAAAACACATTTGTCCAGGTAAACAGCAGGTGGTCATCTGGTTAAGCTGCAGTGCTGATTTGCACACAACCACAATAAAAGCTGTGTTCTGTGAGGATTAGGGACACGAACACCTGCAGAGTTACCTGCATGTTTGTGCTGTGCTCATATGGAGAGGATAAATCCAGCCCATATGTTTACCTAAAGACTCAGTCTACTTCTTCCTCACCTTCAGCCCTGCAAGGTCACAGGTCATGTCTGCATTTGAATCCACCAGACTCTGAACACTGCTTTCCTACTCGTCTTATACAAACCTCTTTTCCTACATTTCCTTTTTCTTGTGTTTTTTTTCTCTCTGTCCCCTAATTTTACCTTCCATCTTGACATCTCTCAGCCTGTCACTGATTCATGCTCCCTCCACCTGCAGCTCCTCCGTCCCTCCATCCGTCATTCGGCTGTCCTGAGGCAAGCGGGCAGGAGCCAGGCTGACTATTCAAAAGGTCCTGGAAGGGTTACCACTCCCTGCTGTCTGCTCAGCTCCTGTTTGTTTGACGACATAGCTGTCCATTTAAAAGGCAAATTTCTGTGTGTGTAAAGATCTGTCTTTTGCAGAGGAGCGATGTATTGTTTATGCAGGTATTTGGTCCTAATAATTCATAGGCAACATACACTTTAAATTGAATGACTTTAATCCAAATAGCTCCAGCTAGCATGGACACATGCACATGAAAAAAAATAAGCAGCACAGTTTATAACACCACCAGCTAGCTTATGTCCACACATGCAGGAACATGTCCATGAATGAAATGTATGTCTATGTAGGAAATCCACCTTAAACCCTCTATGTATAGAAGGCTTCCCTGTCACGAAGCACAATCCCAGAGCTGTTAAATTGATCACATCACTCCTTTGATGTACTGTGTTTATCCCATCAAGTACCTTTCTAACAATATGTAACTGTATTCAGGTGGTTTAAAAGGTGTTTGAACAGCAGGGTGAATCCATGAGGCAAGTAAAAAAAAAAAAAAAAGAAAAAATAAAGTTTTTTTTGTGATCTCAACAATCAAGTAAATGCGTATCAGGGTCACATCCTGTGTATGTCAGCTCAATGAAAGAAGTGGTCTCAAGAAAAAAGTCTGATTGCTTTTCATGTCTCCCTCTAAGAAATTAACACCTGTTTCTACCATTCAACCAAAATACATTTTGAACCACTGTTCATCTTTGTACTACAGCAGTTTGACCCACCGACAGCAGCCTGTGCAGTGTTTTATGTAATTTAGCATGAGAACTAGAAAATATGGGATCTAAAAACCATGAGGCCAGTGTGCGGTGTCAGTTTATCATTAGGATTCGCTGTTTTGGTATTATCCCGCAAAAGAAGCTAACTTGATGTTACAGATTCATGGGATAGCTGACTGCAGATTCATACGAATGATCATTTTCACTTTTCACATTTCAAGCTGATTTGATGATAGGGGAGCTTTGGTTTTGTTTTATTTTGTTTATTTTTGGTTCAGGAAATATGTCATTTAGAGTGGGATTTGCTTTACAAGTAAATCGTAGTACATCAAGACACAAGAACAATTTCTTTTCAAAGGCTATCACTTTGGTGAACTGAAATTTGCCATTACCTCATGCGCAATTACAGCCTGTCTCTTTCTCCTATTCTGTTTATTTTTTCAATTGCACATTTTTATGTCCTTAATCATTGCACTATTCAACTTGAATGTGTATCTATTTTCTATTTTCTTTTTTGTACAAAAGGGTTTTCTTTTATTATTTTTTATTTACTGAAAGGTAGGGTTTGCAGGAATTTTAATTACTGTTTGCAAACATAATATCCAAACTGGGCACCTCCTCCGTGGCTCAGTGCAGCAGCAGCGCACCCCTCTTAATCCGATCATACCTCATAGCCGTAGCTACGGGAACACAATCTCTAGTCTCGAGAGCACCTGCAGCATCACTTTCTTATATGGTAGAGACTCAAGAGTCATACACCTGACTTTCTGCAGGTAAAAGAGGTATCTTACAGATGTTGTATTATTCTTTCTCTGTGTGTCACGGCTCCTCCACTCGCTGTCATCAATACGCAGTTATGTGTGCATCAACATACAGGCATAGGAGAGGATTGAGACAGATACAGACACTGACACACATGTTAAGAGACCCATGTTAGATGATGATTGAGCAAAATCATTCCTGTGAAAGCTATTTTTTTTTTCAAGAGAAATGTTGCAGACCCTACATTGATTTTTATTTATAAATTTTGATTTTTTTGTGATTTTTACAACGTTGATTTATACATGTTTTTGCAGCGAGGGCACATCACAAAACCAGTCAAATTCCTTGTATTCTTCTCAAAGATACTTGGCCAATTAAGGACATTCTGGTTTGTAATCAACAAGTTAAGTATTGATTTGTCCAATTTTATTTCTATCGAAATTGTAAATAGAAAATGCTAGTTAGTACTGTTAGGTGTCTCACAGAACACATCTGCTCTGGAATGTAGGTACTTTTGAAAGATAATCTTGACTTCGGAATTATTGGACGATACTTTCTTCCAGTAGTTTATATCATGTTGAACTTGCTTTATATTGTACCAGCCCTCCACTTGGCAGGCGTGGACCAAAGCAGCCCACATACACACACACTCCACCAGTCCTCTGAAGGTGAACTGTGGTGTCTGGAGCTTAGATGTTCACAGGAGATCCTTTAAATCCTAGAAGTTGTGTGGTGGGGCCTCCAAGGACCAGAACTGATTGTCCAGAACACCAACAGATGCTCAGTTGGATTGACACCTGGGGAAATTGGAGGCCAAGTACACACCTTGAACTCATTGTTGAGCTCCTTCAGGCCCCAAGGTCCAGTTTTCACATGCCCATTGTAGACATTTACAGCGATCCTGGTGGAGCAGCCAACCAGTGTGTGTTGTGTATGAACAATGAAGTAGCTACATTTGTCCTCCTGTGGTGTAAAGTACGAAACAGTGTCTAACAACTCCAACACTAAAAACATGAAATGACCAAAAAAATAACATCAGGAGAAACATAACTGCAGCAGCTTTAAACATTATAGCCATGATATGTGACTGCTCTTAAAAGCTAATACAAACATGTAAAGAGACACAGACAAAACAGCAACATTTACTGTAAATGTGTACATACTGTAGCTTGTATGTGTGGACATTTGCATTTTAGCCACGACTGGACACAGCCATGCAAAGCCTTATAGCCATTGCTCTATTCTCCATCAATACACACACACTCTCTCTTAAAACACACACACACACACACACACTCACACATACACACACACGCATACGCAAATATCTAGGTCAAGGCATCCAGGGGTAATGGGAAAAGCCTGAGGCGTATCTGCTAGGCAAATGATCTTATGAAATGATTAAAGAGTGGTTTCTCTCACTGTAGGCCCGGCTAAAACAAGACCAGTGGTGCATGAGCAGGTTGAAGAAGAGAGTGTGTGTGTGTGTGTGCGCGCGCGTGTGTTTGTGTGTGCAAACACAGCTAATCCAGACTCAAGAGCATCAGTTTTAAGGTTCATGGGAAGAGGAAGTATAAGGCAGTATTAGAGTGCTGATGGGACAGAGGATATTTTCAGTTTTAAAACATAATAATCCAACACTAAACCCGGGAATGGAAGTTCAACTGTGGTAATAACAAACTAAATAATTACACATTGTTGCAAATAATGTTGTAATATCTTTTTACCTCTTCTAATGAAATGGTTGTGAAAATATGATTTATTCATCTTAGCCAAATGTGAATCTTCTCAAAACGTTATTGAATCTCTTCCAAATGTTATCACATGGAAAATTAAACAACAATTAACCTTTGCGAATCAAAATCACCTCATGAGAAGGGGAAGAAAACGTTTTATTTTAGCTTTACAGGCAACAACGTTTTTTAATTATCAGAACAGTTATGATAACAATCATCATCATCATTGCAACTGTAAGATAAAACATTTTTCTGTCTTTCAGTGTTTTAAAAAATCCCTGAGCCAGGAAAACAAACTGTCTAGGTTTTGTGAAAAGCACTGTAGACTTTGGACCTCAAAGATGGAAAACTTTGAGCAGCTTTTCAGTTTAAAATCTAACAGATGGAGAAAATTCATCCCCCAGGAAAAGTTCTTGCATCTTTGGAGCTATTCTTCAACAAATGCAAACCTGTTTCTCCATCCCGAATTGTGACCACTGAACTCATGAGTAGCCTCTTGCCTTTTTAACCTCATTCAATGCACCGTGCAAGCAGTGTGATCCCAGAATGTTTTGTGCACGTGCAGCCAAGTGACGGTTAATAGTGAGTGTAACTTCATTTCATATTAATGGCTAAATAAATACCACAAATACATGACATCACAAACAAGCACTGACATAATGAAAGCTGTGAAAATTTTAACTTAAGATTAAAATTAATCACTAAGTACACTTCATTACCCACAGACAGAGATCAGCTCCCAGATATGTTTGAAGACTGACAATGCCCTAGTTATTTTTACTTTGACAGTAAACAGCATCAGCCCACCACCATTTTATTTGCTCAAGGAGTTAGCTCTATTGCAAAGTGCTGACAGAAACGCAAACAAGCATAATATGTGTTAATGACTGCTAGCTTAGTGTGTGAATAGCAAGGTGTTGATTGGTGCTGTTACAGACTCTTCTGTAGCCAAAAAGAGCCTGGCCCAGTGTGCTGAGTTATAACACACACACACACACACACACTCTCTCTCTCTCTCTCTCTCTCTCTCTCTCTCTCTCTCTCTCTCTCTCTCTCTCACACACACTCTCTCTCTTACACACACACACACACACACACACACCCTCAGCCAACAATAACTAACTTCTGTCTGCTACAGCTCTTGCAGTCACTTCTGCTTCTTTCCTGACAGAGGCGATGCTGTCTTATTGCACGGCTCAAGTTTGCCTTCTGGCCATATGTGGAAAGTGGGGGAGGATAAACGAGACCCTTTTGGACAGCGGTGAAGTGACCCACATGTTTTATCTGGTCATCTCTCCATCCCTCGCCTTGTCTTCTCTCATTTTCTTCTATTTCCCTACTGGCCATCTCTCTCATTTTCTCTCTTCTGCTTTGCCTCTGCACTAATGCAGTCGCCCCGCACCAGTGGTGTTGCCACAGTGACAGCAGACAGATGTTTGGTGCCATTTTTGCAAAGACAAAACGCAGGACAGGGAGCCGAGTCCACACATGCAAATTTATACACTCACATACCAAATGTGCTGCACGGTGACAGCTGCAGCACTCTCTGTTATATGCAAAGCACCTCCAGGAAATTCTTTACACAAACAGTTCTATACACTCATACACAGGTTTCTGGATGCCCACATCAGAAGAGGAAGGCTGTGTTGTTCCTGGTGTCACAGGATCACCCTCTCCACAGATGACAAACAGATATAATCAGCTCTCCAGAGACCCATCCTGCTGCTGCTACAGTCATTACAGCTGGACTAAAACATACATCAAACAATCAGGGGCCACTGGCCACTGTGACACACACTCATATACACACAAATCAGTGCTATCAAATTGAACACACATATGCATGCATACGAATTATATGCATATAACTGCACGCACTGTCAACACTCATTGTCATCGCAGCAACACAAATCTCATATCAAAGGAATTGTCCCTCTGACCCTCCTTGGCACAAAGAGCAGAATAATTGCATGATCTCCAAACTAAGGAGCCATATACGTGTCTAAATGACTGGCTGGGCCATCCTGTCATTCCATCACTGAGGATTTGCATGTGTGTGATGTATTTAATACTTTCTCATGCCTGATCCACTGCACCATAATAATACAGCATGGGAATCAAGCCAAGCCAGACCTGGAGCTGATTTATAGTCTTCGCTGGCTGGAGGCTCAGTCTGGGCCGTTTGATGTGATGGGAGTGAGTCTGTGTGGATGAATGGATGCAGAGAGATATAGATATAGGTGTTTATGCATGTGTGTGTGTGTGTGTGTGTGTGTGTGGGTGGGTGGCTGGGGGTTCACCCGTCTAATAAATGTCGTCTAGACAACATTTGTGCCCTGCGTCCGAAAGGGTGATTGTCTTATGCAAATGAGGCCACGCTGGCTGTGACATGTCGTCCAGCATGTGGGTCATGTGATGAAGAGAGAGAAGTGACGGTTGATAGTCTGCTTTTTAAAAATTTATTAGCATTGCCATTGTTCGCCATCAACTCTTAAAGCAGCAAAGACACTGAGTATTCAGGCTTGAAGAAAGAGCACAATGTGTGTTTTGTCACAATCTTAATGTTCGTCTTCACAAATGGATCCACCTCTATTGTGCTGAAAAGTTTTCAAGTCACAGGGATTTATTTGGAAATAAAAATATGCAGTAATTTACTTGAAGAAATGTCTAGTGTCTGATCAGAGCCGCCACCCTAATTTAAATTTGACCTTATTAGCGCCACATATATATTGTTAAAGTCTGATTTTGATAATGTAGCAGTAATCCACAAAGTGTTTTATGTATTGTATTACTGCTTGGACTGCCTTTTCTTTCACAAAATCATTGTATTTTTTAAATGTTTCCAACTGATGATAGATACACAGATACTTGTAATGTAAAAATCACTTTCAAACAATGCAAAATCATAAAACCATGATTTAAATGACAAGTGAAGAATATCTGTGCAACATTTGGGCCTGTGCTTTAAAGCTATTTTGATGCTGGCTGCATCTGTTTCCTCTTCGTACTCCATCTACATCAGCTGTTTGATATATTAGTCTTTAGTTATTCCATATTTCTTTCTTTACTATATTTGATCAGCTTATTTCTTGTCTAATGTGGCTGTATTATTCTTACACAACCGTCCTTGTGTAGCCTCATTATGTTTGTACTTGTCATCTTCATCTAGATAGATGACTTCAACCTCTGTCAACCACACTGATTTCATGTTACAATATATTGACATCAGTTGTGGGTTGGGGAAACTAAGTCAATTGGCCACTCATAAATGGTTGTTTAGCTTTTCCCAATGATTGTCATAAACCCTGATATTGAGGCTCTTTCTGGAGAGACCAGTGCTGTAAACTTTATGTGTGACCTGAACAGATGTTGAACTGACATAGTTTCTCTCTATGTGATTGGGAAGTGATCAACTAAAGGACTAGGAAGATCTGGTTAATATTTTTCTAACTTTCTGTGACTCAACAACAACCGCATTATGTATTATTCTACAGAATCTATGCATCAGAACAGAATTATAGATCAACTTAAAATGGATGTAACAGTCATCACCATGGAAAGATAACTTCAGCTACCCAGCAACTATGAGTGCCACTTAAATAACACATTTTATTCAATCTCAAACCAGCTTATTCTAAATGTCAAAGAACATTTTTCACTTGAATGAAAAGGCTTTTTCCTATGTTCATCCCTCCATTTGAACTCCATTCTCATCAATGTAGGGCCTCCCACATCCTTCAACTTTTTATATGATCTATACAATTCATTCTACCTTCAAATTCACACTAAGTTTTTATAAAGTGAATTTTATTTGAATCTTTTATATTTCACCTTTTTACTGTCATTGCCTTTGATAGTAAGTCTGCTTCTATTATCTGTTTGTAATGCTCTGTGAATCCCTTTGTTGCCTGTATAAGAAAAAGACCTTTACAAAAAACATACAGTTATTATCATTGTTACTTGGCTGTATTTATCACGTCCCTTTAAGCGTGAGAGTCTTTCTTGAGAATATCAGTTATTTAGTTTTACTTGGATTAATCTACAAAAATCATGGAAAACAGTCTCTGTCTTAATGAAAGGCCTTGTCAGAACCAAATATGTAACAATGACCCAGAATAAAACAACCTGAAATGTAACCTAAAAAAATGCAGTAAAACCCAAAATGGAACAACTGACTTGGGCAAAAAGTTGCCGGTTAAAGAGTCGGGGTTGTGTTATATATATTTCATTACATCTCTGGTTGCTGTTGTATTTTGGATCATTGTTACAAATCAGACTCTAACAGGCCTGTTTTTGCACTCTATTTATCATTAAGTGGGTCCTTTACAAATGACGTTTTTTTGTTCTATTTTATTTAAATGTGAGAAATGTCTATTTGGTATGAATCAACATTTTGATCAGAGTGACATAATCCAACTTTGATTAATAGTAGATAAAATGATGCAAGATTTCAGGCAGTATAATTTTAACTGGAATGAGAAATAGTCAAACAACTTATACAGCACTCACTGGTTTGCTATCATATATATCACCTCTGTTACATCAAAACCCTGGTTCATTTTCAACCTGTTCTAGTGAGAGATTGGTTCTCCAGGTTCCCCCTGCTGGGGCTAACCTGGGTAAAACTACTTTTAGTGTCAGTGTTGCTAAATCCTGGAACGTTTTGAAACACAACCTGAATTTGTGAACTTAAATCCCTTATAAATGATTGATTGATTGATTGAACGTCATTTGTGGTCTTTTGGGAGAAGTTGTGCTTTTTTCTTTCATATCCAGAATGATGAGGCCTCATGGTCACCGATGTGAGATACAAACCCTCACACTCTTTTGGCTCTTTCTAAGAAATGTGGCAGCTATTTTCTCATAGCTCCGGGTCAAAATGCTCTCTTTAATTATGAAAAGCTAAAAGGGCTTTGGTGGAGAAGGGAAACACTGTAAGGCTGTGGATCAGGGGAGAGAGAGAGGGATTGTGGGACGGCAGGGAGCAGTATGGACTTGACAACCCAGGGCATGAGTTGTGTGAATGGATTTCAAAACAGATGACCTGCATGCTGATCTTATGATCTGTGCCTTCCAGTGTTTTTTAAAGGCAAGTTTTTTACTTCTCATCTCTCTCTCATCATTTCACTTGTTTTTCTCTCTTTCTAGAGGAGAAATACCACCCACCCCCCTCACATGACACAGCCCGGGGTATTATCATAGGATATGTCCAGAGGTCCATACTGACCCTTAACCCTGGTCTATGGGATAGAAGGGGGCCCTGGTCTCTGCCTGAGCATAAAGAGCGGCGGGGCCAGCGGCAGTATTGTTGGAGGGGGCTGCTGACTGACAGGTCATTTTTCACCTTTTGTTTTTTTTTTTCAAACAGCAATTTTATCTTGCAAAGTAACGCCTTGGCAACCATGAAGAGTGTAGCTTCAATGTGCTTGTTATTGTTAAGTGATGATCTGATGGTATTCAGAGAATAAAGGTAGCCAAGGAATTCTGCAGGGAGGGATCCCAGAAGGTTCATTCTGTTTAACATGAGCAATATTTCCCTTATTTATTGCTGTCTGCTCTTCTCATGCTAATAGAAATCAGTTTCCACAAAAAGTAGCCATTGAAGTAAGCGAAAACAGCTGTTAAATATGCAGACCCCTCTCTAAAACCATACTAAAAGAAAAGAAAACAAACCAAGCACCAGATAGCTAAACATATTTCATTTGTTTGTTTACTTGAGGTACTTGTGTGTTTACAGCCGCTAACACACCACCGTGCTGGTCTCACTTGCTTCAGCTCTCCGTCTTCTGTTGGTATCTGGCGTTGTATCAAAGCAGGGGGAACGCTCCAAGTTTTAAATTGAATTTCATGCTGGATTAGTGGCACTTCTCTGAAATGCATGTGAGCCTCCCCTAATGACGCGCTCATCCTCACTCTCCAGAGACGCTCTGTGTTTGTGTGCATGTGTGTGTGTGTGTGTGTGTGTTTGTATGTGTTTCTCAATCAATTAGCACAAGCAAGCGAGGCACACAACAGATATGTTTGCCTTATCAGTGGAAGTAATTGCTTTGTTAGGTCCTGCTCATCAGACTCTGTACATATTGTGACAAAGAATGGTTTTAAAGCAAAGTGTTGTTAAATTCAGCAAACACATCAGCTGTGGAGTGTATTGGATGTTTAATTTCGACCTAAACAATGATTGCATACAAGTCTATCTGTGTTATTAGAAGTTTCATGACCTTGAGTGCTTGGTAGTCAAAATGAAACTCATCAAATCTATTGATGTTTCAAATCCACACAAAAATAAACTCAGTTTTTGTTTTTCCCTCCTTCTGTTGATGACCTGGTCTGATGGGGTCCAGGCCGCCTTGGGTCTAATGTCCTCTGCCATGTGTCGTCTTTAGCACTGACCCATGCTAGCGGAGCAGGGACTGGGGCCCGGGGGTGGGAGCAGAGGAAGGAGTCTGTGTGTGCATGTGTGTGTGCATGTGTGTGTGTGTGTGTGTGTGTGTGTGTGTGTGTGTGTGTGTGAGGAGTGGAAGAAGTGGAGCTGCCCTCTGCTACAGGCTATGGGTGAGCACAGGGCGGCAGCAAGGGGGTTGAATGTAAGCCATGCAAGCCTCTCCTTCCCCTCCATCCAGCACTCCACCCCTCCCTCCCTCGTGATCCTGGCCTGAATGACATGGATGAATAACAGAGATGTGCAGCGGTACAGGCTGCCCTGCCGCTGACCCTGCTGCTCTGGCCAGGCCAGGGATGGTGTGTATGTGTGAGTGTGTGTGTTTGTGCATGTGTGAGGAGATGTCTTCGTGTGCACGCATGTGAGCAGAAAGTTTCACATTTGTACTCATGTGTGTTCATGGATTATTGTGTGAGTGTGAGCGTGCATGTGTGTGTGTGTGTGTGTGTGTGTGTGTGTGTGTGTGTGTGTGTGTGTGTAGCCAGCAGGGGAAAATAAACAATGTGCTCTCCTTGTCAAAGGCAGGCCTCGGGGCTGTGGAATATCTCGGACACAGGGAATGAAATCAAGCAGAGGAGGAGGGAGAAAAGTGGCTTCACTCCATATGGCGCATGGCTGAAGCATGTCACTGTGGTACGAACGTGCACACACACAGACACACTTCTCCGTGCATAGGGAGGATTAGATGAACTATAGTAGATACTCTCCTGATCTGATATTTACATCAGTGAGTGTGTTTATATTATTTATCAAATCAGTCATATCAATAAATCTCATCACACATGTTGTTCGTTGATTTGTCGATAATGCATTGAGTATCTTACAGCACTTAGAAGAAAAATGATGATAAAAGAGAGTGAGAGGTAGGAAAAGAGGGCTGTCACATTTTCTTATCGACAACCAAAGCATCTGGGACAAAGAGGTGAGTGTGACTGAAGGTGAGAAAGTTGTACTAATGTGAACATTCACAGCAAACTTGTCAAATCATCAGCTCACATTAATAGAAAGGGGTGGAGGAAGTATTCAGATTCTTTCAGAAGAAACATCACTCTATAAAATGTGCCATGCGGGAATTTCATATTCATTTAAGAGTAGACAGAATAAGTACAAAGAACATGCTCTGGAGTGGTTACAATCTTGATCGGATTAATGTCGTCATGCTCTCGTAGCTTGCCTCAGGTAAATAAGCCAATAATAGATCAGTATGTGGCTGATGTGAAATTAATGTCAGTGCTACAATGGTCCTTTTACAGATGGAATAAAATGTCAAACTTGACATCACTTATCAAGCCTGAAACTAACACAAATGACTCCTGATTGACAATAATTTATTCCAAAAGACACATCAGCTTCAAGAGTCAAACCAAACGAAGCAAATAGCAACAGGACCTGGAAGAAGTTCCTCCTGGCACTGAAAAACTTGGTCTTTAATATTCAACTGGAATAAAGACAAATGTTGAGCTACATACCTTGACAGGCATCCCAGATCTGACACAAAACCTTGGTAGGGTGTGATAAAGTTTGAGTCAGTAAACTGAGCAAATATTTTAGTTCATAAATAATGTAAAGTTCATAAATAAGATACTTTCACAAACCTGAAATACACATTTAAAATATTGCTGGCTGTTTAATGAAATGCCTGATCTAGGGTCAGTTTGCCCTGTGTTTGCTCTATTTTTTGTCATGGGAACACACCACATATAGGTACAGTAACACCATTTAAGACAAACCACACACAGAACCACAATTTATTGTCTTTCAGATAAGATTTAGGGGAAAAAAAATGATGGGCTGACTTTTGAGTAAAAGTAGTGAGTTGCAAGGCAAGGTACAGAAACACAAGATTTTCAAAACTAGGTTAATTAGTTTTATTTGGACTTAAAGTAGTCTCGTTGTAAACATTAACAGGAGGATTAGCATTAAGAATTTTTACCTACTTCAAATTGCACAACTCTTTCAACCCATTAAATGACTAATAAAAGTGATTTTCCTCCATTGTCAATTGTTTTTTATGGGATACAGACTCCCATGAGCGCTTTGCCAAGGTGTGCAATTGTTTGAAGCACCTTAACTTTGAAGCACTGCTCAACTTTGCCATTCAGCATGATGTTGTCCTGGGGACTTTTCTCAAAAATCAATCTTGTTCTGCACAACCCAGACAGGGAAACTGAGAAATAACATTTAGAAATCACCTATTTTAGCACTGAAAATCTGATTCTAAAATGTGTCTCACAGTTAGGCAAATATAAAGAGGTGGAACTTTTTTCAGTATCACTTATTAAGTTCTCACAGGGACAATATGATTTGTTTTGTCACTGTCGGACATTATTTCTCCCCTCTTAAACATGCAACAACGATAATCAAACTCCATGAGATGTAATTTGAAACATGAAATGATTATTTGATAAAGCTGATAAGATCTCAGAACTTTACATACTCTGACAGAAATTCTTGGCACTTTTTCATACTACGTCCAAAATATTTTAAATAACATTTTAAAGTAAAAGCATCTGAAAGAAAAAGAAGCAGGGTATATATAATTAGACAGCTAATTGTATTCCACTTGTAATCCATCAGCATAAAGACAGCATGATCAGTAATGAGGTAAAACTTAGGAAGATCACCAGGACTCTTTATAGCCTTCCTCCACTTTCTGCTGTAAGGATAAAGGCATATTTTAGTTCAATTGTATCTGGTCTGCCATATCAGTGAGCAGCAGTAATTATCATGTATAAGAATTTAACAGTCTGAATTAAAATAGACCATAATGTGTTCTATATAAATCTTTTTAACAGTGTTTCCCGGTTTCCTAGATACTGTTCGGTATTTATACTACCAGTGTACATCTTACTGTGTGGTCCGGTGATTAATGACACAATAAAGACAGACATTTCCGACAACTGCACCGACACGTGCAGCAGTAACGATGCAATGCAAATTTGCAGCAATCAATCTTGGCACAGAAGTGGTTAAGTTTCAGAGGGAGGTGGAACAAAAAGCCAGCCATATTGGCGGTGCTGTGTGCCAAGTGGTAGTCATGGCCCCTGCCCAGCCCTCCTATTACGAGGCTGGCAATAAGCTGGCCTGCCCGCTGGGGAAAACAGGGAGCTGACACCAGGAACATATGCAGCAACACCTGATTGCTGTGCTACCGCCGTGGACGAGACTGCCAGAAAACACAAACACAGCACATGTAGATTCAACGCACACACACATACATACACACATATACTCTACAACAAGGTGGAGACATTATGTGTTTGTGTAATCTGCATGAATATCAGCAGGCTTACCTTAAAAACAAGTAGACTGACTTGATTCACAAAAACATCCTCATGCAAAAATTGCAAGGTTAGAAGTCTTTGTTGCATATTTGACCTGGAACAGCTACACAATTTAGACAGAATTCTGCAAGCCTTTGGAAAATAATTATTAGAAACAATTTTCTTTACTTACCTTTATTGTAACACTCAATAGAGTTCAGAAATACACCAACACACATGGAGAGGGAGGATTTTAGAGGGTGTAAGAATGAGATGTCTATAAAAGATATGAAAATGCAAAAGTGTCAGAATGTGAGAAAAATTGCACATTTTCTTCCAAATGTGGAAGAATAGAAAATATGTATGCATACACTACAAAAACTTAAATCTAAATAAGGGTTTGTGTCTTATTTCGGATAAAAGATTGTCTTATTATACTTGATATGGACCACATTCACCTGTTAAATCCAGATACATGTCTTTTTCCAAGATATTAAAAGACAAAAATTACACCTGAATTTCTTGTAACAAGTAAAAAGAAAATCTGCCAATGGATAAGAAAAAAAATTGCTTGGCAAGTTTCTTGAAACTATTGTCTTAATACAAGAAACCATTTTCTTATCCCACTGGCAGATTTTTTTCTTACTTGTAACAAGCAATTCAGACATTATTTCTGTCTTTATATAACTTGATCCAAGATATTTGTATGGACTGGTTCGGTGAATGTGGCTAATATCAAGTCAAAAAATATATTTTTTTACAAAATACGTCACAAAGACATGCTTGGATTTCAGTTTTTGCAGAGTAGCCACATACATGCACACACACACACCATATTGATAGATGGGAAAACTCATACTAGTGTTATATTAGTGTGTAGAAAAAGAAAATGTAAAATCTTAAAAGCCAAATGTGCAAAATGGCATGTATTATGGCAAGGAAGCCAACGCACACACACACATGCATGACAACAAACACACAAACCCAATGGGGATTAATTTCCTTACTCAGAGAATGTGTGTATGCCAGGCTTGGCTGGTGTGCCAGTCGCCCGCAGTGCACCACACGCTGCCATGCTGTGCCAGCAAACAGCACCGATGCCCTCCATTTGCAGTGTCACATATATCAAATACATGCTGCTATCACTTAGCCCTCAGTCGTCTGAACCCTGCCCGCCTGCCTGCCTTGCTGTGCAAAATGTGCGCGCGTGTTTGTATTTGGCATCTGGTTCCTTCCACTGCGATGTCCTCCACTGGATATTTGATTGACGATGGTCCACCATAATGCCATGATTGATTGTGTGAAAATCAGAGTGAATGAAAGTGCTCTCAGGATTATCTGTGACCAGACACTCACCCCGCTCTGCTTCAACACAAACTGACATGTCTTTGGATTTTATTTCCCTCCGTTTTATGGAACTTTATACCAAATTATAAACCCATGACCTTCATATAATCTCACACGCATGCAAACACACACCCAGATGCACCAACTCAGTGTCATAAATGCACATTTAAAATCGAAGACAAATTTTCTACCTCTTTAGCCGGTAAACCACAGTCAGTGCATCATTATGGAGCCGTGAGTGTTCGGAGGAAGAAAGCTTGAGAGAAGGAGGGGTAGCAGGAAGGGTGGGGGAGTTGTTAGAGACTAGGCCTGCATTGTCTGCTCCCTCTCAAAAGGTTTTTCTGTTGTCCATGGTCACGTTCTGAACTGGATGCGACCCTACAGGTGTCCCTGCTCTCTAAATGTGTTCCCCAGACCCTTCAGCAGCCCCCTTCAAGCCGCCCGTCCGTGACCCCTGACCCTGCAGACCCCGGGAAGTATGGGTAATGGCAGGCTTGTCAATAAAGTTCAGGGTCACTAATAGACTAGCTTTGTTCTGTGATGTCAGCTACCAAAAAGGAAAAGACGAGGGAGAAAAAAACCTCCCTCTAACCCATCGTCCTTATAAAGTATCTGAGTCTATTCAAATTAAAAAATGGGTGCTTTAGATTGTAAGCCCACAACCCACCACTTTCCTCCTCTCCCCTCTTGCCCGCCTTTCTCTCCTCATCTTCTTCCATCTTCTTGCTCGGCTCTCCTCGTCTTTAACTCCAAAGAGGTGCTTGTGCGCTGGGCTAAAAGGTCTTAATGTGTCTGCATTCATGGAGCCAGACCATAGAAGGCTGTTTTTAACCCTGTTTACGGCCTTGCATCCATTTGGCCAGGAGTCCTTCACTCTGCGTCCCTCCCCCTCTCCATATCTCGCTCCATTTTTCAACCTCCTTCACTCTCTCTTGCTCTCTTTCTCTCTTCCACCCACATCCCAATCCTTTTGTGATAGGATATGAATGCACTTTGCTAGTTGATAATTACACTCTCCTTCTCTGCCCTTCTCTCTCTTTCTGACAGTGGGATCCACAGGCAGTCCTTATTCAGCCAGTAATTTGCCTGTCCTCATTCATTGAGAAGGTACAAATTATCCCTCACACGGGCACTGGCTATTCTCCCTCTCAGCCAGTGTGATGAGGACTGCACTAAAAAGAAAATAGCCAAGAATATGCACTTTGTATCTGCTGTAAGTGTAATCTGAAAGAAAAGATTTGAATTTTATTCTGAAAGTATAGTTTTCTCGTTAATTTGGACACAAATGGAAATAAGTAATAATGAAGAACCTTAATTGTGTAGTATTTTACAGTTAAAGATGGTTTTTATGACACAGACATCTTCATAAAAGGGATTTTAAACCATTGTTTCACATGCTTGGTGCCACATAGTACACCAAATGGTCTGACTAAGTACAATAATTACAGTAAACATTTTAGTCCGCCATCTTGAGACAATTTACAGAGATGATTTCTTGCGTTTAAGTGTCCAAGCTAAGGCGCATTTGGACATTTGCTCCTCGTTGCCCTTTCATCAACATTCATAGCTGAGGTCTCACCGCCGACCCAACTGTGTTTAAGCCTCATCCAAAATAGCCGAAGCGACAAACAGATAGTTAGCAAATGAAAGGATCCTACGACAAATTACTTACAGGACTCTGGCTTCTTGTGAGCATATGTGTCTGCAGCCATTTATATCGTCTTTATGAGTGTATAGTTTAGTCAGGATTTATGGCTGGATATGAAATGTGAACAGTTTAACACCCTTTAAGTCTGGGTTGTTTTGAGTCTTTGGTTTATTTCAGCATATCTGTGTGAATTTAATTACAAGTGCTTTGCTCAGTGAATAAGTATGACAGCACCAAGGGCCATTTTGGTCATTTATTTATGGGCTGTGTTGGCCGGATGGAGGAGCCTCATTGGCTGAGAGTGAGAGTTCAAACAGCCGGTGGCGATTACAGGGCAAATGTGACCACCGGACAGACAACAACCAGCCCTCGGAGTCAACAGGAAATGCTTTTTTAAAGGACCATAATCATGTTGTGTCTGGTAATTACAGAAGGAGAGAAAACATACAAAAAAACATGGTGATAATGGGACAAACATTGATCATAAATGTGCAGAATAATGTCTTTTGGTCATGGAAGGACAATGGAGTACAGAGGCATCCATTGTTCCTTGACTCAATGAACTATGCTGCTCATTAGGTGGAGCTGCCGAAGATTAAAGAGATGGATATGAGCGGAGAAGTCAAGGCCCGGGGTTAGAACTGGGGGGCGAAAATCGACACTCTGCCACAGCAGAGATGATCTAGCTCCCCAGCCCCTGACCCCACAGCGGGCTGCAGCCTTTGATTCCTCTCCTCCTTTTTTCATCCCCACATCAAGAACACTGATCGTTTCATCTCTTTGCATATTATCTGACTCCACCCCATCCTCCTCATCTCTAATAAGGAGTATCCGTCTTCGCTTCATCTTCCTCTTCCTTTCCTTGCTTTCCTACAACTGTTGTCATCCTGCTCCCGGTAAGGGGTCTGTAATTGATGGATTTCATTGAAGGGTGTAGGTGTTGTATGTATATCTGCCAAAAGCGCGATGGCATTGATATTCTCCCCCAGGCAAAGGAAGAGAGAGGGAGGGAGACAGCGAGGGAGAGAGAGGTGACCCCGCTGGCTGAGTGGCAGTGGCCGTCATGCATAGCATCTCTAAAATGGAGAAAGGGGGGCGGGTGGAGGGAGGGTGAATGTCACTTTCAAGTGTCTCCTCGGCACTCTCCCTTAATGAGAGATGGGTTCTGCTCCACAGACAGCCAAGGGGACCAAGGAAGGGCCCTTCCCGCCTCCTCCTCATTCCTCCCCTCCACCCCTCAGATCTCCAATCCTCTGAGGAGCTGACAGCTCCAAGATCCGCAAGTATGCGTCTCCTCCACCTGCACAACCTCATTTCCCCATCATAACAACAACAAAGGTAGGTAGGAGGCTTTTTGTTTACTGGTACTGTGCCTGTCCTCAGTACATTCACATCCTCTCGACATCATTCTTTATCAAAATGACCCGCACTTACATCTGCGCTGTATGAGCTCGTGCCTTAGCTTCCTATCTCACTCTTTTCTTCAGTGAGGGACGCTCACTAATGCTATTTAGCTAGCCCGGCTAGTGATTCATCCATTCCAGCTGAAGGGAAAGGTGAGAGGAGAGATCTCCCAGGACTCCTCGCAGCCCCCATCTGTCAGACGCACCCGGCCCACTGATTTACATTTACCGCAAGGATTTATGGGATGCCCGCCACAAAACGAGTCGAAGCAGCAAGAATCATGGCGCGGAGAGACAGAGCGGGGAAATTATTCAAAGCAGTGATTATTTTGGGATGGCCATTACGCATGCACACCTGATCAGGGGGTGTCACCCGTGACTCCCCCCATCCACCATGATGGAGAGGGGCCTCATCTGTGCTACGCTCGTATTTTACCTGGCTTGCATAAAGGAGAATTCTCTTAGGCACCAGGAGAGCCTACTAAGGCTAAATTAGGCCCCCGGACAGGCAGAAGAGAAGGGAGAGAAGAGCAGATGAGGCAGTTATGTATGCACAGGGGATTGAGATGAGGGATACTGGTCAAATTCACAATCAATCTTAGAGCCAAGAAACCGTGGCCATATATTCACAAATTAGTATTTGCTGCTTTCTGTGAAGTTGAACTTGGGCGAGGGTATCCTCACTTCCATATCACACATTTTACCAACTTCAAATCTTTCACATTGCAAATCAGTAAAAACTAAATGCAGGAAATGGCCATGAATGTGTGAATTTCTGTATATTTAACGGGTGACATTTGCTGGTCCACCTGTTCTCACTGTAATTCAGGGGCCTAGAAAATGTCACAATGACGGCCCTCCCTTCGGCATGGCTCTTAAAGCTCAGTTCTCCCGACACCTTCAGTGAGGATCATCACTTATAGTCATTACTTACAGCACTTTGCAGTCGCAGGCTGAAAAAGGTTAGCATAACTAAGTTTGAGCACAGCACCTTTAGCTGTAGTGTTACAACCCAGGTCAGCTCGACTGCAACTCGGCCCTCCTCCTCCTCTCCTCCTCTCCCTCGTCTCCTCGCCAAGTTCATTATCAGTGGCCCCCAGGAACGACCTGATTTCAATTCAGACGCACTTTGTTCAATTGCCCTACATGAGAGAAGTTACTGGAATGGGGCCAGTTGATTATGCTCGACAACCACTATGCTTATTTTATTTAATGCCCAAAACAGCAGATCATTTTAAAAATCTAGGCCAACTAATCATGGGCTTTTTTTCTTTCTTCTTCTACTTCTTCTTCTTTTATTCTCTGCCCTATGTATCCATTTCTTCCACATGTGATTTTACTCTCAGAGGCGAGACGACTAAAATGTATTATGGTACACTTAGCAAGAGCCTGAGTGGTGTCAAAGAGCAGTTAAGAATTGGTTATTAGCCGTTAGCAATTAGCTAACCTTAAGATGAAAGGAGCAAGGATAAGATCTGAGCTGCAGAGATGAGGTCAACATACGTGACCTGTGGTGTGTGTTTTGACCCCAGAATGACAAAGAGATGACTTCACCTCCACACTGAATGATAAGCAGCACGGCTAAACTGGAAGTGCCAAGTAAGCGAACATGCTGATTTTAGCAAGGTAGTTATTGAGTCTGCCACAGGCATTTTCCATCTCCTTTCATGTTCTCTTAGTGTGGCCAACATGGTCTCATGATGTTTTGTGAGCCTGGTGTTTTAAAAGACAGTCCCAGACTGATTTATGGTACATGTGGCACATATTTCCATTCTTTTTATGTGCTGTGAATTTGAATGTTTTGGCATCAGATAGATTTGATTTAAGACTTTTATTTCATCTAACACCCAGAAAGACTTTTCTTGCCGATTGGATGAACAATTCAACTTCTGCCAAACTAAAGCAAAATGCTAAACTAAATAAAATCAGTGCAAAAAAATGTTAATTTCCTTGTGTTTGCCTTGTGACGTGTCGTGTCTTGTTTACACTGAATCACTTTTGCATACAAAAGAGTAAAAACATCTCAGATCTTCAAATGCTGATGAAGAATTTTACATCTGGAGTAGATTTTAGCAGCTTCCTTTGATTTTAATTAGTCTTTAATTGCCTCCTCTGTGTATGGTTAGCATTTTAAAGCTTTTAGTAAAGGTGGGTGAATAAATGCAAAAAGTAACTCCTCAGTTGCGTCCACATTGTGAAGCTGTTCAGATAGTTAGTAGGGAATACAGATTTCTTGGACCTGCAGAGAAGATAAATCCGTCTTTTTTAGTTTGACCTTCGTTTTTTCCTGAATTCCTTATTTCTTTTTTTAAAAACTCTACTATGTTATGACATGACTATATTGGTGTTCTTGCACACTTTAGGTAAGAAGGAAACAGTCTTCACTGGAGTCGTCTCTGTCTCAGAGGAACTCTGGTGTTTTATGGCACTGCTTCGGCCAACGCTGTGATCCCCTTACCTATGAGACACATTTACAGGCATTAGAGAACTGGACAAAGTTCAACATCGAGCAGAGCAATATGTCTGTTTTACTACACTCTCTTTTCCCCACTCATCGACTGCCTGCCTGCTGTATAAGGGGCTTTAGTGAGATGAAAAGCAGACTGAGAGTCACTGTTTGAATCCGACTCAAAGAGTCTTATTTTGTTCTATGATAGTCTTTTTTCCTGGCAGGGAATGATCAGCCAACTAGAAACGGCCTGCTCTTTGTGCCAGCTGATCCTGAGATGATGAGTCGTTTCAGCTGGTCCAAAGGAAAGTTGATTTGCCCCCAAAACACAGAATCCTTATTTTGTCTGGTTGAAAGTAGAACAAAGAATAAGAATTGACTGTAGTCCACACTAAGTCTCAAAGAGTGAGAGAGAGAGAGGTGTGAGCAAAGCCTACTGTAGAGCTTAGAGAGGCAAGAGGGAGAAAAGCAGCTTGGACAGGCGGAGCGCTGGACTAGGTGGGCAGATTAGTATCACAAGGATTTCTCAGAGGGATGAAGTGATGATGGAAAGTATGCTTTACATTATATTCTCAAATGTAGTTTCCGAGTGAATAAAAAAATCATCACATTAAGATTAAAACTGCGTTATTCATTAACCCCATACAGCAAGATGAAGCGGTGTGTAAAGCTAAGGACACTGTACTGCACCATTCAACCAGTGAACAAAAACAAGCGTGATGGCTATTATACATGATTAGCATACTCTCCAGACCCCTCACACCATTGTCTTTATCATTCATTCATACAGACCAGTGGACATGGTGATGGTGAGTATGTGGCATAACATATGTGAGAAATATTCTGAGGCTTTTGTGGCCTGACAGAGGAACCACCTAATCTGTGGGATAGCTTTCCCTCCAATCGCAGCTCTGAAAGGCTCTTAAGTAAAATAGGACAAAGAGACTCTTAATTTCTTATACAGCTCCATCGGTTGTCAACCCAATTAGTTGATCAGGAGGGATCAGTCTGTGACAACTGTCAGAGCACAACCTCAAGACAAAAGTGCCATTGTACGTGAAGGAAAAACCTGCATGCCCTGGTCAGAGGATGGGTGGAGGAAAGGTAAAAGCCAATACCATCTGTATCTTCCCTGTCTGTAAACATTTGAAGCGTTTTTATATGTACCGAATTTCTAATTTCACACATTTTCTCTGCAGTAGAGGCCACTGTGCAGCTGTACTGACGATATTTCCAGCAGACTTTGCAACGGGTTGGAGGCAGCTTTGAGGCTAAACGCTGGTGACAAAGAGAGATGCCTGCAGGACTCTTCAAATGTCCATCCTCACGCGACATGAAGAGGACAAGACCTGCAGCAGCTCTGAGATGGGATGCCAGTCTGAGCATATGTTAAATAGGGACAAAGCTGTAAAGAGACAAGGGAGCGAGGTAAAAAGGGTTAATGCAAGGCAAAGATAAGACAGACAGGCAGACAGAGAGGCAGACAGAGAGGTGTGGGTGAGAAAAATAAAGAACAGAGGGGCGGAGGGGCCAGTGGAGGTTGAAAGGGAGAGAGAGCCAGTGCATGAAAAGAAGGAGGGGACGATGGGGGGTGAAGAGAGGGGAGGAAGTTTGAAGTAAAACTGTTGGGACATGTGTGACATTAGGACATTGGGGCCCTGGCAGGAGTTGTGTCATTGGTCCATATGACTTGTGTGTGTTGCCTGGGTGAATTAAAGCGTTGTAACAGTGCTGGAATGGTCACTGTATGTCACTGCCCTTTCCATCAGACGCCCTGTAATGACATGTCAAAACATTTAAAGGGGCGGCATGCTGAAATGTCGCTGATGACTAAATGTCCGCTGGCTGACAGAAAGTGATGTTTTGGTCAAGAATTCATCATTTAAATATTGAAATTGCATTTGGAAAAGCAGAACATGGTCAAAACCAAAAATGGTGTCTCTCTGGGGCTCTTTGAGTGCGCAGTTCCTGAGGGCTGATGAGACTGAGCAGAGTCCTTCGGCCATATAAACAAAACCCCTCAGAGGAGAAAATGCCAGGGTGCCCCAGACCCCCCTAACAAGGAATCTGACTTGACAAGAAACAGACACAGGTCCAAACCTTGGCCTCCAGGCCTCTCTGCATTCTTCACCATTCAACAGACCATAAAGTAGGGCGGAAATATTGACATTTGTCCTGCAAAGCAGTACAAATTAGTCACAGAAAAGTACAGTAATCTGTAAATTAAACAGTCACAAAACTGACCACAGAATCACACTGGTGTCTGTGTCTATTCAGTCCTATGTCTCATAACATATGAAATACTGGGCAGAAGCAGTCGCAAGTTCTTTTTCTTGGCACCATATCACCAGCTAGCTGTCATGACTATTTATTGATTTTGTAACCTAATTTGGTAAATACTGTCTGTTATTCATTTAATATTCATGAGCCTTGACTAAACATTCCAATAACTTATGATTCATCTATAAACTATCACAATCTATCCCCCTCAGAGAATATTCCCATCATGTGCAGTCACGTATCATTAGGAGTGGACGACCAGTGAAATAGGTGATTGTTTCCAATGCAGCCTGGATTAAGCTCTCTCGTGGAGTGAGTAACCATCATGATGGGACCAGGGTCATTATGGGTCAGGATTGTAAACAACAACTTTTTTTTCAAAATGGTGACTTAGAGTTTAAAGCCTCTGTGAGCACATTTTAAGTGAACTTGAAAGAGTCTCACTTCTAGATACATGCCTGATCATAAAAATGGGTGATTTCTAAATGCTATACCTCAGCTTCCCCTTTGGATCAGACAGAACCAGATTGATTGACGGCACATAGAAGTTCCTATGACAATACTATGCCAGCTGACAAAGTTTAGCCCTAAGAAGAATGATCAGTATTTTTTTTTTTTGCTGCTGAAACAATTATTTTTTTTTTTTAGTCATGGAGGCTACTAGAACTGAACTGACAAAAAGAAAGAGGATATCAGAGCTGAAGAAAGCTTAACTGGAGAGTGAAAGAGCACAAGCTAAAGGCTAAAATACAGGTTAAACCGTTTGTGATAATGTTCATTCCAATCTACATGCCGCAGTTATACCGTAGCAGTCTGTTCAAACCTGAGAGTCTATCAATAAAATGAAGAGTGATGTTATGTTTACTGTGCTTGGTGACCTTGGAGTCAGCTGATGAGCATTAGTAGGACATAACCAGAATTCACTAATGTTAAACGTTAAGGACATGTTTCAGAGCACCAAGTTGTGAATGTAGCTGCTGCTGGCTACTAAACTACTACACAAATTGAGTTTACGAAATTTGTTTCTTGTCCCCTTTCAAATGATAGTGCTACAAAATGATAGATAAATACATGCTTAGAAACATCAAAACAATTGACTCCTTGGCAAGTGCTCATAGACAACAGAGTCTTTATCCAGGAAAGCAAATGAAAAGATAATTTCTGGTTTTGTATAATGGCGGCCAATATTCAGTGATCATGAAGTTTTTTTTATTACAAGGCCAAGATTTCTGCTTTTTGAGTCTTTCATGTTTTAATTCCTTTTGCTAATACCAAGCAAAATGTGCAAATGATGTACAATTGAAAATGCATTAGTGGTGATAACTTTTTAAATTTGCCACACTCATACTTGGTTGCACCATGAAATATTAGAGTTGAAAGTCTTTTGGGGTGTGTAGAAAACCAACTAAAATACTAACTGAGGCTTCAGGAGTAAATATTGTGAATGTCGAAGTGCAGTCGTGTTTGAATCACTGTGATATTTTCTTTTTATATTTTCAAATAAGTTCAAAGTCATTGTGAATTCATTTAGATTTCAGGTATCATTGCACTGGAGCTCTTAGAGCCAAACAGCTGAAGGCCAGTGCACTGTTTTAGGGGTAGAAGGTTATGAAAGACTTTTGTAGTTCGGCCCTCTTAAAATTTGTAGATATGAAATTAAACTTAAATTTACAATCTTACAAAACAAAACTTTTCAAAAGCCCATTTCTTGGAGATGTCAGTTAAAAAGAAAGCTAAACCCTTGTTAAAAACCATCTTTCCAGTATCACATCATGAGCGTCCTTCACCGTTATTGTTCACAAACCAACAGTAGCTACTCTCATAAGGACTGGCCATCTCAGAGGGAGTTTGAAAATTGGCCTTGGGTCACTCAGCTAAACTAACTATTCATCCTTCAAGGTTAAATGTGAAGAAAAGATGAAGAAGAAAAAGTGAGAGAAACACTGATGAAAGAAGACAGTTCAAACTTTAATAACTTCAGAGATCATTCATCGCAGGCCTTCGTGAGGATTAACTCTTTGTTCTCTGAATACTCATGGATCAATAACCAACAGGCCCAGACATCTTTATTCTCAGACAGCAGCTCAAACGCAGCTTAAAAAGGGTGAAAAAATAGAGCCCCCTTTTCTACTTGCTCTGCATGTTTGAAGACATTGAGATGTTCCCATCTGCCCTCTCTACTCTGGAAATCTATATTTGTGTTACTTTTTGGGGTTGTATGTGTGTGAAGTGATGCATATGTGCGACATAACACCCCCTAAATTGGTGGAAATCACAACTCCAATGGGTTTTCAAAGGATACACTCAAAAGCTACATGGTTTCACTCTTTTTATCAGGAAGAGCAAAATATTTACACCAGGAGTCCAGGGTGAAAGGAGTGTTCAAAAAGTGCAAATAAGAGTCAGGGATAACAATGGAGGAGTGCACTAAACATGTTTGCATACCTAATCCTGGGGCTTCACTCCCACATCCAATCATCTCCAGGCTAATCCATCTGCTGGCCAACAACAATATTCTAATTATTAGAATTATTAGGGAATAAGAAAACCGCACATGAAGGGGAAAAACATTTTTTCCACTTAAAAATATGTGTCCTCATTCCTTACTCCCCGATGGTGGACTCCCACAGTCTCTGGGCCTTTGTGTCTGTCTCCTCTTTATGAATAGAGGCTTAACCATGGCCTGAAGCAATGCGTCTTATGCTCCCTCATTGATAGCCACTGCATAATTCATTTATTTTCATCATATCATCAGATGAGCATAAGCCTCACCCAGTTATTTTTGGGGGTGCAACATCTATTATTATTTTTTCTTCTATTACTTTTCAGAGTGTCAAAGAACATGTTCACATTATTCAATCATTCATGGCCTCTCAACTTTATTAAGACACCAGCAGAGATGAAAGCTGCTCTTTCTTATTGATTATCAGAAGGATTAGCTCTCTGTGAAAGTTAAGGGTTAGCTCTATAATGCTGCTGGCAAAGAAAGGAGAGCTTCTCCTTGTCAACTAGAGAGTGTCCCTGTTCTCAACACTTTCAGACTAGAAGTGAGTGGAAGCAAAAATATAAGAATTATCAGTTCAAGGAAAAAAAATTATTTGTTCACTTGTTATGTTAACTGTTCATGTGCTGCAAGAGACAGAGAGAGAGAGAGCGATCTTTTCTATTCTCAGCGGACAAAATACGAGCAGACCAGTAGGTAAAATGAGGCACAAAGAGTTTGAAACTTTATATCCTCTGTCCACATCCCAGTGTGTAAGTCAGCGCCCTGGACCAATTACCCCGGGCTCTTTCCCCTACCTTTCTTTACTTCCAGTGAAAGACAAACAAAACCCCAAAAGCAGCTGGTTTGCTCGCTGCTCCTATATGAAAGCACTGCTTCTCTCTCGACCCTCTCTCTTCATCCGTGCCCACAAGACTCCGGCCTTGACCATACATTATCTTTCAGGCTCAATGCTCCTCTCCCACCTCTTCTTTTCCCCTCTCCTCTCCTTTTCTCTACCTCTACGAGAATAAAGAGCTCCTAATGACCGTGGGCTCTCAAGGGCCTGCTGGTGCCCGGGTACTCGAAAGTGCGGTGCAGTGGAAAGAGGTAAGGGGGGCACCTCCTCCTCCTCTTCCTCCTCTTTTATCACAGGTGAGAATAGAGGGTCAAGAGGGGTTAATGTGCTGCTGTTGCACAGAGGTTTGGGCTATCACCATGGCAGCAGGCATGTCAAATACCAAGGTGTGTTTCCTTCCTCCAAAAAGAAAGGTTTGTTTAGGACTTGTTTTTCTGGCCTTTGGGTTCAACTTCATTTTCAAATTGCAGGTTGAAAAGGTTTCACTTTGACACTTCAAAGTAAGCTGAAGGTGAAAAGATGATGTTTGACTGCTGTTGAGGCACCATTAAAGAAACCTTGTCGTGTCAAAAAACTCTGCTGTTTGACACTGAATCACACCAAAGATCCAAAAGTTCCTCTTTCAGAACCAGCACTTTTGTTCCTCCTGTAGTCATTCGCTGCTGACGCACATGAATAAAAGTCAAGAGCTGAGGGCAGCACATGGGTTCAAGGAAAGAAATCTACTGTATCTTTATTATGAGGGGAAACAGAGTGATGGTAATGCACACGCACAGACCGTAAACATAGAAGGAACACTGTTCTAGACATGCGTGGCACAGATATACTCGGCTGCAATGCAGAAGGCAGAGACAGTGTTTTGCATGGTGCAGACCTGAGAAAATTAATCATGAAAACCCTGCAAGGCTCCCTGTACTAATTTGAATTCCTCATCCAAAATAAATTAGCTCGGCCCTTTATTCTTCTTCCCTCAAACTTGAAACAAATGCAGGCAAATCTGAAATAATTAATTTCAAAGGGTGAGAATTAAAGAATGTTTCCATCTCATCCATTCCGATGCAATTTGCATTTTGATTTCTGCGATTTCTGCACTTTTTTTTCGTATTATCCTCTCTCCCTCTCAAGGTTCTCACTTTAATATCACTACGGATCAAAAGGCTTTCATTAAGGTTTTCTTCACTCCTTCCAGCATTGTTTGGCTCCTAGGATAACAACAAAGTGCTTTCCCCTACTCCAGGGCCAGGTTAGCCGAGAAGAAAGGAACGGTTATTCCTGGGCTAAGTTCACATCAAACACAAGGGGCTCCAAGTGAGAAAAGATGAAAGCGCCAAGCCTGACCCGGAAGATTAGACCAACACTGCTGCCAGCTCTGCAGCACCCAGGGGCCATTCTCACTCCGGGATCCTACCCCTCCTCTTCATACGGCACAATGGACTTCTGCACAGAACAAGCCTTGCAGAAGAGGGAGTAAAATATGAGGAGAGACGAAGATGAGGGACACGGAAACAACAACACAAAGAAGCAGACAAAGAAAGAGAGTAGAAAAAGACAGAAAATAGTGATATAATTTCAGGAGTGTAAAACTGCAGACTATCCCAACCTACTTTTCTGCTGCCGCCTCTGCTGCCGCCTCCTCTGACAGATAGTGGTGAGGCTCAGAATAATGCAGATTATCATAATTGCTTAAAGTGTGTGTGAATATTCATGATTTCTGCAGCCTTATTTATAGCAACAAATCCACACCACAATGAATGTAAATGCATTGTGATTATTTTACATAGTGCAATGCCCCCAATCCTTCTCCCCCATCTTTGCATGTGTGCATGTACGTGTGAGTGTGTGTGGACTGCAGCTGTGGGTGTCAAGGTTGGGTGACTGGCCCTCATCAGCTGGCCGAGCAGTTGCCGTACATCATAGACAGAAATAGTGTAATGTGAAAGAAGATGGTAGGTTTGAAGGTGGGAAACAACAGGGGGTAAACAATGTGAAAGTAAAGAAGTTGTTGAAATTAAAATGTCAGGGGTGAGGAGGGAGGATGGATCAGCCACACACTTTCTTATCATTATAAAGAGATGGTAACAAAAGAACAAGATGGGTTCATGTTATTGAGGGAAAACTGAGCGCATTTTAAGAATACTGGACAAAAAGGCACAGTAGTGATATGAAGACCCCCTATTCTCTTGTGGATGCACACACACATACACACACACAGGCCCCCTCCTGCTCCCATGCCCATGCCTCTGAGGTGCCAGATGGCACAGGACAAACCCTCCTCAGGGGAAAACAGGGTAGTGACCCCTCCTACTCTCACCCATACTTTCTCACACATTGAAGACAAATGGAAGCAGAGATGCGGAGGGGGGTGGGGTTATCAGTGATGCCCATCAAAGCATCCTCTCTCTCTCACACACACACACATGTACACACACAAGCTACCCACTGACTAACCCCTGAGATACAGCGATATCAAGGCATGCCTTGACATACACAGAGGCAAGCAAAGAATTTGAATAGCCCTTCAAAAATGTGGCCAGCCTGTGGGTTCTGCTGCAGCGGCTCACGGACAGTGCCTGACATCAAACATTAGCTGCCTTCATGTTGTCTGCGATCCGTGCCCAGCTTATCTGAAGATGCTATCTCACCTCCGCCTGCATAGTGCACAGTGACCCGCCTCCCCTCAGACCTTTGCTGCTGTGCAGCTTCGGGACCTGTGAGTCCTGTCCAAAAACTCTCACGAGGAGTGGCAGTGTCGGTAAAAGGTGAGCAGTTCGGAGACAAAGAGAATTGCAGAGAGGGAAGAAAGATCAGGAATGAATGTGGGTGACATGACAGGAACTGAGGCATGGCATTGCTGGTGGTGGAGGCCATATTAATCAAAGCACCTCCATTGCATATGTCATTATGTCATATGAGTGATGAATGTGCAGCAGTTTTAGTGTTTGCTGTAAATGTATTCCTAATAAATAATTATAGAGCAAGAATAAAACAACTTATACATGGAAACTTAGTGATACAGCTACATTAACATGAAAAGAAGCAGGAAACGCAAGTAGTTAGCTGATCAAACATTGCAAACAAGGCAACAGTCTAACCGGGTTATCTGAGCCACCAAAAATACAGCCACACACAAAGAAGATTATAACATAACATGATATGTGGGAGTGGTACAATGGTAAGTAGTTCACCCACATGCAGGTGTATCTTGACAAATAGGTTTATTGCCCTCTTATCTTCCTTGCAGCAGCTAAGGGATATACATGAACAATGTAAAGTAGTTCTTATCAGTTTATTTATGTGGGGGTGAAATAAAAACATTAAAACATTAAACATCCCAGACATTAGATTTATCATCAATAGATTTACTTCACAGCTACACCACTGTGGTCTGGAACCATAAATTAGAAGTAGCTGCAGATATTCTGTGGTTTACTGTCTTTCTTTTCCAATTTGAAAGGGTATACAAACGAAAATATGCAGGAATGTGTCCAAAAACTCCCATTAGGGCCAATACGGTGAGCATTTGTACTAAGATCATACTGGTTAGGTACTGAAATCAAATTGTCCTGGATTAACACATCACCATTTGAGCTTGTCAAGTGTTCCAGTTCGGTAGCTTTCTCTATTAAATACAATTATTATTAATTAAAAACAATTTTTTTTTTTCTTTGGATCTTCGGCGATACACTTCAATTAATTTCGCAAATAACTATTTCTTGGCTGATAATGTCTTGAAATAAGAACTTTTCTGAGTTGTTAGGTGAGTGCGTTTTGAATTGAGTCCAACTCGACATTTTATTTTTTAAAACAGTGTGCATTGAGTTCTTGCTGTTCTTGCTCATTGGTATGTAGTGGTCCAATTGAGCCCTGTTTCCAACAAACGTCCTGTATGGATCATTACAGTTTGGTACAGGTCGGATCGGTAAAGCCTGATCCTGATTGAGTCTCCACAGCTAACTGTGTCTTGGTAGGCGGCGTGTAAGCTGAATAACGATAACCACGTCAGTTATATAAGAGTGTTACCGCACAGCAATGGGACACAGTTTACCCCACTTATAAAGCTAAACCCCAACTAAACTACATGGTCAAAACAGGCTATCATACGGTGAGATTAATGTTGTGAGGCTCTGTTATGGTGCTCAAGAGATGAGAAAACACGACAAAAGGACAGTTTTTCTGGGTTGGCAAAAAAACATAAACCTTCAGGATTAAATGTCTAATGAACAGTGTGAAATGCTGTAACATATTTTAGGCAGTGTGGTGTCGTCATTCTCTCTTGGCACACCACACGTAAGCCAAAGTCGCCCAACTTTTCAAGGACAAGCAGACATGCATCTTCTTTACTTATTCTGCATCACAACAATGTTAAATTTGAACAGCAACAGCTGTTCTTCTGAGCTGTTCATTGATACTTGGGAGCAGTTATGTCCAAAATATCTTTGTCTTTCCAGCATGGCAAAAAGAGTGACCTATTTGGTTTCGTCTCGCTCCGCTCTTCTTAATGGTTTGGAAGGAAAGGCAGCTCTGGGAGGACAAGCTGAGCTGTCCCAACGGGCTCTACCACTTATCACCAGCCTTCTGAGATTCCACCAAGATTCAGCCCCTTATGAATATACTCACCCACAGGCACAATCGAGCATTAGAAGGGGGGAAAAAGCGACAGATTATTTAGAAAGACACAGGAAGGGTTAGGGATAGTTTTAAGGGGGATGGGGAAGAAAAAAGGAGAGGAAAAGAGCGAGACTGGAGAGATGTGGGATGGAGAGAATAAAGGAAAGGGGGGAAGAAGGAGGAGGAGGGATGCAGGGGACGAGGGGTAGAGAAAAAGCGGAGGGAGAGGAAGTCTTTTGATGTGTTTCCCTCTGCAGAGCGGGCATCAGGGCGGATGGTGGATCCGAAGGCTGGCCTCTCTACTTGAAGGGACTGACTGGTTTATTAAACACTCCCACCGCCCCCATGCCTCCGAGCATGATGGGATTAATGCTGGCATAACCCTTTACTTAATTCATTACAGGGGGACGCTGGCTAATTTGATTTGATATTATTTTAATAAAGTTCTGTGATGATTTGGAAGATTGTTTCAGGCTATCAGAAATAATTTTCCAGTTATTACCGCCGTTCAGGCAAGTCCTTTGATAGCGGCAGTCAGTCTTGGTGTGTGCAGAATACATTAGCCGTAAGTGCAAGTGCTTTAGCCACAAAGCTACAGAAGAAATACTAATAATGAGAGCACTCTGAATCGCTGAGTGTCGTGAAATGATGCTATGTGCTGTGGGCAGGAGCCATGTAAGACAAACATGACAGAAGAAGAAGAAGAAAGGGAGAGAGAACAGAGAAAGAGAGAGAGAGAGCGCAGAGGAGAGATATTTTGTATGCATTGAGCTTACACATGTCACCATTGTTAAATCTCCTAGGGATACATGGTTGCCTTTCAGAGGAGCACCAGTGCTTTGTGTTATTCATGTGGTTATTGAAGAGTCTACTGCTAGCGTGGGTGTCTAGGAACAAAAAGATGGACCATTTTCTTTTTCACGGCTGCGGTTTTGTTTGTCGTTGGGCAAATAATCAGATGTGGAGCATGAAAAATGACATGATAGAGGGTTTTCCCAAAGAGATAAGTGATAGATTTGGCTCCAAAGCGCTTTTTTGATATTCTGCATTTCAAGCTGTTATTTGCTAACTTTGTGCCGTAGGTTTGTGGTAAAATTAGGTTAGGAAATTTGTCTCAGTAATACATTAGCCCCTGTGTGTTAGAATAATCCTGTTTTCCACTCAGCCTTTTGTCCATCTCGTGTCATGAGCTCTTGCCAGTTGCATATAATCCCACCACTGTCTCTTCACCTATTTACATATTCCTTAAGATAATTGGAGACATTGTAGATGTCTCACACTATTTCCTTAAGCCTGCATCCAGACCTTACAAATTTGGGGAGAGAAGAGAAAGTGAAGGACCAGGGGTATCAGGAAAAGGGGGGTGAACTCTACGTTAGTGACAATGTTTTTGTTTTGGTTTTTCCTTAAACCCCAAATGACACACATTTCCCTCTGAAAAGATAAGCCCTCAGTCAAAGGCCGCGGGAGATGTCTGGGACCCTGTGAAAGAAGTGGGAGAATTACCTACCAGGGGTCTGGCATGAACGAAGAGGGGGTTAGAGAAAGAATTGTGGAGGGGGGGCGGGAGGGTGGCTGGGTTACCCTTATTCATTAGTCCGTCTGGGGTCCAAGGCGGGGTCACACAATGTGACGGTTGTTCTCCAGACCCCCAGACCCCAGCAGACACGTTTAATGGCCACCGTTTCCTCTCCAGACAGAGAGAGAGAGAGAGGCAGAGACAGAGGGAGGGGTGGGTGGAGGCCGCAGTGAAGGTGATGGAGGGGGATGGACTTTGGATAACTAAAGAACAGTAGGATGAAAAAAGTTTAAGAAATGAAAAGTACAGGAAGAGAGATGGAGACAACAAGAGATGTGGAGGAAGGCGGGTTTGGTGAACCATCATCCAGAAAAAGGGGCGTTTTGAGTTTTTTCTTTTTTGGGGGGGTCCTTCAGGTTCTCTTTGAGCAGGTTCGAACCTGCCCGGTGAGATGAACAGCAGAGCATTCCAGCGTTGGATGCCTCCCTCTCTGTTTTTTCACAAGCTCAGAGGTTCACAGGTCACAATTTGGAACAATTATTGGGGTCAGAGTTCATGGTTAGCGTGGGTAAGTGGAATCACGCAAATGTTAAATTTCATGGCCCACAACAAATGTTTTGAAAAAAAATCTCTTAAAAGTGGCCAGTTTCCACTTTACATAAATACTTCAACAGCACTTGACATAACAGCAATAAAATCCAATTAAAACTTTGATTCAATAATTGCGACAAACACCTACAAACAAAGACCATAATGTTCAACTTCCTATCACTCAAAGAAATGTAATGCAAATTTTATGTAGATCAGGCTGCATTTTTGCTCCATATGTGCTTTTTAACCAAGGCATTTGATAATGTCAAAATGTCAGAGGTTTCAGTAATAGCTAGCTTTCTTTAAGTTCATTATATCCACAGAGATCTGCTGCTCCAGGTTCAGTAGTATGGCCCCGGGCAGAAATCAATGTCCGCAAAAAGGTTTTTGATACCACAGCAAGTAATCAAGGTTACAGAAAAGGGCACGCATTAACACAATTTCAGTGAAATATGCAGAGTTCATGTGCATATGTTCTGAGATTAAATCAAAAACTCAAATGTCAAGTGTAAATGCATGCAGATCTGAGCAAATGGGGCAAAGAGGCTGAAATTGATACTATGGCTGAAAGGCATGGTGAGGTATAGGATTTCACTTAATGATCAGGCAAAAGATGCAAATAAAAAAGAGAATCAGGTATTTTATAGATCATTTTATGTGGAAATATGTATAATATAGAAGCTCGAATAACACCTGCTTTTCTTTTCTAGCCTGAAAGCTTAAATAAAGCACTTTAACAGTAGAACATAACGATGAATCATACCTCATGATACGTTCACATGCTCTGAGGAAAACAGCATGGGTAATGGCTAATGATTTCTATCCGGCTGACAGTTTCCTCTACCATTTACAATAGCATTTAAGATGGAATTAAAAGATATAACATTAACTACCTGGGTATCCTTTTCTCCATCCATCTCTAGAGGTTCCCTCTCAGTCTCTAGTGTGAAAGGTAGTAATTTGTCACTTTACGCCGGCTCCAATTAGATTAATTGCATTAGACAGGCTAGTTTAGTGAAACCCCCCTCCTTTGGAGCTGAGAGACATGGGGTTTCAGTCTTCTTTTCTTCTCTCCATCCCGTTATACACTGTTTCTATTCCCAAAGGTTTTTAAGCGTGATCTTGAAAGATTTTATGGACCGCTGTTGAGAAATGTTTTGTTAATAGAAAGAGCGAGTAATTCAATTAAAGAAAATACCATCTTTTCTGCATCTATAAAAATGTTTCCACAAGTAAAACATCTAAGACACATTTTATTTAATTTGAATAAAAACTATATTTAGGCATTTTTATTCTTGATCCAGACAGCTACAATATTTCACAAACAGATACCTTTCCTCTCCCTCTGCAAGTCTCAACCTTTCCTAAGACATGCAAATAAGAACTTGTTACCTCATAAAATCCTTCTTGCTCTGCACCTTCCTCTTAAAAGTCTGGTGGCCAGAACACATGTTGGTGCTGCCAAAGCCATAGTTAGTGGCATGAGCTCTGCTGACTAGAGCAAGAAGATTAGGGGTCATGTCAGCTGCAGATTATTGGAGGATTTTACATTTATAAACCTGTGCTGGCTCTAATTTAACTGCACCTTCAGGGACCTTAAAGTGCAGCTGGAATGGGAGAAACAGATGTGGGGGCCAGTTAATGGGGAAATAGCAGTGCAGGGATGGCCCCACAGTCACTTGAAAAGCACCCAAAAAAAGCTGTGGACACAAAGACAAGGCCAGACAGGCTCACTCTCAACCCCATATCTTTGTCTCTCTCTCCTTCTTTCATTTTCTCCTGTCTCTCTCCCTCTCTCCTCTTCCAGATTATCTCTTTTTTTTCTCTCTTGTTACTTCCTCTCCCGTGCCCTTTCTCCCTAGCCATCTCTTCTCAGGTAGAGCCTAAAGCCCCGGCTGGGTTTCGTGCCATGTAGTGTTGAGTGAGTCCCCTGCCAAGCACCCGGCGTCCATGGATACTCGCCTGGCACCGGCTCTCTGGCCTCAGCCCAGGCCTCAGTAGTTTGTGCTCTGGTCAGCTGGCAGTGCAGCTGAAAGTTAAACACCTTGGACTGTGAAATCAAAAGCACTGCAGTGATTTGACTTGTAAAATCTTTTCAGAATATGTCATCAAGTCCTGAGGCAAAAAAGGATTAAATGAAAACAGATTACGGGATAAAAGAGATTTTGTCCTCGTGCTCACGTCTGTTGAAGGAGGAGAGAGGCTTTCAACAAAGGATAGTTAGATCCCCACAGGACAAATTTACAGAAGTGAGAAGAGTCTCAATAATCTGGCCAACCTACTGGTGCTCAAAGTGAGGGACTGTCTAAATGCATGAGTTTTACTTCTGTGTTAATACCACTTTTTTAATGTTCAAAAAATCATAATACCAGGAAACTTTTTAAGCTGAAAACACTTGATGACTGACAGGAAATGTTTATTTTATGAAATGTATCCAAATAACTGCTGGCTATGGAATCAGTTCATCACAATAAATCACAGCTAACTAATTTACTAATTTCACCTCAATCATCAGAATGTTTTATAAGTTGCAAACCTTGTTCCCCTTGTGAATCAGTTTCACTTGAAGGAGGATTTTTGTTTCATTGCCATTTCATTTCATAACAGTCTACACAAAAGTAACTCTGAATGACTGTTGCACTTTTTTACAAGATTTTTAAGCAGCAACAGGAGAAGATTTATATTCCTTAAAGAGGAAAGTTGAACTTTATCGATATGTCAAGGTTCTTGTAGTTTGTACATACCTGTTTGTGTGTGTGTGTGTGTGTGTCTTTTTTCCTTACTTTTTATCAAGCTTGTGTGTATTCAAATGACATCTTTGATTCATAATTTGCTCCTGTGATGGGCTTACGAAAAAATAAGTTATTTTGACAGCCTTAAATATTTTCATTATCAGGGTGGATCTAGTTTTTCTTTTAAAACAGTCACTTTTCATTTATTATTACAGTCTTTTATGTTTCTTCCCTCTCCCTCTTCACTGATCAAATAAGTTTTAAACTACTCTTATTGTCTAGTTTGACACCACACCAAACTACAGCCTTGAAAAATTATATATGTATATGTATATGCGTTACATTAATGCCCCAACACAGCACCTTTGAACATTTTGTTTTTTCCACATTTTATTCCTTAGCTTTTCTTATGTTTTCTAAAGTTTCATATTTTCAATCATAACTTTTTTATATTCTTTTTTACATATTGTATAGCTCCTTATTCTGTATTATTTAAGTTGTTGTTAGTTGTGTTATGGTCCTGCTGATTGTTTAGCACCAATACACCGAATCAAATTCCCTCTATGTGTAAATGTACGTGGCAATAAAACCTAACCCTGAATCTAACATTTTCATTGCAAATTCTGTTTATTTTTTTCATTGTAAAGTTGACATTGTTTTTGGGCCGTGCCTCTCATCACATTCATAGATTTTGCCAGTCTACGAGATAAAGCGGACACATCTTATAAGTGACGGGTGTATGTGAGTGTGGCAGGAAAGTGCTGAAATGCCAAAGCAATGATTGAAATGTCTTTTAACTGTGACATCTCAATCTTGGCCATCACAATTAAACAGATCTTAATTAAAACGTTGCAGAAGGTGATATGGAAGTTTATGTAAAATAATGTGAATGCACTGGCAGACATATCTTACTGAGGCTTTCAGCTGTCAATGAGAACTAAACAAGTCATCTTAAAAAGCTTTGCTAAATGAAGTGCATCAAAAAAAAAAAAAAAAAAAAAAAAAAAAAAAAAAAAAAAAAAAAAAAAAAAGGGAAGGGAAGTAAAGACTGAAACACTGTAGCATATTAAAGGGTAATGTCTTTACCTTAAAAGCATTCTCATAGAACTTGACGTGGATTATGATCTACATACTTCACATTTGATTTGCTTATTTGCTTCTATACAAGGAAAAACCTATACATAAAAGAAAAGGTTGAAAAGATGATTAGAAAAAAAAATTATATCCTCACATTAGCAGAAGCTGTAGAACAGGTAAATGTACTCTTTAGTAAATGTTTGTGGTTAGTGTGTCCTTCCTAATTATTGTCGTTGATAAAGATGATATTACAAGTCCCTTCTCATGTTGTTTTGATTCATCAGTGAGAAGTGACAGCGATGAGGTTGGCAGTGACGTGAAACTTTAACCACTCTGACAAAAAAAGCTGATGTTGAAGTTGAGGTCACTGGGTGCAAACAGTGAGCACAGGCCCTAAATTATTTTCAGCTGGTCAGTTTTAGCTGGTGTTCATACATACCAGCCTTGAGCCTATGTTTTCTGTCTGAGCGGTGTGAGAGTGTAGATGCCGCATGTGTTTCATTGTGTGACAGAGAGGCCATCAGGCACAGACAGCACCATATCATGTGTGACTCTGACTGTACAAAGATTATCATTTTAATATGTCCCTTTAGATCAACTCACTCATAACGCTTCTGGCAAGTCCTCTTGTCCCATAACTGCAAAACTGAGTCATCTTCATCCACATAAAATCACTGCCATAAAGTGCTCCATCACACGCATATACAAACACAAACATACACACACAGGCACACACACACACACACAAACATACACACACAGGCACACACACACACACACACACAGGCACACACACACACACACACACACATTCTTGTTATGCAGGAGCTTGGTGTGAGAGGGGCAAAGCGGTGCCTCATCAGCGGCCAATCAGTGGTTCTGTTCCATATGGCACAGATCGGGAGGCATCACATGCTCGCCGGCTTCCCAGTCCTGCTGCCAGACAGGCCTGTTAATTGGGCGACAAGATCAGAGGCAATATTACAAGCCAATTAAAGCGATCGGGACAGATTGCCAAGTGATGAGCTCCACTGCGTAATTGAGAGTGTGAAGTGCTTGTCGCCTCTCTCTCCCTCTCTCTATATCCGTCTTTTTCTTTCTCTCTGGGTCCATCTGAATAAGTGATGAGACTGCAGAGGACTGAAACTAGTTAGCGCATTAGTGATGTCACTCGAGGCCCCTTCATCACTGCTCTTAGAGCAGGGCGCAGTGGATTTGGGTTGGAAGATTTGCTGCAGCGCTTCATTCTTTCTCTTACAGTAGTGAGTGGGCCCATGGTGCTCTGATGCACCACCATCAGAGCATATGGCAGATATTATACAGTGAAACAAAGGCTCTCTCTGGAGCCATCCACTCAAGTCTGAGAGATTTGTTGTTTCATGAATCTCTGTTTGTGTGATTTCTGCTGCTCTCCTGTGATATCAGATATCAGCTGTGTTATTAGTTTGTTTGACTTAGTCGTGTGTGTGTGTGTGTGTGTTTGTGTGTGTGTGTTTAAGACTGTTTTTGTGTAAGAAAGAGAGGGAGAGAGAGAGGGAGAGAGAGAGGGAGAGAGAGAGAGAGAGACTGATCCATACGACAGCTACTTTAATTTGTTCTGGGAATATTGTTGTACTGGTGCAGTCCACTGGGCAGCACCTGCATGCCAAGTTTGCTTAATCATGCAAAAAGAACAGAAAAATGCATTACAGATGTCAGACTGGCTCCCAATACAGACAGAGATTTGACAAACACCTCGAATCCTGAGAGAGCAATGGTGGAAAAATTCATTTTGTAGTGTTCAGGAAGGTCTTCTTGTCACCATAATATGAGCTCTGTACCTGAGATCTAGAGCATTGACCGGGGGTGTTTTGTATTATCTGAGCTCTATACTTCTATTTGTTTTTTGTCGGTGTCTTCTTCTTGTTTGTTTTAAAATGTGTGAGGAAGGGAGTCCACTAAAGATATCTCAAACATTAAAAAGCTGGATACATTAAATCAGTGTTGTTACTTGAATTGTGCTTAAGGTCGAGTGATTGAGTTTTTCCTTCTCCTCATATTTTAGGGCTTCTCAGACAGATTAAAGAATAATTAGACTAAAAACCCACAATAAATGGGTCTTTCATTTGGCCCTGCTTACTTGCTTTTTCAGGATCCTGAGGCCTGACTTTGCTGACATTACAATGAGTAAAGTGTTTTTTTGTGAGGCTATGTATTAATGGTGTGTGTAAAGTGTTCAAAGAGGATAGAAATATTAGGAGAGCTTTGTATGGCTGGTTGCAGTGCACATCTGAAGTCTGCCTACTGTGCTTTAACATATATCTGAATTCACACTTACAAATTGTAAGTTATTCTGACCAAGCTTATTTGAATATAAATTAATTTGATTTATGTATGTGATTATTTGACACATCTGTTGACAAATGTGGGTTCTTGAGAGGAATATAGAAGCAGTAGGAACAGTAGGAAAAATGTAAGAAATACGGACACTGAAGTCATTGAGCTCTCCATTACCATGAGCATTGGCTTCAGATCAACATAAAACTCTGCTCCACTGTGGACCGTACCAACCCGAGGGATCCTTGACATTTTAAGTTAAATGCATGTTTTTGGTTTGCAAAAGTGCTGTGACGTCAGTCCAGCCAGATTGTTTCTTGGCTCCACTGTGGGGCAATATGTCAGCACCCACTGAGGCGGGAGTTTGGCTTCACATCTCACAACGGAGAGGGTTTAGGGGCGTGGGGTTACAATTGATATACAGTCAATGGTTACACAGTGGTTAAATGAATGCCCTTCTTTAATAAAAACATTTTCACTGTGAGAATAATGCAGCGGTAAATCACATTTCAGTGGATAAATAAATCCATACTTATTGTACACAATTAAAAAAAAGAAAAAAACTTTCAAGGTTAAGAAAAAAATTTGTTCATAATCTTGTTTGTACGAATTAGAGGTGGGTCTTTTTGTTTGTTTGTTTTTGTTGATGATTCACATGAGCCTAAAAAAAAACAATCTTGGACATTGTAAAATATTTAAAACACAGATTTATAATGCTTTTAAATCAATGAAAAGAAAAATGAAATATAAAAAGGAACAAAAAAGAAACTGATGTTTGAGTAATGTGCTTACTTTGAATTTGATGCCATTAGATTGTTTCAAACAAAGTTGTGACACAAAAGAAAAAAAAATAAAAGTAATAAAAAAGTTTTGTTCTCCTGTTTATCTTATTTTACTTTCACCTTCTCTTTGACAATTTCATGTGTAGAGTCTCAAATCCCCTCTCTTTTGTCATCTAAATTGTTTTTAATCTTGTTGTTGTTTTTATCTTCCTGTGTCCCTCTACTCTGTTCTGTAATGGTTGTTAGCTTTTTGTATATATATTTTCTTTTGCTCCTCCTCACATTTCTCTTGTCTTTCTCCATTAATTCTCTTTTATGTCTTCTCTTTTGTTTTATTTTTTAATGTCCGTTTTTATTTTGTAAATAACTTTGTAGCATTTTTGTGAAAAGTGCTATATAAATAAAGTTATTTTTTATTAGTATTATTATTATTATAAAATGGAAACATAAAAACTTGGAGAAACATCTTTGAACTAATTACATTGAATTCGCTACAAGTTCTTTGTGAGCCTACATCAGCAAAACATTCAACTTTCTCAGAACAACAATCCTCAGTGTAAAAAGTCCAAGAGTTTGGGAATTTCACATCAAGAGCATCTAATACATTTTAAAGTTATAAAGAAGCTGTAGAAATATCTTTGTATTTGGGAGAATACTAAAATAGCAACAAAATGATGCTTGACCCTTTTAAGGCAAGACAAGTTTATAATGATAATATAAAATTACAAGAAGGAAAAATAAAATCATTTCATAAAACATACCAAAAAGAATCATTCATTGATTGAATTGAAACCAAGAAGTGCAGACAAGATACCTGCACTTGTCGTGTGTAAAGCAAGATAGACCTGGTTTCAGCCTGGATTTGAACATTATCAGGGTTGAGGCCCTTTTGTTTTTGCATTATTTACGAACAAAAAAAAAGTCTCAGGAAATTTACAACCCATAAATATATGTTGTTATTGAAACTGTACACAGAAATTTTAACCTTTTGGAATTGGATTTTTTATACCTGTTCTGCCATAGATTAGAGAAGGGAGATCATGATTGTCCAGCAAGAACTTGCGAAACAAGCAGAGATTCAATAAAAAAAGAGACAAATGACTCTCCTCAGGGAGAGATTTAGATCTCAGATTTGAACCATCATATTTGTTGAGATATGGATTCATTATCCAGTGGTTAGAGTACTCATTTAATGTTCCCATCCTTGTGATTATGTTGTGACAGTTAGGACACCAAAGACAGATCTTTGGCAGTAGCTGCATGTCAAGTGTGGTGTGGAGGTAGCTGTTGTTCCAAACCAAAGTCTGTGCCCTCTACTATCTATCTCTCTCTCTCCCTGTGTATCTCTATCTCTCTTTCCCACCATCTGCGTCTCCCTCAGCCTCTCCCACATCCCTCCGTAATACCACAGCAGCCCTTTAATATCCAACGGCTGTGATTATCCAGTCAAGTCAGAGATTTTCCCTGATATTTTCCGTCTGATTCTTAAAACTAATGGGGTGTTTGCGCGTGCTTTGTGTATGATACACATTTTAGGGGCTCCCTCTGAGGGCTCAGAGCCATTTCAAACAGCGGCTAATGCTAGACTCAACTGGCTTTGTTTGTTTTAAAGAGGGGAGACTGACATTTAGTGGCTAACCGAGGGGCGAGGGAGAGAACATGAAAGTGAAAGTTTCGTTTTTAAAAAGAAAATGCCAGCTGAGGGTTTCAGTTACAGGCAGGTTTTTGTACCATACACCAAACCTACCAAACCACACACACACATGCACATGTATATGCATACACACCTCCATCACAGAAATGAACACTTTCACTTTTACCCATCAATCTTTCGTGTCCTGCAAGGTGCATCCTTGACTCATTCACACTTGCTTCTCTTTAAACGGGCCATAACTTAAAGGGAGTTGACACCAACTTCCCTTTACAAAACAGTTACAACTTTCACAAGCTTCTTTACGAGCTTTATTGACAACCCTCTCTGCAACGTGGAGCAGTTCAATGGTTGAATTGTCCCTCTTTTCCTTTTCCCCTCTGTTTGTACTGCCGATGTTATTCTTGTGCTTCTCGGGGAATAAGAGACCTCACACTGTGGGGACTTGTAAAAACCACTGTCATGTTGATGGGGCGACTCAGCAGTGTGTATTTTTGCGTGCATGTGTGTATTTGTTGGGACCGCATGTGTGTGTGTGTCTTTGAATGTGGGTGTGAGCACACTGCAGAGACCAGTAAAACGCTGCCTGAATGAAGTCCCAGAGCAGCAGTGGTGAGTAGTGTTTGATGGCCATGTGATTTGTTTGTTCAGCCCCAATGGCCTTTTCTCCTGGCAGAGAGAGAGAGAGAGAGGGAGAGAGAGGGCTGATCGCTTCACACCTTCTCCCCTCCTCGCCCCACCAATGAGCCATTTAATCCTCCTTCTTACAGCTAAATCAACACCTCTCACACACTCCGAGCTGGTCCGGACCACCACTGCTGACTGTCTGCCGCTCCATCCCGCCGCCTGTCATGGCGGGTTTAAGTGGTCAATAAAGTACCAGCCTTTTTTCCAATATTTGTTCTGGTATCGAGAGACAGTAATCCACTAATGGGCACATGTCCTCTCAACAATATGTGGTGTTTCACCTACACTGAGCGACAGACAGTATTTGCACTCTCCTCTGTGCTCTGTCTCCAAACGGAAAGGTCTCACCTCACATCATTGGAAGCATCATCATTACAGTGACCATATAACAGCCCAAAAAGAGGACCAGCTATTCGGCTTCTAGGAGAGTATAGCCAAAGATACTCAAAGATGACAAAGTAGCCTCCTAACCCACACATTTATTAAAAACACTCCTTTTCTGTTTTTGAACATTTTCTATAATGAAAACTTGCATATTGGAAAAAAAACCATTGCCACCAGTTTAAAATATTTTTAAAAATGGCTTTATTTATTTATTTTTTTTTTTTTTTATTTAGCACATATATCATCAAAATTTGAAGGAGAAAGGACAAAATATCAACAGTTTTTTTCATAAAATAAAATACACATTAAATCTCAAAAGTTGACTTTTGATCTCACAATTTTGCCTTTATCTCAAATATTTTAACTTAAATAGTTCAAAAAAGTGACTTTGTATGTCAAAACTTTCGCTGTTAAACTCAAATTTTGACCTTTTTTTCTCAAAATTTTGACTGTTTATCACAAAAGTTTAATTTTTCTCTTATTTTTTTTTTTATTTTGTCCCATAATTTTAACACTATCTCCAAATTTTGATTTCATTATCTCAAAATATTGACTTTTACCACATAACCTTGACTCTTAATCTCCAAGTTTTGACTTTTTGTGATAACTTTGACTTCACTTTTTAATTACATAACTTTGACTTTGAAGCTCAAATTTTATTTGATTTAGATTTTTTTTTCACCTCAGAATTTTGACTTTAATCTCTCAAAATTTTGACTGTAACATCTCAAAATATTGCCTTTCCCTCCAAATTTTGACTTTTTATCTCAAAGTTTGACTAAATGTAACAAAAAGAATGCTCAACACCAGCCACGACCACAGTGAAAAGGAGGATACAACCGTATATTGTTGTTCATCTGTATAAGTGCATTTCCACTTCAGCATTTTCTATCTGAGAGTGCAGCACAAGCAGCCAGAGGAAACCAGGACATTTTAAGGAGGTCTATAAAATCCCCAGGACATAATTTTGCCACCAAAAAGAAGGACGTGTCCCGGCAAAAGAGGTCATTTGGTCGCCCTAATCATGATGAATCAGTAATGTAAGAAGAACAAGCACACAGAGCATGTCAATTAAACATATTCTCCTTCAAATGTAAAGACAAGGCAGAGAGTATGAGAAAGGCAGAGGGTTGCAGAGAGTTCGTTGGGTCTTTGATGGGTACTGTAGCTTGTGGGCGGCACATTTAGCCCGGTGTGATAATTGTGTCTCTGGGGTGAGATCCTTGGACCTGATCCCGGCAGAGATCAGAGAGCTGAGCGGATCACTTCAAAGTTGGAGAAGAAAAAGAAAGAATTAGACTGATAGAGAGAGTGTGAGAGAATGTAACATGTACTTGGACTCAGATGTAGGTTGGTGTAATTATCACGGTGTCAGTGCATGCATGACTTTATCAACTCAGTGATGTGAATGAGTCAGTGAGGTACAGCAAACATACTAACTCAGATAAGAAGATGTTTAGCACATATACTGCAGCAATATAGAAGCATTATGAACTGTAAGGATGTTTTCGTATGGACGTTTTCAGAGCTTGTGTGAGTGCAAACTCACCATCACGCTCTGAACCTGAATGACATGAGTTTTACTTCAAGTTTTTTCTGTCTTTTTTAAGTGTCAAAATGCCTGCTGTAAGACGTCTTTCTTACCCTAAAAGATAATTTCCATCCACTGGTCATCATTTGCTCTTGTACTCATTTCCTTTTTGTTATTTTCCAGAGATAGCTTTGTCCTCATTTGGCTCCATAGTTACACAAACTACGAGTTCATCAGAGGAGCTGTACACTGCAAAAACTGAAATCTAAGCAAGTCATTATGTCTTATTTTTAGTCAAACTTCTCTTACTATTCTTGATTTGAGCCACATTTACTAGACAAGGTCATAAAAATGTCCCATTTCGAGTTTTTCAAGACAAAAATGAGGCATCAATTGCTTGCAACAAGTAAAAAAAAATCTGCCAATGGGATAAGATAAAAGATTCTTGTTATAAGACATCCTTCTAATTTCAAGAAACTTCTCGGGCGAATTCGTTTTATCCCATTGGCAGATTTTTTTGACTTGTTACAAGTAATTTACAACTCATTTTTGTCTAAAAAAAAAAGCTTTAAATAAGACATTTTATGACCTGGTCTGGTGAATGTGGCTCAAATTAAGAACAATATGACAAAGTTTACTAAAAATAAGACATAATGACTTGCTTAGATTTCCGTTTTTGCAGTGCAAATTTTCCTGTGAATAAAGTGGTATAAAGCATTAGTGCTTTCACTGTTTATCTTCAAAAAGGTTGTATCATCATTCATGCTCCTGAGTTGTGCTTCTTTGCAGTGCTTCTCATATCCTGAGCATGTTTCAGCTTGTATGAAACCGCAGATCAAACAGAAACAGCTCACAAGTGTTTCTTAGGTTTTAACTTCACACTTTGTTGTTAATGTTGCCTCATTTTCAACATTTGGTTTTATCAGGGGAAATTATGCCCAAAACTACAAAAAACATCCTTGTGAAGATTTTGAAACCACATTGTCTGACTAGATTAGAAAAGATGATGTTCACAAGAGGTGCAGTTACTGACTACCTCATTAAATCAGCATGATCAGGCCATTTTTAACAAACAATAGTGAACTCATTTTAGTTCCACAACTTCCACATCCTTAGTGCACATGTCCCACTCAGCTCATGTGTGAAAAGCTGTTCTGGGCTTTTTGTAGGGAGCCGGTGTACAGAGGGGCCACTACTCTGCTCCCCGCTGAAAGACCAACATACTCTCGTGTGAAACACCTCCTTATCTCCCTCTCCCAGAATGACCAGGTTTGTTTCCCTGCAGGCCCACCGGCATACACACACTCACATACTCTCACATGCTCACACACACTCTCACACCACCCAGGGAGCTCACAAGACTGTTCACAGACACATGCTGATGCACACATAAAAATTGTGTATGCAGTAGGACAAATTCAGACACACAAAGTCTGTGCACTCTCTCTCCCTCTCTTCCTCTCCCTCTCTTTCTGGTGACAGCGAGAGAGCGAGGGGGAAACGTGAGCGTTGGCGGTCCAAGTGCCTTGGTGTCGACTGACAGATATAATTACAGGAGCGGTCTCTAAACCTCACCCCTCCTCCCCCCCAGCCTCCTCTCGCCCTCCTTCCTTCTCCACCGGCTCCCCAACCCTCCTTTTTCCTCCTGCTACCCCTCTACCCCTCTACCCCCACCCTCCAACGCCACTCTTACCCCCTCGGCCCTAACCATTATTTATTTTAGCAGCTCCAGCCCGCTTCAGAGGGCTCAGCAGCACTCACAGGGCCCCTGCCAAAAAGTGGCTTTCTGACTGAAAGCTTTCCAAACAAGCTCCGCTGGTCCATTTGGCCCTGATCCAACGCTGTGCGGTCTCCCTACTACCGCTCCCTCTCCCTCTCTCTCTAAGAAGAAAAGAGGGAGAGGGGGAGTCTGGTTTGCATTAGGATGAATATGTGCATGTGTGTGTGTAGCCACATGTGCAAGACCTGTGTGTGTGTGTGTGTGTGTGTTTCTGGCGATCTGACCCAGACCCAGAGTGATGGTCCCTGGAACCTGAAGCCACACCACTCAGTATAAACAAAGAGCCGTGTATTTACACAGAGGTAAGAGAGCAGGAGACCACGGCTCCTCCACTGCATCACAGCAAAACCACGTCTCTGAGACTATGCAGACAACCTGTTTATGGCCTTGTGGGAGACCCTGCCGGGACCCCGCTCCAGTCTGCCTCCCTCCCAGGTATCTTATCACTGTCTGAAGATAGGAGGAGTGTACGGGGAAGCTGCTTTAATGGCCTCGTAGATAAGTCTGTGTACAGGAGAGCGAAATAGGCCGATAACACATGATTAGATTTAGAAAGGTGGTCAGTCACTCAAACAGACTATGTTCTTTATTACTCTCAGTCAGCACATTTATGTGGAAAAGTGCCAAGAGAGGCTGAGTATTGTCTGGAAGTCTTTCAGAACAGTGCAGTTAACTTTATCTGGAAACATCCTTTAAGAAATCCACATTAAATATCTTTGCAAATCATGTTTGAAGTTTGATGAAAGATTCTCTAGTATTCAAAGCAACAGGTTAAAGTCGAATTTTGATTAAATCTGTAGCTTTCTGCTTAAAAAAATGGACACAGAAAGTATCAAATATGGGGGGTACCTCATTCTTAAAGTCTGCTTGTTTTGAGGGTTTGATTCATTAAACAATGTTGGTTTCAGTGGGAGCAGAACTTTACTCAATTTTCATTTGGGCTTGTGATACCTTGCAGAGGTAGAATAGAAACAGTCAGAGGAAAACAGACAAGATGAATGTTTGAGTTCTGTTTGGGCGTAGAGACTTGTGTGTGTGTGTGTGTGTGTGTGTGTGTGTGTGTGTGTGTGTGTGTGTGTGTGTGTGTGTGTGTATGTCCTTTGTCATGTCATTTGTGTGAGACAGTGCAGCTGTCCACTCTTCCAGGAATCAGGAACCAGACCCAAACTCACCTGACCTCCTGTGTGTGTTCAAGTGTGACCTAAAAAAACACATATACACACACACACGGGCGCGTGCATGCACACAACAGTTGCATGCACAAGTTGAGGGGGAAACAGGACACACACTCTTCACCAGGCCAGCAGAGAGGAAGGAAGTAAGGGCTGGTGGTCACACATCTTGCTAACGGTAAAGTTGTCTGTTACACACTTCAAGCTGACATGTCCTCTCACACCTCTCACTACGTTTGGGTAGAGGATCTTTCAAAAACACGCAAAAATATTACATTTCTATTCTTTTATCTGTTTTAAAATTGCGAACCTAACTTTTACTCTCTATTGAGTTTGGTAAAAAAAAATCAAGTCTGATTAACCTCTTACCTCAGACATGAACTTTGCACAATCCATTTTTTGGGAACAGATTAATGAAAAATCTGATCATCCTCGAGTTGGTAACATTTTCCATCTTTATCATGCATGATACTCTTACCTTTTTGGTTTGACCTGTGTCTTATTTAGAACATTTAACTACTTTTCTTTGATAGCAGGCAGGTGTACCCGTCTCGCTGAACATGGAGAGCGTTAGGGTCAGCAGCTATGAATGCAGATCGATCCAATAGAATTTTCTTTCACACCACAGAGCGCAGATGAATACAAGCCTGAGATATGATTAATGTGTTTAATGTGTTGCATTGAGAAGGTTTGTTTTTATGTTCCACCTGGTCATGGTCAGTGCTACACACCTTTTGACATTACTTTGGTGCCATTATGTCCAGCTCTTTGGTTTTACCTTCACACCGGACCTACAGTGTTGCTTACTGGGAAACGTTACAATCATACATTCATAAAATGTCATACAAGATAAGTCAAAGCAATGACTTGCATTCCCACTTTCACATTGCAAGAAGAAAAGAAAAGCTGGTTTCTATTGGTTAAAACATTTTCTAGTATGTCACAACCCTACTTGACATCTTTCTAAAGCCTTGATCATTGTCAGGGTGTCAATTCAACAATCTAACCAGAACTAAAACACATTTGGTCTTCTGAATGAGCCCAGAGTTGTTTTCTTTCTAATGCATGTCTTCTGTCTTCACTTTTCCTTTTTGTTTTCTTTATGTCTCTTTTTTACTTCAGTTACCTGCTACTTCTGAGTGGAGTCTTTTTTGAGTTAGTATGGTTTGTATGTAAGCTGACAGTGTTCTGAAATGTTAGTATGCTCTGTCCATAACTTGAACAGTCTCTAATTAGAAAAGAAATCAGTGTACAAAAAGTGGTAGGTCTTTTAAATTCAAGTTTGATCATTTTAAAGTCGATGAGATGTTTTATTGCTTGATATGAACTCTGTGGTGTCAGATTTCTTCCAAGATAGAGTTCTTTGTTTGTAATAAGCTAATGAATACTAAGATTATGCATGAGTGAAAAAAGGATGTTATATGTTGTTCTTTAAGAGTATGTTTCTTGTCACTTATAGAGCCCTTCTTGCATGAGACTAGTATTACCAGGGGACTTCCGTTCACTCATAATGACTGGAAAAGACATCTGTTTTTTTACTCCTGTGCATATGCTATAACAACATGGTTTTAATTATTGAAGTGAAACTTTAATGGCATATTACCTATCCTCTTCAGGACACACAGTCTTACACAGCATTAATCTTCCATTTCAGAAGTCCACAAAACTGCTATTTTCACCGACACCATATATCTTACTTCTTTTTAATTCCTCTTTTGTCATTCAGCTGAGTCAGCTCGCTTTTTGATCGGCTCTTGTTCCTAGACACGTGACATTACACACTGTTTGCTTACTTTGGATGTCTAGTCACAAAAATCAGCCTGATTATCCTGTAGTGTGTACCTGCCTAAAGTTACATAAATGTGCAAACAATGTTACTTACTACTCAAAAATAAGTTTCACATATCTTTTTTGAAACACCTGTTATTTTATAGCTACTTCTTGTCTTTATTTTATTTTTATTTTTTTAAAAAGCTTTCCAAGAATATATTCTGTGGACCAGTTTCAGTGCACAGCAGCTTAAAACTCTGTTAATGCCACTATTTACTCAGCTAAATGACAGCAAACAATAACAGCCATTTAAATGACTTCCTGGTTTTTATGACACCAACAAAAATGTACAAAAGTGGAACAGCTGGTTTTGTGTGTCTGAACAAAGCGTCCATGTTAATAAGCTGCACTTCACGAGAGCACAGAACAGAGAAGTGATTGTTCAGCTAGTTAGTTTGCAGTGGCTGTTTATCAGAGGGGTCAAGGCTGGCGGTTATTGTCTGAGAGCAGCCACTGGTCCTCTGCTGCACGTACATGACTGTAATGAGCAAAAGGTTGCCTTGCCTGATAACTGTCAGCGAACCCCAGTGTCACCGCTCACATCAATCATTCTTCTGCATGCTCAATTCACCCTTTTGTGTCCTGTTCTTTCTTCCTCTCTCCCTCCGTTTTCTTTCTCTTGCTTTTTTCAATCTTTTTATTACCCTGCAATTACAGCTTATCTACAGTGGTAAACTTGGCCCCTTCCACTTCCTTATCTCTTTGGCTGGGCAGTGCAAGGGTCTCTTGAGTAAGAAGACATGGAGGACAGAAGGAAGACGGAGAGAGAAAGAGGGAGAGTTATAAAAAGAGAGAGAGAGATGAAGCAAGGAACGCGACCTCAAGCAAATGAATGGGCAAGTTGCAGAGAGAAAGCAGGCTTTACTTATGACTTCCTACCCTTCTGCCACTTCTATAACAGCCGGCACAATACATTTTCTTTTTATGTTTGCCCTTTCACACTGTCGGACTGATAAAGAAAATAACTGGATTATAAGGATTAATTCAAATATACTGAATAAAGCCACTTTTACAGGGTAGAACTTTATTTGACTTGCCCTAAAAGGAGAGAAAAGCTACATTTTATGAGCTTATCTACCAAGTAAATATGCATATTTACTCAAATACTAACAAACATTTTACTATCAATGAGTGTATTCAAACTGTTCCCTTTGCCCTGGCCCATCCCCCATCATCCTTTTCTCCGCCGCTCTTCAGTATCCCCCTCTCTCTGTTGGCCTGGCTGGTCAGTGGGTTTGTTTGTGTGTGAATGTGCGTCTTTGTGTGTATACGTGCGTGTTTGTAAAGGGTCACAGGGGTCAGGGAGTAGACCTTGGCCTTGTGGTCTGACCCCAGAGAAGAGACTAGTGTCTGGGTCTGACTGCCCTGTCTGACCCCGCTGTCAAAACCAGTGTGTGTGTTTGAGCGTGCGTGTTTGGAGCGCTCCATCTGACATGATGCTTTGCGTGTGCATCTTTTGGGCTATTTGCACATATGTCTTCTTGTAGATGGTTGCATGCACACACCCTACTCCACCCATGAGTGTCTATTTATATTTTACAACTTGCATGCATGAACATGTATGCACCGTTTTTTCCGTGTTTGTGTCTGTGTGTGCATCATCAACCCCCCTCACTATGTGTCGGGTAGGGGGGGGGGCTTGGGCCAGACGAGACAGAAGTGACAGGTATTGATCATCATTGTTCCAGTCAAGCAAAGACCCTCTCAAGCCTATGTGCTTCAGGGAGAGTCCTGTCTACATCCAAGGGAAAGAGAGGGAGAAGGAGGGAAAAGGAGGGAGAAGGCTGACCACAATCGATGTCTGATCCTCCTCACAGAGCAGTGGGGTCAGTCTGGATTTACCTCTCTTTTTAGTTCCTGAGTGACAGCGGTAAAATAAGACATGTCAGAAAACGAACATCTCCAAAAATAACCCATCAAAACGTCAATGTTCATTTTTTTGTTTGAATCGTAAGTGAAAGAAAAACCAAAAAGGGCAAAAGAAGAAAAAAACTGCAAGAGCAAAAAAAGAATCTCTCCCGGTTGACTTTGGTGACTCTTCAGCGATGATAAACAAAATTAACTCCTCCCTTGGCTAATTGGATCATTAAATTCCCCTGTTTTTGTAAGAAGCAGTACATGGAAGAAGCAGAGAGTATGACATTGTTTTCAGGAGGGAGAGTTGCATACCTCAGGCTTTTCACCATCTTCCTTCAAGCCCAACAATCCCCCCGTCCCACCTCCTTGCCCTCACCCTTTCCACAGACAAATTGATTTGCAAGGGTCCGGAGCTGGCGAGCCCTCAGAGCACCACCTTTTTTGCATACAGAGCGCTGCGGGGATTGCACAATGACTTAGTCCAACAAAAGAGGAGAGGAAAGAGGGATGAGGAGAGGGAAGGAGGGAGAAAGAGAGAGCGAGAGAGAGAGGGATGGGGGGTGGGGGGGTTGGTTGCACCAGGCCGAAATCAGCAGGACTTTGAGTACTCACTGGTTCAGAGGTCTACGTTATCAGTCAGTAAAACATACAAAACACACACACACATACACATACATGCACACACTGATTTGATACAGCCATGAACTCACTCAAACACACACACACACACACACATGTACACACTCCAGTGCCCTCATGCCCTGAGCCCTCCCTCCTTGTCCCTTTATCCCTGTCTGGTTGGAAAGGTCAGTGGATGTCTGGGAAAGGGGGTCCCAGGATCCCCAAACCCTGCCATTCTACACACATGCACACACACACACACACACACACACACACACACACACACACACACACACACACACACACACACACACACTTACAAAGTCTCACATGTTGCCATATTTCCAACATTTAAATTTCCCATAACACAAATGTGAACACACTTTCCATGTATGTACATGTAGTTTAAAATACACACACTTGTCCCTTAAGGAACCTTGGAGTGATGTATGTGTGCTGGTCAACATCAGCTGAGTGCCCCCCCTCCTTCTCCAGACAGTGCACCTCCCGAGCTCCCCGCCAGTACCCCCCCGCCACCCTACCCCTCGACCTCTGTGAAAGAAGAGAGTGAATACATTCAAATGGAAAACATCGTCCATTGTGACGACTGTTTTGTCTCCTCATGATGTAAATAACTACACTGGCCGGCAAACAGCGATGCACGGTCACAGTAATGGTGGACAAATATACGGTCTGTGGTCAGCAATGTCGTATGATGCTGACATGAGATCAGAGTGGACTTTGGTGACACTATTTTAGGGTGACCTTATTCTAAAACCCCAAAAAGAGGGACCCTATCCTGCTATTTGAAGAAACTGCAAAGATACCCAAAGATACTCAAAGACGACAAATAACAGATATATTTATTTAAAACTTTCTAGTTCCGTTGGAAGTGAAAATTTTCTATTATTTAACACACATAATGTATGGAATCCTGTTTCCACTAGTTAGAATATAAAATGAATGATGACTTTGTTAAGATCTTTTTTTTTTCATATGAACTCAAAATGTGAGATAAAAAGTACAAAGGGAGAGATGAAATATTAAAAGTTTGAGACAACTTGGAGTTGTGCCTTTAATGTCAAATTTTTGACTTTTTTTTCCTCATAATTTTGACCTTCTATAACTAAATTTTGACTTTTAATCTCAAAATTTGAAGTTTTGTCTCATTACTTTGACTTTCTGTCATAAAAATCTGGATATCTCAAAATTTCAACATTTTATCTCAAAATCAAGACTTTTATCTCAAAATTTTTACTTTATCCCAACATTTTGACCCTTATATCTCATAACACTGTCTTTTTCTCTTAGAGTTTCGACTTGAGTATGGGCCAATTACCAACACCAATCACGACCATGACGAAAACTTGTGGTAGCAGATAATCTGTAAAAGTATAAATCTACCCCAGCATTTTCTGTTTGAGAGCACAATGCAAGTCAGATCATGTTTTCCTGCATGCTCAACATCCTGACAGGTTGGTACATCAGAATAATGGTAGTGACCCAGTGCAGTGCTTTATAATTAATACCAGTGGTCAGTGGAACAAGTGGAGAAAACTCAGACATTTTGGGGAATTCCGTAAAAACCCCCTGGGCAAAATTTTACACCAAAAGGTGGACATAGGCAAAAGAAGATGTTTGGTCACTCTGCACTGTTCTGACTTTGTGCAGAAGCTTTATAGAAAAGTGTCCACCAGTCAAATTGTAATGTTGGAGTAACTAAAGTAAGATGTGTGACCGGGGTTCTGCATGTCAGTTGGATAATCTACTGTCTAGCTGTCTTCCTCTTTCTCCTGGTGCCCCTGAGACACAGCCCTACGTATGAAGACACACGCACACACACGCACACACGCGCACACGCACACACACACACACACACACACACAGTCTACAATATGGAGGGAAACTCTCTGTATCCTTCATGAACCTCCTGACCTAAAGCCCAAAACAGCCCACCAGGACTTGGAGGGGGGGGGTTAAGGTTGTGTAGAGGGTTGAGACTGCAAGCCCAGCTGGGGTGGGGGAGGAGAGGAAAAGGCTCCCTCACCCTCTGCTCTCTGACCTGCAGCTAGGAGGAGGACAAGCCATGTCTGGTCCACTACATGGCTTTAAATGAGTTGTCCAGCACTCTGCACAGGGGAAAGTGCATCTAAAGTCTTTATGATTTGTTGCACCACATTAAAGGAATCTGACCAACCCAAATCCTGTAACTTTACAGCATGAAACAAAATCACACTCCTCTTATGACTAGAGAGAAAGGTAGCACAGGGGAGATCAATTCAACTATGGAAGGGCTTTAAAGTAAGAACTAGCATCTGAATCCTCCAAATCAAAAAGCCGGAAACAAATTCTGCTGTGTTTCATTTTGAAGTTCCTTTAACCCATCATGTTTTATGTTGCTGCTTCTCTCTTTGATAAATAATAAAACATCATCACTACACATATTTGCTGACTGTCAAAGCTGCAGCTGCTGCTACAAATAGACAAGATGTTGAAAAAGTCAACAAAAAATCCCTTCATGAAGAATGCGTCTTTTGTCAGGAAAATATTTGACAGGTTACCTTGTCTATCAGGTGATGTGTTGTTGAACAAAATGCTCTGATGCAATGCAATATGTGTATAAACTCCTTCAGCAGCATGTCCTTGAGTGCACAGACAAGGCTGTAGATTGTTGACTTCAACTTTAGCAGCATTTTTTTAGTCTTCTTTTTCTCCGTCATGATGTCGCTCTCAGAGCAGCCGCCTTGAGAGAGAGAAGCAAAGACAAAACAGAAACACCAACCGGTGTCGAGGACAAATACACAGATAAGTCACAAAGAGGAGATGTGAAGTGGAACAGAAGTTGAAGGCTGTATTGTGTCTGAGTGAGTTGTTTGTCCATGACACTGACAGAGTGTCATCTCTTTGTCTGTGTTTGTTTGTGTGTTTGCAAAGGTTTATTTTATGTTTGTTTGTGTGTGCTTCAGTGTGTTTATGTTTACAGATTGAGGACTTAGCTGGTGGAACACTGGGTCATGGTTTGACAAATCTTACGTGTGCAAGGTAGATTGCACAAACAAATGTCACACACACACTCATTCACACACACGTGCACGCGCAAACCCACAGGATAAAGGCTTCTGCTGGTGTTGCCCCTGATCTGGGTCAGAGGAGACCCCATTCCGGTCCATTCCATCCCCCAGAACCCCCTGCTGCTTCTGTGCTCCATACCCATCCCAGCAGCCTTTCACTCCTCTGTGCCAGGGATTGTTTCCAAAGATTAGACTTAATATGAATATCCATAAACAGAATGGCTCTCCCAGACTGTGAAAGCTATCAAAGACATATTTGCATCTAATCCTCAAAGAAACCCCCTTCCACCCCTTACAGAGAGCTCCATTCCCCCTTTCGGCCCCCCAAAAAATCCTACTATCCTCCCCCGAAACAACCCTCAAACCTGCCACCCCCCAGCTCTAGAAACCCTTCCCACCCCTCTTGCCCCCCGGACCATCCCATCCATTCCCTAACCGTTGGGCCAGACAAGACCAGACCAATTCTGTTGGGGATTATTTGGCTTAGTGATGAATAATGGATGACCATCTCCCCTCTGGCTCTCCACCACAGCAGCACCTCTCAATTGGCCTTGGCATCGAGCCATTCACCGGCCTGTCTGGATGGCTTGACTGGACGGCTGGCTGGATACCCAGCCCCAGAGATCTATGAGATGATTGCTATATTGGGGAAGTACGGACTGAACACTTCATCTAAATATTGATAGAAAATGGTGATATTCACCTAACTAGTGCCAAATAGGCAATACACGATAAAGTCGGAGAAAGTATTGTATCTTAAGGGAACAAAGAGTCTGATTCATGGTATTTTTCAAGTAAAACCTGTACACTTCTTGTATCGACATTTTTCAAGCATTCAAAAGTGTATCTCTGTCCTTGAAATTTACACGAAAGAACTGTCCATTGAACGCGAAAACGTTTTTTGATGAATTCAAACATAAACTGATAGTCTCAGTCTGAGTGGACCACGAGAGCTGAGTGAGTGTTGTACAGAGCGTGGGAGAAAGGCCTGAACATTGTCCTTGCCCTGAAAAGCAAGGAAGCCACTCTTCTTTTATTCCTCCTCTCATCTTTTTTTGCACTTTATCTCTTTTCATTCCCCCCGCTCTCCGTCTTATTTTCAATGGAGCACTTGGGGCCAAAGAGATGTCAGTGCAGTGGGTATACACACACATACACACACATACACACAAGGACACACCTGGGCATAAGAGCGCCAGCTGAAAGGAGACAAGTTCATCCAAAGGGCCTGGCTAACAGTAACACAGGAGGGGCCAAGTCCCATTGTACCCCAGGTCCGCTCAGAGGCTTCTTACCCCTCACGCCTCCTGAAGACGGGCTCCCAAGGTGCAATTGGACAAGATGGTTTTGTACACTCATTATTTGTGACCCTTTTTTGTCTTTCATTTTCTTGTTTTAGGGCTTTGTTTGTTTGTTTCTTTCATGCGCGGGCAGAGTAGCCTTGGGTCTTTTGACGACAGCTGTGCTGCTGAGCGCTGTATAGAAACAACACAAGTTCAGCACAATGACTGACAAGTGCTTTGTAGGACAGGAGGCCCACAATGAATGTGGCCCTGCTAAAGACCATGGGTTGGCCCCTTAAAGACCAGAATATTAGAGGCTGCTTGGTCCAAGAGAGTCGCCTGTACTCCGACGACCCCCTGGAGTAGTTTGGACAAGTGCAACCTTCATCCTGCAGGATGATGAAATGTGTCTGCATAGTGTGAACCGGACTAATTGAAGAGGAACAAAAGAAAGAAATGTGTGGATGAGGGTGAAAGGGCGTATTTTAAGACAGACAACCACCTTGTCTTAAAGAAAGGGCTAGAAATAAAGGACTGGAAGGAGCTAAGAGCGAGGCCAGAAACTACTAAATATGGAATGGACAAAACTCTTAAACTTCCTGAACTCTTAGACACTGATAACGCTCAAAGAAAAAAAAACCCACTGTAAATACTCAAGCCAGGAGAAAGAATGTTCAGGGTGTAACCAGGTCAGTGTGGCAGGTCAAGCATGTGACCGTGGCCCTGCAGTCCCTCATCCCTCCCCCCCACACCCCGCTCTCTCTGAACCCTGGGTCACAGGAATGAACCAGTTGTGAACCAGGAGTGGCGCGGTAATTCTCAGAAACTTCTAGAAACTTCCAAAGCCCTCTAACCCCTCAGCCTCAGCCGGTCTTAGCCTCTGTCACCCCCATAACAGCTGGAGCAGCTCAGAGGGCTCTGCTAGCCCCCACAGGGAGGGTCAGTTCAGCCAGATACACCTTTAACACACACAAAAATAGAGACGGACACACACATAAGAGTTCAGGGGAAGACAGATAAGACAAGGTGAGGAGAGTTAACATGTATAAACACAAAGTGAAAGAATGAATACACCACTTGAAGGATTGCACAGATGCTTTGGGTCCGTTTTGTCACTACACACAGGAAGAAAGAAACGACAAAGTTTTGAGAACAGCTTCAAGTTTTCAATGACATCTTTTACACTCATTGCTGGTGTTTTCAAATTCTCCATTAAATGTTTTGGTCATGTACCTTTGAGTATGTGGCAAGTTTGGAAAAGGTTTTAACCTGAGAGACAACCAATTTAAAGGAACAATAACTTTAACATGATTTAGTAAAAAACATTTTTGTAGTATATAAAACCAACAATGAATGGTCATACCAGTACAGAATAACAACAGAGAGACATTTTGTCCTTTAAAAAGGAGCTTAAGAATACATCTGTATAATCTTATGGTTGTGCACTCGTTGACCTTGGATATCCAAGCAGGAGTGAGTTAAAAAGGGCTGCTCAGGCTGGCTCTGTATCTGCCTCCCCTTGAAATCTGATTGGCCACCCCAGGTGACATCCTAAAATCCATAACTATTATTGGCTGTTTGCCCTGCTGTTGGAGGGATTTCTTGATTTCAACAATTTCACTTTGTTACAAAAGTCCTTTTATGCCTTCCTTTGAAATTCATCATAAATGTCCTTTTGTCTGTGCTAAGATAATCCACTTCACTTTGGACATGCATACATTTGTTGCGTATGTATAAATCCATTTTGGTGCCAAGGCTGTCACTTTTTTCACCAATAAAGCATCTCTGACACACTTCCAGTCAAGATTCAGCACACAGATCAATGCCAGCATGTAGCTATTGCTTTGCTTTGCTAGGCCACCTTAACATACTGACAGGACCTGTAGGATGACTTCAAATTCATGCCCAAGAGAAAGTCAGTGTTTTCCATAGAGCTACATTTTAGTTGCTGCTTCCCACTCGAAGTACCAGGCAATGAATATTGTACAGTATTTTGTAGAAACTGCAAGTGTCCATATACATTCAATGTCAACATAGAAGGCCATTTTAAATCAGCTTTACACGGGCTACCCAGAGGACACCTTTATATACCACCTCTTGAAGCACAATCAATGCTTTTGTTCAATGGATGGAACAGCAGGCCTTATTTGACATGTGTTTTACATGCACATGCATCAGAGACAAGCCATTTTTATCCATCCTTACCCCTCACAGTATTGAGCCGCTTGTTAAGGAAATTGGTGGAGACATCAGAGTCATGACGTGTTCATTTGCTGAGGCACTGTCCATGGTGTTGAAAGGTGCGCTGATGAAAAATGAGACTGCACCATGAGGCCCTAATTGTAGGTTTGTGCAAATTGAAGTGTTCCTATGTGGATGTTTAGAAATATGGTTGCTTAGTCTCCCGTGGAGGCTGATTGCTGTTGGCCACAGCCTAGGAAATGTGATGGAAGCTACAGTCCTGGACACAAAAACCCAGGAGACAACAAAAAAAATTCATTGTACATTTCAGTGAAGCCAGTCAATAAAATTCAAATTTCAATTGATATTGTCAACAAGGTATAAATCATGTATACTGTAATTGTCTGACCAGCCTTCCCTGACACTAAATATGAGAAATCTCACTTACAGTCTCTCTTGAACGGTAACTACAATAAATATCTGCCCAGCCTGAGAAAGTGCATCAAAGCATGAAGTAGAACATTTGTTTTATTCCAATTGGACACTTCAGATTGAGCTGACTGTGCTTGTAGTAGCTTTGTTGCTACTTTCAACCCACAATCTACTATTTACTAAAATAATGACATGGAATTTTCATCCTTCGATGTTTGACTGCACCCTTGCACTTTAAAAAATATAGTTTCACTAGTTTTTTTGTTTTTGTTTTTGTTTTGTTTTTAATAATAATGACAGTCCAAGTATTTTTAAATGGGCTGTGAGGACTATCAGTTTCTAGTGGATTACACCTACACTTTTGGCTTTTTTGGTGGTGTTTTTCCAGGACAAAAACTCTGCCGCACATGAGCTCTGGTGCACACACAGTTGTTTCAACAAGATATGTATGGAGACCAGATGTCCTTTTTAATACTAATTTATTTTTTTCAAGACAACTTTTAATGGCATGTGAAGCAGTGAGGTTATGTATTTATAAACAGTTATATAGCACTGCTATTTGTAATGTGACAACAAGAAAACTTAGTAAGTTTGTTGTTTCATAACTGGCTATGTTTAGCACTACTCACAGCCCGGTGCCCCAAGACATGTCTGTAACATGTTACTGGGGAATCCTGGTTACGTCCTACCAGTGATCATCTACCAACTCCAGCCTCACCAAGCAGAGCAAACGTAACCTGGCTCTTCATCTTAATGATAGACTCTTAAGTTTGAATAGATCACTGTAGTATAACTGCTGCATGTGGGGACATTAGCACAAACAGCTTAATTTTGTTTTAGCCTTCAGCTCATGCGCTATCTCTCTCCTGTTTAGCTTTCTTCTGCTGTAATGTCATTTTTCTGTCAGATGGTTCTGCCCCAGTGTCCACGATTACTACAAAGTATATCCAAGAAATCCTTTTTCGCAAAGTAAAAAACAGGTCTCTCCTCTAACTACTAAACTTTGTCAGCTGGCGTTGTGTTGCCATAAATGAATCAAGATCAGTTGGAACGTCCTCAGTCCCTATAAAGGAAACGCTTCAGTTTTTCTTCTTTTCTTTTCTTTTCCAATAATAATATGACTCTTACTCGTGTTGAAATAATATTTGACCAGAATTTTCTAAGCTTTGACTCAGATTATGATGCTATATTCTTTGTTTCCAAATTCAGTATACAGGTGCACTGAAAAGCACACAAAATCAGGAGGTACTGAAAATGTCCCTGTTTTACCAACCATTAAATTCTGCCTGTAGCGTTGCACCTGGAGAACACACACATGTACATGACACACAGATACATTAACCCAGCTATATGTAGACACATGGACTCACACACACGTGTATTTTTTCTCTCTTCATGTAATGAGGCGTACAGGTTTTGCAGGCGATGGTGGACACAGAGGCTTAAACAGTCAGAAAATGGTGCCACTCTGAGCGTCATACCCTCAAGTTCAAGGTCAGATCAGAGGGTCTCCGGAATGTGCTGCCCCTGCCCTGTCCCACCTCCCTCACCCCTGACCCTCCCCTCGCCTCTCTTTTTTTCACCCACCCATGCTCTGGAATGAGCCACCCCTGCTGAGCGCCAAAGGAAACCTCTTCTGAGACTCTGAAGTGACAAACTGATAACTTACAGTGCAGCTTCACTGTGAGTTTTTCCTTATCAGACAGTGCAAACATTGTAAAAATGCACTGAGCGTTGGATTTTGGGAGTGTTTAATGTATCAGAGTTTTACTGAAGAAAGGAAAACAGTTTGTTGGTTCAAATTTCCATCGTGTACTATGAGACCCAATTATGTTACACAGCTTTCAAGACACTCTTCCCCTCTCACCCTTCGCCCCCTGTCCTTCTTTTTCACTCCAGGGTCAAAGTTTTCACCTTATCTGGAAGCCATCAGCAGTACCAGTCCCACCTCTGTGACTCATTTAGTTGAAGCTGTTACACATCATTAAATCTTTCTTTCTCTCTTTCCCTTTCTCGGCCTAAGATGTTGGAAAAAGAAAAAACACACGCACGCAGACATTTAAAGTAATACTTCACAAGCGAGGTAATCCGGGTCTCTGCCAAGATTTTCATTGCCAGTTACGGCGCATATTGTCTAGCGGGCAGACTACGACTCAGATGTTGTGAAGGCAAAAAAGAAGGAGGGGGAGGAGGAGGGGGGGGGGACTCCGCTGTGATCCAGTTTACTATTTTGGCTGGGGCTTTCTTCTCACTGTGTGGTCATGGGGGAGATCGGCACAGCCAGCAAGCACTGAGGACACTGGCAGGCCACGGCCCGACACAGGAGCCACATGGCCGGAGAAATAAAGAGAAAGAGGCAGAGAGTTAAGAGAAGAAGAGGGGTAAGGACAAGGCCAGGCAGAGTTAAGGGTTAGGAATGTGGATGAGGTTAGTCTGGTTTTCTCTTTTATGCTCACACATTTTCTCATCTACCTTCCCCTTCTCTTCTTTTCTTTCCCCAACTTTGCCCTTCACAAACTCTTCCTTGCTCTTGCACTTCAACTTCAGCCAGACCAAACTTCAACTTAAACCTCCATCCATCCCTGTGTGTCTCTCCTCTCCCTTCCCCCCTTCTCTCTCTCTCTCTCTCTCTCTCACTCCCTCGCTTCAGACAGACACAGCTACCCTCCTGGACGTTTCCTTTCTGCTGGCCTGCCCCAACAAAGGTGCTCAGTCATGTGAAACCTAATCTCCAGCCCCCCAAAACCTGACCCTTGACCCCTTCAGTCTTCACACAGCCAGAGGGGGAGGGGAGACGGGGCAGGAAAGGGAGGCTTTTGGGAAAAGGTCACATTCCCCAAGACACTTTTGTGTACGCACGTGTGTGTATGTGTGTGTGTGAGAGTGTTCATGCACCCAGTCCATTATGTGGTTTGTGTTCCAGCACTGGCATGTGTGTTTGATTCTGTGTCTGCATGCAAAAGTGCATAAGGGGAAGTTTTCCTGTATACCACCGTGTGTGCTTTACTGCCTTTTAACTTTTCATTTATGCCTTGTAACAATAAGCATGAGTGTATGTGTGTACACGTATAGCCATGATGTGTGTGTGTTTGTGAGAAGGGCACTTTGAGCCCCCAAGCATTGCTGCCCCTTAGACAAAACACAGACTTTGTTTTCCAGCCGAGCCAGACCTGTAAGTCTTGTCTGGGCAGAGCTCCTCTCCTTTTACCCTATACTAGCAATCCTCAGATCTTTGTGTGTGTGTGTGTGTGTGTGTGTGTGTCTGTGTGTGTGTGTGTGTCTGTGAGGCTCAGTGTGTATGTGTGAGGCACTGGGTGTCAGCTGTCTTGGGTGATTAGTGCTTTTATATTGTTCCAAGGAGCCCGGACGAGGCCCCCTCTTCACTGCAGCACTGCACAGCTGCAGTCTGCCTCTCCATCTCTGCTCTTCAGCCTTTCCTCTGCTCACTGACACTCGTAAGATGGGCTCGAGCCCAAGAAAAAATGAGCCCGGAACAGAGGCAAGAACGTGAGGGAGAGAAATGGTCAAAGGAACAGGGTATAAAAGTGAGTGTACAAAATGAAACCAAGCAGAAGAGAGCAAGGAAGGAGAAATAGGGAGGATCTTTAGGCTGTTGACGGAGGACGGAGGTAGGGAGATGGATAAGAAGGCAGGAAAACAGAGGGAGCAAACAGGGAGAAGTGGCATATTAGGAGGATTAGAGAGTCGATTCAACACTGCGACTCTCTCCTGGACAGGATTTCCCCAGCTATGCCTGAGAGGCCTCTCTGCTTAAACACACAGACAAGTCAGGACAGAGAGAGAGGTGAAGGAGGGGAGAGGAAAAGCAAAAAGAGGGAGGAGGGAATCTTTATCTCTTCAGGAGTGTTTATGAGCTACTTTTGATGAGCACAATGAACAAATAGGTTTTTACCCTTCAACAGAGATCCAGTACAGCCCTTAAGGCTTGGCAGAGCAGAGTGAAATAAAAATATCACTTTTTTCGTTTCTATTCATGTCTTCCTTGACAAATGAAAAAACAAGTTTGATGTAGAAACAGTTCAAACAGAGCTACAGGCACTATTCACTGCATGACAAACTTTTTGGAAATCCCTCCTTTCAGTCAGAGGGCTGAGACTGTTGCCTTTAGGAGTTAAGGACATATGTCTACACAAGGAATACGAGGAGGGGGGGTCGGGATGGTAGGCAAGGGCCCAGAGTCTGCTATGGGAAAACTATGTCTGCTATGCACGGGTTGTTTGGTGGCGGGATTTGTGGGCCAGAGCATTGTTGCTCTCTTGACATTGAACTTGAGAGATCGGAGACAAGAGAGGGGGGAGGGAGGAGAAAGGGTTGGGGGTTTGGGGTTGACCCCCCTGAACGGTGCAAGTGTGTATTTGCAGAGGAACACACACACACACACAGCCTTACAAGTCCTGGCTCCGAACACCCACCCTACCACCCCCACTTCCTTGCAACTCTGCTTTATCTTAACTGTCAACACCTGGCCTGAGCAGGAACCTCTCTCTATCTGTGAACTTTAATCTGGCCCTGCTAGGCAAACAGCGCCGAGCTCGGACAAGGAGAGCGATTAGTCTGTCACGTTGCCCTCCAGTGCTTCAGTGAGGAGAGGAGGAAACTGAGAAGGGGGAAGTCAGGAAAAAGAAAGAGATTGGAATATATAAGATTATGTAAAGTTTGCTACAGCAGGGGGAAAAAAACAGAGAAGAAGCATAAACGCAGCAAAGGCAGTAAGTGTGGTGGGGCAAAAGAAAACGGGGGAGCAAGGGGGCAGGGAGAGAGAGAGGAAGATGGGATGGCTGCTGGAGATATAAAGCAGACACTTCTCTGACAAGGCCAAAGTCCAGAGATCTGGTGGTAAACCTCCACCCCCCACGACGGATGACTCAAGCTGAGCCAGAGAACCAATGAGGGGAACATCTTCAAAAACACAAAAAGATGTGTCACAATGGTAAAGAGTAAGAATAAACAAACAGATTCAGATATGTATGCAATACTTTTTATTTTTTTCAAGACAAAATGGCTGAGTGAAGAGAATAATGCAGACAACAGCTGAAAATAGAGTGGCATCTCCATAACTGAAAAATATCAACAATAAAATCTGTAAGTCGAGCAGGAACTCATGAATGTCGGTCAATGACCTTTGGTCATCAAACATCACAACTGAAGCCATCACAATTCACCAGGAGGGAGAAAACTGGACTGATCTGTTTTTCTGTGACTCTGTTCTGAACAGAGTGTGTATGTGTGTGTGCGTGTGTGTGTTTGTGTATAGTCATAATAAATAATGTTGACCAATGCAGCCGGTCAACTTCAAGTTCAGTTCAGAACAAATAGCTCAAGAGTAAATACAGAACACAGGATGAAATCAGGCAGAAAATTTAAATGTACCTCAATACTAACAGCATTGATGACATGTACCAAACTGTTTTCTTTCTTTGATTTTCATTTGTTTAGAATATGCCTTGCATATGAGATGTACCATATTTAAATTATAAAGCACCATGGTTTTTTTGGCAATGGAAAAACAGAAAATTAATTTGAAGTAACAAAAGATGCAGAAAAATTGCAGCAAAGAAATGCTTCTTTTTTCAGATTGATGTTGGATTGATTGAATATGACAAAAGGTCTCTTTAAAAAACGTCTGGAATGTTTATCAGGTGGTACATGTTCAAGGACAGTAAAAAGTTGGCTACTGAAAAAACCCAACAATAGCTTGTATTACTGCATATAAAATGGCAGGAGAGAAAAATATATAAAACAAACTAAAAAGATATGTACAACCACCTGTTTTTACCTCATTGTGGCCACACCAGCGGGACTGCCTGAAAAGGCCATCACATGACCTCTCACCCATGGGGAACACCACAACATTTTCTTTTTCAAAAACATACTTATTTTCAAGCATACAAATTATTCACACTATATTATCCTGCCAAATTAAGAAAATATACGGTGGCAGCTTGTTGGGATTTTTTTCACTACAGAAAAAAAAGGGTACATTGAAACCTTTAAAGAGTACAGGCAAAACAGTTAAAAATACAGGCTTCAACATAAATACTATAAGTGCCTACACTAAGTGAACATTAATTTCAAATACCATTCTAAATACAGGAAAAAAGTAGACCATAAATGTGTTTTGAACATAGGAACTTACATGTATGTGCATTTTCCTATGTGTTTTAAGTTCTCTTTATATATTCATATCTCATAAATCTCTCCCCGATGCAAACTTTTTGTTAAACCTGAAGACTTGTGTATAGTAAAGGCAAAAAAAGATGAGAAACATGTTCATTACAATTCATTACATAGTGATCAAGTCCCAGATGTCACCAAGATGAAAAAAGAAACCATAAAAAAAATTGAACAAAATTTAAATAATGTTCATCTCTAAGGATACTGAAGTGTTACTCGACAGTTTACTTGAGTTTGAAAATCAAATTTGTAAAATTGTATTGTTTGTAGTGAGTAGCATATTTAAGAGGCAGGATGTTTCTATGGCGGTTCCTGCATTGATGCCCCAAAGAGCTGAACTGATGTAGAGCTCTCAGGAGGAGACATGGCTGGCAACAGATTCTAGGTTTTCTTTTTCTTTTTTTTTCCTCCTCTTCTTTTTCTTTTACTTTTTAATGCAAAGCATTGATACCACACCAACCTGTCAGCATAAGAGCAAGTTTTCCCTTGAGTGTCCGACTGTAAACTGGGAAAATTGAACAGTGCACGTAAGTAGTCCCGGACCTGAAATCCGGTCCTCATTTTATACTCAACCGCCTGTACCTCCGATTAGAGAGACAGATACAGAATCCAAGGCAGAGTGACAAGTGCTATATTAACAATGACGGGGGATGGAGATAAAAACAAACTACCACAATGAAATCTAGCATGATAACTGAAAAAGAAGAATATCACTGTGGGAAAATTGGACTCCCAAAAGGCTCGTAGGGAAAGGGGTCATTTGATCAAAAATCTAAAATAACCTTGACTTCTGATTTTGATCTCCAGTGAAGATCGTTTCCAATGTGAGTGAAAGAAAAAGGTTTCAGATTACTGAATTCTTACTAAGATCTAATGCAGTAAAGAGATTAAGCGCTATAAGGACATAAACATTTGAATTGTAGAGACACCTGGTTAACCCACTCCCCACCCACTACCCTGAACCTCACCCACCCTAACCCTTACACACCCACCCAAACCCCCCACCACCTAAAATCTGTCTGACTTAGAGCAACTAAAAATCCACTCTGTGGTCTCCAAATGGCTGCTGGCTACACTGTCTGCCTGCTGACACTGAAGAAACATAACTCTGTGCTACTTACAAAGAAACCTGTGAACTTTTAATTTTCAAAGAAAATAAACACTCTGGAAAATTAAGAGCTTTACGTTGGTTAGAACAACTCGTCAGACAACCCTCTCAGTAAAGTACACATGTACCAGGAAACATAAACACCTAAACCAAAAGTCTACAAACCAAACTTCTACTCCTTTTTAGCATGTAGCATGCCAGTAAACAGAATCATAATCCAAAGAATACTAATATTCATGAGTCAGGCAGATAAATGATTTACCAGAGGTACACATACTCTTTTTTTCTGTTTTTCTTTCAGCTGGTTCCTTACGCTCTGCTAAGTCACAAAACAACAGGGTCGTACAGGTGCTTGATGCAAGGACCTGCTTGTTCCACATGTGCACAAAATGTCCTGTAAATTGTACAGCTGAAACTCCGAGCTTATAGTAAGAAGGAGGATTAACTAATGCAGGTAAAATATCCAAGGCACTCATGTTGTCATTCCACACCATATTGTTAATTTCATTGCTGTTTGTCAAAGGAATATTCAATGGCGCTCGTGCCTAGCATTTCATAGGCAGCCAAATTTTCATATACATATATATAATAACTCTTATTTCAATCTTGCATGGAAAATCTTTCACAAAGATCAGTTTTAAGTGTGACCCTGCTTGTCTTGATGTTTTGATAGAATGACACTGTCCACTTTGTTTGAACACAAAAACTGTACATGATATGTAAAACAGTATGTACTGTATGCAGCATGGAATCTCATATCTAACTTGTTATGTTGAATAAAACTGAATATAAACAGCGACACATGTACAACCAAACCCACCAGCCTAACACAATTTTTCTCTATGTAGCCAAATCAAACCAAGCATGCTGTCCAGTTACAAAAAAATACAAAACGTGTAAATTATTGCACAATAGAAAGGCTCAAAAAGTTCTGCGCTTGATGCAATATATTGCCCCAATGATGGATCATGCATTCAGCTTTTTTTTTCCAGAAAGGGATGATAACAGGGCTGTACCATGTACTGGTGTCTAACCCTGTTGTCCTTTCCCCTCACTTAGTAGTGGCTAGTTAACCAGGGTCACTTTTTAGCCGGGGGAGCTGAGAGAGAGTTGCCAGCATGCTGCTCTTTGACTACTCAGTCTTAATGTCATTAGCCAGAGGGCGGTCACTGTGCCACTTCTTCATGTGTTTCTCCAGAGTGCTGTATACACTGAAAGGCATGTGGCAGATTTCACATTTGTACACGTCCTTACCCATCTGTCCGTGGGTCTTCATGTGGCGGGTGAGCTTTGAACTCTGGGCGCAGGCATAGCTGCACAGCTCACACTTGTAGGGCCGCTCGCCTGTGTGGCTGCGTCTGTGCACTGTCAAGTTGCTGCAGTTCTTGAACACCTTGCCGCAATACTCACAAGTGTCACTGCGTCGGCCGTCTTTAGAGTTCGGCCTGCCATTCCCACTGCCGCCATGGGGAGTGCTGGCCCCACTGCCGGTTCCACTGCGTCCTGAGGCAGCCCGTTCCCCGTCCAGCTCACCAGGCGGGGTGGAGAAGCGCAAGCTGCCGTTTTCTGAAGAGTGCTCAGATGAGGAGGCAAAGGGTGATTGTCTGGAATCTCCACCCGTGAAGGTGATGAAGGGGTCCTTGAGCTGTCGTGAGGCAGCATAACCAGCAAGCCACTGGGAGTAAACGTTCTCTGTGTTCGGGATGGTGGGCATGGGGGGGTCGAGGTCCTTCTCCACCTTGATGCGCTTGGACAGAGGACTGAGGGAGCCAGGGCTGACTCCTCCACCCAGCAGCTTCCTTGACAGACTGTCAGATGAAAGAGGTCCTAGGCCGTTGACCGTGTTAGTGGTTCCATCAACAGCTTGGTCTGGGTCCATGGCTGATTCTTCATCACCCTGATCCCGGGACAAGCTTCGGTGGTGCGGGTGCAGTGCATCACTGTTCTGGTGGTGGCGAGCCCCTTCTAATCGGAGGCTGAAACGATAGTCATTTTTTCCATCTTCTTCCCCTACTCCAGGCTTGCTGTCCATTTCTTCCTCTTCCCCCTCTTCCTCCTCCTCCTCCTCCTCCTCTTCTTCCTCCTCTTCCTCCTCTTCCTCCTCTTCTTCATCTTCTTCATCTTCTTCTCCATTTTCAGACATTAAGCCATTGTTTTCACTCTTAAACTTGGCAACCACTGACTTAAGAGCATCTGTGGCGCTGCCTATCAGTTCACTTGTACCAGGTTCAGGGGAGCTAGCAGTGGAGAGGCCATCGTCTGACTTGGCATTCACCACAGAGGATTTGCTCTGACAGTGCGTCTTCATGTGTCGTTTTAATTTGCTGGCTTGGGTGCAGGCATGGTTACAGAGGTGACATTTGAATGGCTTTTCCCCAGTGTGGCTACGCCGGTGAACTATTAGGTTGCTCTGGAACTTGAAAGTCTTCCCGCAGAACTCACAAGACTTTGCCTTGAGAGGAGTGCTCGGTTGTACCGTATTGGATATAGTATTAGGGGTGGATCGCGCACCAGAAGGTGACTGGGAAGTGGAGAGGGGAGGTGTAGCTGAAAATGGAGGCTTTGAACCTGGCTGAAATGGCTGCAGCAGCCTTTGCATAGGGCTGGGCCTGTTAGGGGAGAGAGGCGGGGAAGCCCCAGTTGCATTTCCAGCCAGCTCACGTAGACGCCGAGAGAAGTCCATGCTGGGAGGGGCTTCTAGTGGCACTGAGTTGAGCCTCATCACCCTGTCAAAGGCGCTGGGGTGATGGGTTGCCAGGGCCAGGTCATCGGGACTGAGGTGGTGGCGTGGTGGTGGGCTGAACAGTGGTGGGGTTCGGGGGTAGCGACCCTCACGCGGCGTGGATGCTGAATCCCGACCGGAACCGGAGCCTGGCATCCTCAGAAGGCTGTAGGGACTGCCATCAGCTAGATGAACCGCATGGAGAGGAGGCTGGGACGAGGCACAGTCCCCTCCCATACCAGGAGCTGCAGCCACTCGAGGTGTGAGGGGGCTGCCGGGTTCACTTTCCAGGTAGATTCGAAATCCGTGGGTGTTCTGGGCATGCTGGAGCAGGAACCAGGCACTGGTGAAAGGCTGCTTACAGGTGGTGCAGGTGTAACTGCTGGGCTCATCTTTATCTGAGGAGAAAGAACAAAGAGGCAAACGTTTTAATTAAACCGATCATAATGTTAGTTTTAGGGCACACATTACTGATCACCAATTTACAAGATCCCAATAATCAGATAAGTATTGTGAGAAAACATTAATGCACAAAACAACATTAAAAGTGATGATTAAAAGGGGAAAAATGTAGCTGTCTCTTTTTTGTAGACATTTCAGGAAATACTACCAAATTACATTGTGTCATTGTTTTCATCTCGAATGATTAGTTTAAGAACTGAAATACTTTATAAAGATGCAAAAGTCTTGTCTCTAGGTTTGGAAACCTCTAGAGATCACTGATCTTGAAAAATGCTGAACATTGTAAATTGAATTTGTTAAACACAATATAATTTGCCAATATGCAAAACATGAATAAACACAGTATGCCTTACGATTTTATTGAAACACAGTATTTGATTCCACTGGGATGACACTTGACAAAGGAATAAATGATTCCATAATGAGAGATTACTCAGCCAGCAAATACACAATTTACACAGTTGAGAAGGCACTGGAATATTTGAAACAATAATTGACTTTCAATAGCACTTGCACATTGACCGGAGATTTGCCTGACAATGCACGCCTAATCTCGTTAAACACATTCATATCCCCCTCCAATACCATGTTTACAGAATTCCCTAAGCTACAGCGGGACATGTATCTGATGCTGCATATTAATGCCTAAAACAAACAAGAGGTCACACGTTAATAAATCGTACCGGCGTTTATCACATAAAAACACACATTCACAGTTAAAAGAAGCAAAAGAGGAAATTGTGTTTGTGTCTGTGTGGGTGGGGAGGCTCCTATGAAAATGCATTTCATGCATTACTTTTCTATTTCTGATATTTCATGCTTTATGGATTTATTTAAATCCTCTCAGGTGAAAAGAAAAGGAGAAGAAAGGGAAAGCAGAAGTGAGAGATATGCAAAATAAGAAGCATCCGCTACTTGCAAATGTGCTCCCACTTTCATCTTTTAGCTTTCTTATCCTTTCTTCTTCCTTTTTCTTTTTTTTACTGGAGGGTATTTTTCTGAAGTCATTTGCAGACACTGAACCCACAACCATGGCCATACTGTGTTAAAGAGGGGAAAAAGGCAGAGGAGAAGTGTGTGTGTGAGAGGGAGAGAGGGAGAAGGGGAAAAGCATGAGCGATGGATGGAACAGTCGGATGTTTTGTGGCTTTACTTTCTATCTCATGTGTCCACCACGGCCCCCTCCGAACAATCTCACTTAAAGAGCAGAACACGGCATAAATGTGCACCCAATCAAACCTCCATGCAAACCTTTTTCTCTTGACTGAAAAGAGTTGGAAGGGGGGTATACTGGTAAATTATGGATCATTACAATCTGCAAGAATTACAGTTAATTGCTGCCACCTGCGAGGGGCTTTGACCCACTATGGAATTTTTCCATCATAAAAAAGCCATTTGCCTATACACGTTCTTTTGCTTCCTCTCTTATGAGCACAAATAAAATGTGCCCATTACATTGGCTCAGGGTGTATGTATGTTTTCTGATTATGTGTGTTTTATGGCTTCAAATAGAAAGCCCCAAATCACTCGTAAAACAGTTGCAATAACCTGGCCTTTTCTATTCACTCTGCTTTGATATGCAGCTCATACACATTTCCTCATCCCTGTTTTAATGTGTGAGCAAAGAGTGCATATGCACCAAGAGGATAATGGATTAAATTTTCTGTGATTTTAAGGGACAAGAAAGGGAGGGGAGAGGCTAGCTAGTAAGTAGTCTCTTCCCCAGAGACACATCCGTGTCCGTCAGAGGAAAGAAAGCGCTGAGAGATCATGGAATTGAGGGAAGGATGCAGGAAAAAATGAAGGTTGCGAAGCAGGGAGATACGCCGAGTGCCATGAAGAGGACATTCTGAATGACAACCAACCCAGTTTTTAAGTACACAAAGCCACAACACTGCACTTTAAAGCTGGTAGTCAATTCAGTTCCTTATGTGGCAAAAAACATTTTGTCCTCTGCTTTGCAATCACACACCCACTGACGGAGAAACTATATACCACATACAGTGACAATAGTTATTATTTCCATGCAGGCGGTGGACATATTGATGGCCACCAAAAAGCCAGACCAGCACACATCAAGACTCACTACACATGCATAGGAGACATACAAACAAGTCAATGATTGTTTAATGGCTGTCCTCAAAGCAACAGAAGGACAGTTACTAAGGAGGAGAAAAGATATTCTGACATGGTGTTTGGTGGCCTTGAGGGTTTTTTTCTTTCTTTTGTTGATAAGAAGAGCCAAGAGCTGTACAAGGGAGGTAGAACAACCTAATAAATGAGTATGTCCTTTAGCAGAATAAAGAAAAGCTCCTTCTCACTCTCTGCGTTTGTTTCTTTCCTTCCATTAACTCTAGGTCTGTGGAGAGTTAGGACTGCAGAGCAGGAGAGCTGCACGGGCTAATGCTGGATCTCCAGGTCCCTTTGAAATAGGATCAGCAGAGAGGAGAAACCACACTGACAACCCCTTAGCTGCCATTTCATGGCAGGAGCTGAAAGGGGACTTTGGGGGGGAGAAAAGCATAGAGCACATAGGAGAAGTGAGAGAGGGCAGAGGGATCAGGGGCAGAAAAGTAAAAGAAAGATAATCATGAAAATTGAGAAATATAAAGAACTTAAGAGGCCAAGAGCAGAGGAAGAGAAGGGGGTTAACAGCTCCTTCAAAGCAGTTTCAGAACATTGCAACACAAAGCAGACGGAGACTATTATGGTGTCTTACGGACGCTGATATCAAGCAGAGAATATGATCCTGGGATCAGGCAAAAAGCACAAGGCCAACTGATGCAAGGGCAGCGGGGAAATTATGGCGTCTTAAACAGCCGATATGGCAGCCTGCAGCTGCTGACACCACATTCACAGCACCGTCCCAGACAACAGGGCTGACCAGACAAAGCAAAACACAAACACACACACGAGGCCGAGGCATCATGTACTCTTTGCTCATGCAGATTGCCCTATTGTTCAGTGACCCAACCCCCAGAGCCAGTCTCACACGCACACAGTGTTCTTCAGTCACCACACACACGCACGGTCACTTTACCTCCCTCCCCGTTCTCCCCTCACTGTATCAAACAGGACCACAAACAAACACAGAAACAGAGACATTGGTGATATTAGGGGAGACTTGGCAGGTTGGTGCACCCTATCCTCCCCGTTTTTTTCTTTCTGATATTTTGCTAAGGGCTCAAACACCATTAATAGGCTCTGTGCTTCAAGTTGGATAAAGTTGATAAATCTTTTTAATCTCTTCATTAGTCATCAACTGATGGTGAAAATGTTTAGGGCCATATTTCAATGTGACACAAAATGTCTCTTCTACTGCCTCAAACTTTCTAGCCATCAATCTGATAGTTAGCAGACTTGGCTTGGCCTTCGTGCTTTTTGTTTTGTCCTTGACCGAGCCTCATTGTGGGCTCAGGCCTTCGTGCTGTGACCACGCAGCTCTCTCTGATATTGGTCATTTAGCTAATGGAGGAACAAGCTAACAGGATTAGCACACAGGGCTTCCAAAAGGAGAAGGAGGAAGAGGAAGGCACAGAGAAAGGAGGCACAGGGGGGACAGAGCATGTCACCCCCATTTCCCAAAGTTATCAGTCGCTTGGGCTCAGGAGCACTCATACACCTGAAAAGTGATTATGCTAATAGGAGGTCTTTGCCAATATTCATAAGTGTTTATAGGTGTTGGAGTGAGTGCCTCGGGAAGACAGAAGGTTGTCAATACAGTGCCTCTTAAGAGTGCCTCAGCCGTAACTGGCGTTAATGTGATTACTACTCTGTTTATGTCATTAGGGTATTCACAGTCAGGGATTGGACAGAGGTGAAGGGTGAATCAGGAGAAGATGGGTGGAAGAGAAGGGTGGGGAAGAAGAGGGGCCTCAAGTCCCCCATTAGAGCTCTACTGCTGCATTTTCTAAATGCACTCTGTTGTTAGTGACTTTGACTTGACTTTAAGAACTGAGTGGGAAGAAGTGCAAGGAAATTAAGAACAGTTAATTGTGAGGGGCTATAAGCTTAATTTACATGAGAACTGTGTCCTGCATTTATTATCAACTGGAGCTGTAGCTTTATATCCGTCACTGTAAGTTTAAAATACCAGGAAGAGCATCTGGCTGGCCTCAACCTTCCTTCCTTCTTTCACTTTTTCTCTATTTCTCTGCCACAGCCACACACAACCAGCCTCATACACTCACTTCTTTGTCCCGAGCCAAACTGGTTGTGGTGCGCCGAGCCACTGGCCACAGACAAAAGCCTTGTTTGACCAACACTTGTTCCTGAGACAAAGCCGGATGCAGGAAATACGGTTTACTAAATAGAAAGCCAGCCAGGGAGAAAGAACCATCCGAAATCCCAACCTCTAACTAGTCTGATGTGGGCCTGCAGTGCTGGCTGGTGTGAGAATGGCACAAGTGGGGGAAATTGACCACTAACCACAACACACATCACACACAGTGAAAAGTGAGAGGTTGCAGAAAGAGAAGAGGAGAAAATGGGTGCTAAGGCGGACCGAGGAAAAGAAAGGGTGAGCTGGCATGAACATAGAAAGGAGGGAGGCAGATCTCTAGATAGAGATGCATGGTGGTCCTTAGGGGTCTGTGCCCAGTATAAAGTAATCTCCTGGCTGTGGCTTTGTCTCCAATCAGACATTCACACTTCTTAGCTTTCCTCTCCCCATCTCTTTCTCCTGAAAGATGATAAGAGCAACAGTGGAACTGAGGCGTCTGAGCCACTGAGAAACCATTATGGACAGATGGCACCCACACTGGGCCCGATGAATGCATGTACCATACACAATAGACAAATGTGTTTATATATGTGTGTGTGTGCTGAGGAAGTCAGTGTGAGTTTTCATATGCATGTGCTTTTGCATGCATGAGTGTCTCTAATTGGATGAACGTGCCAGTGAGAGTGACCACGCATGACCATGTATGCACATATTTGTGTGTGTGTGTGTGTGTGTGAGTGGACATTAGTATGTAACACACTGGCTACAATCATTTCAAAATTAGCATCGCTCTACACTGTCTGTTTCCCTGTGTAACCTTACTCCCTTTGATCTTTTCTCAGTTGAACTGTGTTTGAACTGACCGTCCACCCACCCGTCCGTCGCTCTATCCATCTCTATCCCTCCATCTTGCCATCTATTCATCCACCCTGGCTAAGCCCAGCTGGACAGCTTCGTGCTTGGGTGCGGTTTGGTCCGGCAGACCTTATAATAGGCCGGGCCAGCCGTGTCTCTGATGCAGATCATTATTTGCTCTCTGCTTACCAGTGGTGGTGGGAGGCCGCACGCTGTTGTTTCTCATCCCTGCTCTAATGGTACAGTGAAAAGACCTCTGGGCTTCTAAGCTTAAGCAGTCTAATTAAATGGACCATAGCTTATGTAAGCATCCGCAGAGATTATTTATTGAGTCGGGATCCGCTTCACAGGATCAAACCTCCATCAACAGACGCTGACGCTCAATGGAGAGGATATTAAATGAAGTAGTGGAATCAAAGATACTGCAAAATACCGGTGTCAGTTTAAGCACACATATCCAGGTACATAAGACGACTTAATCAAGCAAGAGTATTTTTGGAGTTGAGCAATATCCCAGATGGGCCAAGCGCCTCTGAGCACTTCAGAGGGGATATGTGAAAAGTATTCTGTCAAAGGAAAGATACGTCTCAATAATCTGCAGATGAAGAGGAAAGAAATGAAGAGGAGAAACTGAAACAGAATTGAGGAGAAAACAAAGGCAAGGACATTTTCTGCCTGCTTTACTTTTTAAAGACAGGCTGCAACATTCATATGAGATCGCCTGCTGTCTCCCCTTACAAGCATCATCCCTGTTTGAAGTGCACAGACAAGAAAGCCTCTGCAACACATGAGGCCAGCAGCCTGAGCTTCACTACCTCTGCACAGCTCAGCCTGTGACAGGCCGGCGTCCCTGCAGAAAGGATGGAGGGGGACCGGGGAGGTCGACTAGCTGCACATTTCTGCATAAATCTCCAGATAGATAGCATCAGGAGAAGAGAAACAGGGGAGGGAGGCAGGCAGGCAAGCAGCAGAGGATGATAAGGCCCCCGGGGCAGGGCATTCGACACTGTCAAAACTGTTTCGTCTCTGGCTATTGGACGAGTGGAGCGCGTTATGAGCCTGCATACCATTTGCCAGGACGCGATTCGGCTTCACCGGAGCATACAGGGCCCTGTATCTGACCTCCCAGCTCTCTCTCTCTTCAGTCATCGCAGACATGAAGAGAGCCGGACAGGACAGCACGAACACCGCATGGAAAAGGACCAGAGAGATTTCAAGTGACAGTGTTGAAATCCTATCACCCCACAACTCTCCAAAATCTGAACATTAACTGCTCTACGGTTAGATAAACAAGAAACCGTAAAGTCAGCTGCTGTTTCCCTGCCACACAAACAAATAAACACAGAAATAAGAAGCAGAGATCCCAAATCACAGCGAAGGGACAACACACAAGACTGTTTTTACACTCCACAAAGACACAACTTCTGAGATAACCCAAGATCTAAAATGGCATCTTCAAAATTTCTGTGAAATACATGTCCACACTGTCTTTTTTGTCACTGTTATCAAAGACAAACACACAAAGACCTGCTGTGTGCTGCAAAAACAGTCGCCTTATCATGTGTCTCATCCTTTTTTCCACTGTAAACCAACATTAAGTGCCTGTTTGTTCTTAACTTATCCCCATAAAGAATGCATAAGACAAAGTGCTTTCGATGTACATGCACAGGTAGAGCATAGCACTAAATAATGCATACCTACACTGCTACATACAAATCATCAGAAGTAGAGTAAAAGTAGTAAAAGAGGAACAAAGCTGAGGTAAGGTGGCACTTGTGAGCTAATATGTTGAATGAATGACTTCGTGGAACAAGAGAGGAGCAAGATAAAGTGATGGAGGGGAAAAAGGAACCTGCAGTCCGACTATCTTTGAGCAGATGACTGTACGGACACAAACACAACCTCTCCCTCTCTCTCTCTCTTTCACTCAAACACTGACTCAGTCCGCGCAAACACTCAGCTTGTCTGGAAGACAGAGTCATTCCCTCTTCTTCTCGCTTTCAGTCCCTCATGTAGCCTGCATGCTCCTTTGTTCCTCCTCCTTCCATCACGCTATTTCCTGAACACGCTCTGATGACAGCACTGGGAGAGGGTAAAGTGAGGCTGCCTTTCACAAATGCACACACCTCTTGAAGTCTTGGCCTATGACACACTCACACACACACACACACACACACGCATACAAATATTTTCTATGAGTCCTTTTTTATGTACAGGGGGCACCACCTTTGACCCAAAACCAGAAAAACCTACAGTCTCCGTGACTAAGACCTGGCAGATCTCAAAATCCATCCATAGAACTGGTGTGCAAAGGTCTTTTATTTCTCTCAAACCTTTGCCAAAGGGTTCTGCTACTTCCAAACTACACCCAGCAAAAATGTCATACTAAAGAAGTCAAAACTACACATCAGTGCGATATCTGTCATTTTTTTGACCTGTAAGTGATTAACCTTTGGCGTTTGACATGTACGTATCTGTAAAGCACCACATTTCCCCGCATCGGTACTCAAGTGAATAAAAGAAGACCCTTAAGAATCACAAAGGTCTACCTTGGTTTTTGTACTTGAAGACACTGGCAGAAGCCCACAGGAGCTCTCATGCATGGGCCATCCTTCAGACACAAGTGAACAAGGACTGTTTGAAACATGCAGTTATTTTTCACCCTGTCCTACCACCTCAGGGTGAAAGGACCAGGGCATGTGAGCTTGGGCCAACCATAGCAGCTCGTTATGCATAGGAGCCTGGAGGCATTGTGGAGGGACATGGCACTTTAAAACAAGAGGGCCAGTGTGTTGGAGTGTCCCGTGGCCTGGAGCTGTGGAGGCTGAGGGTTTAACACGCGTCCCATCTGCTGTGTGTGACTGTGCACACGGTGGTCGAGTGGTTAAGGAGGCATCAATAGCCAGACTCTTTAGATCGAGGGGTATCTCAGGGTCAGATGTAGTCTGAAAATTCATTTTTCATAGAGACACAGAGGCTGGAAGTCAGAAGAGATAATCATGACTGCAAAAGCTCATGGCTGGACGTTAAACAGCTTGTATCACAAGTTCAGTGGCTTTCTTTAATAGTGGCATCACACATCCTCATTTTACCCTCTCAAATCCATTTCAATGTCCCAACTATTCCACTTTTTATGACTTGTACTTCCCTGCTCCTGTTATAAGGACACGGCCACTCACAGTGAGACCTCAGTGCCCTGGCCCACCACCATCCACGCATCCAACCCTCTGTTCCCTACTTCATTATTAATTCATCGAGGAGAAAACAGTGCTGGGCCACTTCTCCACCCAAACACTTTCCAAATCCTGATTAAAATTGCAAAATGGCCTCCTGTTCAGCTCTAATTCAACCCCCTTCAGGACATCATGACAGAAGCAGGGAGAGACATGGCAAAGCAGGGAGGGGTCAGATAGCCAAAGTGACCTACAAATGCTTCCTTAAGTGCTCTGCTGCCTGATGCAAGAACTTGTAATAAATCAACTGGGAGTGACCTAAAGGCTTGATACCTGCCAGGGACACACCTCGATGTCATGTTGCTTTGGACAAATGCCCCCAATAAATGGTTAAAAATCGAACGAGAACAAAGACGAGTACTCTCAGTGAAAAAAGAGTGTGCTGTACTGCCAAAGAAGGAACCGTAGGGTTAGAACAAAGTGAAAGCAACCAGTTAATACCTACAGTACATGAAACATTTACCATCGATAACAGCCTGTGAGATGGATGGGCCATATGCTTGGCAATAGCAGTCCATGCTCCACACAGTTCTTCATCTTCGAGGCTTGCCGTACCAGATTCCTGCCTTCTAATTGAAGACATATGGTCTGATCAGCCACTATAGTATTGCAAGAGAGGCGGGTAGAATAGTGGAAAATAGGAGCAAGACGGTTGAAGCAGAGCTGGATTCCTCTCTTTAAAATCTGCATGAACAGCCCTGATACCCTGAAACTGTGGGACACTCATAAGAATCATTCAAATTCATGTTTAACACAGCTGTCTACATCCTGTGCAAACACACACACATAAACACACAAACAGCGTCACTGGCCTGTTAAAAATACAGCATGTGAACCCTTCCGCTTATTCTCCCTAGAGGTGTGTCAGCAACATGCATAGGTCCAAGCAGTAGCGAGCGTGATATTAATTAAGTTAGCCAACCTGTAGGTTCTTTTGTGCCCAGCTGTAAAGCATAAATCAGGCTTTTAACGAGGCTAGGGCCCTAAGATCTCAAACCATGCTGGAATGCTACCTGCACAGCCATGCCAAAAATCTGTCTGGGTCTAGAGCTCCTATAGATCAGTGTGTTTATAAGGGGGGCTATAGCAACTTACCCTGGGGAGGGAAGAAGTGAAGGTGGAGCGGAGGAGCAGAAAAGGAGGGTGGCAAAGAAAAGGGGGGCAAGAGCTATTTCTATTGGGTCATCAGGTTTAAGTAAACATGTGGGATGCTGGTGCGTAAGTGTGAAAATGTACATATGTGTTGCACGCATGCATGCAAACTGTTGTTTTTTTATGAGGACTCTGAAGGAGGGAAGGCACAAAGATAAGACAGACGGAGCTAATAAGAGATGGACAGATAAAGATGGAGTAACAGGTACAAACTTCTCCCGTGGATTTATAACAGTCATGGTATTATCACCACATCCCTGAGAGAAGCTATCTGATGAGCATTTAGACCTGAGAGAGAGAGAGAGTTGATGGACAAGATATATGTAAAGAAACCCTGTGTGCTTTGGTGACAGAAGGATTTATTCTTTGGCAGCTGCAGGACAGGACACATGTATGTGCAGATTGACTGACTGACTGACTGACTCGTTGATCAGCACACTGAGTCCACCTTTAAGCTATCGTTTCTGCACACGGTCCATGAACTCAGACATTCCACAACAGGCAGTGGCAAGACGCATTTAAACACATAGATGTCATATGCAACAGCAAAATGTGTATGAAAATGTACTTTCACTTATACATTAAGCATCCAAAGTGTGCTAAAGGGATACCTAAAACTGCAGTGAGGTTTTTTCTGTGCATTTTTCATACAGCAGTGTGTGCCAACTCAATGTCTGCCCCACTGCAAAGCTCACCAGCTTACCAAGTGTGTAAATAATCCAGTGTGGAAGCGTGGAAATTTGGATTAATGACTGATCAGGGGATGGTAGAGCTGGTTTCTCCAGCAACACTCTGCAGCACCACCTGAGATTTATTGGCCAGATGTTTGTGTCATTGCTTCTCTAACAGACTATAAAACTTCATTTACAGAGGCCAACAGAGGAGTCTCAAAGCATCGCCAACACAGGGAAATGTGCTGTGTTGATGCAAGTGTCAACAACAAATAATAAAGAAATGTAATTAACAAACAGCTTTCATTACGGGGAATGCTTGTGCGCCCCTGCAGTTGTTTCTCGTGCTCTCATACTGTTCTCTTTCTCTCTCGTGTCACTTGTACAATGACAGCCCTGACAGGAATGTAACTCCACTCCCTACCAACATGAAGTCAGGTTCTCAAGATCCACCCTGTCATTTTGAGAGGGGCTGACAACCTTTGACTGACACAGGGGTTGCGGGGGCATCGACCCCAGCGGACTGCTTGTGTTGCATTCCGAGAACTGAACTTTGTAGGTTTGCACAAGGTCAAACTGTAAAGATCCTATACGCTCATTCCATACATGTCGAGCTTATATGGTTGAGGCCTGCAGACAAACCCAGGAGGTAAACTCTTCAGAGACAACCAGACAGCTATCTCTTGTACTTTTGACACAGCTGTATGGCTATAGAAAGGCATAAAAAGATATGTTTGCTCTTAAAACACATTGCCTTTATTGCTCTCGTCCGGTTTCATCACCTTTGCAGCACACAGAGGGGAAGCTGATGAAAAGAGGAATTAAAGGCAGTGAAAGAACAAGGATATTATCTGAAGAGGAAGGGGTGTAGTTGTCAAGAATGGCATAAAAAGCTGTGGAGAGCAGAAGAAGGGAAAAACAAAAGCGTGGTGGACAGCTTTACACTGCAGCACCCCATTCTAGATTACATTAGTGGCAGCTGCTTCCTTTGTGTGGTTTTATGGCCCGGCCCCAAGAAAAAGCTGCTAAAATTTCATTTAATCTGCTGCAGAAACTCAAGAGTCTGTCAGCCACTCAAACAAGGGCGCCTTAAAGCACCATGCTCTCAGATATCTGAGGCAAAATAACACTAATAATATCTCTCTCTGTGGCCGTACGGGCAGACATTTTGTGTAACCAAAGAGGGCTCGCCGTGCCGCCAGTGCATGGGAAACTGGCCTGCTCCTCAAGTCCAGGGGCAGGCCCTTAATGGCGGGTGAGAGAGCCACACAACGTCCCCCTTTTCCCCTCCTTCTCTCCCTCTTTATCTCCACCTCCTGTTCATCCTTCCAAGTCATTAGCTTATGTTAATCACTAAAACTACCAAGAGTGACCCCCAATTTCATTTAGTATGCCACTATGCTTAACAGCAGATGACAACGCAGCTGCTATGGCTGATTTATTAAGGTAAAGTGATTGTAGGACTGAGCATATATTCTTAGCTAATTTGCATCAGCGTCCCGCTCTCAGACACACTGATTAAATAAAAGAACGTCTCATACTATCTTCCTAATTTTAAATTTCATTTTTCATACAAAATCAAAATCATCACTTCTTTAGTCCAGTTTCTCGTCAACAATAACTCTCTCTTGCTCAGTGATAATGTGCTTTGTGAGGACAGTAAATTAATGACTATTGGTGACCAAACATCCTCTTTTACCTGTACATGTCCTCCTTTTATAAATTTCCACAAAATATGGAAAATGTTTTTTCTCAGCTTGTTCTACAGACCATTGATATTTATAATTTAAGCTATTGACATTATTCTGATGCATGCAGGAAAGCATACTCTGACTACTTGTGCTGCACAGGAAATGCTGAAGTGGAGGTGCACTTTTACGGACTAACTGCAGGTATACAATAGTAACCCTCTTCTCCTCCCGTTTGTGATCAATTTCTAGATTTTTTTGTCCACATTAAGACAAATTCTGGCATAAAAAAGTCTCAATTTTGGGATAAATAGACAAAATTTTGAGCTAAAAAGTCAAAATCAAGCCAAAAAGTCATATTTTTGAGATAAAAAGTCAAAATTGTAAGACAAAAAGTTGAAGTTTTGAGATATTTAACTAAAAGGCTGAGATAAGAAGTCAAAACTTTAAGATAAATGTTCAAAGTTATTTGATAAAATTTTGACTTCATATAGGCAAAGGAAAAAATCTTAACAAAGCCAGTTTTTCATTATCTATATTTTTAACTGGCGGAAATGGGCTTCAATACATAATTTGTGTTTACATCATAGAAATTGTTCACTTGCAACAGAAAAGGACTCTTTTAGATGAATGTATTGGTTATGAAGCTACTTTGTTGTCTTTGAGTTTCTTTGGGTATATTTGTTGTATCTCCAACAGGTAGGGGGTCCTCTTTTTGGATCTCTTTATGGTCACCCTAATATTTTACTCACTAGACTCTAGACAAAGGTGAAGCAAATAGTTTTTTTCCAGGAATCTCAAACCAAACACTCATTTTAGGATCTGTTTCACAATTTGACAAACTAATACAAAATGTGCAAAAGGTTGACATGCCAGCTTTATCCTTTTTAAAACAACTGCTTTATCTCAACTGCCTACTCAATATCCTGTCCCAAAGACCTTGATAACTAAAGGTAAACACAGAGGAAGCCCCACCACTCTGTGCAGGGTGAGTTATCCTGACATGGACATGCAGCTCTGACAGCAGCAGTATCTGACAGAAAGCAGCGGCACAGGCAGCGGTTAGGGCAGCTTCCATAGGCTCTTAGTCCACAAAGCGACATGTCCCATATGTCCACAAACATTTTATTCTGATAAAGAAGAAAGGGTGGGGGGGTTGGGAGAAAAGGGATGTATTTTGCTGTTTGATTCCTCTACCATAGCTCAAGGCAAAAAGAAGAGGAACAGATGAGGAAGAGATGCATGGGGCCCCTTTCCTTTCGACCTCTCAGATAATAAGATGGAAGGAGAGAGGAGGACTTGGGGGAAGGGTGGAGGAAGAAGGAGCTGAGAGGAGCAAAGGAAGTCCAGCGAAGAGATATACAGGGAGGTTTCTGTCAGCACAAGCCCCCTGCTCCCTCAGTGCGAGTGGGTCAGAACAAAGAGGACAAAAGTAAGCTAGAGACTTCAGTATATGTACGTCCCACAGGAACAGGTCTCACTTGCATACAGCTCATCCTCTCAGGTTCAGCTGCAGGCTCAGGAGACCAGCGCCAGTGTGTGAGGATAATGACAATGAAGTACGGTCACCACTTATATACACTGAAGCCGTTCTTCTAGTCCTGCATGATGAACAGGTTTTACCTCCTCATTTTCTTATTAACAGGTACAAACTGTTAAGTCAAATAATAGCTAAAGATTTACGTGAAGTGTCACATAATGTAGAGTCACGCAATTTGTTGTAGATGCACAAGAGAGTGTGGAACTATGAGTGAATAAAAGATAAAAATAAGATTGTAGGAGCCTATAGAAAGATTAAATGTTAGTAGCTAATGCTAGTTACCAAAAGAAATACATTTTTAATGTGTAATCACAGGGAAACTTTTTTAATTTGCAAATCCCAGTCAGTTGCTTCATTTCCAAATGCAACAGAAAATGCTTTTGTTTAAGGCAGAAAGGGTAGGAATTTTTTCTGAGTGACCTCTCATTTACCTTTCTCTTTCTTCTTTTTCTTGTTTCATATCTTCATTTACCACCTGAAGCAACATTGTTTGTATACTCTGTTTTTGTAACCTTTGCTTTCAACTGTTAAACAGTCAAAACTGACAGAGCTCATTTATTTATTTTCACTTTCAAGGTGGGACATTAAAGGAATTAAGATCAATTTGTTCGCAAATAAATAAATAAAGAGTGCATCAGTGCTTCTTAAACATATGATCCTCTATATATCTATATCACTATATCTTCTCATCAACCACTGTTTGGTGAAATATTTTCTTGATAATTTCTGTCCAAAATGGTTATTGGCGGAAATGTTTTGGCAGCCAGTTTGTGTGGTGAATCTGCACCCCATTCTAGCAGTTAGTTAGCTTACTTAGCTTACTATAAAGAAAGCGTTACTGTTTTAATGTAGAGCTTGCGGCAAGAAATTCAAGACTAAAATCCTGAAAGAGGATGGTGCCAAACAATACAGGTCTTAAAACTGTAGACCCAGAAATTAGGCTCTCTGCTCCTAAAAGTAGTAAAACTCTTACTTGCACTATCCAATGGCTTAATCTGTACAGAACCCAAAGTTTCAAATAATGTCTTTAACTTTTGAGTCATAGGAAAGAAACTGTTTTGAACTTGTGTTGCTCTAGAGAAGCTAAGCACTCTGTTAAACCTGAAAACAAGTTGGAGAAACATGTTGGCTCGCGATAAAAGATGCTGTTGAACATTCACTTATACTTTTTTACCTGTGCAACATAGTTTACAAAAAGTGACTTGTGGGGATACAAAGACAAAGAAAGAGAAAGTTTAAAGAAAATGTATCTGAGAAGCACAAATGGGTGCTAATGAAGACATAGTAAGCTGAAAGGGGGGGAGGCGGAAGAGATGGGCGAGAGCAAATTAACCTTTTTAATTGGAGAGTGGTAGTCCTCTTTGGACCCTGCAGTTGGATCCAGAGTGCTGACAGATGATGAGAGGGAAATGGCAGGCCTATTACAGGCAATCTGGCCCTGCGACTTGGCAGACTACCTCAGTACCAGAGCCTGGGGAGAACAGGGCATGTCCAGCATGGAAAGCATTCGCTGCCAGACCGCTCACTGGCAGAAAAGGGCCTGCCTCAATAAAGGTATAAATAGAGAATGGTTATCTTGGCACTTTGAACTAGAGGGTAAAGGGTTGTCATAAGGGAGTCTGGTTTCTTGTCTGATAACAAAATACTACCTGGTCAAGAAAAAGGAGAAGGGCTTTGCTTTAATGAAAGAGAGAGAGAACCAGTCTGACAGGTAGAGGAGAGGGAAAAGGCCAGAGGGGAGGGAAAGGGTGGAGAAATGTACACTGAGAATTTTCACACCATTTAAGTTCACGCAACTTTGTACTCATACACACACACACACACACACACACACACACACACACTTTTTCAGACCCCACTACATCTGCCCGGCTTCCACAGAGGAGCCAGATGCAAGAAAGACATCAGAGAGGATAACTTCCTGTCTGTCTGTGTGTCTGGATGCGAGCGCCTTGTTTATGTCTGGGGATACAAGGAAAACAAACATCAAGGTCAGAGAGGCTGGAGTCCGTCCAAACGATAGATAGCCCCCTCTTAACAGGACTGCAGGCCTGTTTTAACACATGGCTCTAGGGAGATACCAGGATTTAGACCAAGCCTTTAGGCAGGATTTCATATTGAATATTTGGATTTTTTAAACTGAGCTATTTACTAAGTTGTTAATGTTTACTCCTCACATCTGAAAATAAACTGTAAAATTATGTCATGCAAAAGCCAAACAACACTGAAACTCAACTATTTCACACCAGGTCCTTTTTCCTGCTGCTGTAATCAGAAATACAACATTCTGGGAAAGTTGGACTCATTTTATTATGCCTCGTTTTCCTCAATAAACAGCAACGTTCTCATTCATTGTTTCACTGTCCAGCAGACAGTTGATATAAACATAATCCTTACGCCTGGTCTTTAATGCTGACCCCATTAGCCAGACATCCATGGGCATCTCTAGGTCATCGCCACTCAGACAAAGACTCACCAATCCTTACTTCATTTAAAACCCTTCCTCCCTTCCCCCCCTTTCTGCCCATCAGTCCATCTTTAAGTTTGTCACTTCTTTCATTTGCATATTTCTCTCTATTCATCTGTCATGCATTACGTGTTCTGCAGCTTTTAGTTATGTCATGCAAAGGTTTTCGCTTCTTTCAAGCCTCCATATGCATGTTGATGCTAACAAACACATCAACACGCTGCGTCTCCAAATAAGCAGTCTGTACCTGCATCACACACACACAAATACACACACACACACACACACACACTTTCGGATTCTTCATTCAGCATCTTCCCTTTGAATGTCTCTCTATCCATAAACACAAACACACACACACAGAGCAGACACATGGCCGAAGAGAGCAGACTACCATCTGGGAGTAGTGGCCGGCTTTGTCTGGGGGGGTGAAAGCGACAACACGACCCCCCTTCAGCACATACACACACACACACATATAAACCATACACACAATCCTTGCAGTGGCCCCCTTCGCCCTCCCTGTCCAACTGCTCCAAGTGTGAGAGCTCTTCTCATACAATCTGCACATATACATATGCAAATTTACGGGGGGGCATTATAAAAACAGCCATCATCACACACAAACACACGCACGCATACATACACACAGAGATGCAAGATTTTTAGTTGGCTTGGGTTTCGAAGTAGCCACGCAAGAGTTTTGGAAAAGCAAACGTGTTTCTGAGAAATAGAGCAAGAGCTGGAAGGCTGGAAGAAAAGAGCACATAAAAAGAGAAGATGAAAAGAAAAACCTTCTTTATAAATAACAAATTAATGTGAGCATGTGTGAAATACATGCAAATGGGATTGCATGCATTTACATGGAGACACACATGCACCCACAGACACGCAAACATATATTATCCATGTTTGCCCTGCAGCATGCATGTGATGAATTTATACATAAAAAAACTCTCTCTATCATTTGGCACAGGATGTATCCCGACTGTTGTTAGATTTAGTGTTATATGTGGGAGTGAGGCCCTCAAAGACAATAACCATCATGCCTCAGAACCAGATGATTATAGCTGGTTTGGACATCCACTTAATCCTAGGGTTGTGGATTAAGCTGGGTTACAAAGATTTTCAGAAAGAAAAAAATCTTTTTTGTGACAATTACACTTGAAATATGTGTGCATTAAATATATTTCCTTCAATTTTGATAGAAATTTCTCAATCTGAATCAGATAAATGTCACAGAGAAGCTGAAAACCTGTGGGACTCATGTATTTGATAGCTACATATATTGTTTGAAAGCTTTCAGTGCTGAGCCCTATGTATGGTATACACCACAACAAATATAAATCAATCATAGATTCAACCAACTTCAAAGACTCAAAAAGAATTAACGAAATAAAAAATCTGACGCTGTTGGAATCTATAGCTGCTTTTCCATTAAACTTAAAACTGCACAAAACCTTTATATCACAGTAGAAAAAAATGGTAGTTGAAAAAAATTTTGAATAACCTCTCAAATTTTGAAAGATTTTGGGCCCTCAAGAGGTGGTTTTTCAGAAGTCTCGATATTGAAGTTTATTGAAAAAGTGCAACGGAAACACCTTTCTCACAAAATCATGTCATCAGGTGCCTCAGCCACAATCCTCTCCCAGAAGTCACTAATATGTGGCCACTGCTATATACACAGACCCTGGCGTTCATATTTAAACATCCTCTGCCTTTGCCTGTCGAAAACATCAGCAACAACAGTGATGCCCATCAAAATGACAGCTCAGCTCTTAAAATGTTTGTGGTATCCATGGTTACCGCTTGTTACAGTCCTCCTACCTTCTTTATCCCCCAAATTGAACCTTGCAGGATAAAATTTTACTCAAGGTGTGCACAGTTGTAAAGGAAACACTGGCAACGTGCAATTGTACTTTATCAAAACTTCAGAAATATCGCTTTTATTTTGCACAAAAAAAGTGTAATGGAAACGCAGCTGATGTCTCCATTTAAGCATTTTCCTAAAGCAGCAGTTTCTTGAAAAGTATCCGTCAAATTAAAGATTGAAAGGACCTGAGTAAAGACAGAAAAAAGCCAGAGTAAAAAGAAGATACAGAGAAAGAAAGAGAAAAAACACTCACTCCCTCTGTCAGATTCATACACACACACCATCGCGAACACAAGTGATAAATATAATCAAGTATGAGTTGTTACACCTCAGTAGTTGATCAGGATATTTCTTCCCCTCTTAGCCTCCACTGTAAACACTGCAATCAGTAACATAATACTTCCTACAGATTACATGATTCGATAACTGCAGCCTCAACAAGCTCTGAAATGAATTATTTCTACAGTCCTGCAGTGACAAACACTCAGGTACTCAAATTCCTTAGATGTTCACGATGTGACAGTGCTTTCTGATCTGCCTCGTCTCGCGGCAGGTTTGTGTGTGAGCTCAGAGCATTTGAAGTGGCACAGTGAACAGCCTGCTCTAAAAACTCCAGGGACACGTCCTAGTCATAATTAGGAGAGGAGCTGCATCCGTATTCCACAGCAAGCAGAGACACAAACACAATCTCCATTACCAACACGTTAACGTATATGACAAATGGGATCTAGAAGTTGGTCTGTATGTAAAGCTGACACAAATAGGAGAGCTCTCACCCTCACAGCACAAAACTCTATTATGTACATCTTCCATATCAAATTCCTCCTCCCTGTTTTCAGTGTCTCATGTTTACTGTCATGTTTTGAGTACACAATAGCTGCGCTGGTGTTAAGCTCATGTTGCCTCAATCAAGAGGAGAACACCAACAACAACCAAACACTTTTCCCTCCTCTTCCCACCCTGTTTACGAGCAGATCCATTCGTCTCTCACTTTGTTCCCACGCTCCCTCACTTCTTTTTTCTCTCCCCTGTATTGTCCTGTGCCCTCAGGTTAGAGGTTCTCTCTGTTTCCTCCTCTAAAGCCGGCAAAACAGAGGAGGAGGATGAGAGGAGAGAGAGACAGAGAGGAGGGCCTGTCCGACGCCTCCTTCGGCCTGGCTGGCTAACCGGTCTGAACTGGTTCTGACATAGGTGAGCCAGAGACGTGTCCTCTTTCGCCTCTGGACAGAGGAGAACCGTGGTGGCATTCCATCCACTGGCGGCAGGTACCAGGGAGGTGTGCATCCATGTGTGTGCGTGTGTGTGTCTGTCTCCCAAGACCTTTGAGGCCTGGACCACTGCCAAGTTCATCTGTTAATGGACAGCTACAGGGAGAGCCACCCCATCCCCCCACTTTCCCTCCACACTGCTCCGTCTCTCCAGCAGCCATGCCTGCTCACGACCCCCCCTTAACCTCCCCAACCCCCAGCCAGGCCTGCCCAGAAACAGGCCCACACTCTCCCTCTCCCTCCTCCTACACGTCCTTTCTCTCCCTTCCCCTGAAAGCTATATCATTCCCTTTCTCCTCCTCCTCCTCTACCTCCTCCTCCTGCCCGCTGCCCCCCAACACTCTGTGCTGCTCCTATTCAAGATAAACAGAGTGCTTCAAGTTCAGGGGACACCCAGGGACCCTTTAACAAAGCCATCTATCATGCTGTCTGCCCAAGACTCCTCTGGCCATAGCCGGCTCTGCTGTTGCTGCTACATCTCTCTCAATCTGAATACATGTGTGTGAATGTGAACACACAAAAGCTGGACATTCACCAGTAAGGCTGAGAACACAAACTAGCCAGTTGCTATAGCTGATCCAAGGCTGGACAATTTCCCCATTGTATTAGTGGCCCCTCCTGGCCCCTCCAAGACCAGTGCAAAGACAGACAACCCCCCCCCTCCTCCTCTTCCTCCCTTGGCAAAGCATCCCCCCCTTCCCATCCCCTTTCTGCCCTGTTAAAACGAGACAAACTCATGACATGAAGGCACGCCACAGAGCGAGGAACAGCGCACGCCCAGGCCACTTACTCTCCACACCTCGGAGACGGACTCTGCTGACCCCTCTCCGGTTCCCCTGAAGTCAAACTGCGGGACGATTAACCAAACTGTCAACAGCTTAATAGTCTGGGAATAAGAGACTGACAGTAGGCCTATGAGCTGCATGTGTAAACACTGAGCAGATTATGAACGGTACGCAAGAGAGAGAGGGAGAGATGTATGTTTCATACATGGGTCGTGCAACATTTATGGGTTGTATTATGTAGGTAGAGTGTTTGGACACACAAGAACAGATCTGCTGTGTGAAAACATATTGTAGCAGGTGTTTTCCTCAGTGGTGGTTGTTTTCATGCAATACTTTTTGCTCAGGAGGTAAAATAGAAACTAAAGGCATAAAGCTGACCCAACTGGTTTGAAACTTTTAGACCAACACTTTTTTTTTGCTTTCAGTAATGCATGGTTAAAAAAAATAACTCACCCTGCAGCAATATTTTGGAAAAGGGTTTATTCAACCTGTGTTCATGTTTTTCCTCTACACTGAAAAGCTTTGGCGACCAAATATAGATCAATCTAAGAGAAGGTCATTCTGTAAATGCTAAATCCAGTACAACACGCTAGTACAACATATTTCCAGGCTTTTTGGAGTTTTTTAAGACACAATCGACCCTTAGGGGTTTAAGTCTTTTCATTCAAGATCATTTTGGTAAAAGGACATGGTGAAGTTAACATACCCAACAATATGTACAATGGTTGTGAAAGTAGCAATATTTTGGAAAAGAGTTCCACGGTGAAAAACTTTGTCGACCAAATATAGATCAATATAAGAGAAGGTCATTTTGTAATTGCCAAAACAGATACAACATGCTAGGACAACAAATTGACAGGCTTTTTTGGAGTTTTTAGACACTGTTGAACCTTAAGGACTTAAGTCTTTCATTCAACATACTTTTTTTATTTTTCTTTCTTTCTTTCTGTGTTCTTGTCATTGCCACGTTTCCTCTCCACCAAAATTCCCACAAATAATGTCTAGAGCTGAAATGCGTTCCTGAGGCCAATAGACTCCACTAGCTCAGTTCTTTTTCCCATAATGCTTTAAATAGTTACGGTCATATATATGTACAAATAAAGGTTCATGTAGTGGACGGGCAGGAGAGTTTTCTGGCAAACAAAATGTGAGAACACAAGCCAACTCTTAGGCATGAAAGAGAGAGCAGCACTCACGTCATGGTCACACAAACACTCACACGCAACTTCAATCTTTTCTGCCCCATCTTTCACTCCCTTTCTTCCTCTTCTCTCCACTTGTCCTCACTTCTCTCTGGCACACACAGCAGCCCCCGAAAGCCCAGTAGATGCTATCCTCTCCTGCCTGCCTGCCTGCCAGAGAGGAGGGGACCAGGCTGCCGGTTTTAGAGCGCTAAATTATCCATTAGATGTTATCAAGTTGTAGCAGGGTGATGCCATTCTGCAAGGAGCCATCAATCTTTCATAAGTCCCAGGCACGGCGAGCGTTGGGATGCACTACAGGAACCTCCCAACCACTCCCGGCACACCACCCAACCCCATCCCACTCACCCAACTGCACGCAAACTTGGGCATGTACACGCAGTGAGGTGGACATCCACACACACAGTCAACAAATACACATGCTGACATAAATGCAGCCAGGTACACGCTCTTGCACTCAAGCTCTGCAGAAACAAGCTTGTTTAGGGAACATCCAGTTCTACATTTTCCTGCGTTGTGTCTTTCTTTTCCCTCTAGCTAACCTCCCTAAACAAATCTAACATTTTGGGCAAAGCATCAAAATTTACGCTGCTTAAACCTTGTTTCTACCCCTCACACCCTCTTCCCCTGCACGCACTGTCTTTTTTTTCCCTCTCTCCCTCCTCCCTCTGCCTTTTGCCGTGGCCTGGCAGGCAGGCAGGGCAGACATGTTCAGAATGCGATCCGGTAATGGGCTAATCAAAAATGCAAAACAATTGGCAATTACCGCGCGGGGCCCTAATGGTCATTAGAATTTACAACAAGGTAATGAACTGAGAGTCAGCTTGGTCCATGCATATTCATAAAGCAATCAGGCCTTTGAAGATTAAAGAAGCGCTTCAAATTTAAATGAGGGCGCCAGCATGTTATCAGTGAGATTCAGCCTGCAAAAGTAAAGGGTGCCTGGGACAGGAGTGTGCATTCGTGAGTGTGTGTGGATGTGTTTGTGTGTGCGATGAGGGTTGGGGGTCAGTTTGGCATGGAGAATGGAGTGGAGGTGGAAGCATGAGCATGTGTGCGTGCATCCTTGCATAAATGATGAAGGTGTGTGTCGATCAATTTGTATGCCAGGCCCACTCATGCGTGCATGCTTCTTTGCAAGGAACGCCAATGCAACAATATAGCCTAAAGTGATTCTAATAACCAAATTAACACACTCTTAAAAATGAATGAGGCCCATATCTTTTAATCATTATTTAAAAGACATGGGATTTGAATCCAAGATCAAAATGTAAAGCTAACTTCAGCTATTAGGAGGGAATGAGCTTTTGAGCACCATCCACCCTGAGGAATACAGGAACCTATTAGTGAACATTCATGGAAAAGGGCAGCGGCAGACAAGGTACACACACAAGTGTAAGCTGAAGCACTCGAGGACTTTCACACACTTTCAAACTGTGAGTTTTCACAAGTGTCACATCAGACACAGAGGCCCTCTCCATTCTGTATCTCTGTGCTTGAGATAAGGCTGTCGAGACAGAGCTGCAGAAGACCACCCACCCACACAGAAAAGGTACAAAAAGACCTGCACACGCCCATAGAAGTACACACACAGTCTGACAGGTCAGGCCTCGCACTGGAACCTGCAGCAGGTCAGATAGCAGAGGAAGACACACTAAAGACAGATAGTGACCAGGATCAGTAGGTTAAAACCAGCACAACAGCATCAGTATTATCAGAATGAGCCGGGGAAGACAAAGCAATAGATCTCTTGCACCACATTGCTACTCAACTGTACAGTCACAACAAGAGCTGCAGAGGTTGAGTTGACACATTTCATGATCATACTCAATGTCAAATTGTATTACAGATTCTCTACAACTAGAATCTGAATCAATGGTATAAACAAGGGCTGCACAACATAGTTTTAGTAAAGGATACGTGCATGCACAATTAAAAATACTGCAAGATATGTGATATATTGTAACATATTTGAGCCTTTCAATCAAGTTTCTGTATCTTGTCTACACCCATTCACATTACTAATAGATCTAAACGAGCATTCATTTATATATTTGGCCACTTTTATGCAACAACTCGCACCTTCTCTGCTGTCATTTCCCCTGCTGTTATCAGGGTTGGGCAGAGTGACATACAGTGTGAGTGGTAGAGCAATTGAGAGAGAGGGAGCGGTGAACATGAGTGGAGTATAGCAGGGACAATCTCACAGTTTGCTTATAGTCAGTATCACAAAAGGTGATAGGCAGGGGTTAAAGGCAGCAGCTTCCAGATCTGTGTGCTCAACTTTGTCCGAGAGTCTGTCCTCACCATTTCAGGGGGAGTAAGGGAGAAGACAATTGTACGGAGTGAAGCAGTAAACTTTCAAAAACATTGCAATATATTGCAGGAAAACAAAAATATTGCAGTATCATTTTTTCCAAATATTGTGCAGCCCTTGTATTAACACAAAGGAAGGAAGGAAGGAAGAGTCTATTTTCTAACAATGAGTGAGAGAACACAAAAGATGTTCTTTTAAAATCTGTGCCTCGGTGTAAACCAAAACTAACTTGCTTGCAAACTGAAATACCACGTCTGTTCTTGTCACTCATCATCCACCACTTCCTGAGTTGCAGCTGTATCAAAGACACTTTTTTCTCTGTTTCAGTTTCTGTCTAAAAATAAAGTCATTAACCTGCAGGTGGTGAAGCCGGCGGCTAGTGTGACAGGCCCTGACGCTGTCAGCTGACCCCTGACCCCGTGATGTGACTGCCTGCCACGCTATTGACAGGACAGCGGCAGGACATACTTATTTCTGAGGCCACTTTTTCATCCTGCATGATGCGGCTGTGGACAAACAAGGTTGTTTCTGTCGTATGGCTTCATTTGACAGTAGATAGAAGCAATGGGAAGAAGCAACAAATGTGTGTATGTGTTGTCTGGGAGTATGTGTGTGTGTGTGTGTTTAGGGGGGGTCTTCTAGCTTGCAGTGTGGCCAAATCTGTGAGAGTGAGAATAAGCTCGAGAGTGGATGTTGGAAGGCTTAAAGAGGTGCAGACACGCTAATGTAGCCAAAACTTGAGTCTCCAGTCCCTTGAGACAAACTACTGGAGCGATACATGGTGAGAGAGAGACTGAGCCAGAGTGAGCGAAGAGAGATAGGAAAAAAGAAAAGAGAGAGGGGAAGAAAAAACAGCAGGAAGAGAGGGGCTGAAATAAGTATCATATGTTTCTGACGGATCTCATCAACTCACAACACATCATGGAGTCTCTGCCACAACACATTTATTACCGACAAAACACAGGTTCACGGGAGGGGGCAAACACAATGTATGTGTGTGTGTATGTCTGTGGAGGGAGGAGGAAGACAGGGCTTTTTGTGATCATAAAACAGGTGTGTGTCTTTATACATGTGTGGGTGTGTAATCTCATTTGTGTATACCGCTTCCTTTGTGTGTTTGTGTGCATGTTTTCTGAGAGTCCATGTGTAAGCATACTTGAACTAGCCTCCACCTGAATGGCCCCAGGCTGTGGTACTGGGGTGGTTAGAAGACAAACAGAGACACAGGAAGCCCAAGCCTCAGGCCCTAAGGACACACACACGGAAACACACTAACCCACACATTTAAGTACACACAAACTCCAACTGTCAGTCACACAGGTATCAGCCACCCCACTATAAGTCCTGCTTCCGAAGCCCACAAAACATTGCTTTGGCACACAAATGCACCTCCTCTACCTTCCTATTACACACACACACAAACACACACACACACACACACACATACACGTAAAAGGCCCAGCCCGTCCCTCAGGCATAGAGCTGTGTGCCAAGTCTAGCCTGGCATGGTCCACAGAGGGGTGTCCTCCGGCGAGGCTTGCCAAGTCAAAGACCCTTTCATGTTCAGCCTGCACGCCCAGTGTAGTAAAGCTTTAACAAACAGCCGAGACACACACACACACACAGACACACACAGACACACACACACTCACGCAGGAGGCTATAAACAGTTTAAGTGGTCAAAACCACATTCATCCACGCACACATACACACATATGCACATACATTAGTTTAACACCCCGTCCGCACAGGAGATGTAAACATCCACTAGACTCTAGCACTTGAATGCAGCCGCAGCCGCTAACACTCAATCCAACAACAAAGGCTGACGGATTTTCTCTGACAACATTTGTGGGTGTTTAGAGCTCAGCTTCGGAATACAAAAATGTCCTCTATGAAAAATTCATCCTTAAAACCATTCCTGTTCACCTTCATTAAAACTTAGTGCAGTCCACATCCAAAAATAGGAACGTTTTTTATCAGAGCCCAGGGCAACTGTAGGATGAAATTAGAGTCACTTTTTACAGACAATACAGTGCTTATAGTGAGATATTAGCGGCTGTATTGTAAGTACAGCAGCATGCATCTGTGCCTTTTCAGCATCAATTAAAGTGATCACCAAAACAAAAGCACACATTGCATGTGAACTTGCAAAAGCAGCCCAGATGCACACAAGCACACACTGTGGCCACAGGAACAAGATGTCAAGAATCCCTTCTCACATACACACATATTCACACGTGCACACACACACACACATGCACACACACTCCATGCACTGCCCAGCCCCCCAGTTCTGCCTGACAGATACCCAGTGTGTTATACATGTGTGCTTTTGAAGGGGTAAGGGGGGCTGGTGGTTTGGAGAAAGGTGGCACGGTGCCAATATGGAGCTTGCTAAATACCTTTGTCTCCACAACACACGGGGACAAACAGGACAGGCAGGCTGCTGCAGGAAGACACACTGCAACCACAGAGAGGTGTGACAAGAAAAACCACTCCGTTGTAAGAATGTTTTCCTCTTCATAGAGGAAAGGGGGAAAGGTGGCTGCCATAATTAACTCAGTATCGATTCACAGTTCAGGTTACAATAGAGGCAGTGCGCTGGAAAGAGGCAGAAGTGTGAGATGGAGGTCGATTGTATAGCAGCTACAATGGCCTCATTAACACACATGGCTACACTGGTGAGAATGCAAGAGGTGCTAATGCTGGACTGGATAAATACAGGCCGTAGTAATGTAGCAGAGCACGCACAAGAATGTGGTTCCACATTCTTCAAGTGTTGCGAAGAGAGAGAGTTTGTAAAAATACTGGTTATGGTATGGGAAATGATAAAGCTTCTATGCAGTTGGCGCAGTTGTGTGTGCTTCATCATAACAATGGAGAGCATCTTGCTCCAATTACTCAACGCTGGCCAAACAATCATTCACTGCACCAATAAAAAAACAGCCTGTCCCGGGAACAATGAATGATAATGTAAATAAAATCTACAAATTGACTTCATCATCAGTCTGCTTATTACTCCTGATGAATAAATCCAGTTTTACACTCTGATGAAGACACGTAGTTTATGTGAGAATCCGTCATCTGCTCTTTTTCTGGGCCATCTATAATCTGGAGACAAGCTTTGGTGTCCCTATGCATATCTTAAATTGTTTATCATGCAAATGATGGCACGCAGGCTGCTCTGCTCTCCTCTAACGGCCCACAGCTTCAGACTGCAGACCCCAGCCCCAGCTGCAGCCATGAGGCTCCCAGACGGCCTCAGCTGTCCCAAAGACAGAGACCGAAAGCCTCACAGCTTCACCTCCTTTCCTTCACCACCTTTGTGTTACAGACAAACTGCCCCCGCTGCCCCCCGGCTGTAACTTCAACCATGCTGGGTGTAAGCTCCTTCAGGAGCCTGCAGCTTTTCAAACACTGTCTATCTGTGGTCCAAACAGGACCAGTCCTTCAGTGACATATGACATTTCAAGTCGAGGGTGGGGAGCAGAAGGGTCACATTCATGTGGGAATGTGCAGAATCTTTAAGGGTGTAACACTGCCCTGAAATAAGCTGGACATGAACCAGCATGGCAGAGATGCAGGTTGTAGGGACAGTATGTATCGAGATGCCTCCTCTCAGTGTCAGCTCCTAACTGAGCGGGGTGAGGGAACATGGCAGCGAGCATATGGACTAAGGGGTGGCGCGCTGGCACTGCCAGTCTGAATCCATCAATCTTGCACCCAGAAAACCAAGGTGGAGGGAGGCTAGCTTTTACACACACAAGACTGATGTTTAAGCTTTCCATACAGCGGCTGTGTTGAATCTTTTACTGAAATTCTTTTGGAAGTTTATTCATTCTCTTATCTGTAGTCTTATCCTCATAGGCTTTTGTTTACTTTCCCTCAGGTTGAGATAGGGCACAACTCAACTCCACATGCACCCAAATCTGCCTCTTTATTACAAAAAAGAGAAAAATTGTTACACAATGCCAAGAGAAATTAGCCCTCTAAATAAAGCTCAGCTCACAATGTTAGTGACCTCATGTTGTCATGTGGACTGCAGTGCATGATGATCTAAATGAGGGGAGAAAAGCATGTTCGAACAGCTGACAGGGCCAAGAGGCATGTTGGGCTAAATGTGTGTGTGTTTTGTGTGTGTGTGTGTGTGTGTGTGTGTGTAAACTTATGCCCATGTCCGTTTGCGTGTGTGCTCTCAAACACAGGGCAGATGTTTAACAAACTGCACACTAATGAACAGTGGTCATTTGTATGATGGAGTTTCTGACGAGCAAACAGACAACAGTCCCTTTACAGTGCCATCTGCAGAGCTGCAGCGCTGACTGAAGCAGTACAGTAGTGCACATTATTCACCACTATTATTCCTGCACTTATCCTCAATTGGCTCCAAATTAAATCAAAACTGCACAGACAATCAGCCCAATCTGGCTCACAGGATCAAATCTGCTAAAGGAAATGAACAGGGACTAAATAGTTGGGAATCAAACCTCCCACTGTAAAAAAAAAGTCATGAGGGGTGCACGCTTGTTTGCACGACAGCCTCGTTTAGCCTCGATGGATAAACAACAAACCAGCCGCCTTAAGAAGTCCTTAATTACTCGAATCAAGAAAGACACTGACAATTAGTGGCTGTAGGCTTCCTCAAATAAACTCCTCTTCTTTGACAAGTTCGGCATAATTACATTCTTTTCTATCTCTTTTTAATTTTAGCACCAGAGTGATGCTTCACAGGCGCATATTTGAGGGAAGGATAGATATGGCAGCGTAATAAGCCAGGGAGGGATGGAGAGACATCTCTCACCACCACATGAGAGAGAATGTGGAGGCCACACGGTCTGAGCACATCTGTGATGCAGCAACAAACCAAAAGAAGACCATCTTTTTTTTCCTCCCTCTGTGTCTTTCTCTTTCATAATCTGTGTCTTTGTGTGTGTGTGTGTGTGTGTGTGTGTGTGTGTGTGTGTGTGTGTGTGTGTGTGTGTGTGTGTGTGCCTCTTTTGACTGTGAATGTTTCCGCTTCTTAGAAACATTCAGGGCGGGCTGCTCTTCATGTGGCTGAGAGAGATTCACAGCTCCTAAATTGAGCCACAGAAGTTTTCACACTCACTTGCAAGAACAGGAAACATCCCCATTACATGAAGTAAACTTAAGGACATATGAACATGTCTCCTCATCTAAACTCTGTAAACTTAGGCTGTGACACACCATGCACATCCTCAAAAACTAGGGATGCACGATATTGGATTTTTGGATGATATCTGACATACCGCTGATATACCCTGATATTTTACAGCTCATTTAACAGATAACTAATAAATGAAATTATTTTCCGCACAGCTAAATGCAGAGATCATAAACTCTGTTCTCTATTGGAATTAGCATCCAGTAATATGACACATAATCTTATATCATTTGTTACACAATATTCATTTTCTGTGTGTTATGATAGAAATACTTAATTATCTAATGCTCTCCCTGTAAATCACAACAAAACCCACAACCAGGGACAATTTGGTCAATAACATCTGTTCACAGGGAAAATGTTTCGCTGTGCATGTCTTCTTCACACAGGAGACATGGCGCCGAGGTCTGGCACTCAATCAAGTAAACTGCAACCCATTTTATCGGCAGGTATCAGCGTGTTATCTGCCGATAACTGATGGTTCATTATTAAGCCAATATTGGACAGTACCGATATATGCCAATATAAATCATGCATCCCTTTCAAAGAACTTTTCTTTTTTCCTCTCATTTGTGTGACAGCTGTTTTTAAGCTCCCCTCTGTGTTTACCTGTGATATTCTCCTGCTTAGGGATTATTCCTTGCAAGGGTGTAGATAAACAATCCTCATCCTGCGGCGACACCTGAACTGCCACCTCCACTGGATGATACACCCTCCGTGGGTGTTGATGGTGGGTCCGTGAGTGCGAGGAGGACGTGGAGAGTGGGGATGCGAGCGGGGAGGAGGGCGGCCTGTCCAGAGGTTTGTCTGCACAGAGGCTCCCGTGGCACTGCCTCCGTTTGTGCTCAATGAACAGCAGGATGTCGGCCAGGGGGAAACGGGAGTGGCACTGGCCACAGGTCAGCAGGTCCTGGTCCCCTTTGAGGGGCTCACCCTGATCCTCACCCAGCCCTGGGGAGTCCTGAGAGTCTTCTTCGGGTAAAACGCCTGACAGAGGTTCAGCTGTGCAGGAAGACAAGACAGAGGATTGTGAGATAAGGTTTAGTTAAGAGGGAGAGGGGTAGTGATTATTCAGAGCTGGTAAACAGATGTGATGGGCAACAACAGAGAAAGACGTGTCTGAGTTTAACACTGCTGCAGACATACAGAGAAATAGGAGGGTGTACGAAGTGTGCATGAAGATATGGTTCAGAAAGAAAAGATGAAGGAAAGAAAGACAGAGAGGGAAAGAGAAAGCACAGACTTCGATAAGCACTGACATGTTCAGCTCGCAGGCAGCAGCCAAACGATTAAGTTGCTTGACCCTCTTTATTGTGCTGCCAATCTCGCTTTTTTAATGAACCTAACACCTCAGAGAATCAAAAAATAGATTCTAATTTGAGTTCAAGATGATTGGACCCCATTTCGTTAAAAGTGCTGGGATCTCGTGAACCAAGGTTAGACATTGAGGGGTTGGATGTGGAGTAGGTCCCTAAAGTACCGACAGAGATGGAGAGAGAGAGAGAGAGAGTAGAAGAGAGAAAGAGAGAACAGTTTGAAAAGAAGTAATCTAGCCACATGGTAAACGACATCGGGTGCCCCGACTGGGATGTCGAGATAAGATGTGATGAATTCTTGCTGCTGCTGCTTCAACCTTTAATTCCATGTCGGGTCGGATGAGAAGGTGGTGAGGGACTATGCAAGATAGGCCCTGCTACCTGGATGTTCAGCTGCATTAAAGATGAGGGACTCTCCCCCTATTTTACCAGAGCTTATCTTAACCAGCTTACACCCTGGACACAGGTGAGGTGTGTGAGACTGGGTTAGGTGGAAAGATTTTCTTCAAACCAAAAAATCTCATTTTGATGCCGAGCAAGAGTGACGTGAATAAGTTTGAAAACTAAAATATAATCCGTTTTTCAGACATCTGACTGCGTCAGAATGTAAAGTAGTTTAGGTCAGTGTTTCCCTCTGGGTGACAGGAGCAGGTCTGATTCACTATCAGGAAAATCACAAGGCCTCATCCTTTGCTGTGCTTCACATGCTAACTGCCTGTGGAAGAAGGGGACCAATAACAAAGATGTTTACCTCACTTTTGTTGTTGAAATAAAGATGTGTAAACGGACCAAAACACCTCTGCTATGCCTGTATGAACATCTAAGATTTACTTTTGCATTAAGATTGCACCTTCGACTCATATGCAAAGTGGAGAGCATTTTGCACTTCACTTCAATGTAATGATTTGTTAAACAAAACCATAAAAGGTGTGTGAATGGAGCAGAATAGATCTGGGTCAGGGTCAAATATAAAACCATGCTGAATAAAGCATGTAGAACCTTTGAGCCATGACCTGAGCTCTCTTTAAGGGTTGGATTTTCACATGAATTTGTTACTGTTTAAAATAAAAATAAAAAAAAATATATATATATATATAATACATTTAACGTTAATGAGCTCTTTGGGTTAAAACAAAATAACGTAAAAGTACTTCATTAAGAAGTTATCTACACTTAATCCATGAAAGAAAGCCCATGCGCACGCCCTTGGTCCAGCAGCACAGGGAAAAAGTGGATCAAGTTCAAGTTCATAAGTGGTCCACAGGACCACAATCATATTGCGCCCCCCACTGACAAACCTTTTGACAATTATCCGACAAATGAAGGCATACATGTTGCGAGAGCATAATTGGTTTGAACCGTACTGGGAAAGCGTGCAGAGAGGCGTTTAGGACAAAAATAATTAAAGGGAAAAGAAACAAGCAGCTCCAAATGCCCCCTCAAAACTTACTTCTACCCAAGCTGTGAATTCTCAGACGGCTCATTCACACTTATAAACGAAAAGTGTATCGATGAATCATATCCTGATGTTATCAAGAGCCTTACAGGGAATGATAGTCCTGCATTCATAAAAAAGGAAGCGTGATAATGATATCATACAATCTATCACTGACGGGTCATATTGTGCCACACGCGCGTAAAAGCACTTTCCTGGATCCCGCTCTCGTAGTTGTACAGCTGTATTGCGCAGGGAGATTCCTAAAGGTTCACACAACATGTACCTGGTTATCTTTTGTGTGTTTAATGCTAGATGTTTGAATAGGAGCTGTGAAGAATGTGTGGCACGGAAACTATATTCCTCCTTCCCGATATCGTGCACGAGGTCTGCGCTGTGGACAAGTGGGTATGTAAACAACACTTCGCCGTGTCAAAACCAGCTCAAAGCTCTAAAAATCGCACTTAGGATAAATGTGGTCGTTAACGTGGATCAGGTTCAAACGCTTCACCTGAAAAGCGTAAAGCGTGTGGCAGCAGCAGCAGTGTGCTCAGGCTGCCTTCATATAGCCAAAGGTCTCTGGTCATAAAGCCCATGCATGCCCTTTAATGGCGAAAGAAACCTTGAAGGCTGTGTTATACAACACGTTTTAAACACCATAAGTTCTTTTCTCAGACACATTGTTTTAAACTCTCAGCAGATGGTCCTATATTCAGTCTAAGGAACCTGCAGTCCTGGAAATGTTTGCGTTTTTCATTTCACTCGGGATAGCGGCGGGTCTTTACATGACCATACCCAACCTATTCAAATCCCCCAAGGAAGTTGCCCTGAAAGGAAAAAACACACCATGCTGCTCCTTGAGAGGGACAAGCAGCTAAATTAAGTCAATGTGCGATTCTACTCCACTTACGCGAAAACTCCCGTTTGCTCAAGTGCTGGGGTTTGCCTTGCTTGCGGCGAGACATGTTGGTTTAGAGTCGGCTCTTCAGCTGAGTTCACATTGGGAAATCCTTTTCTATAAGGTAGACTCCAAATGAAATATCTTCATTGATGCCTCTGACATCCAAGTGAGGGGGAAAAAAAGCAAAGAAAAATTGAAGTGCAGATCATTCAAAGGGTGAGGCGGAGCGCGCGGCGGGTTGTGCGGACCTCTTCATGACTTTTTCGCAAAGAGAGAGTGATGGGGGTACGGAGAAGCCCCCCTGAGCTGCAAGTTCAAGTGCGGACGTGACGTTCCTGCGAACTTGAACGTCAGGAGATGGACTGACTGAGACATAGAAAACATGGGCAGGGCGAAGCCGGCCAGTGGGAGGGGGACAAGACGTAATAAAAACCAATGGACACTCATTATGGACTACCTATGGAAGGGTGGGGGGAGAGAGAGAGGAGAGACCCTGAAGACACCAATGGACAGGAGGGATCAAAGGGGGCTGGGCTTACGGAGTGTGTGCGTGTGTGTGTGTGCGCGCGCGTGTGTGTGTGTGTGAGAGAGAGAGAGAGAGAGGGAGAGATAGAGAGAACTTGAGTTATCCATGGAAGTGGCGGAGCATTTCAAAGCGCGTAAAGCACAGAGCGTAATGTTGTCTGGATGTGCTGGAGCCTCCTACGCTGCTCTCCTCATACTAATAATTTAACTGATTTAAATAGGTAGTGTTTTTGTAAATGGATAACGCCCCCCCCCCCCCTTATCCTTATGACTCAGGGAGCTGTTATATTGAATGTTATATTAGATAATTTACTCTATTAAATAGGTGGGATATTCCTCAAACAAATCGTTCTGTGGGAAAGGAGAGGCTACTAAATATTGTATTTTCCTTAGCATTAAGCAGAATCAAAAGAAAGATTAAGCCTTAATTACTCTGCAAATGTTCCATGAAAATTTGAATTCAGATATTTATCATAACTGTAACACGTTATTTCAACCTTAAAAATGAGGTTATGGGGAGTCTTAAAATTAAATTTTGTTATTCTAACACCAACAGAAGTTATCTGGATTGAATAAAACGTCTTGCATTTGTAATGTTTTGTCCTGGTTGACTTTACTTCTTCAGGTTGTTGTTTGAAATTATTTATCTTTTGGTTTTACTCGAACACTTCTCTTTTTCAAACTGTGGATTATACATCCTCCTCACTCCTCGTGTAACTGTTACAGTTACAGTTCACAGATGCATTCTGGGCATAACTCGAAAACTGTAGCTTCACTGAACAGGTGGGAGAGGAAAGGTGAATGTGAGTCCACATGCATTGACTTATTTGGACACAGAATTTCAAGTTGAAATATATTTTGTAGTTTAGATGATGCCAACTTATAATTAAGTCTTATCACAACAACTTCAGTAACCTTTTATTATATTGAAATAGAATAATATGCTAGAATAACAAATGGAAATAATCATATTTTGCAGTGTAGGTCGATGTGTTATATTTGTATACAATACTTTTTTTTTTCTGTTCCAGGATCCTGAATTAAAACTGAACCAAGTGTGGTGTGAATCAGACATTTGCATCCCTGAATGTTTTCATGTTTCCATCTAACAGGTTGTTCGTATTGACAAGACAGTAGAAACATTAAAACAAGCACAGCTCTTGTGGTAACAAAATAAAACTTTAAACATTCAGTGGTAATGAGGGCTTTAAAACTCCGTATAAAAGTATACTGCGCTATGATGTTATGTTAAACAGTTGTAATAAAGCATTTGATAACTTCCAGTTTTGTGTTGTTGTTTTTTCTTTTTTCTTTTTAAAATGATACAGTGCCTCTGGAGTGTTTTATGGTTTTATTGTGATGTTATAGACTTTGCTGCACAGCAGCACAGACAGTAAAGACGTCAGGATTTACAGTCACGTGTGTCAGGTAAATCATTTGACTCAGAGTACAGCATCGGTGTGGAAGAAAAAGGAAACTATGATACAAAATTGAAACCTACAATTCATGTTTCTTTGCTAATGCTGGAAAAAATGCTCATCTGAAACAAATCTGTTAAATGTCCTGGTTCAGGGCAACATCAAGGAGCAGTGCTGCTGCTGCTTGACATCCATCGAGGTTATGGTTAACTTTTACGCGGTAGGGGTAGACGTTCATAGTTTTACAAGACCAAGTGTTATGACTCAAAACGAATTATATGATCATCTTATATATTGGGATTTCGGATAGAGTTTAAAGAAACTGCTTACCTGACAAATTATCCTGCTTCAAAAACTTCTTAAAAGTACTTAAAAACCTTGCAACCTAAAACGCTTTAATTCACTCTCATTAGGTTACACTTGTAATCGTAAGGTTTTGTTATCTGATCGCATTGAAAGTGTTGGATCAGGTGTAAAAACTGTTTCGAAGCGTAATACTTTGGCTCCACCTAGTGTTTCAGTCACAAATTGACTTTAAATGCAAAGAAGTGCTGAAGTGTCTTTGTTTTAGTACATACACAAATAGACAGAAGTCCATTCCCACCAGTAAAAAAAAAAGTTGTTTGTTTTTTTCTCTTGATAGAATGTCAAATAAATTCAATTTGAAAAATCTAATGAATTAGATCAAAAGTCAAAATGTGGACTGTCTAACTCCAAATGGCAACTTTGAACCCCTAAATTTACCTACTTTCTCATATTTTTGACATTTCTGTTTAAATTGTTTGTCTTAATCTCAAAATTACAACTTTTTATCTCATAATTTTGACGTTTATCTCAAAATTTCGAGTATTTTCCTTAAATTTTGACTTAATTCTAGGGTATTGACTTATTATGGGCCAAAAAAAGTCATTTTAATCATTTCTACCTGGCGGAACAATAGTAATAGTAATATAATAACTGAATTTATATAGCATTTTTGTTTGAAAAAACGTTACAAAATGCTGCACAGAATAACAATTACAGGGGGGGGGGATAAAGGATAAAAGAGAAATGTCAGTAGTAGATGAAATAGAAAAAGCTAAAAATATATGTATAAATAAAACTAAAAGGTTAAAAACCACCGACTTAAAGAAGAAGGTAAGACAATTAAAGCCAACAACAATGTTTGAAATCAATTAGACAGAGAAAGAGAGTAAAATGAAATAAAAACTGCTTGCATGAGCTTTGCTTTCTTTTCTTTCCTTTTTATGAATATTTATTTATTTACTTATTTGATAACATGCCTATAATTTATATTTCAAAAGGACTATAGGGTAATGTCAGTGATTGATATGATAACCAGTGCAAAAAATAAATTAATTTCCAGAAATTATTTTCTTGTATTTTTTTTTAACGATTACAGCAAGTAAAACCATAGAAAGCCACATATGTTAGCCAACATCACAGTTGGGTGGGGAGAATAGTTGTCAGAAATCTGGTCACGCATGTAATTTAGGCCACTCACGGTTTGCTGTCAGTACAGTATTACATAACGTCATGTTCCCCTCCAATGGGTGCATAGCGCCACCTTGAGGCCAAGACAGTGTGGTGTTGGAGTATCAGGGCTGGGCAGTGGGCTCACAGGAGCAGCAGCACCGCTCTCAACCCTCCTCATATCTGATGCTGATTGTCTGCAGAGCAGCTGGTGAGTGACTCTAACCTTCCTCCCTGTGTTTGTGTGACCGACAAACTGGTTCTGTTGTCTCTCTCGTGCTGCCTTCATGGCACCGAGGATGGAGACGTTCAGATGAGCATCGCTGGGGTTTGCGACAAAAACCTAGCCTTATATGTGTCGACCATAACGGGGAAGACATGGCTGCATATCAGTGGACTGACTCCAAAAGCTGTTTTAGAATAACACGTGAAAGCTGTTATGGTAAATGTGCGTAAATTAGCCTCTGTGGGGCTGAAGGAGCGCGCAGCTGAGAGGAAGGGTTTCTGAACGACAGGGATCAGTACGCTTCAGATATGAGTCGGTAATAAACATACAGCTACACACAACGTAGCTGTACATTATTAATGTATGCCTTTACATGCATAGTCTTAATTTATAGCTTAATATTGTTATAACTGGGTATTCCTGACCACAGTGTTGTCATTGTGAATTGTTTCTATGATGAATGCTGCACTGAGACATGGCCTAACCGGGCTAATTTTCAGGCTCTGTCATTGGCCGACTATTCGCCCATCGGCTGCCTCCGCCTGTGAGTACACTTGATGTGTTTTCATTTGCAGAGATTTATATCAGAGAGTGGACGAAGCCGTGTGTGGTCAAGCGTCTTAAAGGCAAATCTGGGCCACTAGAAGCCAGGCCAATAAAAAGGTTAACCCCTCCTTTCCCGCCTCGGGGGGGAGAGAGGTAGGTTGTCAAGTCCCATTTGCATCTTGTTGATAAAACAGGAGTCTCAGATCTAACAAAGTGTGCGTAATTAAATCCCCCGTATTCACCTATGGCTCCTTTCTGAGCGTGAGTCAGCAGGGCCTGTGTGCTGATGATGCTCCTGCAGGAGGGGGGACCGGCTGTTTGTCTATGTGGAAAGAGCTGTTGTGCCTGGGAATCCTAAATACTGCAAGGAAAATATACCAGACTATCATTTGAGAGGAGATGTAGGTTTTTGAGGAAAATCAAAATGCCTCTGTTTATCTTCTGTGTCTGTTTCTCTGACTTCCTGCCTCTCCCTGTTCTGAGTCTGCTTATTCATGTGTCTGACTCTGCTCAGCATCCAATCACATTAGCTGTCCTGATTACCCCTGTTGTTTTTGACCCATAATTATAACTAATTTACTCTCACTTCCTTCTTCATCTTGTTTTGTAACCAACCCTTTCTCTTGTTTTCAAAGGTGTGGTGCTGAGTTTGGTGACGCTGCTGATCGATTTCAATTTGGGAGTTGAGTAAGATGCCTGGAGTTCTGTGAACAGTTAGTATATTTTGTCCACTTGCAGCCTTTATTTAATGTTATTTGGTGAGTTAAAGGGAGTGAAAGGCATGTCAGTGTCCTCGGGTGATTCCTGAAATAGCTACAGAGCATATGACACACACACGCACACACACATCGCAGATGTTCAAGTGAAGCTTCTGTTAATATAAGAAGCAGCATGCCTCATTCACGCCTCTTAGCACTTAAATTATCTTTGTTAATTTAAGTATGATTCATAGAGAGACTCTCAGATATTTATATGCATGACTGATCATGATTGATGAAACTGTTTCTTTCCCCAGCAGGATGCATTAAAGGTCAAAGGTCAGCTCGTGAGGCAGAGATGAGTCTGACTTCTTGGTTCCTGGTGAGCGCTGGGGGGACACGCCATCGTCTCCCCAGGGAGATGATCTTTGTGGGGCGGGATGACTGTGAGCTCATGCTGCAGGTACAGTCGGGTAACTGCTCCCTGAGCGGTCAATCTTCATCCAGATGGATTGTTATTTGATGCACTGAGATTAGCGTGGATTACAATGATTGACTGGATTTTCATGGTTTAGTCTCGCAGTGTGGACAAGCAGCACGCCGTTATCAACTATGAGCCAAACACAGACGAACATAAAGTCAAAGACCTGGGCAGTTTGAATGGGGTGAGTGTTGTACTTGAATACTATTATGCATCTTTTCTGCTTTTTCAAGATAAATGAAAACAGATCACTAAAGAACAATCTATTTTCATATTTCACTCATGAACAAAAATATTAGTTCTAGTGGTTGTGTCTTATTCTTGACTGGTTTTGGCACGTCTTTCCTTTGTAATAAGTATGGATATCGGTATTGATGTCAGTGATACTGGCTCTATATTTACTCCAAATCAGATTGATACTCAAAACAGGTTGATTAGACTTGTTTGAGACAAGTTCTGGTCATTGTTTATTCATAGTTCAATGATGTATTTACATTCTTGAATTGTAAATTGTTATTTTTCTGTTGATAAAATAACTTAGTATTGCTACAGCTTACACTTTATTTAAGCAATTTTTTTTTAATTTCAGCTATTAGAGCTACTGTAGCCTTAAGAGAGCACTTTAATAGGCCTGTAGCTTTTACACGATCACATACAGCAGTTGAAAACCTTACCCAACCAACCGGTTATGGAGTTACACAGTTTTCCCTCCATGACCATGTCTGTGTCTGTATCCTGCACATATGCACCTGAGGTAAAATCATCCATGTGAAAATGTACTTTCACACTTCTGGAATTATTTTTTTGTTGTTGTTTTTACCCTGCAATGATGTGGAATGGATGTAGGCTACAAAGACAAGGGGACATGTGTAAACCAGGACTAACAGCTATATGAAACAATCTTGACTTTTACAAAACTGCTTTAAGAAATTTTTGCAAAATCCAGAACAGTCTTAATTTCTTCATGGATAATGCATCTTCACTTTAAACAGGAAAAAGTGTGTGTTAAAAACTGTTGAACAAAGAAAGGATTTTAAAACATGATAGAAGTTTATTGTTAAAGCTCCCTCGGGGTTATTTGAGCTGGTTATGGAAACAGGCTGAAATTTAAAGTGACGCACAGAGACAAAAGGGATCACATTGTCCACAGAAGGCACCAAAATTGATTTAATTGCTTCAAAAACATCTCTCCACCAAGAAAAAGGCTTAACATCATTTGGGTTCAGTCTTTTTGTCAACTGTGTTTTTAAACCACTCTCTACCTTCTTTCCCAGACATTTGTCAACGATGTCAGAATACAGGAGCAAATCTATGTCACACTGAAAACTGATGACAAACTCAGGTTTGGCTACGATATCCTTTGAGTCTTGACTTTTCTCTGTGAAACCACTTGACACACAGCGCAAGGTCAGTGTCCACGGTCAGAAGCGTAACTTTATCTGGTTTTGAATGGCTGTGTATGCTTGCTGTGCTCTGCCTGATGCATAATTGATGAGGCGATCAGTGCATGTTTCAAACCCTGCAAAGACTTTAACCTTAACCTGCCTCACATACCAACCTGTTCACTGTGGTCAGAGGAGAGCTGCACATCCCTGAAGAGGCCCTGAAGGTGAGACACTATGACATATACATGTACCTATAGCAGGCAAGAAACAAAACATCCCGAAGTTTGTTGTATTTCTTCACCAGTGTCTTTCAGGAGTGAGAGAGATAAATTTAAGTCAAAAGGAGAGAGGAATTCTGCTGATGTGAGCAAAATACTACTTTTAGAGATTGATGAATCTGCTGTTTCATCACAGCAAACTGCGCAGGTAGCTGAAAAAAAGAAAGGGTCTCAACTTAATGAGGGAGCTAAAAGTTCAGTCGTGATATTACAAAAGTTCCTTCAATTATACACTCTGACAAAAGTGAAAAAAAGAAAGGAAATCTGTAATGAGTGAATGTTTAATTAAAATCTGGTAGCCTTTTTAAAGATTTAGCTGCATTTTACGGTTCTGTTTTGCCCCCGTTGCTCTAAACTCTCTTCATTTGTCCCATCTGTCAGCACGAGAAATTCAGCAGCCAGCTCCAGCTGAGCCAAAAGAAACCTCCAGAGGGGCAGCCGTCGAAATCTGAGGTGAAACCCTCTGAGGCTGCAGCAGCCCCAGTGTGTGAGGCAGCCAAGCCATCTGAGGCCAGCAGGGCGGAGGATAAGGCTGCAGGTAAGAGGTTCAGACAAGTTTTAGCAATGAAACTGTCACTCAATAATCCATATCAACACATTCAGGTCAATGTAATTTTTCTCTTTTTTATCTCCATAACTTGGAGTATTTGAGATTTTTCTTCATGTTAATGTACAAGCTAGTGATGCAGGAGTTATCACATACAAACAAACTCTAGCAGCGTGTTGTAACGCTGTTTACTGTTTGTAAAAATGGGAAAATCCTTCAGCAGGCAGTTTACTGTGAACTTCTGTGGGCTCTGCAACTACACATGATAACATCTGTTTTCTTGAGTTACAATCATTCAAGTGTTTAAACACAAGGTGCCAAAGCTGCTGAAGGGTCAGAAATAACCTTAACCTAAATAAATGTGTGCTTAATGCTGAACAAAAGTGTATATTGAAATTCATTGTAGTCAAAACCTAACTTAGTTATTGTGGTTGAGCAATTGTACATGCACCGTGACAAACATGAGTGGACAGCTGATCGAATGAATGTGTTCACTTTTTAATCTGTTCCCAGTGTTGTAATTTTGATAGATGCAGCTTTGCTATTCCCACTTAATAAAGCCAAAAAAGAGCAAAAATATGAAGTGTTTTAAAGAAGTTCAATTCCCATCTTCTATTTTGGCAAGTGAAGATATAAAATGTATTTAAGTCATTACACATGAACTAAGATGCTTAAACATTTTCTATGTCATTCCAAGTTATGGACTGAAGATCTATGGACTGAAAAAAAACAACTTCTTTATATTTCTTTTACATTTTAAATAAAAAAAAACAAGAAAATAATCAAATACTGCTCAATTTTTCTTTAGATGATATGTACTGACTGAATTCATGTTTTTTTTTGTCAGCTGATTTGGCAGTGCTTCACCGAGGTACACCTCTCTATGGCCAACCTGCCTGGTGGGGAGATGGAGAGGCTGATGATCAACAGCCTGGGAGGCCGGAGGAGAAGAGTTCAGAACGCAAGCGAGAAAAAGCTGAAATAGGTATTTTAAGAACTATTGGGACAAAAATGTTGTTTGATGTGAGCTTGTGAAGCTGTTTGTGGTTAAAGAAGAGTGTGTCGTTGTTTGAGATATTTAGACTTTTACAACTCATGATTTTCATTTTCGATCATTTTAGTCCTAAAAATGAGTGAATACTTTTTGCACATAAACAAGGCAGTATGATTCCACCTGTATGTTTGCTTTAACTTGACAGACACCAAGAAAAATACAGAAGTCCCAAGATCAGCCCCACAAACAGCCTCGAACCAGGAGCCTAGCTACTTTGAGATCCCAACCAAGGACACGCCCTCAGCAGGTAAAGTGAGCAGCGAAGCCCCGGCTCGAGAGCAGGAAGCTGGTGGCTCCACAACAGAGCCCGTCCATGGCCATGCCTCCTTCACCATTGAGTTTGACCCTGGAGCATCTGGCAAAGTGACGGTCAAAGATCGGGTGGCGAAGGCGGGACCAGAAACCCGGCCACGTCCAAAAAGACCTGTGGGTGAAGAGCTGAGTCCTCTTCAGACAGCTATGGTCGCTGCTGAGGTCAAAGTGGCTGACTGGCTGGCTCAGAATGAGCTCCCATTGGCTCTGAAAGAAACAGCAGCTGAAGAGGATGGGGAGAGCGTGAAGAGCGATGTACCTGTGCAACTCAGGAGTCTTAAAGGTGTGTGTGTTGTTTTCTTTATCCTAATTCAACCCAGGCTTCTTGCACATTCCGACTCATTAATTCTGCTCTGCCAATCCCATGCCAGGCAGTAAACATGAAGACGGTACCCAGAGTGACTCAGAGAACGCACTTGGAGAGCAGCGGAGGGCTGCAGCCCTGGAAGAGCGCTCGTGGGGGCTTTGGGGCGGTGCAGGGATGAAAATTAGAGAGGGTCGAGCTAATGTTCCTGAGGGACTCTTTGCAGAGGAGGACAGTCCTGCACGCCGTCGCAAGTCCTCTACCTCCAAAGCAGCGGGTGGATTTATGGAGCGGCGACGTGGCTCAGGAACACAACAGGAAAGTGGCCGAGAGGAGTGCTACCACCATGGAGATGACTACAGTGACAGAGCAACTTACACTATCGAACTAGAGAATGGAGATAACGAAGAAGAAGAGGCCCGGAAAATGATCGACAAGGTTAGGAAGAAGAAACTTGTAAGAAAGACTCTTTCCTCCATTTAGTTAACTTCATATAACATCATAAATGCATTTTTTTCTGGCACATGCTTGTTCAACCTGGCACGTGTTTGTTGCAGGTTTTTGGTGTTGATGAGCAGGAGGCTGTGTGTGTGTCCCGGGTGGGGGGAGCTGACCAAAGAGAAAGGCTTGCCTCTCAGAGGTCAGGTACCAGAGAGAGAGGGAAGCCAGGACGCTTGGAAACAGAGGTACAAGAACAAGGATGTTAAGATTCAATTTAGAAAATTTTGTGATCCTCAAGAGCCATAACAGTCATCAGGGAATGCCAGAATCTATACAGTCCATAGAAAAGTTTAATAAGGTGGAGTGAGTCAGTTAGTTCAAAGAGAGCAGAGTGAAATGTTTAATTAGCAATAACACATAACAAATGCCAGAATAAGGTAAGTGACGAATCATGAGCTGCCAAAAGTAACACACTGAACTTCTTAACATTTGCTTTAAGCATAAACAAAAAAAGGAGTTTTGTGATTCTGTTATTTCATCCTGTAACTTTTTTGCTGTCTCCTTCCAGATACTTCCTGAAGAGCTGATGGTCGGGGGCCCACGCTGGGTGTCTCAGTGGGCTACTCTGGCAGCCAGTCACATTAGGACAGACCCCGAGGGATCAGGAGGAGAGAGTCACATCATGGTTGCAGAGGACAGAGGTACTGGAAAACATTACATTTTTTGAAAATCTACTTAATCTGTCACCAAATGTGGTGGTAACCTCGGCCCAGTTTTTGAAAACAAGAAATATACAGCAGCTTATATAGTCGATTTGAGTTTGGTATGGGTGCAGTTCACAATGAAATCAGCTTTAATTTAAAAGACTTTTGAATCATTCTGTCATTTAAAAACAGTAGTTTTAATACAACATATGAGTCAGCTGTTAAGCACTAGCGAGCATTGTTAACAATGGTTTGACGGGACATCAGTGACATTTGTATTGAAAGGTAATTACCCATTTTTGCAACAGTAAACTACAAAAAACAGCTAATAAAAGGGGGTTAGGCTGCCAAAGTTGTTTGTCTGTAACTGTGCTTTTTAATTTTGTTAGCACCTTAGCACATGCTGTTCTTGTGATCATGTGGGCTCTGCATGCTGGATAGAAGTGCTTGAGCTGGAATGGACTGCTTGTGTCTGAGATTTTAGACGCAGGCAGATATAGTACAATGTTCATTTTTTTGCTGGTATTGGACTGTTATCAGACTGTTATCCAAACCATATCAGGAAATCCCTATCCAAAATTACGTTGCTGTTAACCTCATCTTTATTGGAAGGTATAGTTGGAAAGGACATGATTAAATAGATGATTTGTAGCATCATTTTTGATTTTGTTTTACAGAATTATTTTTAGATCTTTTGAGGATTTAAAATTTCCCATATCTCAATTTTTTGATACCTGCAACTTTGCCATCTGTTAATAGGGATCTTAAATCTGGTACAGAAGCTCCTGAAGCTATAAAAATGATCCCAAAGAGTTATGGAAAAGACCACGAGGCATCTGTTTACTATTTTATGATGATTCAGAGTCTAATGTGGCCCTCTCAGCTCTGAAAGGAGAGCAGGGGAAGGATATCTGAACCTGACACTGGATGATGAGCAGTCAAATAGGATTTGCAAGAATGCTAAGAAAAAGTGTCAAGGCATGCAAGGGTACACTTCTTTCAATTCATCATTATTACGGACACTTTCCGTATTGTTCAGATTAGAATTAGCAGACACATTAAGATATTGGGGAAATGCAGATGTGTGGTCAGATGGTTCTGATTTATTTGTTCTGGATGATTCAGCAGCTTTAATGGGAGGAGTCTTGTTAGCATATTTATCTTTTTCTGAAATTTTGTTAGCAGATCCTACTTGATGTGTTTTGAATATCAAAATTGTAAATCCCTGTAGCAATCAAAAATAATCATTTTCTATTTGCAACAAGGAGATTTGTTGCCTGAGGCCACAGAGTAGGTTCCACTATCATGCCATTGATAGAAAGCCCATTTCCTACTTGAATCATCTCTCTCTCTTCTTTTAGCTGAAGTGAGTGAGTCCAGCCACTCTGCGTCCTTTGCCTCATCTGGCTATGCAGAGCGCAAGAGGAGAACCCTTCCCCAACTACCCAGTGAGGAGATGGTCTTAGGAAGAAGAACCCCAGGCTCCGGACTGCGGACAGATCTTGGAGAGAAACAGGACACAGAGCTTCAGGAGAAGGAGAGCCAGGATGAGAAGCTGGTCAAGAAGAACAGGCCCAGTCATGGGGGCGTGGGCAGCCATAGTGGCAGCCCCAGTCGCTCCTCACCATCCAAGTCTCAGGACAGTGGAGGAGGGAAAACAAGCCAGTCGGGTGCAGTGAACAAGCTTCCTCCACGTCCACTCACAAGTGGAGAGAAAAGAGTGGAGGAGGCACGCAGGAGGAAAAAAGAAGAGGAGAAGGCCAGGGAGAGTACTGGGAAACCATTGTTGAGGCAGGAGAGTTTCACTGTGGAGAAACCAAGCGCCAACGTTCCCATAGAGCTCATTCCTCGTATTGATGGGCTCAAGCAAAGCAGAACTCAGAGTAAAGAGATGGTTATTGACAGTGCAACCCTGCAGAAGGACTCAGAGGCTGTAGCAGCCTTTTTAGAAACAACTGTATCAGAGGGGGATCCTCCAAGTCAGTCCATAGAGGGCTCCATGTCGCCTGAGTCAGACGTGGACACGACAAGCACAGTAAGCCAAGCCGAGGGCGCGAGAAAGGTAGTTCAGAAACGCCGGACATTAGCAGGGCAACAGAAGGAGAGAACAGTTGTGTGTTCCACCGGTAAAGGCCCCGCTGGTGCTAGAGAGACACAGGACAAGAGGACCAAGACCAGAACATCCGGTCCTCCACAGCAGAGCCGCCCCTGGACTTCTCTGGACCTCACAGATGACGACGTTAACTCCAACTCTCTCCTCTCTGACTCCCAACCCACATCTACACAGGAGTCCAGAAGCTCCCACACCAGAGGACAGACTGGGGGCACCACAGTTGGGGCTAGCACTAAGTCTAGCAGGGCCAAAATCACCCAGCCTCCGGCCTCTTCCACCAGTAAAACTGCCAGTGTTCCCAAACCCAGGCCCACCAGAGCGTCTCTCCTGAGGCGGGCCCGGCTCGGGGACTCATCAGATACTGAACCTGCCGATCTTGACAGAATGTCAGTAGCTTCTGAGGCCTCTACCGCTAGCTCCGCATCCAGGACAGGGATGGTTAAAAGAGGAATGTCGAGGATAGAAGCACTGGCACAACCGAGGAGGCCGAGGGTGGGGTCCCCGTCAGCTCAGAGCGACTCAGAGGCCACTGTGACAAGACACAGGGGTCTGGGGGCCCGGAGTGTTGCTGGTGATTATGCCATCAGACAAGGACTGAGAGGGTCTAATGTCAGCTCAGTGTCTGGACCCAGAGCCAGGGCTAATAGCGCCTCCAAGCTGCCAGACAAGAGTAAAGGCGCCACCTATGGACATGCTACACCTGCGTGTAAGTACTGTAGTTTCTTCCTAGGGTAAACTATTCATTTTTATATCTATAAAATTTGAAAGTGGAAGTAGGGAAAAAACCCTATTGGGCTAATTTCTTTCATATCAGTTGATATAGTATCATGATACAAATCAAATAACCATTATGTCAAGCTTAAATGTTCCTTTGCTCGTGAGTGAGCTATGAAAACGTGAGACGGTTGCTTTGACTGGGTTCATTTTTTTGTGAAAGGTTGAACATGACAGATCTATGGAAGAACATTATACAGCTATTTCAGATAAATATAACATGTACATATATCTTAAACTAAACTAAATTAAAAGTCTGTTTTGGCAAAAGCTTTCAAGTCCTAAAATAGAACACAAACAAAAAGACTATTAACTTTCTGGGTCAACTCCAAAGAAATACATTATAAAATTCATTTATAAAGACTTCGTATTAAATGGTTTTAAAATAAAAAATGTATGAATATATATAATACATTATGGTAATGACAACGATGATAATAAAGATATAGGACTTATATTGGTGGAGTTGCCAAATAAATCAACCAACAAATACCAAGCACCATCCAAACTTTTCTTCTGTTCTTTATGAACCCCAGCTGGCACCCGGTGGCGCCGTGTGCCCGTCGAGTACGCCTCCACCTCTGAGGACGAGTACGGCTCCAACCGTCACTTATCCAAGCAAGGTCAGACACGTCCGTTTCCTTCCACCCGGGTAGCTCAGCTCTCAGGTTCAGCCCCAGCGACTCCTAATCCTGCCGGCCTGGCAGCCCTGAAGCAGCATTCAAGAGAACAGGAGGAGTACATGAGAGACTGGACTGCTCACAGTGAGGAAATAGCCAGGTACGTAGGTGAGAGGTACTCAAGCGCAGTGATGACCTATGATTATAGGATTTAGACTTCCTCTCCTGCTTAGAAATGAGTAGCTTTTGATTTGACCCGTAGCTTTAGCTTTTATCAAATAAATCAAAGCCCTTTGAGAGACAGAAGAACTCCTTGAAGAACGTAACTTTTTTATATGTTGTTTGTATTAGGATAAGCCAGGACCTAGCCAAAGACTTGGCCATGCTCGCTAGAGAAATTCATGATGTGGCCGGAGAGATCGACTCTGTCAGCCCTGCAGCCACGGACCCTGGGGCTCTGGTAATCATCACCAGACCAAACAAGAAAACACACTGTTTGGTTTTTGTTCTTTCAACGGATACAAAAAAACAAGATTGGGATTTTTTCTTTGCTATTGCCTAATTCAGCTATTCTAAATGAAAGACAAGTCTCTAGAAATCCAAATTATCAAGTGTTAACTCAAAAAGGATCTGATGCTGTAACATTTCCTGTGTGCACATCTATGTAAATTCCTTTAAAGCTGGAGGAGCGCGTTTTCGATGACAGCTTGGACCTTGGTGGCTCTGCAGAGAACAACAGCATGGGAACCAACGGGAGGTCTGTGGAGCTCCGGCCTCGTGGCTCAGGTGGACAGAGCTCGCGCTCTATCCGCAGACAAACATGGAATAGAGATGATGTGAGTCCCTGTTTTAATGTAAAATCCGTACTCTGGCCATAAAGTATACACAGTGAAGTGACATTTTATGTTTTACAGTGAGGATGTTAGATTTTCTGATAAACCATTTCTTGAAGTCATGCCTGAGTAAAACAGCTGCTGAAAACTGGGGATACTTTGCTAATACAAATATGGGACACTTATTAGTTTCATAAGTAGTGTGAAAACAAGCAGACTTGGTTTTCTCCTTTCACTGTGTGATTCATAAATGGTGCAGATCAGTAAAGTGGTGAAACATTATGTAGTCTAGCCTCAACATAAATCTGTTCATGTCACAAGATGTCCACCAGAGGGCGCTATCTACAGGCCTAACAGTTTCCCCCACAGAAAAAAAATGTGTATCTGTTTAGTCCTAAAACTTATTAATGAGCAAATGATCTTGCATGAATGTGTAAACATATTGATAAATGCAATAATGAATTTTCAATTTTCAATAGTTGTGAAAAAGCTGCTTCAATGTCTTTCGCTGAAGTATCCTATTTGTTGACAGTTAAACGAAAGTGACAATGATGTGTTATTTTTTTCATCATCCCTCAGGGAGTGCTGGACAGCTTACTAATAGCATCCGTGACTCAACTGTCTACAAAGATACGACAGTCTGTTGACAAAACAACATGCAAAATCAGGTAAGCCCACATGCTGAACAGGAAGTTGATCCATAGAGAAATGTGCTGTTTTTATTCACTGTAAAATTAACATCGAGGGAATTGCAAATCTAGGACAGGATTTATTAAATGGGTGACACAACACAGGTTCGGCTATGTGTTTGATGACAACTTAAACTTCTTTTCTTCACTAACTCTGCCTCCAGGATCCTCTTCAAGGATAAAGGAGTGAAGTGGGATGAGATCGAGAGCAAACTGCAGGCAGAGCACGACTCCTTACTTCTCAAGAGCTCCAACAAGGTGACTAACTGTTCATTTATCAATCTCCTGCTGAAGGACATGAAGCGCTTCATTTTCCTCTATGTCACTCCTGCTGCATGCATCTGGAACTCATTCATTTAATTTACTAAACAGCTGTTTTTTGGTTCGCTTTAAAAAGAAAACTTCCTTTCCGGAGCTTCTCAGATTTTTCTCACCCAGTGTCAAAACCTTTACAGCTTTATTTGTTAAAGATCATCCAACTCCTGACCCACACTCTGATGGTTCATCTAAATTCACACACTTTTAATCACTAAATTTAGTTTTTCAAGGTCAGTATTTCAAAATTTGTAGGTACAATAAAATATGAACTTCAATGTAATTCGAAATCAGCTCCCAACATGGTAAATACCTAAATACTAACAACCCTGAATTTGAATGGCTCCCTAAATAGAAAATCATTTTAAGACAGAGACATGCTCCAAGGTACGTTGCTAAAACTTAAGGGGACAAATAATCCAAAGATTGGTATTACAAATAATGAGCAGAGAAGACAAAATCTGAAAGTTTTGATTAGATAAGGACTTATGAGCCTCTGTTTGGGAGTACACAAAGTTGAGACACCTCAAAACTTCATTGTAGTCATAAATCGTGACTTTAAACTAGTCTGACCTCACAAACACCCTGGAGAGAAATGATATATATCCCGGACGCAGTCACAGAGCTCATAAAGCATCACTGAGTGTACAAGGCTCAGCTCCAAATGTACTCCTGCTGTTTCACAGTGATGTTCTGTGCTGATTTATGCGCTGTTTGAACTTCAATTGCTTAATCAACATTCTAAACAATTTCTTTTTTTTTTAATGTTAACAGGAGATTTCAACCATCCTTCAAGACCTGAAGAGAGTGGAAAGACAGCTGCTTGGTATGAATGTGATGCATTTATTACTTTTTTTAAAGATATTTTTTGGGCTTTTCTGCCTTTAATCGGATAGGGGAGGACAATGGATATAGCAGGAAATGGGGTGAGAGAGTGGGGAGTGACATGCGGGAAACAGGCCACAGGCGGTAATCGAACCCGGGTCACCCGCTCGAGGGCAAGCCTCATGGTGCGCGGCCATATCCACTAGGCCATCTGCGCCCCAACATTTATTGCTTTTAGTTAAGGTGACCATGTTCTAAAAACCCAAAAAGAAGACTCCCAACCCAAAGTACTATGACATGGTAGCTTAGTAACTCTTACATTTTTTCTTTAAAACACTCCTTCTCTGTTTGAAGTGAAAATTCTCTACAATGTATGTTATGTTTCTGCAGGTCTTGATATGAATGACAGTGATCAAAACCAGGAAACTAACAAAGGAGAATCCACTTCAAAAGAACAACAAAAAAATCACAAAATAGCCTCTGGGTTCTCAAAGGTGGTGCAGAGGTTTCAGCCTCCATATCCACCCACTGATCCTACAACATAGTAGACTGGCAAAAATAGGCCATAAAACACCCTAACAAAGAAAAACACAAAAGATCTCCTCTTGGGATTAAACCTTTAAACAAAAGAAACCCTAGTCACCTTCCTTTCCCCCACATACACACTCACACAACTCTCAATAAAACACTCACACATACACTAAACAACCAACTGAAGGTGTTGGCTGTCAGTGTGTCACACACTGAGAGAGGGAAAGAAACCCCTTTTAAAAGGTACGATGGCTGATGAACATGCCATGTGTGATGAGGACAGGTGCTCTCAATGATGAGCTCATTAGGAGCTCTGGAAGTCAAAGAAATCTGCAGACTACCAGGCCCCATTCATAGCGTATAAAAATAAATCAGGTATAGCAATTTCTGTCAGTTAAAATATGTAAAAATTTAAATTGGCTTGGTCGAGATTTTTTTTATTTTTTTGCCCATATTAAGGCAAAAGTTTTTGTGATCAAAAGTCAAATTAATGAAATAAAAGGTCAAAATTTTTACTTTTTATCTTAAAATTTTGACCATTTTTCTCATAATTTTGACTTAATTATGGCAAAATTGTGACTTCGTATAATAGAATTTTGATCCTTTTTCTTAATCTTGACTTTTAATGTAAAATTTCGACTTTCACTCAGAATTTTAACTTTTTTATCTCCAAATTTTGACTTGATGTGGGCCAAAAAAAACCTCAAAAAAGCCCAGTTTTCATGGTTATTTTTTCAATTGGCAGAAATGGGCTTCCATAATAATGGCTCAACTCGTGCTTAGATTAAAGAAAAAAAAATATCTTGTGCTAAAATATAAATACTGCCTCAAAATCGCAAAGCTTAATATTCTATTTTGAGGTGTTTTGGGTAGTTTTATCAAAACTCCTGGACATAGTTTTATGACAAAAAAAGGAGGACATGTCCTGGCAAATGAGGATGTCTGGTCATCTTATTTTAGTGAACACAGAATTAGAAGCCCCTCTGTTACTGCTACATTTCAGAGATGTGTGAACTGGGAGAAAAGTTATTTTTAAATGACTGTTTTACAGTTATCGACATGATGGTGGACCCAGATGGCACCCTGGATGCCCTGTCCACGATGGGTCTGACCAGCCCAGGGACTGACCCAAAGAGCACCCCAAGAGTGTCGTCATTGCACCCTGGATCTGGAACGACCAGGCCTGAAGTGCCGGCTACTGAACCCTGTGAACCTTCAGAACAAGCCGGGGCGGAGCAAGACCCAGGGTCCAAACAAAGCTCTAAATCCTAGAACTAGTACACAAAGGATTCAGAATGAATTATTTAACGGACATGCTTAAGCTCTCAGAAACAGACACTTTTAGTAGTATGTTTCAGAGCGACGAGGGGGAACAAAGTCCGTTGAAGGGTAAAGCCTAACTGCCCGGACTGTGTTTGGACTTTGTAATTATCCATCACTACCAAAAAGCAGCTCTTAAAATGCGAGACATACAAGATGAAAGCATTAATATATTAATTTGTGGGCATATGAAAAAGGTATGACATTTACAATTACCTTCTTGTGTTTTTGTGTTCCCTCTTTCATCCATTATGCTTGAAACCTTTTGACAGAAGAATGAAAGTGTAGGATGAGTGTTTATTGTCAAAAACTAACTCTCATAACTCCTGCTGAAGATCTCGTATCTGTTTCTCTTTGATCTTGAAATCTCTGACTTTTACACAGAGTGAGGTCTTGTCATTTAAGTATAAGTCTTCTAACAACTTTGGGAGCTTGTCAGACTAAAGGCAGAACTCAAACTTGAAAGGTGCAATGGTGTTAAAAAAAGAACTCTGCAGAGGCTGATGGGAAAAGTGTTCTTCCACTTTGCCATAGAATTATTAAAAATGAAATATATGTGTTGGCTTGTTGCCATTGCTGTCCCTGAACCTGTCTCAGTGATGAACTTCCACCAGAAGAGTAACTACTGCTAGTTTGCTTGGGAAGAAACAGAGTATGTACAGAAAAACTCTTTATAATGATTAAATTATAATGCCCCGCCCATGCCTTTTTCTTGTTGCGATATCCTTTGTTCATGCTTTTTGTAATTTTGAAATCAAATGTAGCTCCCACAAAGGTTTTCCTCTTCCAAATGTATTTTGTCACAAGTGCCCTAACAATCAAACAATCATGACAGTCCGAGTAAAGACATCTAACAGTGTTGAGGAGACAGTGAAGTAGAGGTGGTGTTTGTTTTTGCACATCGAAGCGTATTAATGTAACAATTCATTTCTAAGGGACCAGGACAGTTACAACCCCATATGATGCTCCTTATCACATTGATGTCCTCCACCAAAAACCAAGCAGGGTGACAGCCAGCTGCCCGTGGACAAACAGTTTGTCTGTTTTATAATCACAAACCTGATGTTGTGTTTGAACCAGCAAAGACAGGGGCTACCTCTGAGTCCTGCAGCTGCATTTTATCTTGAATGATGCAAAGAAAGGAGTGGAAGGTGTGATTACTGTAGGTGTCCAATGTCTTGCCTCATACCAATGTTTACACATGAATGTAACCTGATCAGAACTGTTGAACAAATTTTAGCCAAAACAACTTTAATAAAGGTTCATAACTGCATTTTGTGCTCAGCACTTACAATACTTTGTTTTTAATTCAGTTTGAGCATTTGAAAAACTTTTGTTTTGATGTTTTGTATGAAGTTTTTTTTTCTTCTTTTTAATGATGTTAGGTTAAATGTTGACCTTGCAATACCTGTGTACTGTTTGTCTCATTTCCAATAAAATGCATGATTATCATGAGCTGTATTGGTTGATCTGATTTGCTATGACATCCACTGCACTTTGAAGTCATTGTGTTTTTAAAAGTTTTTCAATGTGGTGAAAATAACATCACTCAATTACCTTATTAATACACAGTTTTGAGATTCTACTATGGACAATCAATCGCAAAATCTATTAAATTACGATATAGCTTGCTGCAATATTCTACTCCCTCACAGTCCAATATTTCTTTAACCTTAAATGTGTCAGAATACCACAAACATTTTTTTTTTTTTGCAGCAGATATTTTATGCTCTATACTGCTGTTACTCAACCCTGCTTAACCGAAGTGCAAAAATGTTGAAACTACTTTTGTAAATGCAACGATCTAAGAAGTGAAAAGTAGCAAAGATGGCAAGAGGTGCAATTAAGATAAGTTTTAAGTAGTGAAAATGGTCATAACATAGCAAAACTTTTCAGAGGCCTGACATTTTTGTTTAAAATATCCCTTTTTATTGATCTTATGTAGTATTCCAATTTTCTGAGACACTGAATTTTGGGCTTTCATTGTCTGAAAGTCCTAATAATCATTTATAGAAATAAAGGCTTTAAAAAAGAAAGATAAAAAAAATAATCATCTATTTCACTCCAGTAATTGGCATCAACACAAATAAGACAGGGTACCTTAAAAAAAAACTCATACTAGACAAAATGACACATCTCCTTTAAATTGGTGGATTATTGCTCACTTGTCCATACATACATAAAACACTCATAGGGTCATTTTAAGTGGTTATTATTTACTACAGAATCTTAATGTAGGATTTGTTAAATCTACTTCTATGACTGTCTATGATGCACTAATTCTCTTTTATTATATTGAAGCCTGGAAGGGAATAGAAGCTCTAACCCACCTCCCTCCCTGTCTGGCCTCTCGTTTTCTCTGTGCTGAGAGAGGTACACTCACCAAATGAGGTTTCTGAGGCCCCTCTGCCAGAGCCACTGCACTCCTAATTGTATGTCTCCAGATATTCTGCTCTACTTCCTTAATCCTTAAAGCTGTGTCAGGGTTTTTCTCCCTTGCGACATCCAGTGCGGCTGCTGGTGCACATCAGCGCTTCTGCAGGTGTTCACCTAAGTGGGAACAGTTGGTTAAATTGTTCCAACTTAGTTTTATTGAGTTCAGGTTCCCTGTAGACTCAATTGCCCTTACTAGCACTGCCGGCATTATGGCACATTAATGAAATATTCATATTATGTAGCTCATCTAACTCAGAGATGCCAGTCTGAGCCTCCCTCATATAAGAATGATGTGTTTGTTTGTTCATAGTTGCCAGGTGATGCAGAGCAGACTCTCTGTGAGCTCCTCAGTGTCATTAGCGCTGCCGTTGATCATGCTGTTAAGAATCTGTGCAGCATCAGAGAGACATAGATGTATGATGCTCTGCAGTGTGAGTACAGCATATTGGAGGATTTTTATTTATTCTGCATCTCCTCATTGACAGACCATCATTGCTTATGGGCACCAGGGAGGAGAATAACAGGAAAAGGCAAAAATGCTGTGTCAGCCATTTGAGAGTTTACATCCACAATAAAGTATTGCAGAAGTAATGAAAAACACTGTAAAGTAGTTATACTCCATCAAAAGTTAGTTTTATGGAGTTTTACTGATGTAACACTGGAATATTAGCCACCTCAATATAAAACCAGGCTGGTTACAGACAACATTTTTTATTTTGTAACATAAAGCTTGTTTACTATCTTTGCAGGATGAGCAGAATAAGATTGATGCAGCTTGAGTGAAAGTCTGAACAAAGCCAGAAACAATTGTGGAAACTTACACAGGTTTTCATCTTATCTTTCATTGATTTTGGACAGACACTGAGAGATAACTGTTATCAAAGTTAAAGTCTTTGCAATTTTTTATCAACTGCACCCACCTCTGCTGGATTACACCTTGGCTTCCTCTGCAAAGCATGAGAGCACAGATCAAGGTCAAATTTGGGCTTTATATCTCACTATTAGAGAAGCGAAGGAGCATCTCCAGAGGGTGGGACTGGCCCTGCTTCAATCCTTATGGTCAACTTATACGCCGCTCTAAAGTTATTGATGTTTTCTGAGGTGGGACTTATGTCAGCAGCATATATTTGAAACAGCTTTTTGGTCAGCATAGCACAGGCATAAATGCAAAACACTCAAAACTAGACTAGATTTGCAAAAGGTAAAAGGTTTAATAATAATCCAGGCAAGGTCTGTACACGAAAAGGAAGTCAGATCATACGGAGGTTCAGACAGACATGAGGCAAAAGGTGAAATCACTAAAGGCAGGCAGGGATCAAACAAGGCAAGAGTATGACCATGACTGTAAAAATACACTGGACAAAGACTGTGAGGCACGAGAACTGGCCAAAAGACTGTGAGAGACATGAGGTTAAATACACGAGGTAATGAGGATGATGGAAAACAGATGGAGAGGAAGAACCAGTGAGCAGGTGTGACAGGGGCAGGACAGACAAGAACGCATCTAAAACTGAGACAACAGTCAGCAATTTTAAAATGTAACAGAGAAGGAATTCATGAAATAGGAATTGATAAAATCAAAGGAAACTTGAAAGACATGACATTCAGACAAAGATTATTTCTGTAGTCTTGAAGGATAAGCTAAAAACAAAAGTTGACATTTTAGCAAGTGGAAGAGCTCAAACTCAAATTTGTCAGTGTGTCTTGTTTGATATTTATGTTTATGAAGTCCTTTTTTCACTGAGGATGAACTGACATGTTAATAACCAAATGTGGTCACAGAGGATACAGCCTATGCTTTATTTTCAAGATAAACATAAATAAAACCTCATAACAAGTAAAAACATGTTTATTAAAGTGACACAGACCCACATTTATGGGTCAAAGAGTCCAGAGCCACTAGTGCCATCAGTCTCTTATTCATATCCAGCTGTTGAGCGATAGTTGGAAGCACTTCAATTTGGACATCAAAGTACGCACAACAATGATGGATACCCACGTGTGTCATATCTGCTGGTTCATAAGGATTTTCCAGGTTTGCTTGAGACCCTTTAAAGCTAAATTCACACCTGCCGGTACAGTTTTCAGCAACTCTTAAGTACATTTAAATCAATTTTCATACCAAATGACATCAGAAAGCGTCATCTTGTCTGAGGGGCTTAAGGTAAAGTGAGCAGTAAAAGTACTTTTTTGGGAAAATTTGATTTTCATAGTTTTTCACTGAGTAGCCAATTTTGGGACAACTCTTTACAACACTGAGAGCCTCTTTTGACTGGAAGCAGGGCCAACATCCTAAATCCTAAAGCTTAACTGATCTGAGTTGTTGCCTCAAATTTACATGAAACAGATTCAAGAGTGCAACCAAGCAAAGTGTCACATATCCACATATCGCATGAAGAAGCATCACACAGTTTTCCTGAACAACACTCAGTACGGACTGAATTAATGAAATCTCAAAGATGACTTCGAATGGCTCTGTGAGTATTGACACAGTGGCCTCAGGGGGATATGTGTTTTGAATTAGTTCAGCGCAAAGTCAATTTTTCTTACACCAGCACCTTTTTGTTTCTATAAAATAAAGGGAGCAGGCAATAAAAGCCTAAAGTCATCTTGTCCCTGTGTGTTAGTGTGTGTGTATGTGTGTCCTTTTTGTAGTAGGCATATGGTGTCTTGCTCGGCCTTTGCCAAAGGTTTCTTAAGGTGAGGCTCCATACTTCAGATTGCTCAGTCTCTGCCGGATCAGTATTCAGCAAGAGGAGAGGTACAAATGGGGGAAATTAGATTTCATATAGTTTGTGCGCATTTCTGAGTGTACATGTGTGTGTGCGTGTGTGTGTCTTCATGTCTAATGTCTTCTCACACTTTTCTCAATCCGATTACTCTCCTTCAGAGTCTGCTGCTTTCTGTCTCCTCCAGAGCAGCAGCTCCTGTTGCACCTCCACTCAATCCAGAGGCCCATTGTAAGCCCCTCCCATCCTGCCTCAAAGACTGAACTACATGCATACACACAAACACACACACACACACACACACACCCTCCCCAACAAGTGTGATGAAGCATTGGTGCTCCGGCCACAAACAGGCAGGGCATACAGTGAAGCCAGACATTACAGGAACTAAAAGTGGCTGAATCAGCTGCTGAATGATAAAAAGAAAAGAGGGCAGAAGAAAAGCAACGGCATCTTTTTGTGTTCTTGGCCGCAACTTTGTGTTTAGGTGCATGTCAGACTGTCTGTGCCCTAGCAGACAGGAGCCCACAGGTCATCAATGGAGCTGTCAAATGATCCAAGGTCGAGGGGGCAAGCGGAGGCCCCCCCAGCTCTCCTGCCGTCTGTGCCCCAAATGAGGGGCAGCAGCTTCAGCGCCTTCCAGCAGCAAGGCTACTCTGCATCCATCTTCCTCCGACGCAAAGACAGACTAGAAAAGGTGAGTGAAGTACCTCTCAAACATTATGTCATAACTTATTCTGATGGAAACCACAAAAGAAACAGTCAGTAAAGTTTGGGGGGGGTGGGGGGGGTGGGTGTGTGTGTGTAAAGGGTCAAAATAGCGTAAAAAATATTTAAGTATCTTCATTTTTGAGTGTTTTAAGATGAAATGAAGGGAAAGATATAGCTGACCAGACTGTCAGGTATGCAGCGTGCCCTCGTTGAGCCCAGGAGACACATTAGTTGATTATCAATTGAATACCCATTCATCATGCATGCCTGTGGTGCTTCAGTCTCAGCAGAGCTCAGAGTATCTGCTGGAGAAGAGAGCAATAGAGCCTCCAATGAGAATTGATTACCACATTCTCTAATGCGGCCACACACTGTTCACACACACACACTCGTTACAGTTTTTTCAAAGTTTATAAATTTTTTTGTTCCCATTTCTCAGTGTCATCCAAACAAGCAGAGTAGAGTTTATTTGAAGCCCTAACAATGCTGTTTTAATTCTTGAAATAAAGACAGTAAAACAGTTTAAAAAGTCAAAGGGTGTTTGGTGAATAAGTTTTTTTAATTCATTTTCTAATAATGCCAAACATTTGCTGATTCCCAAACAAATCCCCACCCACCCACCCAAAAAAATGAAAATACTCTTGGGAGAGAATCCAAGGTACAAGTCATCTAGTTTCTGCTGTCATGTTGTCAGATTGCTGTTCAGTGGGTTTTGGTTTATGACACCGTTTCTATATTGAGGAAGACAGAAACAGATCTTAGAAGGCCTCCATTACTGTGTGGCGTCATGCCAAGACATTTTTATTTGCTACATACAGGTTGTATTGAGAGGTGAATATTTTTCTATTTTGACTGTTGCTTTTAATTGACCCAGTGTTTCTACATGGTGTTTTTGCATCGTGACAAACTTTGACCTTTTGATGTCCAACTGATAGGAAATTATACTCTACACATGGCTTGGAAACTTATAAAATATATAGAAATTTTGACTCTGGGTATGCTACAGATTTAGAAACAAAGCGATGCCATAACACTCTAAGTTTGTTTAAGTAAAATTAAATGTTTGATTCCACCTCATTGGGACGTCTGCCCCTGGTACGCTGACACTCTGCATTTATTTCTCAACCTCACCATCCTTTTGTCCATTCGCATGTACACACATTTCAAATCCAAGGCATCACTCACATTGCACATGGCAGATGTATTTCAAAAAATAATCTTTCCCCCAACCAAGGTAAAAATAATGCATCAGACTTTCTGGTGCTTTGCAAGTGAAGCTGGGTAGTTTAAATGATAGACAGCCTTCCAATATCACTCACAGTGCAACAGAGAAATTTTCATGCTGTTTACTAGATAATGTGGCCAGAGAGCCACCCAGTGCAGATAGATGCAGCCACAAGAAAAACTGTGATGCATTAAAGAAAGTCAGTTATTCTGTGGTGCATTGAAGTTTATCTGAAGCGATATGATATGTAAGGCAGACAACTTGAAAAAAAATCTTGAAATTTTTCTTAGGTCAACTTTTACATCATCTACAGTACAAATAATGGACAGTTGAGTGCAGCTGTTAGGTGTCACTTCTGAACACTCTACTAACACGCCTCCATGCAAAGTTACTGAATAGGAGATTAGTGTGTAAGGGATTAATTATTGATAGTTTCTTAGGAATTTGAAACTTGATTTTATATACTTTCAGATCATTCAAATCTGGCTTGTTTATTAATTTACTGCGCAGTGAAAACCTCAGAACACAGTTTTTCCTCTCCTTTTCAGTGATTTAAAATTGCGAGCAGGGTTGTAAAAAATAACCAGTGCACAGAGATGATGTCTTTTTTCTAAGGCTTATTTGATTAACTGCCCTCTGCACCGCAATCCCACATTTACTATCCTCCCCACAGGCTTTATTCTGCCAACTGGTTTTTGTCCCTGATATGGTGGCTCCAGCTCTGCATCCTGTCTCTTTTTTTGAGGGAGTCAAAGTGATATCTTTGCGTTTTGGACAGAATCATTACTGCTGAGCGCTCACCTTGGGCTCTGGAAATTGTTACAAACATTTCATTAAGTGACGGCCTTACAGCAGAGATTTATATAGAAGATGTTCACAGCCAGTCCCTGGTCTGTGATCTGACATAATCAGCTGCATAACTGCACAGAGACTCAGGATGTTCTGGGTGCACTGATACACACTGTCCTATCACATCAAACAACACTTCCTACTCACCCAAAAGCCACAACGCTCTGAAATCCAGTGAATTAATTGGTGCTTGCCCACAACAAATGAGGTTGATCTCTGGCCAGTGTAATTGTGTGTGTGTGTGTGTGTGTGTGTGTGTTTGTGTGTGTGTGTGTGTGTGTGTGTGTGTGTGTGTGTGTGTGTGTGTGTGGGAGGAGCAGGAAGTGAGGAATAAACCCAGAAAAGGCAGAAATGCGTAAGTGGATGATGATATGTGCTTGCAATTTTCCTAGTGTGAACACTTTAGGCATGGGATGCTTTTGGCTTATTTTAAGGGGAAAAAAAGAAAAAAACACTATTGTTATTATTTTGTTATTACAGTTGTTGTTGGTGGTGTTTTTAATGTTGGTGTTGTTTGAAATTTTTTTTTTTCAAGCCTGTACATTTGTTGGTCAGTTGAAAAAAATGAAAAGTAACTTCTGTTGTTCTTTTAAATTTATTTTTAGAAATTTGTTAGGATTGACTTTGTGCAGGGTAGACCAGAAGTTTCTATACAAAGGAAAAAAAAATGTTTATATTGGACAACCATTGTTTTATTGATATTCATAATGTGCTCTATATGATTACCATTGTTTTGAAAACATATTACTATGTGTCTTTAACTGCTGGTGTTGGTATTCATTTAGCCTATCAGATGGTTCTGCTATTGTGTTATTAATATAATGTTGCAGACAGCAGAAACGAAAAAATCACAAGGCAATCACATTTCACCCCCTTTGATAGATTAATTATGTGCATGAGAAATAAATAAATAAATAAATAACCAAAGCCTCTTACTTTGCACATAAGATTCAGTATTTGGACTTCTTAACTGTCATAAGAATATTTCCCTCTCATCCAACCCCTCCCCTTAATTCTTGTTGCATTTGCAATCAAATTAAAAGAGAAAAAGGGTGACTGATTCATTCATCTGCTGAGTGGTGGGTGTTTCCTTTTTTTAATTCCATCCAGAAAGTGCTTAGTCATGAAAACCACTCTTTCATCAAATGATCAACTAAAGAGTCTTAACTCTACTTTCTTTTACTTAATTTGGCCCCAGGTTGTGAAGTCAGAGCAGACTGCTGCATTGCTCTACTGTGTATGGACTCTTAGTCTTAAAGCTTTCAAAACAAAAAAGCCTTACAGACACATTGTTTTCCCAACTGGATCTGGATCTGTACCTCGTCCACAGCTCTTCTGGCATGTGGCCCGTGGCGTTGTGCCCAGTCAGCCTTCACTCAGCACATATCACCCTGCCTTTGACTCCAAGGCTACATAAAAAAAGCAAACATGGCTGTGCACACATGGAAACATACCGCTGAGCTGTAAGTGTGAAGGTGAAACACTTATACTCACGTGTCCTTCACTAACACTACCTGGTGTAATCCAGGCATGCACATATTTTTCTGAGAACTTACCTGGAATAGGAGAGATCTGCTGATTTTCAATTTAGTTTTACCTTATGAATTCAGAAGCGCTGGAAAGATAATTGAGAAGGGTCAAATCCCTACAAAAGTTATCCTGAGACACTTTAAACAAAAGAGCAGCTTAAAAGTACAAAGGGACCCAGACTTAACTCAATGTTAGTAAGCAGTGAGGTATAGTTCAAGCTGCCAGTAGAAACTCAGAGCAACACTAGACCCTCTGATGAACAGATGTCTGCAGCAACAGAAAAAGGGGAATCAAGGGAGATGCACTAAGATGAAGATGAATGGAGACAAATGGCCAGATAGGGAGTTAACCCACAATGAACAGACACAAGCAGCTGATATCATCTCTACGGAAGCCCTTATTAAGGGCCATAATTTCTACAATAGAATTGCTCTGTTTTCTTTAGATAACAACCTGTTCTTTTTATTGTCTGGAGGAAACAAAGCTTCTCTGTGCTATTTTAAATATCTGGCTTAAGAAGCCTCATTTTGGAGTGCTGTCAATCAATAATTCTACAGTCAATGTTTCTAATTGAACATTAACTTTCCAGAACTTTTTGAATTATTTCAAAAAATTAACTGGGATCGTCAAGTTAGAAAAGATTCGACATCCATCCAAGGATTTGTGGCATCAGTCATATTCCAAGAGAACCTCAATTTTGACGTTGCCACTGAACGCATCACAGACACAGCCATAAAATTTTGTCTACATGGGCAGCAGAATTTAATACCTGGTTGGTGTCAAGGCCTAATATGAGTAGACACCTCATTACGCGCTGGAGTGTGGTGCAGTGTTAACGAGAAAAATAAGTCGTTTTCTACCCTGAGAGAAAACAATTGAAATTGACTTGTAATCTCAAGAAAATAGAGCAGATTTACAGCTGTAATGTCAAACTTATAGTGGAAATGTAACTAGCTTTACAAATATACTGACAGCTTTAACATAGCACAATACTTTAGAGCACTGAGTGATTGACTTCCAACATAAGATAGGATTCAAAGTATCCTCTGAGATCATGTCATTTAACAACTGTTTAAAGCCTTAATAAACCTCTACTACACAATGAGTCAAAATCTAACAAAGATCAGGTTTCTGGTTGAGTTGTTCCTGGAATAATTGACTGCATTGTTTCTCTGCAGCAGAATTGGCTCATTTGTGGGAATACGTATGTGCCTTGAAGTACGACTCTCAAAGATGAGATTTAATTGGTCCCTTGTGTAGGAAAACCGTGCTTCCTATTATCAGGTAATCATGTCCTGCACAATGAATTGGGAGGATGCGCAAAAGCTCCTCCAACTGCAGTGACCTCTGACCTGATCTTCTGCATGCAGCACAGCTTGAAAGCAAACCATCCAACAGAGTTTCTGCATCTACTTCATGAAAGAGAAAAAAAACAAATGGACTGATATGATTCCCATGCATTAATATTCAGTGTTGCATCATGGGGGTGACTGTGCAGTGAGTAAACTGTTTATGTCAACAGTTTCCTCGCATGACTGTGTCCTCATTGTTAACCAGGGAGGTTTAGTTCCTGTTGCAGCTCAGCTACCAATTACCCTGTGGCTCTGTCCCAGCTGATGGTTCATGCTCAAGATCATTAGGACCAGTTTCTCACCTTGTTCGCCTTCCTTCTTGAAAATGTGTTAGCTTGACCTCGTATGCAGCTTTGAGAACATTGACCTCTCCTGGGAAGCAGTCCAAACATTTCTGTCCCCTCTGTCTCTTTCGCTGTCGCTCTGTTTTTTTTCCTCACTCTCAGATAGGGCGAGCAGAGGGCGCAGAAACAGACAGACGCAGCAGGTTCACCTGCTGTACTTTGTTTACCTGCAACCATTGTTTCTCCAGACTCTAACAACTTATCCCACATGTATTCACAAAACTGCCCTAACTCCAAAACCTGTACAGATGATACAATGAATGAACAAGTGAGAGAGAGGGAAAGGTATCAACCCCTGATGTCTTTGAGGAAGTCATGCTGAATGAAATGAGAGGCTGCGTTTTAATTATTCAATCTTGAGGAATTGCGTGTGTTGCTGAGTCTAAGACTTTCCAGGTCATTAAATTAAACTAAGTGTAGTCCTGTAAGCAGTATTTTACTGTATTTTCTTCATGTTCCAGTTCACCACAGTGGGTGATGGTAGCATGTAAACATGATGACATATTTTGTAACTTAATGTGTTTGATGGCCAGCTCTCCCTTGAAAAAGAGGTTTTTAATCTCAATGGGACCAACCTGGTTGATTAAATATAAATAAATAGATAATATTCTCAGTCGTACAGCTAAATGCAGATGTTTGACATAATATATATGTCTCACTGTAGCCTGTAAGCATGCTAATGTTTGCTAACTTGCACTTTACACAAACAGCTGCGTCTGTGGGTGGTTTTATAATTATATTTATTAACTTACTGTAACATGAATAAGTCAAACTTAGATTACACAATGTCTGGGATCTATCAGAGGCAACATGAATCCAATCAGTTTAAAGGGAACTGTGTTTTTCTCTGCTGTAAGCAATTTCTTGGATTAATTTAGCAGTAATATTGGACTCTGGAGCTTGACTGTCTGACAGAAAAGGGACAGAAGAGCAGAATAAAGCTAAACAGGAGAGTGATGGAGCACAGTCTACAAGCGAAAACATGAGCTAGAGGTTAACACACAGGTCAAGCTGTTTGAGCAGCAGTTTTACTGCAGTACTCTGTTTAAACTTGAAAGTCTATTAATAACATGAAGAGCCAAGTTACATTAGCTCTGCTTGGTAGAAGAGCACTGGCAAGACGCAACCAGAGTTCACTAACGGTGCAGGTTACGTCTCAGAGACCAGGCTGTGAGTGACACTAAATGTGGCTGACTTCTAAACTGTGGTGCCTTGCTGTTATTTGCATGTTCTCCCTGAGCATGAGTGTGTCCAAAAACATGCTCCTCAGGTTGGCTGGTCACTCTGAATTGCTCATAGGTGTGAATTAATGGTCTATGTGTTAGTAAGTTTGTGTCTGTTGCAAAAAAAACTTTCTATGAAATTTTAGTGTGCTTAAAGAAAAAAATAGCTATCACACCTTCTTCCTCTCCTTCCTTAATTTCTCCCCAGCCTCCCATTAGATCCTTCCGTTCCCCATCCGTACAGCACTGGCCAAAACAGCAGCAGCTTGCCTGCAGTCAGCAGCATATGTTGTTTTCTGCTTTAAGGCGTCACAATATTCATCTGTGAGGGAAGGAAATGAGTTGAGGCGAGTAAGCAAGTGGAAGAGAGTGTAGGCATATTTCATTTTTCCACACCAAGGCCCTTTAATGTTCTTCTCTGCAAATGGGGGGGGGCAGAGGTTTAAATTTGAAAATGAAACATGAATGAGTGCTGTGCAATCTGGAACATTTCTCAAAAGCACATTTATTACAATGATTTAAACACCCAAGGGATTAAAGCAGACAGAAGTGCTGACTTACAGTAGGGTCATTATTAATGGGAGCTATAGGGCTGTTTGAATTTCTTTTGTCTTTTCTGGACATATATAGGTGTGTGTGTGTGTATGGTGTGTGTGTGTATGGTGTGTGTGTGTGTGTGTGTGTGTGTGTGTGTGTGTATGTGTGTGTATGTGTGTGTTTTCTCCATCAGATGAGTTTGAGCCAATTTGTCAGTTTTGCTGCAGCTGTCAGACACACTGGTCACTAGTGGCATGTTTTTGCACTCTTTCCATCCATAGCCAAGCCCAACTGCTCTCTGAAAGATGAGGTTTGTTCACAAGGCAGATAAAAAAGGGAGATTAAGAGAGAAGAGGAAGAGGAGGGTGGAACCAAGGAGGGAGGGTGGGAGGGAGGGAGAGGAAGGGGGTTGCTGGGGCTTGGAGCTGGAGCTTTGTATTGGTTGTAGAATGAGAGGGGCTGGTCTTTCTCCATCTCTCTCACCACCACCGCCACTGAGAAGCAGAGTGTGAGTGTGCGCACACACACACACACACACACACACACACACACACACACAGGCAGAGGCTGTAGGAATCATGTCAGGACATGGGGCGGACCAGGAGCTGGAGTGCGCACACAAACGTTCCAGGGGAGTTAAGAAGCAGCAGGATGGAGACTGAGGCGAAGCGTCAGGACACCACAGAGGGACAGACTGAGGAGTGGGTGATGAAGACGGAGAGGCAGACAGAGAAAGATGTGTGATTGAGCTGCTGTTTCTAAGCTGTCACAGAAGTTTGAAGGAGCGCTGCTCTCATGGCAGGACCAGCCCCACAGGAGCCCATAAAGGTGATGTTCACCTCCCTTAACTGCACCTGAACCACTCTGCATTTCATTTTTGCATGTTGGTCTGAGGCTTTGCTGACTTTGACATCATTCAGTCATCGACTAATGAATGAAGCTTTTTGTTCATCAAACATGTTTATTAAGACCAAGTTTGGACTCATCCCATCTTCATTGTTTTTGAATAACCAAAGAATTTAATCTTCTAATGGACAATTTACAGCGCTTTCTCTTCCTCTGTGCTCAAAGTGCTTTTACATCACATCTCATTCACATCTCATTCATGAACAGATGGCAGAGGCTGCTATAAGAAGCTCCCATCAGTAAACTAATCCCATCGGGGTTGAGTGTCTTGCCCAAAGACACCTCAGCATGTCAACAGCAGGACTTGAGATTGAACCCCCAAACCTTTTAACTGAGAGATGACTGTCTCTACCACTGAGCCACAGCTGTTCCGTATTGGATTAAATGAACAATTAACTGTTTTGACAGCTACAAATAAGACAGTAGTGTTGAACCTGCCACAAATGTCTCCTATCTAAGAAATCAAACTACCCTTTTCTTTCCAAACCATACATATCGAAACCTGCAAACTTAATTTATGCAAAGAAAACAAAATTTAAATGTAAAGAAATCCATCAATGGTGCAGCTGAAATAAGCCCGAACAAGACATCTTGATTTTACACTGCAAAAAAAAAAAAAAAGAAAGAAAAGAAAATCTGAGCAGGTCATTATGTCTTATTTTCGGTAAAAAAAATGTCTTATAATTCTTGGTATGAACCACGTTCAACTTATCTCAAAACAAAAATGAGGTTTGAATTGCTTGTAATAAGACAAAAAAATCTACCAAAACATTTGTTTGTCTGAAGACATCTTTTTAATTTCAAGAAGCTTAACAAGCAAATTTTTCTTATCCTACTGGTAGATTTTTGTCTTAAATTAACTTGAAATAAGAAATGCTTCTGGACTTGTCAGTTCACTGTGGCTCATATCAAAAATAATAAGTCAATTTTTGATGAAAATAAGACAAAAAGACTTGCTTAGATTTCAGTTTTTGCTGAATATTTGATGAATTTAACAACAATCAAATTTGTCATTCTTTAGTTTTTTGGAAATAAAAAAGTCAAAACATTGTAGGAAATATCATTAGAGCTTCTATTTTCTGATTTTAGTGATCAATCCTGAGAATTTAAAGAAGAAACCTTGACAAGCCCAGTACAAGACCAGTTTAATGGTTCAAAACAAAGATTTTTATCTTAAATCATCATCTGTTTTTAGAATAATTCAAAAGAAGTGCCTTTTGTCATGAAATGGGATTGTCCTCAAAATTAAAACTATACACTTTTCTCAGTTTGATTTTTTCTTCTTTTTTTCCTCCAAATGAGACATCTGCAAATCTATTTTCTCTTTTTTGCTTTTTTTAATTTTTTTTTGTCAGGGAGGGAAATATTGTCCCATACTTCATCCGTACATGTCAGTCTCTTCTGTCAGTCTCATTCTGCATCATGAAGCTTTTTTTCTTCCAGCAGCCATGCTCACAGGTCAGACCTACTCCTCGTCTCTGCTGGATGCGATGAAGAGCTCAGAGGTCTCAGTGGGACATAGAGGAGTATAAGGTGCATCTGGCTGGCACCAGTCTTTCAGCCTCATTGCCTGAAACAGACAGTGTTGAGAGGAGTGGGAGATCAGGTTGACAAAAAACCTGCAGCCCCCTTCGTCTCCATGACACATGCTGCTGCGTTTCATTTTTCCTCGAGTTTAACACTTAGGTTGTGTAAAAGTTGCTGCTGGGAGTCAATTTTGAGAGCAAAGATCTTGCTCAGGCTCCTGAACTCTTCATGCATTTTCTGTGATTGATTGAACACAACAAGAGAGAATTTGTAATGAGACGTGATGACGGCTAACAAAACCGACACAGCCAAACAGGGCAGGGAATGAGATGTTGAAAATGTGTGGTGGTAAGCAAAACAGAAGTGCCAAATGGCACTTTTAAAACAGAGAAAAATCCCTGGGCTGGATCAGGGCAATAAGGCTGCAGCATCAAAACTCCTGACCATACTGACTGTCACTCCAGCCTTATTACATCCCCTATATAGCATATACTGCACCACATACATGCACACTAATAGAGAATTTAATATCACACCTCATAAATGCAACATTGCGAGCAGTCATCCTGGCACAGAGGTCATAAAATCCTGTTCAGCAGGGATTCATGTCATCAGCCATGCAGAAAGTAAACTGAAAAGTATAAAACAAGGTTTTCACAATAATCTTCAAGTTGGTTTTCTGTCTTTATCAATTTGCCTTCAGCTGCAGAGTGTTACACTCCACTTGAGAGGGAACATTTGTGTTGTGAAAAGGTTTCAGCTCAAGAGTTGTGTCCTCATGAGCCTGGTTGTTCAATCAAAGGTTTCTACAGAGAAAAGAGGACATGAAGTTGTTGTTTTATTGATCATGAATCCTTGGCTGTGGTCAATGATATTGACTGGGGACATTAGCATTTAAAAGCTGATCATTTCCTTTTGTACAACCGTCTTGCGGTAACTCCCATGTCAATGTCTTATCTGCAAGTTGTCACCTGCTCTAGACTTGAAGAGGAGAGCTGAACCCACTCTGCTGGAAATCCAGCACCCTTGCAAAATCACTTAAAATCAACAACCGAGCCTCATCTTGAGTCATTTATGTGTATGTGTAACTTATCTCACAGACCCAGCAGAAGTGCATCGCCATCTTTGCCCTTCTCTGCTGTTTCGCCGTGCTGCTGGCGTTGATCTGCTCCTCTGTGGAGCTCTGGGGGGACGATGAGGATGGGATCACAGAGGAGAACTGCAACAGTGACTGCAGGTGGGATACTCTTCCTGTGGGACTTATGATCATGATCCAAGTGTTTCCACAGCTAGCTCATTAGTTTACAGTTACTTGGGTGAAATATGGTTTATAAACCATTTGGTCTTCTTATCTTCACTAATTTTTATTGGTCTGGTTTTTACATCCCCTATAGTGGTTTTTCCCAACTTAAAATCTTAGTACCATATTTTATACACTAATGAGCTTTTACCTGCCATACTGCAGTTAATAAAATGTATATGAATTTGATGCAGCAAATAAAAGGTCTTGTCTTGTTCTGTGGACTTAGTTCAAGTCTTAAGGCTACTTCATTGTGAAAGATTTGCAAGTTTTGCTGATGGCTGCTGACATAGCACCTATCACTTAGCCTCAAGCTAAGTTCAACGTTCACTTGCTTTGAAACTTGTGAACCACTCCGAAATTTCATTTCTATCCCTGTGAAATGTCACTCAAAACCAGTGCTGTGCACAGAGAGGGGACGAAGAGGGTGGTCGCCCCACCTTGTGGCCCAGTTGTTGAAAAATGTGCACTTCGTTGCCCTCTTCTGAAACAAGAAGTGGGCTAAAGTGCCCTTTTGGGAGCAAAAACATGTGCTACAGTTTCTTCTTGAGAGCCAAACAACTGCTGATGTGCCCTCCTGGTAGGTGAGCCACACTAATCTGCCCCTTTGGCTGGTTAAAACAAGACAAAGTGTCCTTCTGGGGGCTGAAACATGCTGAAGTGCCCTCTTTGATACTAAACTACACTCAATTACATACCCTCTCAAGGGCCAAATGCCTCCTAAAATGCCCCTTTGGTGCCAAACTAGTGCTTGGAAGCCTTCATGGGAGCCAAAACACATGCCAAAGTGCCCTACTGGTTAGTGATCCACACTGACCTGCTCCTTTGGCTGATTAAAACAAGAAAAGCTGCTCTCCTGGGAGCCAAAACATGTGCTGAAGGCTTCGTTAATAAACAAGAATGTTATTTCTTTTAGCATTGAGCTGGTGGAGAACATTCCAGATGACCTCTTGCTCCCGATAGATGGCAGGCCCCGGCTCCCTCTCTCTGCTGGCTTCCACATACTGCTGGACCAGGCAAAGCACTCCGTGGAGGTGGTGTCACCTGTCTGGGCCTTGAACCCCTGGGATCTTGAAACAACACCAAGCACGGCCAAAGAGGTACAAAGTCGGAGTGGAAACTGTGATTTAATCTACCCAATATTTTTGCAGCCTTTGAACAAGCTAGCCGCATTTCCCGAGGGGGGGTTGTAATAGGAAATGCAATTATTTTGGAGTAAATCTGTGTGTAGTCTTTTAATGAGGTTATAGTTCTACAGAGATGTAAAGTATTGGCCATTAAAAAGACATCCAGACATCTGTGCTCAACTAATACAGAACATCGCTCTCCTCCTCTTCAGGGTCAGCTTTTGTTCCAGAGGCTGCTCAGCCTGAAATCTCGTGGGGTAAGACTGAAGATTGCCAGCAGTCTGACTAACTCCCCTGAACTGGAGACCTTGACAGCACACGGTGAGTGTCTGTCATATTTTCATTTCACAATAGCAGTTTGTTATGCCACTGCAGCCAACCAGAGAGAAGATTTATGGTATAGGGGACAGATGCTGCCAAAATAGAAAATGAACAAATGTGGGTGTTTTTGCCTCAGATATATATTCTTGTTTTACTTATTTTGATTCTTTGAACACAGCTCCTATCTCAGACCCACAAATAAGGGTTTTCTTCCACTTATGGTTCTATTCAGAAACAAATGGGAAGGATATAGAATAATAAATCAATCAATCAAATCACAGAAAACCACTGTAAGAAAATGTATCAACAAAGAGACTAAAACATATCTTGTTTTAAATAAATGAAAGAAAATATTAGAAAAGTAAAAAGAGTTATTAAGAAGAAAGACAAAACTTCACATCTGCGGCATCTTCTGACATACACTGACATACATCGTTTCTGACATGAACTGTTTTCATAAAGATTCCCTGAGTATCTTATTATAATTTAATCATATTTTAGACACCAGTTTCAAGCCAGCTGCACCAAATTGTATATTTTAATATTCAGTATGTTTTGATTATTTCAGGGGAAACAAATTCAGGCTCATTTACACCTTGCAGTGTCAGCCAGGAGTCTTGCAGGGCAGGTTTTACATTGTTCATTCTGCCAAACTTCAAACTGAAGGTCAAAAATCCAGGATGTGAAAATGAACCTGACTGTTCTCCTGTCTAAGTCTTTTCCTCTCAGGTTGCCTCCCTGCTGTGCATATGTCTACATCAGACTGCTGAAGGCCAAACTGGCATACTTCCAGCACTCCCTCCATCTAAGTCTCTTAAACTTTACTTGTCTGTCTCATGTTGTTTAGAAGCAGAGGTTCGCTTTATTAATATGACAGCTCTCACCAGAGGAGAACTGCACTCCTCATTCTGGATTGTGGATCGGAGGCACATTTACATTGGGAGCGCTGATATGGACTGGAGGTCACTCTCTAAGGTAACAACTGACATTAAAAACATGAGTTTGCAGAGTTAAATCAGAGCAGAGGATAAATGAGCCTCTGCAGTCAGGCGTGGTCAGGTCTGCAGCTCATTTCTGGAGTGAAAATAGCAACAGACGCTTGATCTCTCAGACATAATTGTAGTAGTACACATTTAATTAAATGATAACCTTGGTGCCCCACAGGGACTACAAACATAACACAAAGTCCAGATTAGTTCCATTCTACACCTGTACCTTTTGAGGCGGCTCGTCCAGCAACTCCTAATGGACATCTGGGATGATTTAAGATTGCTGTCTGAGGCAGCACGGAGACACTAGTAGCATTTCACTTTGAATTTAATATGTAATCCACAACAGTGGAGGGACCGGGCAGCATTAGCATACTACTACTTGAAGTGATTACCTGGCACTTTTCATGCTCCAGTGCTGCTGGAGGTAAGACTGCTGTTCAGTATAATTAAGTGAGGAGACAGAGAAAATGAAGGAAAAGACACAAACATGAATGCATGGGAATACACACACACACACACACACACACACACACACACACACACATGCAAGCATACTGTATGGAGGGATGACAGATGACCATAGAAGAGAGACAAAAAAAGAATAAAGCAAAATAAGTCAGTGATTCATGATAGTTGGTGGCAGGACAAACTACAACCTCTGAAAGCCTCCTTCTGGGTCAGTCACCAAAATAGAATAAACATGAAACAAGGATCTGCTGTGCAGCTAATGACCAGCCGAGAATACATTAAAGAATAGCTTTCTCTCGCTCACTTTTCATTGTGAACTTGCAGTGTGCTTCCAGCCAAGCGGCTCTGTAAAGGGTAATGTTAGTCTGCTGGTTGGATTACCATTTCATTTCACACTGAAACCGCTCAATAATGATTTGGATAGTCTCTGTTCTTGATTTATACCTTGTGCGGATGAAGTTTCCTGCCATTTCCGTGAACTGCTGACTATACGTTAACATCAGGATGAGATCAATGTTTGTTTTCTTGAGTGAAATTCTTAGTACTTGATCAAACTTGGTATGATCTGTCATGTTTGTGATACCTCTAATGATCCCTTGACTTTTCCTTACCTCCATCAACAGAACAGCATTTCGGTTCATTCATCACTTTTGTTGGTTGGCAGGGTAAACACCTGCCAAGCTGAAATTCACCTGTCAGCACCAGTATTCAATGAAAGACGGCAAATGATAACATGTTTGGGGTACAACATTTGGAATCAATTCAAGCCCAACTAAATATAGGGTCAGTATTAGTGATATCATTACCAGTATTGATACTTTTTACAAAGAAAAGAGATGTTTCAGAATTAATCAAGAATAACACACCAACACTAAAACCAGTGTATCTTTTCATGGTTGAAAGAAAACAACTAATTTTTCAATCAGAAAGTAATCATGCGCTTGGATTTTTTTTCTCCTTTTATGTGAAACAGTTAATATGGATGTTCATGGATATCAGCAATTATTATATTCTGACATTTTATTTATCATTTTGATCAAAAGGCCTGCATATACTGGCAGATAAACTGTCACAGAAGCATAATAATATTTAGGAAATCAGCAAAAATGCAAAAATAGTTTTAAGTATCAATCTCATCAAGCAAGTGTTGGTACCAATATTGATACCAACATTCATATCCATATATCAGTATTTTAGATCAATCTGCACACCGCTATGACATGCTACTTCTGTTACTAAATATATATTTCATTGTGGTGGGGCATAAACCTCATAAATACCAAATTGATCACATTATTAATACATACATGTTGGCATGCTTTTGCTAGCCTCAAGCTCAGAGTCTTAATTGTTCATTTTGCTTTAGAAAAATTCCTATTCATGTACTTAAATTTATCTAGAACTTCTAGATCAAATCATCTCTCATCTGTTCTTTTTCTAAAATAAGCATCAGCTTTATCTTACCCTTGTTTAGCTTTTGTTACTTTGTTTGACAAAGTCAATACCCTTAAATTGGACACAACTTTTCTGCTGCATCACCTCTTCCTGTTGTATTTCTTCCTGACACCCCACAGAGGAAAGAATTGGGACTGGTGCTGTATAACTGCAGCTGTCTGGCATTGGACCTCCACCGGGTGTTTTCTTTTTACTGGCAGCTCCATGAGAGGGACTACATCCCCTCCATCTGGTCGAAGAGAGTTACAGCCCTCTACGGGAGGCACGATGGCCTGGAGCTGCAACTCAACTCTACTGAGGCCTCTGCTTATGTGTCTGTGAGAAAGTCTTTTGTTTTTATGTTGCATTATTTACTTTGACACATGGGCTGTACAGTAAATGCACAGCACAATCTAAAGGTCAAGTTAATAAAGCATTCCTAGACCTGTTTTTATTCCTCTCAGGGCACCAATTTCCTGATAGTAGGGCAGGTGGTGAATATCTTAATAAAAGTTTCATCATGGACTAATAACATTCACACATAGGGTGTGATTAATCATGTTAATATCATGCAGAGGAGTATGTTGGTTGGAAAATCACAGTACCTCAGCCTAATTGGACAGTAATGAATCTTGTTATCCTCCACGCAACAGGGTGCTTATCAGTTGCATTTAGCACATTTATCATCCTATATAGGAACGCATGGAGTCATGCTGTCACAAGCTGCTGGCAGCTACAATTTCCTCTCCTGCCTCACATCTCCTGGTAGAGATACATTCATTAAGAAACGTGGTTCTTTGTTTTACCTGCTCTTTGCTTTGCCAGCATGTTATACTGAGTCTGTCAGACGTTGGAAAGTTGCAAAATAATTGCTACATGTTGTATGAATTAATAATGCTGTCGTAAGCCTTTATTTACTATTTACGATTGCCAAATTAACAACACAAATTGAATATCTGTATCTACATATCTTCTTTTTGTTAATTTTCAGCTGTTTCCTTCTCCTTGTAACTTTTAATGAAAACTGTTTGACAGATGTATCCTCTTTACAGACCTCTCCTGATCTTTTCTGTGCTAAAGATCGTACCAGAGATGTGGATGCCATCTTTCAAGTCATCCAGAGTGCAAAGACATTTATCTTCATATCCGTGACAGACTACCTCCCTCTCGTGAGCAGGACTTTTAGAGGAACCACAGTCACAAGGTACTTTGAACTTTACCATCAGAGGTATTTTTTGTACTGAAAGAGTTACTTGAAATTGAAGAACACACTGTGCTTTTGCCTTAAGATTGAGATTTTGTCTGCTGTTTCATCAGGTACTGGTCGCCTATCGATGAGATGATCAGAGAGGCTGTGGTACTGCGAGGAATAAAAGTCCGTTTGCTGATAAGCTTCTGGAAGAAGACCCACCCTCTGACCTTTAACTTTATCATGTCCCTGAAGTCTCTCTGCATGCAGCTGCACAACTGTTCATTAGAGGTGGTGCGTGAGTTATCATCTGTTCAAACAAAGTTAATAAAAAGAGTAGTTAAAGGTCAACGACCATACATTCTGTCTGATTTAATGTGCGAATACAAAATTAAGTACCAAAGTGCTCACTGATTTAAAATAATCATATTTTTGCAGAAATTCTTCAGTCACAAAGAACAGAAAGAAGATTTTCAACATGGACTCAACCACAACAAGTACATGGTGACCGACAACGCACTTTACATTGGTATGTTATTAATAATGTGTCTGCAATTAAAACACATTATTTTCATAAGATTTTCTCTGATATTATAAAGCTTCAGCAAGTAGACTGATTTCTTTGCTTTACTCAAAAACTAAATCAAGTAAGAAAATTGTTTTGTTATTTAAATCTACTTCATAAAGGTGTGAGAATGAGAAAAAATGAGGAAGGATGAAATTCTGAAGAAAATTCACAGCCAAGTTCAGGCAACATGAAGTTCACAAGGGTTATAGAGAACTTATCGTACTCAGACTTGTTTGTTGAACTTCTTAACAGTAAGCACACTGTGCCAAGTAGGACGGCATCAGTTATTCTTTTTTTGTGTTGTTTTACTTTGGGGGTTTTTTGGGCCCATTTTTAACACTTTTAAATAATTCAAAAAAAGAAAAAATGTTGTATGAGTAAATCCCCCATCCCAGAGGTTTAGATAGATGAATTTTCTTTAGGATGGAGCCAGGTTGCTGAGTTAACTATAGCTAACTATTATTTACCTTTTTAGCTCTGAGCAATAAAGGAAATACTGTTTTTTTAGATTATAAGTTACTTATGACCCTCAAACAGCAAACAACACACCACATGGAAGAAATTACTAGAATACCAAGTCTTTTCACATTTGTTTACGCTCGGTTTAGGATTTCATTTAACAAATATGCCTTTGCTTTTTGTCTGCAGGTAACCATGATTGGGTTGGGAGTGACTTTGCAAGGAGTGCAGGAGTTGGGCTGGTGATCAAGATGAAAAATAACTTCACAGAGAGGGGAGTGACAATCCTGGAGCACGTCAAAGCTGCTTTTGAGAGAGACTGGAGGTCACGTTATGCAAAGAGTCTGTTTGGCAACAAAGATCAACAAGGAAAATACAGAAACACGCAACAAAATAAAATCCATATTGACACCAAGGAGGAAAACAAGTGGAATGACCCTTTATCTTTTTAAGCACAGAATGTCTTTCTATACTCTAAAGCCTTGTTTGCTGCATACTATAGATTTTACAATATATGCACAATATGAAAATGTAACTTAGACTGTTATAGATCTCGGTTTTATTTTTGTGATGTTTTTAGAGATTCAGTTAAAGTCAACAAAGACAATGTTGATGTTAATACTTGACTCAATTATCCTGCTAGATTCAATAACTACTCAAAAACCACTGATTAATAATCATATGTCATGTGAGCATGCCATTCTGCATGAGAACCAAAAGCAATAATCAAATGACTGTATACAAAGACAAGCAATATGGTGATTACAAAAATCATTATGATCCATGTCAAACTCTTTTGAGTCCTTTAATGTAAGCCCACGAAACCTATCGAAACAATTTGCTTTAAGGATTTAAGGATAATGCACTTTATTTTTTCATAGTTTGTCTCTTAACTTTATAAGTTTTTCAATATTTTGGGTATGCAGGTAAGAATCTAATACTATACTGCCTAAAATGAAATGTTTCTTTGTTTCAATGTAACCACGCACAATGCATATAACCTGACTTACTTCTGCACTGATTTTTTGATGTGACAACAACTGTTGACTGTCTCAATTAAAGTTTTCATTGTTCTTCATAAACACAATACTCTCACTGTTGTTGTTGTGTTTTTTGTAGCACAATCAACCAAAAAAAATTTGATGGTCATGCCAAAGTCTCGTGCTTTGATTGTCTATTGCCTCATGTTCAGACTAGAATAGATTTTGTTTTTAAAATATTATATATTTAATGCCTAGACTGTAAAAAGGGAATGATTGAATGAATTAATTTAGCCTTTGAGAATATAAAGACATTTCCAAAGACAGGATCAACCACTTTTATTGAATTAAATGTCAGTATCTATTTTTAAATCTCGTTTTGTTGCACATTATACCTTATTAAAGAGACAGTTATTTGAAAAGTTTCAATCAAATATGTACAAGAAAGACTCAAGAAAGACATACTTCAACACATTATTCAAACTCCATTCACGCTTATGCAAAATGGATGCACTAAATTAAGATAATTGCATGACCACAGATAATAATTTACATAGCCCTCAGACTTCTCATCTGTTGGAGTCCTTGTCACATCCCATATTCTTATCAACACATCAACACAGATTAATTCATTTGGTTCAAAACAACAGTAACCTCAGTCATGTTTAAGTTCAGCTTCTATTCATTTAGTAGTAATCATACAAATGAAATGCAAATTTACAGTGCTTTTCAGTAATTTAACTTTTAAAAATAAATAAATAAATAAAATGAAACAATAAATATAAGCAAGGCAAATAAAAAGAGACAACTGCAAACTCAAAATGTATGTATCTACACAGTTAGAGTTCAAAAGTTGAGAATAAGAATAAAAACAGACCACATATTGGAACTTACTGTTCACTTGGATATCAGTCACTTGGTTACAAGATACATCAAGCAGCATAAAAGCTTGTAATACAAAATTGGAATAATCTAATATCTCTCCCCCCCCGCAATTGAATACTATGGCTATTGAAATTGACTTTGTTTTTATCTTTCCTAAGTATGTGCTAATAACATTCATCATTTACTTGGATTAATACTACTGAATGACAGCACAGAGCATATTCTAATTGCAACAGGACAACTTGAGTTAATTCACAACAATGTTACGATGCACTTTTCATAAATTAGTCTATATCTCAAACTTTTCTCAGTTTTTTTTTTCTTGTCAATATTTCGTCCTCTAAACCAAGCAGCCATGAAGACATTTTGCATTTGTTTTTCATAACTTTTGATTTATTACATCATAACATGAGATTTTAGTCATTGGATTTATTTATTTATTTATTTATTTATTTATTCATGTATTTATTTTAAAGTAGGCCTACTGTAATTTTTCATGTTTTTTTTAGCTTTTTTTAAAAGGAAATACCGTTTAGAAAAAAATACATTTTGTATGTATAGAAAGAAAATTCAAAACAACAAAAAAAATCTCTCAGATTTTGGGGGTGCCCCTAAAATTTTGGCCCCTGAAAAATGGGCTAGACACGTTTATAAATATGTTCATCCACCTTCGATGCAAGCTGTACCCTTTCGCCTTCTGTCTGTAACCGCGGGCTGTGTAATGTCTGTAACACAAGGTGGCGCCATTGTACCGTAACAAGCCACTGTTTAAAGAAGCTGAAGTTTTGCTTAAGTTTGGATTTAGACTTAAATTGCAGTCGCAGCAAGGTTACATAGTTATTTCAGCATAGCCTACTTCTCAAAGCAGAGAAAAATTGCCTTATTTATATATTTATTTTTTAAATCACACTTCATTGATAGTCATCGTTTCCCATTGTTGTGTCCTGGTGGTGAGGGCTTTCTTTTATTTTTCCAACTACATTTATCTCCTCCTAAGTGTCTAACTTTGCAGTGGGTGTGTGAGCAGCAGTGCTGCTTTTGTTGTCATGTGAAAAAAGAGGCTGCTGCTGTTCAGGAGGGGCGGGGTGTTGTTGTCATAGTAACAGATTAAAGGCGAAGATATTTCAGATAGATTTCTATTAGACAAGTCTTCTCTTTCTCTCTGCAGTGGATTCAATCCTGGAATTTCATGTACTTTTATTGGACAAGAACTTTGTGCAAAATGTTCTCGTTTGAAACTTCGATAGTTTATTGATTGACTTGGCATCAGCGCTCACTCTTATCTGTGTGACGAGCAAGAGAAGAGGGGGTGAGAAGACAAGCAGGAGCAGGAGGAGGAGGGGGAGGAGGGGGAGGAGGAGGTCCTTGTAGGGGGGGGGGACTGGCGGCAGATGCCTTTGCAGCAGAGGACCACAGAGGATGTTGGTGTGTGTTGGTGTTGCGGGGCAAAATGCGGGTAGGACTGTTATTGCTCAAATTTCGCAACGTTTTAGGCGCCGTATAGTGTTTGCCTCTGCGGGTGGAAGCACCGACAGGAAGAAAATTTTAACTAGTACAGAAAAAGATGGATGGGACGTCTGGAGTAGTGCACTTCTGCATGACTGAGTCACTTCTTAAGAAGACGTAGGCTATCATCAGTCTCTTCCTGCTGGAAACAGCGCGGATATTCTGCTCAAAATCACCAGATACAACCTTGGCAGCGATGGAAAGTGGAGTTTTTCTGCCCTGTCTGGATCAGTTCATGCTGAGCCCACTTGTCACTTGGGTAAGTAATGCAGAGGAGTCTGATGCCCTGCCAGACACTGTGATATCATGCTTTCACCATGTCTTATCATTCTCTTTGTTAATTAGGTGAAGACATTCATGCCAAATGATGGAGGCATGCACCTGGACTTTTCTGAATTACTGGATGGGGTCTTTCTGATTGACATCATGACAGAAATGTAAGTCACTTAATCCTGTTTTTGTTCCTGGTGCTCAGATTTTGTCACATTTTCAATCCATGTTGTCAGCTGTGTTCAGGCAACACTCAGATTAATTATCTTGATTTAAAGCTGCAGTCTTAATGTCACACCAGCCAATAAGTAACAATAAACTCTGATTTTTTTTTTTTTTAAAGGAAAATGCTTGCATGAATGGCCAATTTGCAGAATTAAACCTGCATTATTCTTGGGTTAATCATCTCTTTTCCTCATGACATGTTGAGCAGATACTGATACAGTATCAAGCATCTGCTAACGTTCGGACCCAAGCACCAACAGTGGTGTCTTTGTTACTTTGCAGTAAGAAAGAGGATCATTGTTGTCTGCAGCATTCTTCAAATGCAACTTTTTATGACGTTCAGGTTAGAGTTTCTTGAAATGGAACTAATAACAAGCATTACAGCCCACATAGAGGGGAATTTGCCCCAAACTGAACGACAAAATGGACAAGATTTGCAAACTGTCAAGATGCTACTTAAGAGATTATGATTGGGGTTCCTTATGTTCCCAGGGTAATACCCTCACAAACAAACTTAAGATGCTCTGACAGTTTGTAGAGTGTCAAAGATTTTGGGAGTCAACATTTACTTTATCCCCTGTCTGGATGAAAATATTCCCCCACAGGGGAGCAGAAACTGAAATTGATGACTTGCAAAGAGAGCGTTAAAAACTGATGACCCTGTGCACTTGTGGATAACACTGTCTGGCCACCCCGAGTCTACAGTATCTATTCATCCCACTTATCCCCCCAGGGTCACAATAACCAGCTCTAAATGCTAAACAATGCTGTGCCAAAGGGAGGGGAGGGGAGGGGCAGAGGCGGGATAATCTCCTGGATTGGGAGACCCTCTGGGATTACGGCCTCGTTGCTGGTGTTTGGAGGCAGTCGGACACTGATGGGTGGGAGGAGGAGGCAGAGAAACGGGGCAAATGGCACAGAGACTGACACAGGCAGACTAAAAATATCATGAACTGGGCATTAAGTGTCTCTGCCCTTATTTTATCTACTAAAGCTCTCTGTCAGTCTGTTATTTTTTGGGGTATAAAACTTTTCCTGAGCAGTAAACTAACGCATGACCCAGTTAACCCCATGAAACTCCATATATGATTTAAAACATCCATAATTAGTAATATCTAACAATCTACATGGGTTGAAATCAACAGCTTCAAAGTACCAAAGTATTTCCTTTGGGTGGAAAGTCTAAAACCATCCCATTTGGCACACAAACAGTTCGTCAGCCGAAAAGAGTGACGTCACTCAGGCTCAAGTTAGGAATGAATAGGGACTTCATACATGTTTTCATGGCTAGCCTTGAGCCAAAACTTTTGCCAGCTTGCAGCTGCCCCTCACGTTATATGCTGACATTCATTTGCTTGACTGTGAATGGCAAAACATGTCAAATTAAATGCTTTCATGTTTTCTTTTTTATCTTAAGAAATCCTTCAACATCTCAGGGGGCAAATAAAGTGAGCAGGGATCCAAGTCAGAGGATACAGAACCTTAGCTTCCTGATCCAGCAAATCAAGACATTTTACCTGGTAAGTAAAGTTTCTCACCCTGCTTTCCATAATATTTCATTTAATTATTTGAAGGATTAGATAAACATCTTGTTTTCAAGGGAGTCCTTAACATACATACAGAAACAAGACAGAACATTATAACAAGAGTACATTCCAAGACGATAACATTTACACAATACACTCTTGGCCCAACCGTGGGGATTTCTTGAAACAATGAAAAGAGGTGATAGATTTAACAAAAAATAAAATAAGCAAGGTATTCCAGTTAGAAAGAGATACAAACTTAAAGGAAAATCAACCAGTTTCCTTCTGAATGTTTGGAATAAAGAAGTTGCAACTGTTAGTGTGGCGTAAGTGCTGCTGTGAGCCATATGGGGTCAGATATTCTTTGAAATCTGGAGGGTAACCATAATGAATACTTTCAAAAATAAACCGCAGCCAATGAAACTGTCTTTTGATCTCGGGTGCTAAACAGTTTCAAGAGTGATACATCGAACAGTGATGCGTTCTCCACGGACATCTTAAAATAAATCTGCAGAGGTTGTGGTAAGTGACTTTTATACCAGACAAATTGCTCAGTGAAGTGTTCTGATGTTCGGTATCTGCTTAATCAAGTATTGGAAGAATAAGCTGAGTGACAGTCTTATTTATTTTCTTCATATTTTCTTCATGTTATACAATGAATTTGAGCTCCACATCAGATTATGTTCTCTTTTTTAAATTTAATATGTCCTCAGCCAGAATTTTGCATCATAATAAATGCACACAGGCCCACACATGAGCAGCCTATATAGTTGGTAGCTCTTGTGTCCCAGCAGATCAAATAGTTCTTGTTAAGATGCATGCCCTAAATATCAGCTGTGTGCACATGTGAGTAATCAGCACAGCATTGAGGTTAGAGCACAGCAGAGAGCCAGAGTAAAGCTGCAGAATCACAGACTGACAGAGCTTTGGAGTGACACATAAAGTCACCAGATTCACTGCTGATGTTGACCCTCGGATTTTCTGTCTGTGTCAGAGTCACTGAGTAAAACCCAGCCGAGCTAACATCTGTAAGGATCTGTTAACATCACTAGTAATGTAGTTTTCTAAGGACGGGGAAATCAGACTGTCAGATAAAGACAGAAACTATATATTGTTGTAACCATTATACAACAGTATGTCTGATATCTTACTTCTATCCATAGCATGTTTGCTACCACGTTTGCCAATGTTTTTATCAGATAAATTTGGTAAATGAGGTAAATCCTGCGTAAATATCCAACTTAATTCTCATTTTCCTCTTGTTTGAAGAATCATATTTGAGACAGCTGGGTTTTTTTTTTTTTTTTACCTTACTTGTTTAAGTAACCCTCAAATAAGTCCAAGTTAGTGGAAGTGGAATTAGGACAACTTTATCATCTTGTAGCAGATATAAGGGCGATACTTTGATTCTGGTTTTCTTCTTATTGATCTCAAATCAGTTGAGGATCTAACTTCTTTACTGGTTGAAAATATTGTCAGAAGAGTCTCTTGAGTACTTCTGATAGGTTGATAGCTAATTGTTATAAAGCTAACCTTTGTCATACTGTTATCTGTTTTACTGTTTTAGACAAAATTCAAAGGACAGCAGCGGCTGTAAAGGATTTTTCTTTTGCATATTTTTAGTTACAAAAATTGGCATTTCAAAAATTAAAAGGTTAGAAAAGATTAGAAAAAGTTAGAAAATTAACACAGGGGAATACTAAAGGCACAAAAGAACAACAAAAATCCAGAACACTGAAATACTAATATAAACATAACAGAAAAGATTACATATAACAGAACCGAACTAGAACCAAAAGGATCAAGAACTGCAAACTAAAACAGGAAATACAGGGAAAACATGAGACAAGGATCACAAAGGATGATGATCACAAAGAAACTCCAGAGGCACGAATTATCACACCCAGGGTGGAAGGTGACCAGCTCACCAGAATTCTATCATTTTTTCCTAGAGGGTTGAAATCTGTGAATCTCCTTGCGGAAATGTTCCACACTTTGGGGATCACCAAAGTCAGTAGGAGGCATTACTTGTGAATCATGAATGTCTTAACTTAATTCCTCCTTTAAATTCTACAAGACGACTTAAAGCTCTTTACAAGTGACATTAGGGATAAGTAAGAGTTCCAACCAACGGGAGGCACAATGAAAACACATCATGTGTGTATAATCTGGTGTCAAGTCGAGCAGATTCAGAGAAATGCTGCATTTGTGTAAATTTATCGCACGGCTAGCATATTTCAATTTCCCTCTTCTTTACTTTTTCTTTAACACGTTCCCTGAACAGAGTTTCCTAATACCCCTTGAGATTAGAGGCTTTCTCGCAGCACAGTGCTCCATAATCACACATAAGCTCAGAAAGTAGAGGATGATGGGAGATTCATGGCCAGAAGATGAACTGTACTTGGAGAGTTTGGGCTGCAGTCACTAGAAAATGTAGTTATTGGTGCAGTTTTGGCTGCATTAAGACTAAGACTAAAGCAACTGCAGTCAACAGTAGCTTGTCATGCATGACGGAAGTTAATAGTTTCCTGAACTTCTCGGGGCAATTTATCCTCATTAGGAGCCATTACACATTGCTCATACACAAGCATTTACACTGCACACACACACTCATGAACTCAATCCACTTCCAGCCTGATAAGACTTTTGGTGACATTCACCCTACAGCAGGAAAACTGGCTCTGCTGTCAACCCTTTCAGAGAGCTCTTCTACTTTTTGGCTGTGTTTCTATACATGTGTCGAAGCAGCTGCTATGTGCTGTACATACATACGTCTCTGTCCATTCAAGCACTTTGGCCAGGCTGCCCGAGGTTCTGTATCCTTTCCTTGTTTCTGTTTGGCCTACAGTGTGCTTATGTTCCTTTTTCTGATCTCATCTCCCCGCTCCTGCTCTCCTTTTCTTTTGCAGGAGAATCTGAGACAATTAATCATGATTCCTTTGCCAAATGTGCTGCTGCTTGGCAGGACTCCTTACTCTGGTAAGCCCTTTCAGAGTTTTCCTCATTTATTGTGTCTTTTTCTGAACTTTAAGTCAAAACATGGAGGTCTAAATGGCTTGATTTTTGAAATACTACTTCCTCCATATCTTGGCGCTCTCTCAGAATAAGGAAATCTGGAACAGTGACTCAGCTGCACTTGTATTTTTAGTACAAAATCATATGCCTACAACTCTTGATTAAGGCTAAACAATTTACAAAAATAATCCAACTGCGATTTGTTGTTCGATTATTTTTAGATTCCCCATCCAATGTGTTGTTGATATCAATTGCTATATTGAAAGGGATGATACAGATTTTTTATTATTCTTGTTTTGAATAAAATTACACAAACATGCATGAGAAAAGTAGTGCTTTTGTAAAAAAAAAAATCCACAAAAGAAACTCTTTTTGCATGTACAGGTAAGTCTCAAAAATAAGAATATCATGAGAAAGTTATATATTTTTGCCACTCATTTCAGAAAGAGGAACCCAGATATTGTATAGACTCATTATACATAATGTGAATTATTTCAAGTCATTATTTGCTGATGATTGTGTCTTGCAAATAATGACAACCCCAAAAATTCAGTATCTCAGGAAATTAGAATATTACATAAGGGATATTTTAATCAGATTTCATTTCTCACATTTTTGTCCATTTTTCCAAATTATGTCCTGCTTCTTGATACTTATTTTATTGCTTCTTTTTACTATTTCCACTTTTCCTCTCTTAGATATTTGCTCGCAGAGGTATTTTTCAACAGTTTGGCTCTTTTTTTGAGCAGGGTTGAGTAACACTGGTGTAGAGCCTAAAACATACACTGGAAAATTTTTAATCTGGTATTCTGACACATTTGAGGTTAAAGAAATATTGCACTGTCTGCAATTATAATACTGCAGCAGGCCATACTGCAATTTAATCTAATTTGTGATAAATTGTCCAGCCCTACTCTTGATCTAAAACTATACCAAAAAAGTAGAAGCTGTTTCCCTGACTGACTGCTTTAGCTATCCTGATACCATTTAAATTCAATTGCACTCCATCAGTCTGATAACAACACTGGCTTTTGAATGTAAGGCTTTGGCAAGTGGTGACCCAAATACACCAGCCAGCACTATTCAACCAAAATCCATGTCAGCAGCTCTCACTACTTCAATCTGATAACTATTCATTCAAGACAATGATTTTTTTTCACTCATTCCCAACAGAGCAAAGTCTGGAGGAAATAAAGAAGCTCTTACTGCTGCTGTTGGGATGTGCAGTGCAGGTAATGACTTACTGACAGACAAATTGTGCAGCAGAAAACCTTCATAAGAAATTTGATAAGGACTACAAGAGCTTTGGAGATCTAAATCTGTCTCTTTTTTCATCTCTCTGTTTCTATTTTTAAATACAGAGTGAAAAGAAAGAGGAGTACATCGAGAGGATCCAGACTCTTGACTTTGACACCAAAGCTGCCATCGCTGCACACATACAGGAGGTATCTGACTTTTCTTCAAAAGAGTCAAACAGGAACACTAAGTCAGAGTTTTAGTCACTTTTATTGCTGTTGATCTGATTGATTTTTCCTGTTATAAAACCCTGCACATCATATTAATTCACAGACCATTCAGACCATAACATAATTGCAGTGAACCATTACACTCACAACTATGTTAAATCAGCCAAGTTCTGTTTATTTCATGAATGGTCACTGGGATAAAAATAACCAGACAGAGTCCTGGATGAATCCATGAGAATATGCCCCTAATGGAGTTTTCCCCCTTAAAATGATTTATTTCATAAATTATAACCTTAAATGACAGATTTTGTTGTACCTGTCTCATACCTTCTCTTGCTGGATTGTTTTCTCACCTTGAAGAGTCTTGGTTTTATCCCAAAGTCTACACAGACACAAAGCCCACAAAGCTGTGCTTCTCCCTGTTCCTCCCCTCTGTCCTGACCGAAACCTGCTGCTTTTATTTGCTCTTGGCCCTGAAATTCACTCAAGTTCGCCTTCAGATTTAACTGCTTCTTACACCTTAATTGCAGTAAATATGGCCACTTTGCCGATCAGCTACCTGTATTTTTCAACAGATTCAGAACCCCCTGTTTGGTAAAAAAAAGCCATAAACCTATGGGGGTTAGGACTTTTTAACCCTTCTGCCTTTGCTGAATGATGAATTAAGGGTTGTGATGCAATAATGCAGAGAGAAAGTTATCGAGGCAGTATTTCCCTTACTGTTTATGATCACCACTCACACACCAGAGTAAAGTGAAAGTTTTCACAGCTCATTTCTAATCATGGTCGCAATCCCAGAAACTCCTCTTCACAATTTGTTACTGCCAATTAATTCACCAACAAAGTTTAAGAAATTTGTCATCATTTTAGATCTGATTTCAGGGAACCTAACTTTTACTCTTGCCCTACCTTTGCTCTTAACAATTTCAGTTCACTGGAAAACTCAGAACACACTGTTCCACTTCCTGAAATGTCCACCTGCCTTTTAAACCCCTTGCCAACCTGCTTTTAAAAGCTGTTTTAACTGTTTGAGTTCATCCCCTCTTAATGAAACTCTATATTGATCTGTGGACCCATCTCTTGAATCTGAGACCTTATAAAATTTGTGTCCACTCAGCTGCTTTTCTTTTATGAGCAACAGTTTGATCTCTGAAATTCAAACTCCTGTCCAGTCTCATAACCACACAGAAACGGCTGTGGTGTTTTTTCCTGTAACTTTCTTACTTTAAGGGTTTATATAGATTTAAAAAAGTGAAAGCTGCATCATTTGGTTTGTCTTTACCCGTGTACCAGTTGACTCACAGTCCGGAGAACGTTCTGGATCTGCATTGGTTGGACTCCAGTGAGGTGCACCCAGATGAGCTGGAGGCCGTGGCGAGGAACATGTCGAGGCATCTCAGACAACTGCTGGAGCAGAGAGACACGTGTTTAGAGGTGAATGTCGTTTACTTTGTTAAATGCATCAAATTTACATGTTTTTTTTCTTTGTGAATTCGGAAAACTATCCACCATGTGCATGAATCCAAACATGTATTCAGAAAAAGTTATATTTTGTATAAAGATGATTTGGTTTTGCTGTCAAAATAACTCAAGAGATCACATTTTAATACTTTTACTGTGGAAGTGACTTTACTGTTCAGTCTGAAGCTGATCTCTTCTCTCTGCAGACGATAGCAGAGCTGATGCAGGAGAAGGAGGGTGTGGTGAGCTTGCTCTGTAGCCCCTCCAGCCCGCAATCGGCCAGCTTCTCTCCCAGCATGCAGCAGCAGCAGCAGGCAGGGACTCAGCAACACCTGGCAGTGGAGCTCGCCGACTCGAAGGCCAAGATCAGACGACTCAGACAAGAACTGTGAGTACAAACTGGATAGAGAAAAAGACCCAACCTCACTATGGATCAAGTGTCAAACCTGTGGCGTTTCACAGCAGCTGTTGCTATTTGGAATGGTACAGTTGTCTCATATTAATAATGTTGTAAAATATTACACAGTTTGTCAATAATACAAATATGCAGCAGTGTTGCTCTAAAATTGAACTCTACCACTGATTTCATCTTCTGATATTGATGTTTCCAAAAGTGGTCCAAAATTGCATGTTTCATCTGTAGAAGTTCATGGAGTAAAAGCATCTGAGAGGAAGCTGTTAACATTGTCTCTAGGTGTACGAGTTCCTCTAAAGGATAGCTGTTGGTGGAGAGAGTAAGTGTTTCCTCTGGGGGTTTGCCAACAGAGGGTGAATGAGAGTGAATGAGAGGCAGAGAGAGAGAGAGAGGGATACTAGAGATGCCCCAGGGAGTTTGGCCCACATTACCGCCTGCTTGGCAGGTTACATGGCTGTGCACTACTGCTGACCCACATCGGCTCTGAATTTCAGCGGATACTGCAAGCACACACACAAACACACACACTAATCCTGATCCGATCAAGATCTCAGTCCCATCTTTCCATCCCATCATCTTGGCCCATCTCTTGTTGAGATGCACAGACTCACATACCGCTGCCTCTGAGCAAACACAAAATACATCACTAAAGGCATTAAGTGTGGCTCATGCCTTTCTTTCATGAGCATATTTACATCTGAATGTGCAATAACACAAAGACATGATGAATGGGCTTTCGAGATGCTTCATGCTTCAAACAAGTTCTCAGTGCAGTTTCACGATGAAAGTCATTTTATGTTATTGAAAGCACATCTTTCATGGACAATATGATTAATAACCTGTGTGTGGTTGTGCTCCTCATTTGTGTACTTGTACCAACCCTCCGCTTGTCTTTCTCAGAGAGGAGAAGAGCGAGCAGATACTGGACTGCAGACATGAGATGGAGAACATGGAGGCTGAGCTGAAGAGGATCCAGCAGGAGGTTTGAAAGAAAGATAAAGAATAGATTGAGCTTCTGATCGTGACACACAGTAACCCTCTGACCGCTCTGCAGATTATACAGATTATTCCATACTCTGATGCCGAGCAGCGCTTAATGACAACATGTATAAATCTCTGAACTCAGAGACACAACTAAAGCTTCTATGAACAGGAAATCTACATTTGTGTTGTCTGTGTAAGCCTTACAGGCTGTATGTGGAAGTTACAAACTACACACATAAACACTTAGGAAATTAAAGGATCATCAGTTAATATCTTGACCGCTACTGGGTCTCTGTGCTTTCACACACTACTATGTTACTGCAAAAAATGAAATCTAAGCATGTGTTTATGTCTTTATTTAAATAAAAAATGTTCTGATTATACTTTAGTTGAGCTACATTGAATCGACAAGTCCAGAAAAATGTCTTATTTCAAGACATCAAAAGCAAAAATGACGCCTGAATGCTTGTAAAGAGTAAAAATGATCTGCCAGTGCTGTCTTAATACAGGAAGCTAAAGAAGTATTTTTTGTACTCCAGGAATTTTTTCCTATTGACAAGCAATTCAGACATCATTTTTGACTTTATGTAACTTGAAATAAGACATTTACTAGATTGGTCAGGAAAATGTGTCTCAATGTCTAAGAAGACATTTTTTACAAAAAACAAGACATACTGGAAAAATGAAATCTAGGCAGGTTATTATGGGGTTTTAAATTGTCATAATATTATTGATAAGAGCCACATCTAAGTGAAAAGTCCAGAAAAAATTCTTATCGCAAGTTATTTGCAGACAAAAATTAGGTCTGAATTGCTTTTAAGAAGCAAAGATAATCTACCAGTTGGGGAAGAAAAAAGTTTCTTATATCAAGACGTTCTAATTTCCAGAAACCTGACAAGGAAATTTTACTTATCCCATTAATATTTTTGTTTTTTGTTTTTCACTTGTTGCAATTTAGAATTTGTGTTTGTCTTCATTAACTTGAAATAAGACATTTTTCTGTATTTGTATCAAAAATATTAAGACATTTTGTACTACAAAGAAGACATAATGACTTGCTTAGATTTCAGGTGTTGCAGCTCAACCTGCTTAAAGAGGGGGTTTGTGTTATTCAGGCTTTATACTGTCTCTCTGTGGTATGTACTTGATATCCATGTTTTAAATGTGGGAAAGTGTAATTCCTCCTCTTTAACTGATTATGCAAAGAGAAGGGACAGAGACAGATTAGCAGTCATCTGGAGTAGTCTTTCTGAATTCAATGTTCACCTGTCTTTTAACTGTGATTTAACCTTCACCTACTCTACTCTTGGGGGATGTTCCCAGTCGTTTTGCTGCTAAATTCTCCAGATGCCAGTCACATGTCTGCTTGTCCTTTAGTCTTCTGTGGATGTCATTTAAAAAGTCTATCAATGCTGCATGCTGAAAAAAGCTGCACCTCATTACAATGATGAGGACTGTGAGGAAGTGACATGGTCATTAAACCCAAGTTATAATAAAAAAGACATGAAAGACCGTTGGAGATCAAAGATAGTCTCGGAATCCGGAAAGATTCTCCTGAAGTTAATAACAAGGACAAACCCCCACTTTTTATCTAAGGTTAACTTCTAATGTTGCTATGGAAACATCTGTTCATTTAGCTTCATATTTAAGAACATAAGGCTGTCAGAGGAAGAACTTCATTAAAACTGTGTCACACTTATCTGTGTCAACATTCGCCAGAACTCCCAGCTGCTTGTAGACGCCCGCGCAGCTCGCACCTACCGTGACGAGCTAGACGCCTTGAGAGAGAGAGCCATAAAGGCAGACAAGCTGGAGAGTGAAGTGGGACGCTACAGGGAGCAACTGCACAAGATTGAGTTCTACAAGGCCAAAGTGGAGGTTCATGCAGTCTCATAAATGCTTTTAGAGAAGTTTTTCCAGACATTAGATATGATGAAAATGGCTTGTAACTTTGAAGATCTCTTTTTACTCTCATTAGACAATCTTGTATTGATGTTTTGTTTTTTTTTTAAATGTGTTTATCTCAGGAGCTGAAGGAGGATAACCGAGTGCTCCAGGAGACCAAAGAGGTGTTTGAGGACCAGTTAGAAGGCTTGAGGGCACGCTCAGACAAAATCCACCAGCTGGAGAAGCACAGCCTGCTACTGAAGGCCCGGATCCATGATATAGAGCAGGTCAGTCATCCAAACACAAAGAGAAACTTTACATGACATTTGTGCTTTTTCTCACAACTGACGAGACAAAAAAATTGCACAAAAATCAAATGCGCACTTAATTTTTTGACTGGTCAGCCAGTGTAAGGGTAGCAGGACCAATTCTCATACTGCTTCTGAAACTTTGTGTCTGATACTTTAGGAAAAGGAGGCAGATCGCCGGCGTATTGAGGAGCTGCAGGAGGAGAACCTGGCTCTGTGTTTGGCTCAAAGGAGGAGTATGGAGGAGTCCCAGCACTTGGGTTGGGAGCTGGAGCAGCTGTCCAAGACCACTGAGAACTCTCCAGGTAAAAGCTGGTGACACATGTAGACTGTGTAAATAGAGAATTAGGAGATATGATTGGTCAGTAAGTACACAGACATAAAAGTTTTTACCTTCCCTAACTCTAAAAATGTCAATGAATGCATGCATGATGTTCTATCTTTATTGAAAATGAATCTAAGCATCAAGTATATACTGCTAGTACATTGCAGTTACACAATTAACTCACTCAAAAAAGATCAGAGGTTTCTCTCTTTTGTCACGGCAGGACGAGTTGATGTCCTTTATCAACTCGTCCTGCCTCTTTATCCCGTGTGACATTTTGAGAAGATGTAGAGAGGCTACTCTCTTACTAGCTGCTGATATAAATTATCTACATACTTGGGTAAATGCAAGTCTATTGAGAGTTAAATGGATAGTGTCAGGTTTGGATTGTAATACAGTGGGTTCCCCCAACATTCATTCAAGTATTAAAAAGGTTTTAAAAGTCCTAAATTTGACTTCCTGAAACCTACGGATATCCTGTCCAGTAGAAGTAAGACATAAACATTTGCAAAGATTTCAGTTTGCAGTGTGTGCAGTAATATGTGAATGCTGATGGTCTCAGCCCTCAATGTATCAATATGGTTTCAATGTGACATGTAATATAAAGAGTAGGAAAAGCCATGTAAAAGTGCAGTCTATTTTCAGTTTGTCAAGCATCAAAAAGACTTTGAAAAAACATCCATCTGTATTTCTTACATAACTTTTACATAACTTCTAAAGCCTGACTCCCTGTTGCATTGTGTTTACTCACAGGTCAGCAGACTCTGAGTGAGGAGGTGAGTGAGAGGACCCGCAGTCGGATGCTGAAGCTGGAGAAGGAGAACCAAAGTCTCTTAAGGACTGTAGAGGAACTCAGAGCTGCCTCTTTGAAAAGCTCACAGCAGAAACACACTCAGCACCTCGAGTGTAACCATGTTTCTGAGGGTGTTTGTAAAACCAAGGACTGTTCCTCATCAGCAGCTGAAAACACAGGACTGCAAACAGCCTGCTCACCAGCAAAGCTCACTAATGTAATCCTGCAGAGTGCAGACTCAAACCATCATCAGTCACTCTGTGCAGAAGAAGCAGATGGAGTCCAGAGTGAGATCCTTCTCACAGATGATCCACACTTTCATGTTCAGGAGAAAGGACAGCTGGAGGATGCAGACAGTGGAGAGAGGTTCAAAGAACTTATGTCTGACCTGGAAGTGTTAGAAAACAATCACAATCGACTCCATTGTTTTGTCGAATCACGTGATCACTCCCCTGGCTCAAAGAGCAGCAGTCCTTGCCATGACAGCATCCTCACAGGTCTGCCAACACGCTCCTCCTATGCCAACAAACACACACAGCGTCTGGAGGCCAAGTGCAGGACTCTGGACACGTTTAACCAGCATCTTCAGTCTTCTCTTGATAACACCGGTGAGTTCTGTGACACAAACAAGCCATAAAGATCTAGGAATGCTATGTTTCATGATTCATTCAGATTGTTTATGATTCCCTTTTCCATTTCTTGAAGACCGGAAGGTTCAGCGCCTGGAGGCAGAGGTTCAGGAGCTGGAGGCAGAGAACCAGAGTCTGCAGGCCGCTCTAGAGGAACTGAAGATCTCTACACGCCGCCTGGAGCAGCTGGAAACAGAGAAGCAGAGCCTGGAGCAAGAAACCACCATCCTGGAGAGGGAAAAGAGGCAGCTAGAAAAAGAGAACCGCAGACTCCGCCAGCAGGTAAATGTACTCATTTTTCTCTGGGTCTATGGAGGATTTACATTTCCTTCATATGCAAAAGCTTCTAATCCCCTTTTCTGTAACTCAGGCTGAAATCCAGGAAGCCAACCTAGACAGCAGCAACGTCTGTATGGCCAGCCTGGAGAGGGAGATGCGTTTCCTCGTAAAAGAGGTGGAGGGGTTGAGGGAGACTGCTGAGAGGGTCAAAGGTCTGGAAGGAGACAACAGAGAACTGAGCAAGCAGGCAGCTATCGACCAAAGGACCCTGGCCACCCTCAGAGAGGTGAGGAGAGGACGGCTGTGCTGTCGAGATAACGCTGACTGAACAGATTACCTGCCCTGATAAAGCACTGACTGTTTTACAGCAGTACTAAGAATATGAGTCTGTAAAGGCTTACAAATATAAAATATTTCTCAATCTTATGATTTGAATGAGTGGAGGAGAGAAAATTGAAATTTATAAATTGAACGTTTGTGTTTTAGAATATTGTTGGCACCAGTATTCATTTATGCCTGATAGGATCAAAAGTTAAATTTTAGTTTCTCCTCTTGATGTGCTCCTCTCACTCACTCTCCTCATGCACACTCCATCCTCCCCCTGCTCCACTGTGAGTGTTATCATGGCAATGGCACAGAAGAGCACTGTTTGGTGTTATTCTGCAGCAGCTCACCAAAATACTGCAGTTTCAGATTTTATAGAACTCAAATCAGGTACTTTGGAAACACCACAAATTTATTCAAACATCTGAAAACACCCAAAAAAGAGAACTCAGGGATGCAAAGTAAACAAAGAGAGGAGGAGAATCCTCAAACTACAACCAGACCCCTGGCAGAGTCCTTTCAGTTTGGCCAACAGTTTTCTAGGTAGCTGATTTACAGAAATGAAAGTAGGGTTTAATCATGTATTTTAACAGACTGGCTCAATACATACACTCAAATTTACAAAAAGTACTTGAATTTAGTAGATGAGCCTTGCAAGCATTGCCTGCTGGAAATGCAGTAAAGTTCTTAATTAATTACAAAGCCTCTGATAATTACATTATTTTTTAATTATTTAAGTATTTGATTATCAGTTTTCAGTAAAGTAACTGTAAAAGAACCTTCCGTAAAAGTATTATCTATGTACACTATCTGTCCTCAGGAGCTGGTGAGCGAGAAGCTGAAGACACAGCAGAAAGATAATGAAGTGGAGAGGCTGGCTCATGAGTTGGAAATGAAAGTGCTCAACCAGGAAAGTACACAACAGGCTGAGCCAGGGACACCAGACAACAGGTGCTCATACTGTTTACTCCTCTCCTTTTGTTTAAATATTAGAGGAAATGTTCCAATGTTCACTTTTCTTCCATGTAACAGGTTCAAGATGCTGGAATCAGAGTTGGAGTCTTCTCTGAAAATATCTCTTCAGATTAAAGAGGACAAGATGGCAGCTCTGGAGGCCCGTCTGCAGGAATCCTCAGGTCTGAATCAGCAACTTCGACAAGAGCTCAAGTCTGTAAGTCATGGCATAAATTCTTACTCTCAGGCCTGTTGGTAGCACAAGTTTATAAAACTCTTTTGATGAACTAGCTGTGGTACAGATTTGTTCGCTATTTCAATCTAACAGGTGAAACTGAACTACGAGGCCTTGCAGCAAAGGCACGAGGAAGAGAGGACAGCCTCTAGTCCCAGCCCTCCAAGAGAGACGGGCAGAGTGATGAGCGAGTGGCTGCGTGAAAGCCAGGAGGCCACCAAGGAACTGCTAAAGCTCAAAGACCGCCTCATTGAAGTCGAGAGGAATGTAGGTGGTCAATACTCACCTCAGTGAATGATCCATAAAGTGACAAGGTTAAAGAAATTAAACTCACTAGCACTTGATCAAAGACAAACTGTGTATTTGGAGTATCTCCTCCATAATTCATTGATTATTTCAGGGGCAAGTGTATTAAGTCACTGTCCCTTTTCTGTCTTCTCTATTACTTCTCAAGAACGCCACTCTGGAGGCAGAGCGCCAGGCTATACATGCACAGCTAAAGCAGCTGGAGAGTCAGTCTCACAGTCAGCAGGCTCAGGTCCTGGCCCTGCAGAGACAGGCTGCATCACTGCAGGAGAACAACACAGCCCTGCAGACACACAATGCTAACCTGCAGGTACAAGTGCCTCGCTCAATATATTTCAACTGAAGGCTGTAGACACTGAAAGTACTTCTGCTACATTAACTCCTTACAAACAGCTGCTCCTTTTCTTCACAGGTAGAGAAATCCACCCTCAATTCACAGAGTGCCTCCCTCATGGCCCAGAATGCTCAGCTGCAGCAGCAGCAGTCTGGGACGGAAAGTGAGCGCGATATTGCGATACGAGAGCGTGAAGAGCTGCGGGGTGTTCACGAGCAGCTTCTCCGAGATCACGAACGACTGGCTGCTCTGCATGAGCGACAGGCCATGGAGTACGAGGCCTTGATGGGCAAACACGGCTGTCTGAAGAATGTACATCGCACCCTGGAGCTGGAGCATCGCACGCTGCAGGACAGGTAGAGGAAGGACAGACAATCACAATTTAGGGAGTTTAAATTGATTGTCATGGGTACAAGATCCCTGCATGTCCACTTTATTTTTAGGTACAATAGCCTGCTGCAGAAGAGGACAAAGCTGGAGGACCTGGAGAAGGCTCTGAAGGAGGAGCAGCTGAGGATGGCTCTGGAGAAAGAACAGCACAGGACCACTGCTGCTGAGTGCTGCAGGCTGCGGGACGAGAAGGACTGGTGAGGAAGTACAAGCCTAAACCCACTGATCATATCCACACAAGTGTACACCAAATCACTGTTGTACATGGAGATCATTGCTGTGCACTGTTTTATAGGCTGAACCAGACGTACCACCAGCTCCTTAAGGACAATGAGGTGCTAACATCAGATCACAAGCAGCTGAAGAGCCAGCTCAACAAAGCTAAGCTGGAGCACACCTGGCTGGAGGCTGACTTCTCCAAACTCAAGAAAGAGTTTCAGCAACTGGACATCACCTCTACAAAGCTCACCAACCAGTGTGAGGTACTTCTGGTCTGGGTTTGACCGTCATATGATGTGATCCATGAAACTCATCCTTGACTTTAATACACTCTGGAAAAAAACTATTTAATGAAGATCAAAGCTTTTATTTTTATTCATATTTTTTTTTAATCAATGATCTTATATTTTTTTGTATTGTTAAGTTACTGGGGCAGCTGAAAGGTAACCTGGAGGAGGAGAACCGCCATCTGCTGGGCCAGATTGAGACCCTGATGCTGCAGAACAGAACTCTGTTGGAGCAAACTATGGAGAGCAAAGATCTGTTTCACGTTGAAGAGCGACAGTATATGTAAGCACAGAGGGCTCACTAGTTTGAAAATGACTGAGTTTGTTTTATTTAATATCTTAGTTTATGATCACACTGCAAAAACTGAAATCTAAGAAATTGTTTGTCTCATTATTCGTAAAAATTGTCTTTTTAGTAATCATATCAGCCATATTTAACTGACAAGTCCAGAAATATGTTTTATTTCAAGACAAAAATTATGTCTGAATTGCTTATAATGAGAAAAAAAAATCTGCCAATAGGGTAACAAAAATGTCCTCGTCAATTTCATTGAAATGGGAATAATGTTTTATCCAAGAAACTTTTTTCTTACCCCAATGACAGTATTTTGTATTCATTACAAATAATTCAGATATCATTTTTGTCTCTAAATAACTTGGAACAAGACATTTTTCTGTACTGGTCTAGTAAAGTGTCTTGTATTAAGTCTAAAATGACATTTTTTACAAAAAGTAAGACAAAAGTACTTGCTTTGATTTCACTTTTTTTGCTGTGCAAGCACACTGTCATAGCTCATCTATTGTCTGTATCCTTTCCCTCTGTGCTTGTTTCTTTTTAGTGACAAGCTAAATGATTTGAGGAGGCAGAAAGAGAAGCTGGAAGAAAAGATAATGGACCAGTACAAGTTTTATGAGCCATCACCTCCTCGCAGGTAAATTATCTGTCTTGATATGTCTGTGGTAGTGAAATGATATTCACATTCAGTACTTTCCACATATGGATCACTGATAGGGTTTTTTTTTTGTCCCATGTCCAGTTTTCGTGTGTTCAGGTCATTCAAAGACTTCATGGATAAATTATCTGTGATGTAGATGATTTCAAACTGTTCTCTATGAAAAGCTGTTGACCCAAAAACTTGGAAACAAATTCATGTTTAGTGCTAGTAAATCTTAACTCCACATAATTGGGTGGGTCAGCTGCTCATGGACAAACACGTTCATGTTTCTCTTTCATTCTGTCATTCCTCTTCCAGACGAGGAAACTGGATTACTCACAAACTAAAGAAGTTGATCAAATCCAGCAGCCGAGATCAAGGACTTGACCCCCAGCCCACACCCACACACCCTGGTGTTCCTGAGTCCCAACTCCCCAGTCACGACAACAGCTCCTTGATCAGCTTAGACGACTCCGGAGGCTCAGCCTTCACCTCTGCTGGTGATGTCATCTCACCACACCGTCACAGCAGTGAGTATGGGCTTCTCAAATTCTCCAGATCATCTCCCATTGACCTGGCTGAGCCGATAGCATCAAAGTACAAAGATCTTCCCCCTTACGGCTTCGGCGATAAACCAGGACGTAAGGCAGGTTACAAAGACCTGTCAGGAGTGGGTTTGTCTGAGGTCCACCGCTCAATCAGAGGACGGAAAGATACAATTGAACAACTACCTACAGGACTTTTATTTACACAGAAAGCTGCGAGTTTAGGGCAGAAACTCCCCCAAAATTTGATAAGACTTCCTCCTCCACCAAGACATCCTGTACGGAGGCGCAAAAGAGTAAATAAACCTATTTGAAGAAAATCTGCTTTGTTTAGTCACATACATTTTAAACAACATTCACTCAGAAAGACATTTGCCAAGTCTGATGCAGAAGAGAGGCTAATTTTATTCACTAAATGATTGTTTACCTGATTATTCAGTGTAAGTATGTGTATGTCATGTCCAAGGGCTCGTTCTTCCTGATGCATGATGTTTGTGAACTTTCCCCAGCAGTCCTCAATATGTCCTCCCTGTGTTTATCTTGTTTTTAATCTATTTCTTCACTCCTCTTGTCCTCCTTTCCCCCTGTCTCTTCCTCCCCTTCCTAAATCCCTCTCTGCTTGCATCTATCCCTTTGTCTTCCTCCCATGTGTCTGCACTTGCTGTTATATAGCCACTCTGAAAATGTTTCCCCGCATGAGGAACAGGATGAAGGACAGAGACAAAGTCAAGTCCCTCTTCCGTCGTTCCATGTGTAAGAAAGACTGTGGTCTTGTGTTAACCCTCATATTGTCTACAGCCTTTTACTTTTGGGATAACTTGTTAGTAATGTGTGTCTCCTCTACATGCCTAGACACTCAGGTAACTTTGGATAGAGTAAGAGTCATAATAGCAGCTAGAATGCATCCCAGAACATGTTATTAAATGTCTGTTTTAAATCATCGGATACATTGCAGATTTTAACTTCTATCTATTTTCAGCCAGTATGGCTAAATTTGAATAGAATCTGGGGTATTTTATTAGACCAGCTGAGGTCAAAAAATGCTGCATTGCAGGAGGACACTAGTGCTGCATGGGCTCTGTCCTGCAAAAGGCTAGCTGTGCATAACAGAGACAAACACAATGGAAACAGAATTCTGGACCATTTTATTCATCCCTTTGTCCATGTTTTTCACATCCTAGAATAAAAATATCTCCTTATATCCATGGTTACTTCATCTATCTATCCTCCTTCCTTAATATGATTCCCACTTCTTCCACTCCTTGGTCCAAAACGTCAGCAATGAGCAGCTTGGCAAACCCTTCAGCTCTTTTTGAGGAGAAGCAGTGGGCCAAGAGCTCAGAGAGGCTTGGAAACACCGAGACTGCTGTAGAGGAGGACAGGAAGAGCACATTGACCTCATCCCTAACCACATCCATCTTGTCCATCCTCCATCTGAATCATCACGCCACCCTACCATCTGGCCCCACCACCACTACCACCACAACCACTGACTCAGCCGACACTGCTGTAGATGTTTCTGAGCTCTGGGTGACAGGTAGAAGCATTCAAGGGCTACTTCTTGTTTGTTGTCAGCTTTTGTAGTAACACTGTAAAAAGAAGCGTAGGAAGAGAGACAGCAGCCTTTCTCCTCTCATTCTTAAATTTTCTGAATGTCAATGATGTTTTATCTCTGATTCATCGCTCGTCATTGTGACCCACAGACAAGGATTCTAACGACAGTGCCGTACCATCTGGATTCGAGGACGATGAGCTTCAAAATAATGGTAAAACCATGCGGAAACTTGTTCAGAGGATTCAGCAGGCATACAGATGTATTACCAGCTCTGGAATTAGAGTAAATCCATCAAATTGCAATCATGACCTCATTTCGTAGTAATCTGTGTGCTGTCAACAGACGCAAACAAACGTTTCAGGGGGGGCCTGACTGCTGCCCTCTGTTGGTCATGTAGAAAATAGTGTTCAACTGGGTCATGGCAGAACTGGATCAGTAGATTTTTATTAGGGCTGGACAATTTATTGCATGTTAGATTAAATCACAATATGGCCTGCTACGATGTTTCAATTGCAGAATGTGCAATTTTTGTCAAGCCGAAATGTGTCAGAATACCAGATTCAATTTTTTGCAGTAGATGTTTTATTCTCTACACCAGTGTTGCTAAACCAAAGAGCCAAATTGTTGAAAACTACCTCTAGAAAATTAACAATCCAAGTGGTGAAAAGTAGCAAAAGCAGAAAGAAGTAGCAATTAAAATAAGTTTGAGGTGGCAAAATTGGTCAAAAAAGCAGCAAAAAATGGTGAAAAGGGTTGAAAATCGATGGGAAACTTGGAAAACAGTCAGTTTAAGTCGCAAAGAAATTGTCCATAGATGGCAAAAAGAAAGATTGAAAAGTGTCTAAATAGGTAAAAAGCAGTCACAGGTAGCAAAAACATGAACATACTTTAAAGATGCCTCACATTTCTCCTTAAAGTCAAATTTTCCATATGAATCTAAATAGCTTTTCTTTTCTTAAGTTTTTTCCTCCCGGTTTAATTTATCAAACATGGTAATACATGGAAATAGTTGCAAAATAAGAGGCAACTGCAACACTGGGAAAAATAATTGCAACTAGATTAGTTTTGCAAAATGTTCAGCCCTAATGTTTATCTTCTTGCTTTACTTTGTGTCCCACCTCCAGGGGTAAATGGTATCCAGAGTCGAGCCCAAAGCGAGAGCAGTGGCGAGTTCAGCATGAGTTTGGAGAATGAGCCATGGTCAAATGGAAGCAGCCCTGTACAGCAGCCCCCGTCAAGACGCTCTTCCTCATCCTCCCAACAACCCACTGACACCTCAACTCCCAGACACGCACAGAAGCAGCAGCAGCACAAAGAGAAAGCCGCTACTATGCCAATCACCAACACCCTGAAACCAGACATGCAGTCAAATCAGAGGCAGAAAGAACCTGGGCTCTCTCAGGACTTCTGGCTCATGCGAGGTACAAGGAGCATCCGCAGGGGATCAAGAGCAAAAGTGGCACGACGCTGTTCAGACTCAGGGAATACAGACAAGATGAACCCAGAGCTAAATGGAATGAATCCCTCGTTGGGCTGTAATGAAATTGAAGCGACTCGAGCCTCAGCCTGTTCACCTATCACAGTGTTATATGTTCAGGGAAAGTCTTCATCAATGTCTGGTTGCCTCAACTGCTTCTCCACACCTCTTGGTAAAGAGGGGCGACTTAAAGGACCAAGATCCCCCAAAAGTCTTCCCCGAGCTAGCAGTGTCATTTCCACTGCGGAGGGATCATCCAGACGCTCGAGTGTAAACAGTGATTGTAGGGTGACTGTCAAGACTGAGCCGCTCTCTGTCCAGGTTCCAGAGGAGGATAAAAACAACCAAGAGATAACAGCAAGTGAGGAACAAGCTGAAACAGATACCAAAAGGAGCCAGCCTGAACCCATTCCTCCTGTTAAACCTCCCAGGGACCCAACTGTTTTGGGTCCCTCAGATCCCAAAACTCCTGTTCAGGAGACACTTTTCGGCTCCTCGTTCACTTTTAACTCAGTCTTCTCAAACACTATCTTTAGTGATTCTATAGTCACGACTACTACTAGTCTTGATGACCTGGGCAACAACCAGACATTCACTGATCTGAATCCATCTCTGGTGCAAAACTGTCCACATGAGAACCAGGAGAGTCTTACACCACAAACAGAAACACTCAGTATGGACAAAGAGCAAATTCAGACTGTAGAGCCGACAGCTGAGCTGGAGGAGAAGGACAAGCTGCACACAATAACATGAAACACCTGTCATGTCAGCAGACTTTGATTATTTTATCTGCAACACCATTTTGTTAACTTAAGCACAGTGTTTAACTCACTATAGTAGAATATGTTGCATTTTATTACACTGACCACCAGATTATATATTAACCACAAGAGTCGTAAAATATACCGGAGACCTTTAGTTTAATCTTTCCCTTTCTTATGGAACATTCCTAGCTTATTCACCACTCAACATTTGTACTGTTTCATCTGAGTGTTATAGTCTTATTCTTTTTGCTTTTTGCACAAATTCTGTTGTATTTATAGACTAAAATATTTTTCTCCCTTTAAAACTATTTTGGTGTTATACTTTAAGTCAGTTTACATTAACGTCCTGACAATCCTGTAATGTGTATTTCAGTCTTCCAAAATAACTTAAGTTCTGCTGTTTCTATTTATATGTTGTTGTGTTGATTTCTGTACCTGTAGAACTTTAAATTTAGCCTGTGGGAATGTTTTGATTACAAATGTGAAATTGTGTACATCTTATAATATATGATGTGCACCTGAATGCTATTTCTCTTCCAATAAAGAAGCCCTGTGTAAAATATCAATGGTTGATTCTCTAGCTACAGTCAAATTTGGTCACGTCCATGGATCACAGCATAAAAAGTGATGGAAACGAGTCACTGAAGAAGAGACTATATTTCTTTTCTTTTTTTTTTTTTTTTAATTGTATGAAATATGAGTATTATAATCTCTGCTTTACAGTTAGCATGAAATATACTAATGATACACAATATTGAATGTTAATTTTCCCTTTCTTAATACACTCAAAGAAAATATGAGCTGCTTAGAAACAACGACTAACTGACATACTCCTGCTTTTGTGGACCTTTCCTTTGAGTTTTTCCTGTTTCTCTTCCTTCCATGGAACCAGCACTGCTCTCCTGCCACAAACTCTCTGAAAAATAAAATACCAGTATATCTTACAGATACATTTGACTAAAATGAGGAATTTCTGTGCCATTTATCATCAAGTTATTGTTGACTTAAACTTTATTTTATTCTTATGACTGACTGAGAGTCCAAAATGTGGCCAAGAAACAAAGGATATGTTGCAAAAACTATACTCATATTTATATAATTATAGTTTAATTTGTCCCTCTTTCTTCTGTAACATTACTAGCTTTTACAGTGCTTAACAATATTGCTGTTCCTCTGTAACAGATCTGGTATTTCTGAATATTGACTTAATTGACTTGACTTTTAATTTTTACACAAGACTAAAATATTACTTTTTTTCTCCCTTTACAAACATATTGGTGTCCGGACAATGCAGCAATGTAGGGAAGCCCATTTCTGTTGGTTTAAAAATAATAAAAATGAAAACTTGGTTTTGTTGAGAATGTTTTTGGCCCATGTAGTTAAACACATGAGGTAAAAAGTCAAAATTATAAGATAAAAGTCGAAATTTTGTGATAAGGTCAGAATTATATGAGGGAAAAATTCAAAATATCAACTTCTTAGGTCAGAATTCTGACTTTTTGTCTGGATTTTCAACTAAATATGGGCATTCAAAATCTCAGCAAAGACAGTTTTTAATTTATGTTATTTGTAACTGGCAGTAATTGGCTTCTACAGCAGCTCATGTTTCAATTACAAATGAATAGAATAGAATAGAATAGAATAGAAAAATCTTTATTGATGCCTGTGGGGGAAATTTCCACCTCACAGCAGCTCACAAACATTCCAAGTGCAATGCAACTATAAAATAAAATAATAAAGTAGAATAAATTATTTTAAAAAAAGATTTAAAAAAATAAGCTTAAACATTAGCTATAATAACAATAACAATAATAACGAAAACAACAATAATAATCATAACAACAATTATTATTATTATTATTATTATTATTATTATTATTATTATTATTATTATTATTGCTACCATTATCATTATTACTATAATAAAGACTTCAGATAGTTAACCTGTGAAAATGCGAAATTGTGTAAACCTTGTAATTTATGCTGTGCACCCATAGATGATATGGGCACCTGAACCCCTTCAATAAAGACACCCTCTGAAAAAGAAATTTGATATATATTGATATTGTCACAACTTCATGAGTTTAAAATACCGAGTGGTCATTGGCTGTTGGGTCAGTCACATGACAGAATACGGAAGTTGACCATTTTGAGCCAAAAAACAAAACACTCGTGGGTGGTGAAGAGTTATTCAATCTGCACTGACGTAACTCAGGTCCACTGGAGTGGTTGCGTACACTTTACCGTATAACACGACAGTTATACCCGGGATATCGGACGATGCTGAACGCCGCCGCCGCGGAGAGGAACAAGGAGCCGATCCTGTCCGTGCTCCGGGAGTGCGTGAACATCGGGAGACCCCTGCAGGCTCTGGAGATCTCCTCCGGTACTGGGCAGCATGTCACACATTTCGCTCAGGCCCTGCGGAATATAATCTGGCAGCCTTCAGAGTACGACCGTCAATCATTGGCCAGGTAAACACAGGCAGCTTGGATCCATTTCAATTCCTTATCAAACCTAACATGTAAACAAATAACGGTGTTAAATAATCGTACTGGAGCAAACCGACCAAGCAAGAATCGTGCATCATGCTATTATGGTTGTTACGGAAAAGCATACTTTGTTGGCTAGATGTCTGTGTTTGTGAGTCTGCCTGCATTAACAATAATGTCCTTTGTTTCCATTCTCAGTATAGAAGCGTACAGAGCTCACTATCAGCTGCACAATGTGAAACCTGTCATCCACCTGGATGCTTCTCTGCCCCATCAGTACTGGGGAGGCATCCAGTCAGAGAGCCTTGATCTGGTAGTCAATATCAACATGATACACATTACTCCTATGGCTTGCACAGAGGTAAGATAGATTGAATTATTCATACATTTATATTATATATATTTATTGAGGTTGTGATTAACCTGAGACTAAGTTAATTCAATATCAACAGGATAAGGTTTCACTTGTGACATATAGATTTTGGACATTAGATGACGTGTATTTTTCATTGACCTTTTGCTTCTCCAGTGTACAAAAGGAGCTCAAATGTTCAACACCTTCCTAATACCTGTTAGTGATGTGCGATACCATAGAATTTGGTATTGATCCAATACTAAGTGAGATTGAGCTGGTATTGCCGAATACCCATCTCAATACTTTTTTCATAGAAAAGAAGTGTGTCAAGAGTAAAACACAAGTACTAAAACTAATGTGTCCGTTAACTAATAACTAATCTTTCTACCAGAAAATAACCACATGCTTTGGTCATTTCTGCTTTATTTTCAAACAGTTAATTTGATTAGCATGGATAATAATGATTGCTATATTTAAGCATCAAATGTATCATTTTGAGCTTGCAGATACTGGTGAATAAACAATATTGAAGCATAATGATATTAAAGAAATCAGCAAGATACCGATCATTTTAAGTAATAATCTCATCATGAACATGTTGATCAATACAGATACTTATGTTGGCAGCAATATGTGATGTTTTAGATCACTCTGGCCACTGCCAATACCTGTGTAATTATCTATTTTCCAGTCTTGTAGAAAATTTGGAGGCCTTTTCTTTGTTAGTTAATGTTACAAGTCTTTACATAAAGTCTCTGATGGATAAGAGACTCCAGGTTAATTTTTGAAGGGCTCTCTTTACTTATCAGTCAAAGCCTTGACCCTCCCAAACATTGTTGTAGAAGCTTAAAGGTGAAGTGTCTACTGCCAGCAGCATACATATTTTATATTTTGCCATACGCATTTACTTTAATCATGTGTCTGAACTCTAACAGGAACATAGATACAGGAGATTCAGCTCTGTAGTTGTTATTATTAGCAATATTCAAGCTAGGAAAGGCTAACAATAGCCACCATATGCTACTGTTCGTACCAGACCAAATAAGGCTTAAGCCAAAACTGGAGTTTACTGAAATGGTTTTCGGAGGGTTTGATTGCTTTGATATGCAACTCTTCATTTGAAAGAGAAGGACTGTGTTATTTCTGGAGGGCTGGAGTAGGTGTCATTCCTCCCACCCACCTCCCACTACATGTGATGTAATTTTAGTGCTTTAATGTGTCTCTCTCTATTCTCTTCTAGGGTTTATTCAGAGGGGCTGGGGCAGTGTTGAAGCCGCAGGGTCTTCTACTGACGTATGGAGTGAGTGATCCATTACATGCTGTTGAAATGATGATCACATTAAAAGATAAAAGTGATGCTACATAATACTTTGTTTGTTTACACAGCCGTATGCAGTAAATGGTCATATTATGCCTCAAAGTAATGTGGACTTTGACTACAGCCTACGGCAGAGGTAAATGGTTTTATCGTTGCTCTTTCATGTTTCATACAAGTTAGATGTGCTATAAAAGATCTGAAATGAACGACTGAGGGGGGGTCTGTTCTTGTAAAAATAATATGGATGTGGCGGTGTGTTATATTAAAGGTATACTCATTTGATCCCACAGGAACCCAGAGTGGGGACTGAGGGATATCTCCCTTCTTAGTTCGATAGCACAAAGAAATGGTTTATTCCTGGAGAGAATGGTAAGTCAGTGTCTCATTTGCACAAAATGAATTTGATGTGTGACATGTAAAAAGATGAGCTTACATAATGATCTCAGTATCAGTCACTGATGTGTGAATGTATATCTTTTTTCATGCCAGATTGACATGCCTGCAAACAACAAGTGTCTTCTGTTCAGGAAGGAGAGTTTGGTGTGATGGATCCTGTCAGTTCTATTCTGGAAGCTGTCCAGCACTGGAGGTCAAAATGCCTTAACCTACACTTGAAGCTCAGACACAGTGCCAAAAAATTTCAAGAACTGTTAATGAATCATTTACCAACTGTTAAAAACATTGACGTAAGATTAAATTCAATCAGAACTGAAATAATGTAATCTCATATGATATACTCCTGTATTGCACACTTAAGTAAACTTAATAAGACTGACATATATGTGTTGTCTGTGTCCAATAATTACCTTAATACAGTCACTTACTGTTTGAAATGACTTTATTCCATTTACAGACAGTCAGGAAAAACCGGTAGAAGTGCTTTGTAGAGGGAGTTTTTTTTGACTGAATGTGCTGATATTACAGTCATGCATTATACCAAAAGAAAAACTTAACAAAACACTCAATGAAATTACAAAAAAAGATTACTTTGTTGAAAAAAGAAAGAAAAACATGGTAGGTGTCGTGTACTAAAGATGACAAAGTAAGTTGATCAATTTACTTTCCTGCTTTTCTGGTATGTAACTTATTCCTCAGACTACAAGCATACAATGTAAAAGCAAATTACAATGAACATAACAAACTTAATAAAAAAAAGAAGTATTTTAGCAAGATTCAACACATTGGGAATGTAAAGCAACCTGTGCTGAACTAAAGATATACAAATGACCTTCCAAAGCTTTATGAAAAAAAAAACACTTTGAACACATTTTTGTTGATTTCCTTTTGCACAGAACAACACCTTTTCCTGTTACAGCTCAAATGCTGGCATCCAGTCCTGACAGGTTTGAGTCCATGAAATTTTCACGATGTTTCACAAGTCTTTTTGCCCAGAACCTCTCGCAGCTTTCTGAGTCTGCGTTCAGTTATAGCCCTCACATAGCTGTCGGACTGAATGATGGCCATGCCGTCCTGCACGACACCCATTACCAGCAGAGGATTCTCCTCCATGGTGATGTTGGGACATGGGCAGCTCCAGTCTATCTTGGCAATTGTCACTTCAAGGTGTTTGGTGTTAAAGAAAGTCAAGCCCATCTTCTCATCCCTTAGGACTTCCTCCAGGCTGAAGCGGGCTAACCCAGAGTCCAGATCCTCCACAAGTTCTGTCAGACGTCCCACAATAGCAAAGTCACTCCGACATAAGCTTGGCACCATTTTTCCTTTCACCCTGCATGTCTTACATGGTTTTTTTTTGGCCTGGGGGCAGTTTGCATCACACTCCTTCTTGGTGCGGAAGCTGTTAGCGTTTCCATGGCAGCCACCATAAGCAAAGGCTTGGCACTCTTTCATGATGGAGTTCCAGGCCCATCGTGGCTCCCAGGTCTTGCAGGGACCCTGAACTGCAGGCAGGGAGCAGATGCCCATCCCCTCCCTCTGACAGGAGGCTTTGCACTCCTCAAATGTTTCAAATCTATTACGACTGTCATCACATCCCCCATTGCTGAAGGCCATGCAGGACCCCAGCTTACTGTCATAATACCAATCCACATGGCGCTCGCTACTGCACACTCTCGCATCTACTTCAGCAAGGCAGTCTGCAGGGGAGAACGGCCTTCCCATGGGCATCTCAGGGTCCTCAGAGAAATCATCATCAGCTCGCCGGATGACAGACAGGGGATAATCTGCACGAAGAACTCCAACAGAGTTCCTGGCTATGCATGTGTAGATACCTGTATCCCACACCTGGGCGTTGTAGATTACAAGCTGACCAATGTTAGTTATTACCACATTGCCGTACATCTGGTCAGGCCTCATGACAAGGCGTTCACGTCTCTCACTCTGCTTCTCCCAGGTCACATCAGGTCTGGGGACTCCAATAACGTCACAGTGAAAGCTGACTGTGCCTCCCACGTAGATGGACTGGTGATGAGGATTGGAGTACAGAGTGGGGGGTAAGGGGTCCTCCTGTGAGGATGTTGGGGTGGGATTAGCTGTGGTATCCTGTGGTAGTGGGCTGGTGTTTGGCCCAGCCAAGTAGAAGCGGCAGGCGACCACAGTTAAAGTCACTCCTCTGATGCAGGCCTCTGCGTCCATGTAGCAGCGGTTGAAGTATGTGAGGCCATCTGAAGCACATGTGAAGTTAGGCTCCTTCTCACACCGGTCCTGGCACTTGCAGATGGGCTGTCCATCCCAGATGTCACATATCGCTCCCTGCTGGCTGCATATGAAACCCTCACAGGTAGCTGTGGTGGCAGGGGCATCACTTCCTTTCTCTCCACCCTGGCCCTCTGGTTGGGCAGGGGTTCCATCTGAGAAACGTGCAGCCACACAGCTGTTGAGGCCACACACGTTGGTGCAGCACTTCTCAAAGCCAGCACAGTCCTACACAGCCACACAGAAAATGGTGTTTAAAAAGCAGAGTTTAAAGAATCAACTTAAATAACGAGTTGGATAAAAGAAACTACACCTAAGACAAATAAAGAAAAATAACCTCACCTCGTCGACTTCGCATTCTCTCTCACAGGTGCTTTGCGCATCAACCCACAGATTTGTATTCAACTTGTTGGGACAAAATCCTTCGTGCTCAACTTTGGATCCTCCTACACTTGCACACAAAGAAAGTTCTGGTACTTTGAAAACGCATAAAATAAGGAAATACGCACGCATCCATTTTAGTACTTGGTCACTGGAGTTGGATGCATCATGCCAAATTGTACTCTTCTTACACCTATCCTCCGAAAGTTTTAGATGATATTTATACATCATTACTCCTTTGCACGAGCTGTCCACCGAGTAAATCCATTCCTCCTTCAAGTCCCTTAATTCGAGGTCAATTCCGTTGTTAAACGTGTCCGCTCATCTTGTGCGTAAACGTTGTGGAGAGCAGTTTGCAGAGCAGAGAGGTTACAATCCAAAGGATTAAGACGGGTGTCTATGCACTGAACTTCTATTGGTCTAGTTATATTCCAATTAACTCCAAAAAATCCATGAAATCACAGTTGTTTTGCATGAGTGATGCGCCTTAATAACCAAAACAAAACATTTGCGTCAATAGACAAACTCCCATTCAGGTCGATTTCCCCGAACAGCGAAATAAGCGAACGCAAGTGCACAATGAGAGAGAAAGACGCAACATCAGCCTTTCATAGTGTGAATGGAGGTGGAAAGGGCAGCCCCTCTGACCGCCCCCATGCTCGACCAGTGTCTGAAACTCTTATGAAGCAACACCATGCACTAAGCAACTGGACAAACATTGTAAAAACATCAAAGCAAACGTGTGGCTGTAGTGGCAAGCTGTACCAACAAAATTGCGCACGGGCCTACACATTCCGGTGAGAAATCCACCGTTAAATGTCCAGACAGGATTTATAGAGGTGTTATTCATAAATTGGGTGATGTGATCTTTTCCTGGTGGGATTTTCTGATATAATACTCAGTTAGAATTATTAGAGCAGGAGTTTTGCGCATCACTTTACGACCTCAGATACTTGAAGTGTGAACAAATTGAGGACTAAATTTCAAGAGTCGCCATGCGCGGAGAGCGTGAAACTCAAACCAGGGGCGTGCCAAATCACGTCTAGAAAAACATGTTGTTTACGTCCGTTGTGTCTAGACGTCGCTCAATTTACCACCAATCCTCATTCACACGGAGCTCAGAGATGCCACGGTCAGGTGGGAAGGCGTAAAGCGCCACATTTTCAATAGTGTGTGACTCATCTTTGTCCTCCCGTGGCTCCGGGGCGATGAGAAGTAGCAGCCCTCATCTTTTCATGGGGGGTGACCCGGCAACCTTTGGGTGACTTTTGACCGCTCTGCATTCATGCGCCGCGGCGATGTGCCGGTTATCCAACACTGGCCAATGCCGAGAGAGCAGCTAATCAATTCAGAACCCCCCCACTGGTTTTATTGCACTTGAGCACCGGTGGCTCCAGGCTGGACAAAGGGTACAAAAATATTCCCACAACAACCTTGATCAATGTCTGAATTAAAGTGGCATTGCAGCACAGCACACAAAAAGCACCCTGGTAGTTTTACCCTTTATTTGTATGGCTGACTGTTTGAAATGTAGACAAAGTTATAATTGATCCCGTATCCAAACAGCTCTGTTAACAACAATCATTATCAAACGTTTACACATTTATTGGTCAACACCTCTGTTAGCCTTTTTACTGGTCCCAATACATTACATACAGCAGGCGCCAGTAGAAAACATGCACCAAGTTTTAGGCCCTTAAGATCTTACCACAGACATAAAGACACAGGGATGTTGAAGTGAAAATACAGCACTTGTAGACCAGAGGTGGAAAGAGGAGGGAGAAATATTAGAATAGATGTATTTCTGTTTACTTTACAGTTATTTAAAAAAATATTCATATTTATTATTCTGCTGTTCAGACCCTTTTGGAAAATAAGAAATTATTTGAGCCCCAGAAGTACAGAAACTCCAACAAGAGGCAACACTGAATAAAATCTGAGAACCAATGAACTTGATGACTTTCCACCTCTGATTCTTTTCCCACATTTTACCACAGTAAAGAAGATGAATATCATTTTACATTCATAAATAGGTTGCAAATACAGAACATATCCAAACAGCAATCCAAAGATTCCTCTCACCACACAGCGAACAAATTCATGTAGAGAACCAAGACAACTGTAGCTGTTCTTGAAAAACACCACAACTGAGCAAATAATCTGTACATCAGTTTGTAAAAAAGATTTCCTCATCAGCAACAAGGAAATGCAAAACTGTACAAACAAAGGGAATATGGTGGTTAAAGTGATAACAAAACCGAAAATGTAGACTTGCTGGCAGTAACAGCCTGAGAGAGTGTACAGGTGTTCAAATGGATGACTGATAGTGATGAATGGTGAATTCATTCAGACTGGGATTTCAACAGTGACACAGAAAATCTTCAGAGAGAACACAATTTGGCTCAACTTGGCTGGACAGTATCACAGATTAAGTTAAGGTCTTTTCTTTACTTTTTTTTGACATTTTGAACACATCTAGTTGGGAAAATAGCCCTGCTTCTCCAATGACATTCAATTTCAGCAAGCTTTATTTAAAACCAGTCTAAGTTTTAAACAAGCAGCTCAGCACCCTTGAGGTTGCAAAGAGAAATTATACAGTAGACAAAAGGGATTAAAGCACATACAAGTTGTACATCAAAGCACGTCTGGACATTCAGGACATAAAGAGTGAAAGGAGCTCCTCTCCAAGATCAAATACCAGATACTGACCAAAACATCAAGCAGACACAGCTTATTTACAACTTCAAGTCCAACTTTTAAATACATAAACCCTCCATTTCCGAATGTCCCTACACTTGTTTGTAGTGTTAAGAGGTGTGTGACAGTCCTCGATTCACATCTGTTGGTCTCAGGGAAATCTTGATCACAGTGAGTCTCTGTAGTAAAGAATACAGGTAAACAGACATCCACAAGATGGCACCAGTAAGCGCAAAGAGAACAGAAACCAGTCCAACCACCATAGTTCCCAAAGGTCAATGTTAGTTCACAGCTATTTCCATCACAGCTGAAGATTCCTGTTGGCTCTTCTGCTCCTCAGTTGCCTTGTGACCCCTTGGAGCAACGACACCTTTAACCCAGGCTCCATGAAAGGAATCATACTTCAGCTTCTTCACTATGAAATCTTACAGTTCCCTTTGGAGGATGACGACGAGTTCTTTGGAGGACTCTGAGGAGGCCTAAAGGACTTTGATCGTTTCAGGCTGTTTGCTTTGCTTCCGCTGCCTCCACCTGAGGCTGCACTGTTGGCCACTGAGTAGGAGCGTCCATGCATCATGACTGCATTCATGCCATTGGCCATAGAGAAAGATTTGAGGTGGGACTTGATAGCCACAGGAAGAGGCAGTTTGTCGATGAGGTGCACAGGTGTGCAGGAGACGATGGAGCGACAGCACAGATCCTGGAGACTGAAGACTGGAAGAAGCACACAAAATGGGATATTAAGCACTGTTTCCATACTCCTAAAGTCTAAATGTAAATAGCCTTTCTACTTCTTTTACTGTCCAAACAATTTTTCTATTGTGTTGTTCAAACCAGGCTGATGGCTTTTTTCTGATACAGGGTTTTCCCTGAGAAGTGTGACCAGCAAGCCGAGCATTTCTTTACCTGCAGATGGAAAGAGGTCTATGGCTTGACACATACACAGCTCTGAATTTCCCTTCAGGGATTAATAAAGTATTATTCTATTCTATTCTCTGTGAGGCTGTGCTTTGCTCTGCTTGAAATCACTGCAATGTGAACAATACTATAGCATATCGATTTATCATCTGAATCTGGGAATATTTCTGAATAGAAATTGGAGATGCTGTTATGAAGCTACTGGGAAATTTAGTTACTACTCCAGGTAATTTAAACACAGTGTTAAGCTAGGCTTTCTTATAGTCCAGAACCCATCAAACACCTTGAGGACTCTCTGGAATCAGCTTCTGTCTTTTTCTGAGTAGTCTCTGACGTTTGTTTATGCTCATCTGCCAAAATGTCAATCAAGCATTGACCCATGACTCCTTTAAGCCTTCAGTGTGACAAGTATGCATGGCATTTGTTAACTGAGGCTTTCAAGAAAAAGAGACTTTGACATTAGAAAAGCAGTTTGGCGGTGTGTGCTTTGGCCCACTTTGCAACATTGCAGTCTGTGCACACAAAACAACTCAAGAAAAAGATGCATTTAGACCAATGTTTTAAAAAAAGCCCCTGACAAATGTGGGCTTTTATTTTCTATAAATATACTCCATGGATGTGTGTACTAGTTTTAATAATCTTAACAAGAATGAGAACCAATATTAAGTGCAACAAGATTGTCAAAAGGCATGGTTGTAATATCTATGCAAAAATTGGAAACTTTTAAAGTTGTATTTAAGAGTAAAGCTGCAATACTAACCCTGCTCACTTTATATAGGGAAAAGAAAACTTTAACATAATTAAATTTAACTCAATATCTTCTTCTCCTTTGTAACACCCCTCCCCCCTTTTTTGTGCTGAAGCAAAAAAAAATTTCTGCCATTCTCTGACAGAACTACTCCAGAAAACAACCAATAACTCACCTCTGTTGGGCCTCCAGAATTTCTCCATCCCATGTCTCATCAGCACAATGCGGGAAAGTTCTGTGAAGGACTCGATGACATTGAAGTTGCAGAGTGGACTGACCTCAAAGAAAGTCATGCTGTTCTTTTCTGCATAAGCCCTCGCCTGCTCTGTAGGAACCTGCCGCTTGAATGCTAAATGAAGGCGGTTCCCCACCAAGATCCTGGGTACACCAGGGGCATGCTGATGGAAAACAACATTACACTTTCGTTAGTAAATGTTATTTATTACATAACATCATTTTCAAAAAGGACTTTGTCTAAACCTGACTTGTTTGATCATTGATAATTAAATCTAATTACCTCATCAATTTCCCGGATCCAGCGGTCAATGCCATCAAATGACCAACCATTAGTTATGTCATAGACAAGTAAAATGCCCTGTGAAATAAAATCAGATAAACCCAGACAAACAATTAAAAAAACATCACTGTATGAATTCTCATTTTGGGATCTACAATTTTGCATTGCACAATGATTTCTCACCTGTGCTCCACGTGAATAAGACCTGAAGATGGTGCAGAATCTGCCCTGCCCTGATGTGTCCCTGACAACAAGACACATATAGGTGTAAGTGAGGGGACTTATGTACTTTAAAGTAACCCATAGCTGAGCCTATAATTAACTCTGTCATCTAAACTGAAGCTATAATCTTACCATAACTCTAATTTCACTCTTCTGCCATCCAGGAGAATTGTTGTTGTCTTGTAGTCAATCCCTGAGATCACAAAAACATCCAGAAAGACACTATTAAGATATAGGTGATGTTACCAAATTAAAAATGATTCTGAGCCTGGACTGAACACACAAGTACTCACCGCTGCTGTAGGCATAGGGCGACTCTACTGATCCGTCTTGTAAACTTTCCAAAATCTCTCCCTTTCCGACATCACTGTCTCCCACCAAAAGAAATTTCAGGAGATAGTCGTAACTCTTCACAGGACTGCTCTGTGTCCCCATCATCCCACGCATTGGATCCTGTTCACGGGGAGCTTTACAAGCTCACCAGACGTCCACTATTTGATGAGAGGGACACAAGTTGTTTTCCAAAACAGCTGTAACGTGACCTAAAAACAGGCTGCCGTCGTTTGACGTTAACGTTAGCTCACTAACTTCACCACCTACTCGCAACGGTTAATCCTACCTCTGTCTATTTTCGCAGAGCCCTCACTAATGTCTCAGACTAGATGCAAAAGCATTTCAGTGTGTGTGTAAACTCAACAGACAGCGTCCAGACACCGTCGATGGTCCGGATTTACTCGCAAATAGAATCAAAACAACCTTAAATGGCTATTAGCCTCTCAGCTAACGAGCTACGAAAAGCCAAAAGTATACATCATAGGACAATAAAATGGTGAACGGATTCACAAGAGGGTTTATATACAAAACGAAACAATACCCCAATAGAAGGGATAGCGATCCTACCGCTTTAAACGTCAAAAGAAACCTGAAAATAATTATTAGCTTCGGTTGCAGTTTAGTTAGCAGAGTGGACAGTGTTGGAACTTCCTGGTGATGACATCATGGGTGCGTAATATCCGGAAATTAACTCAAAAAAAAATTTAAAAGAATTAAAAAAAAATGTTTTTTTTCTATACATTACATTTCACGGACCTCTGATAAAAAAAAACAAAAACAAAAAAAAAAACATTCGGTTTAATCTGATTGGGAAAAAAGCACAGAGAAATATCCTTGAACAGTTGAAATAAATCGGCTTCAGCAAACGACAAAAATGATTGAAAGTGACAAAAACAGTGAAGAGTTGCAAAAATGCCAAAAAGTGACGAAAATGATCAAAAGTGACAAACAGTGAAAAGTTGCAAAAATTCTAAAAGTGAGAAAAATGCTACAAAAACAGTGAAAAGTTGCAAAAATGATTATAAGTTTGCTTACAGGCACATTTCTTCAGGTTATGAAAATTAAAATGAAATCTTAGCTTTTTTTAAGAATTTTTTTTTACTCACATCAAGTCAAACTTTTGAGATAAATCAAAATTATTAGATTATTAGTCATTGTTCAAGATAAAATGTCAAAATGTTGAAATAAAATGTCCAAATTCTTAGATGAAGTAAAATTGTGTTATTTAGTCAAAATTCTGAAAAAAAAATACAAATTTTTGAAAAAATCAAAGTCATCAAATTCAAAGTCACCATTTCAGTTGAGTTGAAATACTGACATCGAATTTCAAAATTATGTGATAAAAACAGTTTTTGAAAATTGAAAGTGGAAATTATGAGAATAAGTCCATTGTATTAGAGAAGGTCAAAATATTGACAGAAACAAGTTAAAGTTATGAGGGGAAAGGACACTTATGACGAAAATGTCAACATTACAAGATCAAAAGTCAATTTTTTTAAATAAGTCAAAATTTTGAGATAAATCAAAGTTACTCAAGTACTCAAGTTTTGACTCAATACAGGTAAAAAAAAAAAAAAAGCATTTCAACGAATTCTGTTTTTTATTTTTATATTTTTTACTGATGGAATTGGGCTTCCATGTTTTTATTTTTCCTTCACATTACTTTATACAATTTGCACTCTAATGCAAATGATTTCACTATGAATCAATTAATCTATTTCTTTTTGTTAAGCTACCATTAATAAGTTGCGGGTACAAAGAGATATAAAGACAGATAACGTGGATCACGTTATATAGGCTGTTTGATTCCTGAGAGGTCACTACAAAACTGGAGTAAAACTTGAAGAAATGTTAAATATATATATATATAACTTTCAAAAATATGTGCTTGCATTAAAAGAAGTTTAAGCCACTATCATTGTTTACAGATGTATTTTTGACCAACAGGGAGGCACTGAAACCTGTTAGGCATGATTACTGTGGGTCGCCTCTCATTGGTTGCTCTTGATTGGCATTTGCAGCAGCTGGGGAAATTCACTCTTGAATGCTGGATACAAAAGCCAGATGACATAGCGTTATCTGAGACAATTTATTTAGGTGAGGGGCCAGGTTCACTGGCTGGCAGTTGCAGGAGTGGAGATGGCGCTCATCCATGCTTGTCTTTTACTGTTGCTGTCTTACTCTGCCTGTAGTCAGGCCCAGTCTAGAGATGGGCCTGATGTCAGAGCATTTTTGGAAGATCCTGAATTAGAGTGGGAACGAATGGAGGCAGTAATTGGGGAAGAAAATGTACAAGTCTCTGCAACTGATGCTGAACACTGGAGGAGCTCAACTAGTTATGGATCTACATCAAGTGGCAAAGTGACTCTTCCTGAGTCTGTGATCGTCACATCCTCCAAGATCCAGAAAGAGGCCTTCAAGCCAGAAAAGGGTTCCAGACCCCTCCCTAACTCAGTGAAGGAAATTTTACTCACTGGTTCTTTTGCCAAGGCAACAAGCAAAGCAGCCAGACCAAAGCTGATTGAAATCCTGTGTCATGTTGACAGGATGTATGTAAGAGTCAGGAGAGAGCTTTTCAAGACCAAAGAGTCATACAAGTACTTGAAATTAGGCAGCTGTCCTGTTAACCAAGGTACCAAAGATCATTACTTCTTTCTTTACCTGCTGAAGAGCAAGTGTGGATTCAAAAAGGAGGTTAGTAAAAGTGTCTTTCCATGTTTGTCAATGAAAGTTTTCCACTGTGACAAACCACCAACAAATGTTTTGTTCTCCAGAGCAATGCGGATTATCTATCGATTGGCAATGTAATAAGCTACAAACCAACAACTACAGTTATCAGAGAACTGCCTTTTGACATTCCCCTGCAGTGTAGATTTCCAAGGTGAGATTAACATGTCCTAATCATATTCCAAACTAAAGATTAAGCACCACTCTGTCCATGAGTCAGCAAAGTGATCAATACCTGGTGTTAAAATGTGTTTTCACTTTCCTCCCCAGGTTTTTCCACTCCTATAAAGTTGGCTTCTACCCTAAACTCACGGGAGGCACAGTTTTCAAAGCACTCCAACCAAAGAGCACTTACACCATTACTCCCCAAGATGGTATGTCTTTTAAAGTTAAGGTTGTTTTTATATTCCTGCAGCAGCAACGTTCAAAGATCATCTCTAGAGTGTTTTGACTGAAGCCATATCCCATAAACTGCAACTTTGTGAGAAAGCAAGGCCTTATGTCTGCCAAAAACTGGACTGGAACTTATTTTAAGCCACATTTTATTCAAATATTGACAAAAATATAGCACACAGAATTATATCATGTACAAGTTTTGCATGTTTGAGAACTTTAGAAGTAGAAATAACTTTCAACAACATTTTTTCCTCAACATTGATATTGTGAATCTATTCCCCTCTTTCCAGCATCAGGAAATGAAATCACTGGCTCTAAAAGCTACACCTTGGGCCAGCCAATGTTCTTTGAAGCCAAGCGTGCTAGTGGCACAGCAAAATCTGGAGAGCAGAGGATATTTGTGAACAAGTGCTTCACGACTGCCGCCAGTGACCCAAACTCCAACCCTAAATACACTGTCATCGACAACCAAGGGTAAGGATTTTTTCAGAATAAAAATCACCATGTCTGTAAGAAGCATTTTAACATTTTTCTTTCATTTCCAGTTGTATGATTGATGGTAAGGTGACTGACCAGTCAAAGTTTTACACTGGAGACTCGAAGATGGCTCAGAAATTCAGTATAGGTGCCATGGTTTTCAAGGACTCAGTTCCCTCCTCAGCGTCTTCGCAGGTATTATAAAATCAAACAGCACAGAGCTTCATTTTGTCAAACAATTGCTAACACTGACTTTCTTTTCAGCAACTCTACATGCACTGTGAAATCGCTCTTGGAAAGCTTACACCAACTGCAAGTTTAAAGGCCTGCAATTATGACTTAACTGCTAAAAAGTGAGTTTATATACTATTCTTGGCCGATTTAATTTGCAGAAGTTACAACTAGTGCTTGTGAGCTTTTCAAAGGTCATCATTCCTAATTTGAGCCTGTTACTTATTTCAGGTGGAAGGAGTTGTATGGGGATGACTCTGTGTGCACCTGCTGTGAATCTACCTGCTCCCCAGGATCCAAGAAAGGCAAGTTAATAACTAAGGAAACTCATATTTAAACTTAAATTAATGTTACTTCATGAGTTTTTATTCCACATTATTTTAAAGAAAGTGTCTCGAAACCTAACATGACTGCAAACTACTATTAAAGTGAGTTCTTAATTTCCTCAACAGCTTCCAAGAACTTGATTTCCAGTCACTCTTGGAAGGTTGACTTGACCAACATGGATGAAGACATGAACTTTGAATTTGAACCTCTGATGAAAATGGCTGAAGCTGACACCATTGATTTGGAAGATCCTGACATGGCAGAGCATAAGGACTTCCTCAACTACTGGGACAATGATTACTAAATGTTTGAAAGTGCTCAGCATTTTAAATAAATGATTTGCTCTACCTCTACTGGCTGATTTTCTTTTACAGTTTATTTTTTAATATGGATCAGTTATCAATTTGATTGACATAATCCCGAATCAGCATGTGTGCATTTTTCAGCATTTCCTGGAAGTGTGTCACTGCATTTCTGTAGATACAGTCATGAACCACAAGGGGATGGAAGAGATTCACTCTCTGTGCTGCAGTAAATTCAACAGGAAGTCCAATAACCTTTGAAGCTAGAGGGTTTCCAATAAGCACATGATGCAACTGCCTGCTCTCCAGACTTCTCCCCATGAAGGCCAGTAAGTCTTTCACCCTATAAGCCACACAATTTGGTTTCCACTGTGTCGGCTCGGAGGTCAGGAGCAGATGCATCAGTGCAGTTTTGAAATGAAAATCCCTGAGAGCACTGCTCCCTGAAAGTGATGTTTGTCTCCTGTGAAGGAAAACTGCAACCTCAAGAGTTTGACTGTGACAGGAGTTTAAAGGCAGGTTTTTGGAGATGTTTTCTAGGAAATTATTCTCATACTTGGTCAGAGAGAGTGTCCACAAAGTATCAAAGTCTGCAGGGGATCCAGGAGTGATGTAGAAATGGGCATCAGTGTTAAATCTAACCACAGGATTCATATTGAAGCTGATCTTCTTGCCCGATCTGAATCGAATTACCAAAGCGCCAGGAGCATCCAAGTAGCGAATGTTCAGCTCAAACTCGTACTTGTGTGAAATCTGTGCCCAGGCCTCTTTGATGGTGCTCTGAAACCACCTGGTCACCTGTGATTTTGACAGAAACGGGGTGTTCTTTACACAAAAAGGACCATCATAAATATCACATATCTTCATCTTTGGTTTCTCTGTCTGACAGTGAAGCAGACAAACCATATCATCATCTGCATCAGGAGACCGACAGGGGCAGCTGTCTTGGATTTCCTTGCACCCCACAAGCTTTATTTGACCACACACCTGCATATCTGGAAGCAGGTCACTTTTCTGATAGTTCTGGAGGAGACATTGAAAACTGCACGGATCAGGTGGGTTGAACGGGACAATGATGTTACACACATTCAACATCTGACAGTCCTCCAAGATCATCCCACTTTTATCACACGCTTTCCTCATGGCCTCTATAAGATCGTCTGTAAAACCCTCCAAGAACTCCTCCTTCCACTTATTATTGGCAGAAACTTTCACACACTTGGAATGAAACATCTGCAGAGTGTTTCTGTCTAAAAGTGGCATTTCAGCACCAGTGCACGTCACTGGGGGAACCCGGGATCCTCCTTCTTTCATTTGGGAGTTTCTCCCCAGGTATTTCCTGAAGAAGCGGATCACAGAAATGATGGACAGCATGTTCCAAAGGTACCAGAGGTAATCTTTCTCCCAGTCAGCAATTTCTGCCTCTGAAGTTTCATTTTCTAATGTCTTGGTGTGGAGGTCTGTCAAAGCAGATTCCTGTTCTTTGGAGCCGATCTCTTCTCTCTGTGACTTCTCCTCTTGCTCGTGTTCAATCTGTAAAGTCGTTGGAGCAGTCACTGTTCGATTTTCCTCCTTGGGTATGTTTTGCTTGTCATCAGGGGGCCCTCTGCTGTCAGTATGTGTCATTTCCTTAATGACAGTGTCCATTAGGCCGTCCAGTGTGCTACCTTCTCCCATCAGCCTCTGTTCAGGCTTTTGCATACTCGCTGAAGTTGTATCATCCAATTTCGGAACACCGGGGTCATCTCTGGGACACATTAGCAGACCCATAGCCACCACGAGCACTCGCAGCAGGGCGTCTTGCATCTTTAATTTCTGCGGATAGATCAAGAGAGAGATAAATCTTACAGATGATTTACAAAAAAAGATACAAAAATGCACAGATGAAGAATGCTTTTAAATATACACTGCCTAGTCAAAAAAAAGGCCACCACTTGGATTTAACTGAGCAAATAGGTACAAGCCTTCTATTGTATAATCACTGCATGGGTGATTATCTTTCAGCTGGCAACAAGTTATTTAACCACAGCTGATGCAATGAGTAACTTTTCACTTAAACAACTATGGCCAAAGACACATAATGTGGTTATGGAAAAGATGTTAGACTGTTCACCAAGGGTCAAATCAGGGGCATGCATCAATCAGAGGAAACATCTATTGCAGAAAAAACTACAATTGGGTTAAGAACTTTCTAACACATTATTTAAAACTGGAGGAATGGTCGGCAACCATCATCTTCCAGGAAGAACCAGAAAAAGGCTTTTCAGTTTGTCAGGGAGCGTAAAGATTGGATGCTGGAGGACTGGAAGAAGGTCATATGATCTGATGAGTCCAGATGTACCCTGTTCTAGAGTGATGGGCGCATCAGGGTAAGAAGAGAGGCAGGTGAAGTGATGCACCCATCATGCGTAGTGCCTACTGTACAAGCCTGTGGAGGCAGTGCTATGATCTGGGGTTGGTGCAGGTTCAGCAACATTACGTGTCCAAAGACTGAGGTCAGCTGACTACCTGAATATACTGAATGACCAGGTTATTCCATCAATGGATTTTTTTTTTTATTTTATTCACTAAGGGCATTTTCCAAGATGACAATGCCAGGATTCATGGGGCTCAAATTATGAAAGAGTGGTTCAGGGAGCACGAGACATCTTTTTCATACATTTATTGGCCACCACAGAGTCCAGACCTTAACCTCAGTGAGAATCTTTGGGATGTGCTGGAGAAGGCAGTGGTCAGACTCCTTCATCAGTGATACAAGATCTTGAAAAATGTATGCAACGCTCAATGGAAATAAATCTCCAGACATTTCAGAAGCTTATTGAAACAATGCCACAGTTAATGCGTGCTGAAATCAAAGCTAAAGGCCAACAAAATACTTGAGTGTGTGACCTTTCTTTTGGTGGCGACTATTTTTTTTGGCAAGGCAGTGTATATGAAACTTTATGAGAAAATGATCCGAAGCGAGGAGGAAAGAGGTTACTTCCTCAAAGGCCTTGAAGCATCCTTTTTACTCATTTCCCCGTTAATGCTGTAGATCAAACACTGCTAAATTACTGCACATTACATTCGAGAGGAAAAGAAGCATACGCACCTAAATAAGGGATGATCTTCTCTGAAACTGCTGTGCCCCGGTAATGCTTCAACAGGAACAAACAGAGAAGGAACAGACTAACCTTGCACAGCCAGTCTCGGTTATCTCTTCCTATTTTAGAAGCAGTTATAGGTTGCCGTGCATGACTTATTTCCTGCAATGTGTTCGCTGCAACATCTTCCTGTGCAACACACAGACAGAAAAAAGATAGCACAGACTTCCTGTAAGTTGAACACTTACTCAAATCTGTTTGAAATAAACCATTTCCTCAGAATCACTCACAGTGATAACAGTTTTAGTGATGAGGTTTGTTTGCCCTCATGTAGGATGAAGCGTTAGGTTACACACTATTGTTAAAAACTGAGGAGAAAGGGGTTTGTGTATGAATAGGAAAGTAAGCCTCAGTCTTTTATGCTGTTGTGGGTTTCTAACTGGTTTGTCGAGCTGTCTTATTGAATAGGTGTAGGGGAGTTCAAAGTATTACATGAGAAGTAGTAAAAGTCCCTCAGTTATTACACTTAGCACAGTTTTACACACTCTAAACAGACAATTTTCTGATTCAACAAATAGCAACAGATTCAGCCTCCACCTTCAAAGCAGCAACCAAATTTTTCCAGCCAAACCCACAGATATTTGAATTGTTCCAGACTTTTTTTGCATGTCTGGATTGTTACGGCAACAGGTGGACAACACGGCACCTCAAGGTTCACGCAAGTTGAGTCATCCCTTAGAAAATACAACAATGAACATAAAAAACTCATATTGTTGACTTTGAAAGGCCAAACTCATGATGGTGCTTGACAAATATTAAAGGTTAACTTTGGAGAAAATGTATTTCAAATGAGTTGTTGCTACAACACAGTAAACAGGTGCCTGTTTTTAGGGAGGGGCATTGAGAAAGATGATGTGGTCAGCTTTGAACATCATCACAGTGAGTTTTTAGAGACACCTGAGAGACAGTCAGATGAGTACAATGACAGACAAGTGGGTGAAGAGCTGTAAAATTGAGCATTATGGATAACATCATATGAGTTTTTATTTTCTTTCCTCTGTGTTTCGACTTCAACTTCAAAGACAATAGGTAAGTGTGCGTGTGTCTTAAAGATGCTGATTGATAATAAGAATTACTTTGTCTATTACTCTTTGTATGTAGGGATGGAAAACTGGGGTATTTCTGCTTATAATCTTGTGTTAGTACGTTCATTATGGTTGAATGGTTTGGCAAGAAACTGCTTCAGTTCATTACAATGTAGCTGAAGATAAATCAAGTACAACTTTTTGAAAGAATATACTTTGAGAGTGAATGAGTGTATTCAGATTGTTGGGTTAAAAGTGTCTTCTTAGCAACCCAGATGAAGAACATCTTAATCTAAATGTATTAACATAATTTACACATTTGGGTCACCCTAGGCACATTTGATAAATTAGTTATTAGAGTTAACTGTTGATGATTCACTGACTTTTGTTGCAGGCGTATAAGAAGAGAAAACCTTATCCCTAAACCAGAAAGATGTTTCATCATCTGGAAAAAAGTTTCTTGTAGTAAGACATTATTTTATCTCAGAAACTTGACAGATTTTTTAAACTTGTTACAAGCCATGCAAACATTTTTTTTGGCTTTTATTTTTTTAAAATAAGATGTGTTGAATGTGGCCCATATCAAGTATTGCATGGCAATTTTTATTAAAGATGAGACACAAACACTTGCTTAGATTTCAGTTTTTAAAATGTGTTCGTCAATATTTTTTTTTTATTAACAGTTTTCCCATTTTTTATGAATCCCATAGCTCATCATATGATCATCATTGTGAAGACAAACTATTCTCACTGAACCTGTGTCCCTCATAGTAGTAAAAGGCAATAACAAACAGCATGCTGCGGTGTCTTTTCAACCCTTCTCACTGATCTCAAACTCTATTTTTCAGGGTTTTTTTCAGATTTATTTATTTCGTCTCAGTAAAAATACACCACACCCGCCAAGATGGATAAGTTCCGTATGATGTTCCAGTTCCTCCAATCCAACCAGGAATCTTTTATGAATGGAATTTGTGGTATCATGGCACTTGCCAGTGCTCAGATGTACTCTTCCTTTGAGTTCAGCTGCCCCTGTATGCCTGAATACAACTACACTTATGGGATCGGACTGCTCATCGTACCTCCCATATGGTTCTTTATGTTGGGTTTTGTACTGAACAATAATGTGTCTGTTCTGGCAGAGGAGTGGAAAAGACCCACAGGCAAACGGAGCAAAGATCCAACAATCCTCCGCTACATGTTCTGTTCAATCACACAGAGATCCTTGATAGCACCTGCAGTGTGGGTGTCTGTCACTCTAATGGATGGAAAGAGCTTCCTCTGTGCTTTCAGCATCAACCTGGATCTGGAAAAGTTTGGGAATAAAAGTCTGCTGAGGGGGATGTCAGAGGCTGAGAGGCTGCGGCTGCTGGCAAGGATTCCCTGCAAAGAATTCGAGCATCAGGAAATAAGTCTGGCAGCATCACGATACATCAAGTGTATATCCCAAGTAGGATGCTGATATATGTCTTCTCTATTCTGTGTATGGTTTCAACTTGGGCGTTTGGGTTTGGAGATAGAAAGATATTGATCAAATGATACAATTGTAAAGCACAAACATCTACAGAGGCTGAGATGTGCAAACTAAAAATTACACAGTTTGACACACTTAACATACTTTGAACAAGTTAACATTTTACAAAACGTTTAAATTAAAAAGTTTTTTTAAAACAAAACAAAACAAAACAAAAAAAATCACTTGCACTAACAAAAGACAGGACAAATCTGTAAGATCAAAACAACCTTTGAAAGCATTGAGACCAATTTAGGGAGGGTTCAACACTTTTGAAAGTTGTGCAACAAATTTACAAAGTCAGAATTTTGAGGGTGAATGTGCTTTATATCATACATGACATGGAGGTGGTTCCTCAAGAGATCAGTAAGTTTTGTTGATGAAAGGTGATGAGAAAAGACGGCAGCATGACATTAAAGAAGGTAAGTGAGTCTTCGTTTAGGAGATTTTATGAAAGAGTTTATGATGAGTGCATTATGTTTTGTCCATTTTGTGAAACATTAGACTAACTTCCACCCGTTAATCCTACACCACTGCCTTACCTCATCATCTTCCGTCAACACAAACTGACTGATCTCTTAAAGGTAGGGTCTGCAGCAATTTTCATTACTGTTTGTAAACACAACATTTACCATGCCATGGAAGAGAAGCCCAGTTTGGATGTTGTGTTTACAAACAGTAATGGAAATTCCTACAGACCCTACCTTTGAGAACATTGTCCTTCTGTCAAAATTCTGGCTTTTTAAGTTAGCAAAACTGTTTGTGCAATTTGTCTTAATGCCTGTAGAAGAGTTTTTGATCTTGTAAATTTGTTTTTTCCTTTGTAAAAGTGTTTTGCCGATTAAAGTTTCTTTATTTTTTAAGTATTAGCGGGAATATTTTAAATTTAATAAATTTAATATTGTTTAAAGTTTGCAAGTGTTTCAAACTGCATAATTATGGTTTGCACTTCCCAGCCACCATAAACATCAGTTGTTCTTTTTTAACCAATAAAAAAAGATGAAATGTAGCCAAGACAGGAAACATTCATCTGACTTGAGAAACTAACGCAGTGAATTGAATTCAGAGTAAGATTGACTGTCTGGCTTATAATTTACATAACCCAGTTTGCATGGCACATGTTGCTAATTTGTTCATTGTTTGTTACTGTGGGAAAATATACATATAAAAAAAACAAGTGTAAATGAGCATGAAAAGGATGGATTAATTTCATTTTGATAGTCAGATTCAGAGAGCTGGCGCAGACTGCATCATTCGTCCCAAACAGCTTGCCTCAAGTAAAACAAAGTCATTCTAAACTTTTTGGAAAGTATCAGTCAAGTCAGATCAAAACAAGCCTAAAATGTAGGACTGAGTCAAAGAAAAGTTTTTCAACTTTGATTCAGGATCTGATGACTCAGTGAATTTAATGCTTCTTGCTTTATTCCTCCCCAACAGCAGTTCACTTAAATCTACTCACTAGACTGGCTTCGCACTTTGAGCCCTTAGAGCTTTTCTGTGCGCTTATTAAGGGCAAAGATAAACCCTCTAAATTTGTTATTCTTGAAACTGGGAACTATTTCAATCCATCCAAATACCTCTGCGCTTATATTTAGGTCTTTGATCAGCAAAAGGGCAGTTATTCAAGCTAAAAAGTGAAGTATCCAAAAAGTATACTGATAAACATTTTCTCTAATGAGCTCTGAAACTGTGAGGAAAGACCAAGAAGTGAGTTTTTGGATCACGTTGTTAGTTTTATCATCTTCAGTATCGACCATGAAAAAATAAGTCCTTTTGTTTTCCATGTTTGGTTTTGACATCTTAAGTTTTAAGTCTTGAAGTGTGAATGAATAATATTAGCTGATACTGATGACACATTATTGAAGCAGTCTCTTCCATCAGTGTGTGAATGATGTGTGTATGGCTGTGACTGTCAGTGTAAAAGTGCTGTGTGTGGTCAGAAAGTCCATTTACAGTTTGCTTTGGTTGGTTATAATCTTGTTATACCAGAATGTCTCATTCTTTAATTTACAGGCATGTGGATGGATGTTCCTGCTTATGATGACCCTGACAGCCTTCATGATCCGGGCCATTCGACCATGTTTCACCCAAGCCGCCTTCCTCAAGACAAAGTACTGGTCCCACTACATCGACATTGAGCGCAAGATGTTCGATGAGACATGCAAAGAGCATGCCAAGAGTTTTGCCAAGGTTTGCATCCAGCAGTACTTTGAGAACATCAGTGGGGAGATGCGCAGCTTCCACAGACATCACTCCAGGGACGACAGCGATGACGATGATGATGAGAAAGCAAAAAGTGATGAAGAAAAGCTCCTCGGCATTAGGGCTCAGGATGATATGAACAAAGTTTTATGGAACTGGCACACCTGTAAGCCAGCCTTGACTCTGAGAAAGGACCAAATAGATGGAGAAAACAATATCAAACTGAATGGAGAGGCCAATGGAGCAGCAAATGGATTTTTGAAGGGACACACCCATGAGGTGGAGAAAAAGGAATGGGCTGTGTATTACAGTAAGGTCTGAAGAGCTGAAAGGACAAAGACACAGTGTAGTGGCTCTTGTTCACTCTATAAAATGGATTCAGAGATTCAAGAGCCATTCTGTCTTAATTTGCTATGTTTAACAATTGTGTTAAGTTAACATATGTCCTATTGTGATAAAGCTGAATTTTAATTCAGTGCATTCAACATATCAGTGACTGAAAATCAATCTTTGTGTAGTCTATAGTTTGACTGATGGTACAATACTCAAGTATAATACCTTTAAAATGGAAAAGATGCTGGATTGTCAACATATTTCTGGTTCAAATGCTGATCAGTGTATTCAGAAAATGTCTGATTAAACCTGTTTCTCTTTTTGATGAAACAGTCTCCTCTACAAACAAGTCATGAATTATTTAAAAACAGGTTCCCAAAGGGACGGATCAGGGCCTATCCTCTTTTATTGTCTGTAAGGGAAATCCATTTTCACAGATTAACATCCAAAACAAGTCTGAAACAACCAAGAACACCAAAACAAAGCAGGACTTTATACAACACTAAAATCTATGCGGTACTACTACAATACTATATTTTATACTATAATATAGGATTAATCTATCAATTCCATGAGGGGAAATTTACAGTTCATAATTTATATCACATATGAATGATGTTGATAATCCTTCTTCCAACACTTGTAGCTTGTTTTGTAGTTACAAGTGCTCATAAGATAGAAAGTCAGACAGAAAAACTAACATTACTTTGTCTGTTTTCTGACTGTCTTCTCTGTACTTACTGTACTTAAATGTTCCGTCAACATTAGGATTTAACAATTACAAGTGCACAAAGTCACTTTAGTTTGCAACTCACTGTGTACAACTTCAGAACGGTCCTATATCTAGATTGCTCCAATAGGAGTTAATAAGAGTTAAAGACGAATCTATTTGAAGGGTTTAATGTCATCATTCATATGAGCCAACTTTTGAATTGAAAATATTTCATTGAGTCAGATTTTTATTTTTCAAAGCATCAAAATGTGGGCATAAGCAAATAACTCAACAAGGCCTCTCTAGTTCTAGCCAGCAAAACCAGTGTTTGCAAAAACAAAAACTTGTACCTGCTACAACAATTTGCATGTCACTGAGTAAACAAGGTCAAAATTTGCATCCCTCTCACTCCACTCTTTTTGTGCTGTTTCTATGTTTGTCAATCAGTTATATTTATTCCTAAAAAAGATGTTCACTTTCTGACTTTGAAAATACGCATTACAGCAATTAATACCTGTGATTGGACATACACGATGAATACATCTATTTCATATCTGCAGATTTGTGGTCACTTTCATGTCGTTTTATCATTTTTTACATCAGAGCAACAGGGTAATAAACAAACTCCTCATGTAGCTACAACTGAAACCTGTAAACATCCAACAATGCATGTGGTGTATTAAGGTCTGTATTAATGCTCATGCATCTGCTCCATCCATCAAGCTGTTCCTCAGTATCTAGCATTAATGTCATCACTAGAGCAGGAGGGTAGGAGGGAGGAGGGCAGAGTGAATGAAAATGGCATGGGTCCCATTGAGGCCTCTCCCTCCTTTCCTTCCTCTCTCCCTCCCTCTCTCCCTCCCTCCCTCCCCCTGGGGATTGGTGGAGCAGCTCTCGCCTTGACCACCTCAGAGCTCACCCAGTAGCCCAGCAGCTGTTCTCTCCCTCAGCGAATTGGCAGCCAGGGCCGCTGGTGTGGGGGTGGACGTACAGGCAGTGTTTTTGTCCAGGCTGTGATTTCCTCTATTTTGTCTCCCTCATTTTCTCCTGATATTGCTTTTCTTCAAATCTCTGTGCTTCTCTCCGTCTTGACATTTACCTCCTCTTCTTTTTCACTTCTCTACCTGCCTCCTCCTCCTCTGCAAGAGTGACATGATGTTTATATATAGATCAAACAAAGCAAACATGAAAAAGAATCTGCTGCTGCCCTAAAAATATCTGTGTATGTGCAAAGGGAAGAAGGTTTTGTCATCTCTTCTTTTATGGATTGTTTCTTCACGCTAATGTCTTTGTTTTGGTTGTCAGGATATCAACCATCCACACGTTGCTGACCAAGGCCTTGTTTGACTTTGCTGCAAATGTCTCTCTTGTCTTCCTCTCACAAATACATGCACATGGGTGTGCGCATACAGACACATACACATCAGCATGCTTGCAGCCGCCCTATTCGTCAGTGTCTGGCTCATTCTGCCTTCCTTCTGCCTACAGATTGGAGAACAGAGGTAGAGAGGGAGGGCTGAGGGAGAGGAGAGTTGCGAGGCAAAACGGCTGGTCACATGAGCAGAGATCTGTTTACAAACCCAAGGCAGAGCAGAGAGAGCGAGAGCAAGGGGAGGAAGGGAAAGGCAAACTGCAGGCTCTCTCTGAGCACCATTGAGGACTGAAAGAGGAAGAGGGGAAGCCTGCCATGACAGAGCCAGCTGGAGGTGGGAGAGACTAAATACGACACACGCAGACACACTCCTGCACACACACTGCCTTTGTCTCTGATTTTTTTCTCAATTGAGCGAGCAGATGGTTAGAGGGAGAGTAGGATCCCCCCTCTAACACACACACATGCACTGACTGACACACAAACACACGCTCAGCAGCAAAATACCAAACCCAGCTACAGAACTGTTGTTGCATGGAGCTGTCTTCACTTTGTTTGGGCTTAGAGGAAAGCATATCTTTGTCTTTCCATACTGAGGAGGAATACCCACTGCAAGATCAGAGGACTGGAGGAGGAGACAACACAGGAGAGGAGAGGGGGATGAGACTTGTGAAAATCCTCTGTTAAAAAAGCAGCTTTGGGAGGAAGACAAAGCACAGACTAATGCCTGATAATTACCTTCAGTGGACAAGGACTGTCATTTTGAAGGGGGGTCGTTGTCGACTTTGGTGAGGGGACGACACTGCAGACCCAAAGTGAAGTCAAAGAGGGCCCTTTTTTGCTGGAAATGTGAGTATTTCTGCCGCCCAGCTGCTTGTGTTGTTTATGACATTGTGACTGAGTGAGATTCAGATTCTGACAATAACAACTCCTGCATAACACATGGTGTAAGGCATGTGAAAAACAGTCACTCCTCAACAAGATTTCTTTGTCTCTGCTTCTCTCTCCTGCGATGACATCATTCTCACTGGAATCTAGGAGCACATGAGGTCTTGAGTCGTGGTCCAAGCCCCAGTCTAAAATATCACAATCTTTACACCGAGTGGTTAATCCAGATTTGGGAATACTGGGCGTCACAGGCTGCTGAGCCAACAAAACCGCACCTCCTGAGGATTTGTGGAATCAGAGCAAATCTGAAAATCTTGATGGTTGTTTTTTGAGGAAAGAACACCACCCTGAAGGAGAGCGATTCAGGTCAGGGTGTCTGACTCCAGGCTCCAAACAGATCCAGTGTCCCGAGATCCAGCCCACGAGTTTGGCTATTCTCCAGCCTTCTCCTGACAGGGCCTGAATTTACTGCTGCTGAGCTGAGAGTCAAATTTCATGCAACCATTCCAATGGTGTAACGGTAAGTGAGCTGATTTCTCTGCCTAGTACAAGAGCATGATAGCATGTGCACTTACTTGCAGCTCATAAACTCTTAGTTACAGTCTGCAAGCTTTGGAGATCCACATTAAGGGTGTACTTGTGAAATGGTAAATAACTGAGGGAGAGGAGGAGAGGAGGAGGAGCTGCATTCAAGGTCATGTTTGTTTGACAGCTTTGACAACCAAAACTGAAATTTTATTCTACAAACAAAGTCTTCATTCCTGTATGTTTTACTATGGAAAAATTGTGGAGTGCATTAATCCTTGTTTTACAAATGCAACTCTCATTATCCTATCCTAGGTCTACCCCACACAAGCCCCCCCAACCATGGATTGTAAATCCCCCAACCCCCAGCCATGTTAAATCATCCCACCCGTACCCCCCACGGTGTGCAAGCTGTACTCATTGATTCTCCTAAAAGAGACACTTGGACATCCAGAGGCTGGCAAAGAGCAGACGCATGGCAAATTAATTGGAACACATGTGGCCTATGGAAGTGGGGCTTCCTCTGCTATTGTTTTACCAAATGGTCCTTTAGTCCCTAGAGTTCATTCTGATTAATTGCCCCCCGCCCCCTGCCACCTGCAACATACACACTAATACATACGTTCACATACGCACACATGTAAATCTTACCAAACGCACGCACGCAGACAGACCCCACACCCCGTGCCCATCCATCCCCCAGAGCTGTCACACACACTCACACTCCACCAGTCACCTAGATGGAGTCTGTGGAACAGATGGTGGTGTGGCGGAAGTGCCGTCTGTCCTCCATGTTTGTCTTGTTCACAGCCAATTAACAGGGAGTCCTATGAGTGCCTCAGTTACCACCACAGTGCCAGTGACAGCTCTCAGGACACACCTGCATCCAACAAAAATCAATTATTACATCAAATCCACAAGGTATACTTTGTTTTGTTGGATAAGCTGGTGCCCCACATTCTGTCTCTGTTGACAGCTACAGACACAGAGCCTTGAAGTCTATCTTGACCTTAGAAGTCTCTGCTGGTAATTCAGATCCCCATTGTGGTTAATAATCAACAGTCTCTTTCTCTTCCGCCAAGATTGCTCTTTGTCTTTACTGTACAGCTTTAATTCAGTTGTACTGCAATTACATGGCTTACTCATTCATAGCAGAGTAAATGATTAACACAGATCTCAAGAGCTTAAATCCTCTCTAACCTCTCCCATGGCAGTGTTATTGTCAGTACAAATTGCAGCCTGGAAAGTGAATGCAAACATTTGGACTTGTGCTGTTCTAAAGTCGGTGTCAATGCAATGGGGGAGCCCGGCTAGTTTTAATGGGAAAGTAAACAGTGAAGTTGCTTGACTGGATATTGTTGTGTCAGTACACTCTACTTTTAGGAGGTATATCCTGTTCAAAAGCCTCAGGCTGTGACAAACAGAAAACTCAGGAAAAACATCTTTGAGGTCTCACTGTCATGTTGATACAGCACCACAGCAGCTAATCATCTATGTTTAACCATGAAAGACACCATAGAGGTGAAATCATTGAAATAACAAAAACTGAGACTGATTTAAGACATGATGACAATTAAACACACATAGATTATCTAATCCTAACCCGCAAACTCTTCCTTGCAGGGTGCCTGTGTGGTTTGGGTTCTCAGCACTCTGAACACTACTGCAGCATGACGTCTGACATCTACCACCTCCCGCTCAATGTGTATGTCATTGTGCTGGGCATCGGCCTCTTTGTCTTTATGCTCAGTCTCATCTTCTGCTGCTACCTTTTCAGGTAGGTGGAGGTGTCACAGACCTGGATGACTGAGGGAGTCACTGCACTGATTCAGTCTAGTGTAGATTATTTTGGCAGTTTGAACAGGCATTGTGACATAGAAGTGATCAAAAGCACTTTGATGTAAATATGTTACTATATAATGAGAGCAGTGATCATGTTTCCAGTGTGAAAATTCCTGTGAGGAGCTTCCAAAGCTGTAACATTTGGACAACAAGCTCACATTACATCTAATAAAAGTACTGTCAAGGAATAGGGGTTTTATTTGTTTCACAGTGTACGGCATGAAGTGCAGCAGTGTTGATAAATATTTTAATACTGAAGCAAGAGTAGAATACTCAGAAGCAACAAGCAAGGTTTCAGAGAGTAGAGCTGCCAAAAAAAAGTCAAAGCTACTCCCCCAATACAATGAACACACACGGCCTGACCTCTTGTCAAGTCCAGCAGAGAGCTTTTGGAGGAGGAGCCCAGCACATTATTGTGAACTCCTACAATAACTACCTTTCACTGCCACTCCTTTGTCTGTCAGCTTTGGACTGTGGAAGACTTGACTCACAAACATTAAGAGCAATAAAATGTGCACACAAGAAAACTAACCTGCAAATATTTATACATCTATAGAAAGTTACATATACATTACTTCCTGTTTACAAAGATACACTTATAATTAGTTACATAGAGGGATTTACTCTTTTTTTTAACTTTATATAAGAATAACTAATTCTGATCTTTGTATAGGGGGTCATGCTGTTAGTTTTATTATTTATCTATTACTTTTGAATTATAAGTGTTATTGTACATAACTGTATCACCATGTCACCACAAGATGATGTGGGCAGTGTCCCTAAATGTGGCACATAGGTCAAAGTTTTAAAAATGAAGCATCATGGGTCTGAGAGGCAGAAATATGTCCACAAATATGGATGCAGGGTCTTAAGAGGTTCATGCATAAATATGTAGTTACACAGGTATCTGTTAATGAGTTAGAAGGTGTTCATATAACATGATGTAAAAACATCCAGTGTGTATTTCATATACTATATATAAGACCATGGTCATTGGCTCCTTGTATTTGACACCTCATATGATAAAGATGAATGACAATAAATACCACATATTCGAATATATTATTAATATTTAATATAATAGTTTGTTTGGAACCTATCTGAGTAGTTACCAACTAACAACTGATGGAGTATTACCAGGGTTAAAGAAGTCTGATCCTCTTCCTCTTCTTTTTTTATGCCTTCTGTATGTGCAACTTTTCTTTTAGATAGCAAAATAGTTTTTGTATCCAAATTAAAGGAAATTAATCAAGGCCCATTTCAGTAAAAAGAAATAAAAAAGAAAAACTGGCTTGATGTGATTTTTGCCCGTGTTAAGACAAATTATGAGATAAAATGTCAAAACTTTTTTATCACAAAATTTCAACTTTTTATCTCAAAATTTTAACTTAATTGTCTTACTGTTTTGAGACTATTATTACTAAGTTTGACTTTTATCTAATAATTTTTACTTCTCATTCCAGAATTTGACTTTTGGCTCAAATTTTGACTTTTATTTCAAATTTAAACTTGATGTGGGTTAAAAAAAAATCTTAGCAAAGCAATTTTTCAATTTATTTTTTTTTCACCTGCAGAAATGCTGACAGAAAGGGAAAAAAACAACCTTTTTATTTTTTTTTACAATAATTGATGCATACTTTGCTCATGTTGTTTCCTTTGCCCCCTTCAGGTTGAAACAACAAGGAACACGGGAGCAGTTCAGCTACAATGAGGTAAGTCACAGCTGAATGCATCACAGTGGGTGAGCATGTAACACCTGCTTTAAAGGCAGGTTACAAATACTGCTCCACCATTTCACGCTGGTGTCATAAATTGTGAATCTTAACACCACCCTTTATCTTTGACCTTGACTCAATGTTTGAAGGATTACACCTTGGTCAAAAAAATGTTCACCCCGCAGGTAGCAAAGTGTGACACTGTGATTGAGATCAGTGGCAGGGAAAGTAATCCTTATATGTGATAATATATTCTTCTACTATTTATAGAAAATATATAAGCCAGTCTCAATGATATTTTAAACAGTGAACAATTCTTCCCATTATTTTATTCAATATCAATTTCATGCCAACTCATTAGTGCAGACACGTCGCTCACATGGATCCTTCTCTCTCCCCTTCCTTTTACTTTCTCAACTGCAGGTGGTACTGAAGGGAGCAAGCAAGAAACTCAGCCTCCTGGGAGTAAGTCTCTCTTTCTGCCAAGCACTTATTTATGTTTTCAGACAGTATGTCATACCTGGCAGCTGTACAGACTGAACGCTTCTCTCACTATCTCTGTGCTACATCAAATGACCCATTAAGAGTTGGGAGGATGGTTTGGCTGATAAACTCAGTGTCTTATCTCAGATTTGATAACTTGCACTTAGTCATGAGTGAATTTTGAATCTTAAATGCAGCCTTTTGAATACAGAAGGCTTTGCTCTCACTGTTTCTTAGTTTAAATCCAGAAATAACTGCTCTCATTCATTCAAAATGCATTATCAAAAGATCCCGATGATGTTTTAAAGATTTCTTTTTAAAGTCTTGTCATTTCCCCCAAAGGAAACTGTGGTTGCAAGGGTAATTTTGGTTATCATCTTTATCTTGTGTACAAGGGAAGGTTTATCATTGTAACTTGTAAAAATAGATAAGATAAGAACACTATTAAACCTGGAAACTGGGTCATACTTTATGAATCAATTTACCTCTGAATTTTTCAAGATCAGGTACTCTTGTCTCCAGTGAGACACGCACATAGGAGAAAAGATGAGAGAAATAGCTGAATTTTATATATATATATGTATATATATATGTGTGTGTGTGTGTGTGTGTGTGTGTGTGTGTGTGTGTGTAGAGTAAAAAATGAACGCCTGATTTTTGTTTTTATCCTGAAAAGTAGATCTCACTCAAACTAACTTTGCAGCGTTTTCTGTTTTGCAGCAAACTTGTGCTGTATGCTTGGAGGAATTCAGGACCAGAGATGAACTGGGAGTGTGCCCCTGCTCACATGCATTTCACAAGAAGTACGTACTACTGAATTAGAAAATAATAAAGAAGAAATTTTTACAAAAGAAAAAAAGGTTTATTAAGTATATAAAGATAAAAATATACCAAATAAAGTTCTAAATTTCAAAACCCAGTTACATTCAAAAAGAAAGCAAATATTTTCAAATACTTGTGAACAAAAAGTGCTCTGAAGGCTTTATATGGCCTCCATGAGCTTAGTTTTTTTTAAGAAACACAAGCTGTACATGAATCTATGTTGGTTGCCAGGCAACATCTCATCGACTACTACCCCAGATTTACTACACACTAAGAAGCACGTCTAAATCATAGCTTATATTGAAGTACAGGATTTTTCTAATCTTCATTTAATCTAAGAAGAAAAACTGGGGAGCCTCGCTGGTGCTTAGGTTTCTGTTTAACCCTCATTCCCCCAAAAAACCAAGCTAAGCAGACTGATGGGCTCTTTTAACGATCAGATATAGTCTAGGACCTAGTCCAAATGCTGAAGTCTACAAATCTGTTCTTTATTTGTTATTTATTTGTCCAAAATAAGTTAGGTGCACCAACAGCTCCCCAGAAGTAAAGCCAAAACTTTTAGCGCTCCCCCTGGTGACTGAATGCAGAATGATAAACCAATTTCTTAAAATCAGTTCGAGTGTTGGTAAAACTTTCAAAGTAAAACACATTTAACATCTTTTTCTGAAATATCTAACAGTGGGAGGTCATAGAGATATGCCATCTAAATCAATGTGGTTGCTCCAATGAGTTTGTTCCCATAAGTTACACTCTTGTGTAAGAGAAACACTCTCACTTTTATCCATCATTCTTAAAAATGAGCAGATCATCCACGAAATAATGACAGTTGCTGTCATTTGGATAAGTGCTACAGCTACACTCAAATTCTAACAGGAGGAGTTATGCATTTACGTCTGTCCTTGACAGTTTCTAAGTGACGTTTTTTTTCTGTCAGGTGCCTGCTGAAGTGGCTGGAGATCCGCAGCGTGTGCCCAATGTGTAACAAGCCCATCCTCCGGCTCCATAATGATGCATCCCAGGGTGCTGAGGGCCCAATGGACCCCGAGGAAGTGTGAAAGACTCAGAGAGGAAACTTCTTCTTACAGAAAACACACATTAACCATGGAAAGGATGATGAACAGCGGTCATCTTTAAGACATCTCACAGGAAGTGTTGAAATGATCCCAAGTGGCTGCCCTGCTGCTGACCTTTGAGCAATATGCCTTGGTAAGAATTGGATATTGACAGAACCAAAATTATTTGGTCAGATCAGTCAGGGAGAGGGTGGATGAATAGGATCTCCTCATAAAAACGCTCCAAGTTCTTCTTCCATATTGCACTGCTCACCAATAAACATGACGGGGGAAAAAAGGAGCCACATTAGCGAGCAGGAAATCATTGCCACTGTCACAGACGACTAGTGCAGCACTGCCAGAGACCGACAACACTTCAGGCTTTGGGCAGGACATCAGAGTACAGGATCAGTATGGATACCTCTAATATCTCAGGGGTGTTACCAATACAGCCAGCACAAACCATGTCACCCTATAATCCTTATGCCACACATGCATCTTTAATACTGCCAATGTTGGTGAAACTCTCCAGCAGTCAGAGGTAGCCACAACCTCAAGCTGAAAACAAGACCAGCAGGATAACCACCATGAAGATTAGGAAGACAATATTGTTTCCGACTGTGACCTGAACCCTAACCCTTTTAAAAAGAAAAAAAGACGGATAGAAAACTAGTCTTGCCGGTATGTATTGTACGTAAACATGTCCCTATATATTGTTTTTTTGTATTTGTTGCTTTTAAATAAAATGTCACATACTGTATTGTAATGGTGTTTGGATTTATTGAAAGGCAGGTAAAATTGATAGAAAGTCCTCACAAATCTTTATAGGAACCTTTCATAAATCCATTCAGAATTGCATTATAGTTAAAAGCATCACATTGATTATTTTAAGCTCACAATCATTCTCCAACAAATCTGCAAAATGTAGAGGATGAAATGTGAAATACAAGTTTATTACATCAAAAGAAGACCTAAAGTCCTTTTTTTGTTGCAGTATACAGAATTTCTGGTCCATTAACCACACCAATAAAAAAGAAAATAGATTACAAATTGGGGAGGTGATCAGTTTGTGGAGAAATCTGGGCCAGCACCTTGACACACAACATTTTCCTCCAAAGGCTGAGGCTCAGATCCGGTTTGGCACACTGTAGTCCACACACGTAGGTTTTGTATTACAGTGTGTATTTGTACTCTAGTTGGCTGCCTCTGATCCTCTGGATTCCACAAACTCCATGGCCTTCTCTTTTACTGCCTGAATGCTCTCTGGAGTCCCGTGCTTCTTCTCATACTCCAGGTAGCGCTTGAAGAAAAACTTGATCTTTTTTACAGCAACACTCAGGTGAATCACTCGATCAAAGAGCGCCCTGCAGGAAACAGGAAGTTGGAAAACTCAATGATAAACTATTCCATGCGGTCATAAAACTGATTCAAATACATCCTGTCACTTAGGTGGTTTTTACTGTAAAATTGACATAACTTAAACTTTTTACCACTTGACCATACACTATTTTCTTTTTCATAAAGAGAAAACTTCAAAAAACTGAAATTGCTGATTAGGTTCATTAATATAAAAGGCAAAAAAAACCAGACCAAAGAAGCTTTAGCTCACCTGACTTCCTTCTGTGTTCCATGTTTGACCATCAGGTCAATAAAGACAGACCAAATGTCTGTGCGTTTGGGGTAGCTTGTAAGGACTTTGTCAAACATGGTGCGACCTTTCTCCACATTTCCAAAACGGAACTCCAGCTGAGCGAACTTTGCAATCACATCCACACCTGGAGAGAAGCATGACAACATGTGAAAGGTTAAAACCTGTGAAGAATCAGCACCCCGACAGCATCAGGAGGAGAATGTGTTTGTGTCACTTAAAGGTTGGAGTGTACTCAAAAAAAACAACAAAAAACCATCAATCAGTGTCTTGTCAATCTGTCAGTCTGGACTGGATGTCTTACTCTCTTTGGATGGCAAGCTCTTCAGCGCCCTCTGCAGGAGAGCACTCGCATCGTCACTCTTGCCCTGCTGCAGCAGGAAGGTACCATAACTGAGCCATACAGCCTTAGTCTGACGGAAACGCTTCACCATAGTCTTATACAAGCTCTCCGCCTCCTGGACAAAAACATCATACAGAGGATTATGAAAAAAGGAATGTGGAGCTGCAAACTTAATTTTCCCTTAATCCTAACAAACTGGAAGGATATCTATAGTTATAGAAAAGCTGAGGTGAAAATGGTTTCTAACTCCCACGAGATCTTACTTTGATTTTTTCTGACTTTGTGTAGATGTCTGCAAGCTGCTGATAGACTGGCATGGGCTCACAGAACTGTAGCGCCCGCTCAAACACTTTCTTCAAGCTCTCCTCTGTGCCGTACATGTTTTCCAGGTTCAACAGGGCAACCCACACATTCAGCTTCTCCTGCTCCTCCCTGCAATCAGCCAAAAAACAAGGTTTAATACAAAAACAACCACTAGTTAATCAACCATATTGCAGATTTTTTAAATAGTCACGAGATGAAAGGAAGTGATTTGTACTTGTTTTTCCTTATGATAAAAAAAAATAAACAGTGAACAGTCAATTTTCAATACTCAGATTTTGTCCATTTTTTTTTAATGGATTTCTTAAGTTGACTTCCGTGCTGATGTCTTAGACCTACTCTGGCACTGGCGTTATTCGAGCAGAATTAAACAATAATGATGACTAATTCTATGCATTACCTGAAGGAGATAGTTTTGAGCGCCCTCTCAGCCACAGCACGAGCCTGCTCGATCTGAGTGGCCTGCAGATGATGAGCCATGTACTGCAGCCAAAGCAGGGAGCTGTTTGGTGAAGCAAGAAGCAGGCGCTCGAAGGCTGCTGCATCCTGGGGCCGCAGGTTTGGATCCATCAGCTCCACCTCGCGCTGCACCAGAGCCTTTTCTGCCGCCTTCTTCTCCTGCTCCAGCTCATGGCGAGACTTCTTCTGAGGCTGTGAAGGGAAGCAGTACATACAATGTGGGACGTGTTTGATGGCAGCTGTGGTAAAGAGAGGCGTCATTGTCAGCTTACCTTTTTGCTTTCCTCCTGGTCTTCTCCATCACTTGAGTCTCCCTCCTGCATGGCAGAGGCAGGTTTCAGGGAGCTCAAACCCACATCCCAGGAGAAACCTGCTGCCACCTGAAGTCTGGAAGGTCCTGCTGAGCTCTGAGTCACCTGTGTAGTGTAGGAGGCAGGAATTATTCAGGGGTTTCTTTAAAAGGTTACGATTTTACATTTTAAGATGCAGAGCAACAGCATGTCATCTCACTTTCACAGAATCGGATTTTGTATCCTCCTCATCTTCTTTGTCATCCTCTTCTCTGAAGTAGGCCTCCACTCCACTGTCATTATCATCGGTTTTTGATTTTTTTGTTTTCTTCTTCTTCTTCGGGACCTCAGCCTGTTTCTGATAAATAAAGCAAGAGTAAAGATAAGTAAATGAGAACAGTAAATGACCAGCGCTTCAGTGACAACCAGCCTACAACTAAAGCACCACAATATCAAGAGGTCTGAACTGACAGAAGCCTGAATAATTTAAAATCCATTATTGTCCAACCAAAAGATAAAGATTGAACAATAAGTGAAGATTATTTTGATCCTTGTGGAGAAGCTTTTCTCTACATTTGGATCAGATTCCAAACAAAGGCTAAGGGGTGGATTATGACTGAAATGTTTCATACGCTCTAAAGCAAAATGGAAAGGAGAGAAGTGAAAAGAAAAGTTAGGAGGGAAGGAAGGAGTTAAAGATGACAGGAAGGATAGGAGGTTGGAGAACAAAGGAGAAGGAAGAAAGGACATGAGTTCAGGAAGGAGACAGGGAAGAAAAGAAGGAAGAATGCAAGGTTAGGAGGGGAGGTTAGGATGAAAGGGAGAAAGGAGGAAAAAAAGGGAAGGAGGGAAGATTCGAGAGGAAGGATGCAGAAAACAACGGTTAGCAAAGAAGGGGTTGAGGAGGAAAGGTAAGGAACAAAGATGAAAAAGGAAGGAAGAATGGAAGGATAAAAGAAAGCTAGAGAATTTGATGTCATTTGTCACCTGTTCACTCTCAGACAGGGTGCGTTTGGTTTTCCTTTTCAAATCCTGTTTCTCCTTCTTTTCTCCGGTCCATCTCAGAGGCAGACCGAGAGACTCTGGAAGGATTTCTGGCTTCCCGGTGTCCGCTGGGAGTAGAGACAGGTTGACAAACTCCTCCTCTTTGTCAATACTGGAGACAAAAATAGAAAGAGCTGCAGGCTAAAAATGACCTGATGACAGCATTGCTTTGCAACTATTTAGTCTTTGTCTGCCAACACAGATGGGAAAAGTCTATGTGTGTTGTCAGTACCTGATGATTTTGGTCGTGAGCAGAGTGTTTACAGGCAGGTGTTTGGAGAGGACCCCGTGATCCTTAACAAAGAAAGTTGTGGTCTTTTGAAGTTCGGCTCTTCCTGTGATGCTCGCTGACAACCTAGAAAAAAGGGGCATTAAGGCGTTGTCATGAAGAGTTGTAAGCCCATGAAAATGGATTTAATAAGAACGGCATTCAAATGTAACAAAGGATGGTTTCAAATATCAACACTGAATGAATATTAAGGTACCTGATGAAAACTCCCTGAGGTCCCACAGACTTGACATAGCCTCTGATGATCTGATTGACCTGCAGGCTGTTGAAAGACAAAACCTCTGGGTCCTTTGCTGCCTTGGCCTGTTGTGGGTTTAGCCTAATGACAAGGAATCAGTTAGCCAAATCTGATAGTAAGATGTTTGCCCTGATTAAGATTAAATAATTTTTTTCTTTACCTCGACGGACGTACAGACAAGTGCCACATGTCATTTTCTTTCTCAAGAAGAAAAACCCTGGGGTCAAAGACAAATCAGCAACTTTAAAATCTGTCCTTACACGTTAAACAGTTTTTGTATCTAGAAACATTAGTGACACAAAAAAATATCTCCCTGCTGCTGTAATATGTTGATAGTTGCTGCAAAAGCAATATTTTTCAACCTTAATTATAGAAAAAAGATGGACAGTTAATGTTTTTTCGAAGTGTGAGCTATTAACATTACATTTGAAAGAAATAAATGATTAAAATATTTAACCCTGTGTACTGAATCTATAGAATGAGTTTCATTTTGTGAATAAACTACAGCAATTTATAACTTTTCGACAATATTCTAGTGTATCAAGATGCACGTTTTCCAATTAACAATCTATTATTTTTACTTTAAATCAACTGTGAGACTCATTGTGACTGCATCTTGAAAAAAAGAAAGGTATTTTATCCAGCATGCTTTAAGTAGAAACACGTTGCACTTGTACTGACCTGAGCAGCTGATCCTTGCTGTAGCGGTCAAGAGGGTTCGACTTGTATGCATCAGTCAGGTCAGTGACGGACACGGTGCCCTTGTTGCCAAATGGAAGTTTGACAAAAAGGCCAACTTGTGGCTGAATATTTGTCACCATCCCCAAAGTTACACTGCCTGCCTCCAGTTTGTGGGCTCCTTGAAAGTTAGAGAAGAAAACCAAAAGGTGGAACAAAAGATAAAAAAGGTAAAACAGTTCATACTCTCCCTTCTCATTGCTTTTTCCTGTGATGGAAGAATAGTTGCTCAAAACTCATTTACTTAAAACAACAAAGAGCTTCTGTTACCTGTGAACGACAGCACAAAGCGTTGAGGGTTTGTGCTCACTTCTACCACTTTGGCTAGCACTGCACTGCCCGGCTTGTAGAGTTTCTCTGGATGGCCAGCATCCTAGAAATGAACAGAATTTAGTCAAACTGAGCCAACATGTTGCTTATCAATATAAAACCTCAAGCTACTGTATAATTTTAAATACTTACTTTTAGATCAGTGATGGCACCCAGCAGTTCAACTGTCACATTCACACATGGACTAGTGGTGACCTCAAAGGATTTCTTCTCTGGATTAAACTGTTGACAAGCAGTAATAAAATTTCACTATAGACTACAATTTCTCTTCTTGAAAAAGTCCCATTTATCAAATCAAGTCATGCATTATTTTGACAAACTCACCTTTGATACAAAGCATATAACTTCTTGCCCGACTTCATAGCTCTGAATTTTAGCTTTTTGATTTTCTGGTCTTAAATCTGCACTCCGATCCAGTTTGCTGCAGAAATTAAAAAATGAACATAAAGCATGGTGCAAGAATTATATCCAGGTTGTCATGCTGCGATAACGCTACCCATAATATGATCTGTTTGATAGCTACCTGGGTATAAGTGTGAGCTCAGGAATGGTGTATACAAACTTGGGATGAGAGAAAGGAAGGAATCTGAAATAAACAGTTAATGTCAGAAAATGAATAAGATTTAAAAACAACATAACATAAACCTGTGATAAACTGTTTTAATGCTCAATATGTACAATAAGAATACAAGAATAAGAAATACAAGAAGTTTTTACCTGTGACTGGACACTTCTCGTCCTCCGATCACCTTGGCGGTTACCACACTACCCACTTTGACTGAGAATGTTGGGCAGGTTCCCTGGCGTACTTCAGAAACCTCCAGAACCTCTGACACATGTACATTGCCAGTTTTTCCATCTTCAAGTGTGAGCAGAACAGAAGTAGCCCTCACACTCTTCACTTTGCCTTTCACAATATCGCCAAACCTGTAACCTTTGGCGCCTGTTTCGCTCTCTGAGGTTGTGTGCTGTCTATCAGGTGCACTACGCTTCCACGACACAAGAGGGAGCCCCTGTATTTCCTGACAGCTGGGCTCTACAACCTCAACAGCCACGTTCATTCCCCCCTTCATCTTCTCAGACTCGGAGCGAAATATCTCATTTAGGTGGTTGCTGGTTTGGATCACCGTCAGCTGTGCGGTGTCATGCAATGAGATGACAGCGAAGTCTTTGTCAACGTGCTGCACCTTTGCTGTGTACTTTGATCCCTCGGTTAACTGGAAAAAAGAAGCACACATCAAAAGATGCTATTTGAGACTATGACACATTGGACCAGTAGTAACAAAGAGACTGAGTATGCAGAACTGAATTAAGTCCAAACTCCATTGCTTGAAACTACAAAATGGCAAAAAGAAAAGAAGACTTACAGTTTTTTTCTTTGCCAACAGCTTGGCAAGGATTGACACGTGGACACATGAGGACAGGATGTCAACATGGAGAACGACTGCTGTAACTTTCTGTCCTTGAGTCAACTTAGCAGCTGGAAATTGGAAAAAGAAAGAAAATACAGGCTCAGTATTGATGCTTTCTCTTTCAGCACCTCAGTTAATGGGTTTAAGAGCCACTGCAAACAAGGATTAGTTAACCAGAAAGCATGTAACACCTGTGTGTATTGTGTATGTTCTGTTGCAGAGACTTTCAAAAGCAAAATAAAATGACCCAAGAATCATCAGGTGAGTCATAAAAGTCAATGTAAACTAAAGAGCAACAACAAGGGAAATCTTGAGGAAACAACTGAAATGAACTCATTATCTTGAGAAAACGGAGCAAATCAATTGTGGAAAATCATGGTCTTACATACTCAATATAAACTGCAAATAATGTAAACTCTTCTTGTACTCTCAATAAAAAAGGCTGAAAATGTCTATAAGTTTCTCCATATTGTAACTAAATAAAACAAATGTTTAAATGTTATTTGCTTGCATTCATTTAAGCAGAGCATGTTCAGCTAATGTGGCTAGGACAAGACTCTGGAGGAATGAATAGAGGAGTGGATCACCGAAGTATTTTCATAAGTTTTACATCTTTTGGTCAAAACAGGACATACCTAAGACCTGGTACTTAGTGGCCGTAATCGTAGCACCAACCAGATCATCTGATATGAAGGTGGCACCGTTCTCTGTCACAGCATCTACAGTCAGCTTCAGCTTCTCCCCAACACACAGAGCAGCCAGTTGCTGGTGCAGATCACTGTTATCTTTGAATTCACACAATGATGAAGAGAGATTAAACATGGCAGAAAAACTTTGAATGAAGAACCAAAAAGTAAGACCATCACTTGACTGCAACGACTTGTAAGACTCATTATTTGTTTAAGCATCTCAAAAATACAATAGAGTAAATAGATGAAAGTGATGCAATCTTACCTCTCATGGCCAACATCTCATTTATGGCTTTTCTCTCCTGCAGACCATTAATGAGTCTTGTCTGCTCACTTCCTCCAGGTGAGGTGACCTCTGAAACCTTCAGAGTAACCAAGAAGCGCTGCTTTTCTTCATCCAGGTTGGTGACTTTAGCAATCACAGTCTGGCCAAGTTGGAAAACAGCGGTGGCATCACTGATGAACTTGTCTGACATGGCCTGGAGAAAAAAAGAGTAGAAAAAGAGTCATGTTAGCCATATAAACCCCAAATATTTGTCACGCAATCTGATGTAAAAAATGTAATGTAAAGCTTTTTACTCACAGACTTAGGTGCAAGCCCAACAAGGCCGTATGGAAACTCCACAAAGACACCATAGGACATCATGTTCTTAATCCAGCCAATCAGCTGCATTCCCACGGTGACTTCAGAGAAATCTTTGGCAACCATACCTTCCTCCAGGGACCACCTGACTGTTGGTTTCTTGGTGAGAGCCTTAAACAAAAGAGAAGCTAAGGAAAACAGAGATAACTCCCCCTGGGGTTTAGGATGAAGAAATGTGTGAATTCAAAGAATGATTTTCATCAGAGGCTGGTAGGACGGGTCAATCTTTCACTCATGATCATATTCACAGAATTAAATAAACAGGATACAATATTCTCCTTTTTTCTGTTGTAGCAGACAAGGTTGGAAATGTTGTCACCCTCCTTCAGGCTCTCCCACAGCAGACTGCAGTTGGACAGTTGATCAGAAAGGTGCATTGTGGGAACTTTGGCTGGGATTTCATCGGGAAGAATTGCCACATCCAAACCATTAAGGCACTTCTTCAGCACTCTGGCTTCCAACTTCTGAATCACACAAATAAAGACATGTATGAGTTAAGATTGGATAAAAAGGACAAATAAAAACTAAAGACTCCCCTAAACCTCACCTGTCCTACATCACAGTCAAAGTGGGGCCTGGATGTTTCTTCAGTGTCTCCCTCCACCGCAGCCTTAAAGGACAGAATCATCTTTGCCTTATCAGGGTCACACTGAAGAACTTTGGCCTTTAACACCTGGAAAGTACAAGAAAATAAAAACATCAATGTGATGGAAAGAAGTTTCCAACAAATTTTGTTTATGCATAACATCCTGAATACAGTTTATCAAGAATAAATGAAGAGATGAATTACTAAAAGCAGATGCTCTGCAGAGCGTTTATTTGACTCAAACATGATCATCTGTTCCCATGTGGTCTGACTCCTTACCTGGCCCACATAGAAGACCTCCTCAGGACTGATGATGGGTTCAGAGCTCAGCTCCCTGATTGGCACCAGACCCTTGACATTGTTGTAGAAACGGACAATGCAGCCAAAGTCTTTGATGCAGACGATGTAGCCGTGAGACACACGACCCGGACGAGTATCCGTGTAGCTGAGGAACAACGGCAGAGTACTTTCGAGCAAAGCCTTCTTTCTCGTCAGGTACAGCTTTTTGTTCTCAACATCCACAGTCAACACCTGAATAAACAGATCCACATAAACACAATAACATGAGTCTCACAAAAATTGGACAAACTCTTCATTTTTGGTGGTATTTTTCAAAATAAAATTAGACTGACCCGGCATTTAACCTTCATGCCTTCTCTGAGCACCTTCTCTGGGTTTTTGAGGACAATATCAGACAGGTGAGTCCGAGGGACGAGTCCTTTAATGTGGTCAGACACATGCACCATCATGCCAAATGACAGCAGGACTGACACGGTCCCCTATGAAGGAGGAACACAAGGAAGAATGAAACAGGAGCTAAATAGATGTCAGTGCATGTGTCATGCACTTATCTTCTATCGTCTAACTTCATTAATTCTCTTTTTCAATCAACATTTACACATATTTTTACTTCTATACAGCGCTTTAAAAGTGGCAGGCAATCATCCAGATGTAATGTTCAAATCAACTTCATCAAAAGAAAAGTGAATTGGCTTGTCAAACTAAAAATAACTACATCTTTGAAATGCTCTTTCTTCCCATAACAAAGCCAGTCACAGAGGTTTTGGAAGTCGCAAGGCTTGGCCGAGAAATAGTCCCATGTTACTATAAACAAGTGTTTAAGATACAACAAAACAAAAAGAAAGACCTATAGAGCAAGATTTTAGATTCTGGACCAGAGATTCTGTAACCTTTCTAAAGCCAAGGTTACTCAATCACTCTCAAGTCTTTTTCAAAACTATCTGTTGTTGGGCAATTCACTTTACACAGCGAGACTCAAAGAAGAATCAAGATCTCAAACAATTCTCTGCAACAAAACAATAAGTGCCTTAACTATACTTTTACTTTTCTTTTATGTAGTTTTTAATGAGAAATAAAGCTTTTTAGTCTTATGACACTTTATGAAAAATTACATATCAAGTAAAGTGTGAAAAAAATTGAACTGAGAAACATAAAGTCAGTCTTACCTCTACAAATTGACCAGCTTGAAGATCATGGTATCTAAAAAATGGCCTCTTAATAATACTCCTGAAACCAAGACAGGAAAAGGATTGAAATACACTTAATCAGGGTGCAGAGATAGAAGTATGTTATGATTGAAAAAAGAAACAAAAAGGTGGCATACTCGCGTAGACTGGCAAAATGAATCTGGTCAATGGGGCTGAAGTCTAGGATCCTGCAGGTGTGCTCGGACATGGCCTTCACCCTGTTTTCATTCGCTGGAGCATTACTTTCCTTTAAATGGTTTCTCTGTAGAGTAAACACAATTATTAATACAAACACATTGTGCAGAAAAGTCATGAAAAGCAACAATTGTGCTGCAGGTTTCAAGAGTTAAAGCCTCACACCCACTCACATGCACAAAGGCTAATGTTTGGTCCGGTAGTTCCAATATGGCTCCAGACATGTGGTGCATGATGGCCATCTTGCAGTCCTTCACCACCTCGCCAATTCGGTCGCCTCCTGCAGGAGTGGCTTCAATTTTAGTCTCAAGGTTCACGAGATGGCTGCGCAGGCTCAGGCCGATGAGGCGGGTGGTTGGCTCCACATACAGCACACAGGCCAGCACCTAAGAAGAATAATGTACGGGAGAATTCAGAGCCAGAACAGAAGCTGAAAACAGCTGTCTGTAAAAAGGTTTGATGTGTACAAGAGCAGTCGTACCTCATTTCCCACGGAGTAGCTGGATTCTTTGCCTGGCTCCATGTGGAGGAAGTCCACCTGCCCACTGAAGGAGGACAAGAAGTCCAGGAGCAGACCATGTTTGGTCACCTGCAAGACCAACATGTCAGCTTGATAAAAATCAAACAAAGCAATCACCTGGTTTGAGATATCAACAGCAGGGATCAGGCTGTATATTTTTTTTCCTTTGGAACATAATTTGAGTAGGTTCATGATTTATGACTTCACCTTTTTGACTGTGGCTCTGACCAGAAGACCAGTCAGAAGGTTGGTGAGGTTCCAGCCCTGTGAAGTATTGACACAGGCCTGGGCAGTAGTCAGAGGGTGGACAGACAGGCGAACCACACGACCATCGTTTTTCACCTCCTCCACACGAGGAGTCACATACTGACCCACTTTAAGCTCTGGACACATGAGAGAACACGCATGCTTGAACAAAATCTCTATGATCTTTGCAAGAAATTACTGATTAAACATGTTTAATAATAAAAGACTCATTTTAAAAGTAAATGAATGAGAAAAAAAGTGCTTTGTCGTACCATCTGAGTTGCTGTGAGTGTCTTTTGCAGGTTTGTTTGGAAGGAAGGCTTTGGTTCCATTTATGCCAATATCAACTATGTAGCCATGATCCTCCGCACTGTCCACACATCCACTCAAAACCTAAGTCGTAAAAAGAAACATCCCATTACAGTTAAATTCTGCATTGAAAAAAAGCTCAAAGTTACAGTTTCAAACTAAAGAAGTATGCTGTTTGTCCTTGGGTGTCCTGAAAGGCGCCGTGAAATAAAATGTATTTTTATTATTATTATTATTATTGACTTACCATACCAGCCTTCAAAGAGTTTGCTGAGAGTGCCTTGTTGACCAGCTTTGGATTGACTGACAACTGAATACTAAGAGAGCCTCCTCTGGTTGTATCCAACTTGGCAACCACACACCTGATCACCATGCCAGGGCAGAAAAGGTGAGGCAGAGAGCAAATATCCTGTGAAGTAAAAAAGAAAGGATGTGATCAAACACAGACATCACAAACTATTCTGAAACAAGTTTCAACTCATATATTTGAACTTTTATTTGTTTATGTTCCTAGTGTGTATGGATTTTCTGTGTCTTAATAGTTTTTGAAAAGCACCATATAATTACAAAATTTCATTATAACATGAAGAACATAAAAATGAATAAATAAAAATTCCTCCAAAATAGTTTCCAGTCTCACTCTATACCCCACACTTCATTATGAAAACAATCTGACCCCAAACTGGAAAAAAAAATCATTTTCTTTCTAACTATGCTTTTCATGTTGCACTTTCTACATACAGTATGTATCAACAAACTTTTTATCAGACCTACCTCTGTGTCAGCTGAATCCAGTTGCTCACTGAGCAGCTTTGTGTATGAGTCACAGATGTTCCTGATACTGAGGTAGCCTTGCAGGCCACAAGGAAGACCTACAGTCACCTCAAAGTCCGTTACCTCCTTAACACAGCCCAGCATCAGCATTCCCTCCTTCACATTCTATGAAATCCAAAACAATATAGTAGTGAACATTTTGTAATGATATACTTTATCTACTTGAGTACATTAGATAAACTGAATACAAACATTAGTCAAAGAAAAATGAATTACCTTGATATGTAGAATTTCCACACATTTGGCAGCAGCATTCAGCGTCAGGCCGTCTTCTTTTCCTTTATCTGTCTTTTGCTTTTTTAGTTTCTTTCCATCATCTTTTACTTCTCCCTTCCTTTTCTTAGTTTTTGTTTCTTCGTTTGACTGCTGAAAGAAAGAAAATGTTTTTTTACAGCAAAGGACATTTTGCTCAGGACCTATTAAATAAGACGAAGAAAGCAAAATAGTCATCAAACTAGACCAATGAGCACCAAATAAACTCATGATGCTTCACACATTCCCTGCAATATTAGTGCAATCGAAATATAGCACTGAATAGAATGACTGACAGGATGCAAACAATGATACATAAAAATATCTAAGTAACTCCGAGAGCTCTTTACAAGTCAGGGAGTACAATAAATGGCATTGCAGTGCCAACACTGGGCAACATTTACAAGCCGAGTAAGTTAAATCCAGGAGAGATGTAGTGTAAATGCTATGTCACTTTTCAAACAGTATAAAATGATAAGGTAGTATTGATGTCAGACAAGGGAATATTTTGGATAATCTCCCTGGGGCTGGTTAAAGTAGTTTTCCACATTGGTGGGACAGAAAAATGGAATAGAAAAGAATAGTACCTGAAACAAGTTGTCCACTTCAGCCCTTTGAACCACTATTTTGCTCTGAGAGGGTTTCTTGGCTGAACCTCCTCGAGGGAAGTCCTCCTCCATAGATGCCATGTTGGATGCTTTCTGGGATCTCTGGGGGAAAAAAGATTACTGTAATCAAGCAGCTCTGGTAGTTTAAGTATTTTTTTTATGCGAGTTGTTTACAAGACCCACGATAACCCAGGAACACATTTCAAATGTAGATAAAGGTGTTTGTTTGAGAAAAAGGAACATTTCTTGTCCGTTTGAATTGCATTAATGCCACACTTAATGTTAACTCCACTATTCAAAATGTGATTAAAACAGGCAACGCTAACAAAACTCGGCGTACACAGACACTAGCTTGCCATTACGTAAATTAATTAAAATTGTAGAAGAGGAAACTTAAGACTACAGCTTGAAAAAAAAAAACATACTATGTTTCTTTCAGAAAGAAATTAAAATGTTTCTTACATTGATTCTCCGTATTCACAAACTCACATGTTTCTCAGCCACACGCCATGAAAGTGACCCGGAAGCAAAACTCATCCGGGTGTTTTCTAGTTCGTCCAATCATGCGCAAGGGAGAATGATTGACACTGTCTCTTGCCATTCATTGGCTGTTCAGAACATTTACTTCGAATGACACTATTTTCAACCAATAAGAGCACAGCTTTGGGTAACTCAGAGTGGGCGGGATTTCCTCTTGACTTTAGCATCGCGGCCTCTCCTGAAGGGCACCTGTCTAACTCTGTTTGCATAGGGGTCGGTTGAGAAAGGTAAGACGTCTTATTTGGTCCCTTAAAAAAAAATTATCAGTCTTTAACTTTGAGGTTGTGTAAACCCAAACACAATACTCTTGCATACACGTAGCTAACGCTGTGAAATTTAAACTTAACTGTCAAATCATGCTGACGTGCTAAGGAGTGAGCTAGCCGAGAAGCTAAGTGTTTCTTCACTGATCAAAGTCAGACTGAATGAAAGTCGAGTGTCTGGCTATTTTGCTACCACAGCTCCAGTGCATAAAAGATCATTTTAGTGCTACTGAATTGCATTTTACTTTGGTGTTGCATGAAAACCAGAACTATAGAAAATATGACGGTTAGCATTTCTTGCCAACCATGTATGAACTTGGACGTTTTCTTACGTAACCACACAGATTTAGTGAAATGAGATTTAGGTTGTAAACTCAATTTAAATATCTGACATTAATCACTGACAATTTTGAAAAAGAAATTGAACATAATTGAATTCTAACGAGCAGCTCCATAATCATGGTTTCTACCCATCCTTAAAAAGTCTCAAAGTCATGTATTTAAATCTAAGGCCTTAAAAAGTCTTAAATACATTAAAATTATATATTGTTATCTGATAAAAAAATAGTCAAGGGTCTTAAAATGTTTTGATAATTTTTTATCTATTTTTGCGGGACTTTTTGAGTAGGAGATGTAGAGTTAAAATTGTCTTATAAGCTACTGATATAATTCATCTGCATCCTAACGAGGCGCTATGACTATCGGTCACTGTTCGCACTTTTACATAAAAATATGAATCAAAAAGCAGCTTTGTGTTCAATAAACAGTCAAAAAGTAAACTTGAATGAGTCTCACAAAGTGACATGCTATGATTTGGTTGTAATACAGCAGGACCCCCAAACCATCGACCATATTTATGTCTTTTTTTGTCTTAAATTTCGTTCAAAGTGGCATTAAAAAGGTCTTAAAAAGTCTTAAATCTGACTTGCCAAAACCTGCAGGTACCCTGATAATGCTTGACAAAAAGTCACCCCACGATGCGTTTCTTAGTTTTTTTTTTTATTGATTGTTAAGTTAGTTTTCTCGATTGACATTTTAATATAACAAAATACTTTTTGATTTCTTAAATTGAGAAATATATCCCTTTATTTCCAAGTTTATCATATTTGATACATGTGTTCAAAAATAGATAACTAGTTTCTTTCAAAAAACTGTTAAAAATATTAAAACCATAATTATTCTACCACTTTGAGGGTTGTCAGGTAAATCATTGCTGAATGCTGATTTTCAAGAAGGAGCAGTAAGAATAACCCTAAAATAGTTACTTGATTTTTACACAGGTGTTTCCTGCATCAAATGGATGCATAATTTGTTTTTAAAAAACTGCACTACAATAGTCAGCAAAACTGCCCAATGTGTCAAATGTGATACAAGAAATACATAATAAATGAAATGATAAAGTAGTATTTTTTTTTTTCTGACAACTTTTTGATGGGTCAGGCATTACAGGGTTGAGCTTCTCTCAAAGAGCTCTATAAATAGTTTGCATGGCACTAATAAAGTATTAAATAGAGAAAGAAGATATTCGCTGAAAACTTAGACAGTTGGTCATTTTCCAAATATCTCCTAAAAGTTTGCTCAAATTGTTCTTTTCAACAAGCAAGCATTTCAGCCTTATGTGTAAAAGTCACAAATTGTTCCCAAAGTCAAAACTGAATATGCATTGTAAGAATTTTGAAAACTCAATTACTTTTTTTTTTGTCTTAATGCAAGGACCATTAAGAAGTCATCATGGGTGGACACGACGCAGGATCTCAGCACCAGTTTACTGGGTTCTCAAAGTACTTCAACGCATACACAATCACAGGGAGGAGGAATGTGAGTTGTTCAGATGTGACTGTTCCATTACATGACTTCAAATGACAGTCATATAACCATACACTTTTTTCCTTTCCCTTCTCCTTTAGTGTGTCTTGCTCACATATGCCGGCATAGCAGCAATCGCTCTTTTCTTCAAATTGAAGCCCAAGAAACAGGTGGCTGTCACAGAAAAGTGATCATGTAAGAATACTGAAGTACCCGCATCTTGTCGTTTTCAAAATTCACAGTGCCAGATAAGTATTAAGACATTAAAGACTCTTTCTGTCTCTTTGCAGGTGTCGATTTTGACCATGTCCAACAGCTGGAGGTGGTTGAAGCAGCTTGATGTCCTTGTGATAAAATAAATTTATTTCCCTGTGTTAATAATAAAGAACATGGATTCCCAAAATATAGAAAACACTTGTTTTATTTACAGTGTCCATCAGTATAAAAGACTATCATACAGTCCATTTCCCAGAGTCAGCAGAGCATTGCTGTACTCATGGCAGTGATTCTTTATAAACAGTTCTTAATCATCAATGGCACTTATCTTTTTTAGAGATATCTGCTCGATTCTGTGCCTGAGGCTTTCAGACTGAGGGACAGAACTGGGGTTGGCGAACCCTGTTTGTATCTTTGCTCACAGTTAGATGTTTACCAGTGGGGATTAGTTTGTTACAACCGTACCACCATAAACTCTTGTTGTGGTTCTTGGGGAACAGATGTTATCTTTCGACTCCCAGTGGGCTATTTTCCCATAATTTGTTAAGTCTTATGGGTTGTAAGCACCAGCAGCCAGCAGCAGATTCCTGCGAGTAAAATGGAGGTGAATAACAGGCGTAGATTTAGTCATGTATGTCCCCAGAAGAAGCTCCTGGGAGTTATCTTGTAAATGGATGTGTCCCGTAGCTGCTGTAAAATCATCAGTCTCTAAATCATCAAATGCTTTCATGGCATCCCAGAGACGAACTGTGTTGTCCATGGAGCCTGGGAAGAAACAAACGTAAAGACAGATATTGTTGCTTCAAAGCTACATCAAGGGATTTTACAGCTCTATCATGATTTGAAATTAAGAAATGTTATTGGTCACTCACCAGATGCAAGGATCTCCCCATCCCTACTGAATTTGAGGGAGTATATTGTATCTGTATGTCCTTTAAGCTCTCCAATCATAAGTCCATGACCAATGTCCCACAAGAGCACTCTGCCATCAGTGGCTCCAGAAGCCAAGAACTTCCCATTTGGAGAGAAAGACAATGCATGAATAGGACCCTGGAAGAAAAAAGAACAGCAAAAATCAGCAAACTCTGGTAACTCAGAGGCACAAATTTGTCAACCTGAATACTTATTCTATGAATGGAAAATATGTGACCTCAACAACCTTTTTTGAGCTAGGTACAGACTTTACGTTTACTTGGAATTTGCCTGTTTTTACTGTAAAATGGAAATCATATAAATATCAATCTGGTGTTGCACTTTGAAAATGTCTGATAAGTGATCTAAAGTCCAATAAAGTTCTTCTGAATGTCAAACCAAGTATCAGGGCACAGCTTTGACCGACCTTGTGACCAGTGAAAATCCGGACACAGTTTCCAGTCAGGACGTCCCAGAGCCGGATGGTGCGATCTGACGACCCGGTGGCAACGTAATTGGAGTTGGGATGAAAGCGTGTGCATGTGATATCAGCAAGATGACCAGAAAACATCCGCAGAGGCTGGTAGTGATCAGTCGCCCACAGACTGTATAAAAAGAGACAAGAGGGAGAACTGTAGACTCACTACTTTCTCTGTGCAGTAGGTTCATTCATATGGAAAAAGGGAGGAAATACAGAACGGAGATGAGTTCATCAAAAACTTACCGAGCTACTCGGTCATGTCCCCCTGAGACAAAATAGTACCCATGAGGGGAAAAGTGTGTATCCCACACGGGGTAGTTGTGGCCTTTGTAGCCCACAAGACACGTAAATGTTAAGAGACTCCACAGCCTGACTGTACCATCTTCAGAACTGGACAACAAGTAGTTCCTGTGAGGGAAAAAGTACAGGTTCGCAGTAATTACATAAGGCTTTTAAGAAACAAGTAATGACGCGATAATGCAGAGTCTCCCGATTTGTCTCCCGATATCTATCTGCCCTCAGACCCTTTCTTGCAATAGAGAAACAGTGCTTTATAACAGTGCTTTAAACATAATAAGAAAGGGAGATATTGTTACCTGTCTGGGCTGAAGCTGATGCCGTACACTGGGCCGCTGTGTCCGTAGAGGATCTTCGACTCACTGGCTGTCTTCTCATCCATTATCCTCTCCAGCACATCGTCTGACTCTTTGTCTATCAGATTCAAGTCTTCATAAAGAAAAGAGGGGAAACATGGTTTACATGGTAAGAAAAGCCTCCTCTGAGGTGGTCATTGATACATGTTATCACTGGAACACACTGTACCTGCTGCAGACTTGACCTTGCGGAGTTTTTTGGGTGTGACACTCCACACTCGTACTGTTGAGTCAGCAAATCCTCCTGCAATCAGGCTGGAGTCATCCGTGAAGTCCACTGCAGTCAGACCCTGCAGGGCAAAAAGTGAGAAAAAGGTTTAAAAAACACTTTCATGCCCTTCTACTGTTATGGGTTACATACATGATTCAAAGATATGTCTATTGTATCCCAGTGTGCTATATATTTATAGCTGAGTTGGCATGTTAGATAGAAAGTTTGTTGCAACAGTTATCATGTGTGATTTACTTGGTAAGCATTGAGGAATGAGTAGAAGCAGATGGATGGGAGGTTATCTGGTCCCAGGCGGATCTTTTTGGTGGCCTCCTTCATGTACATGATCTTGTCCAGTTTGTCTGAATCCTTTAATTCTGGCAGAGGTATCCTAAGCACAATAAACAACAAAAAAATCTTGAACATTAAATCTGAAGAAAATTATGATGTTCCCTTTTCAACATGTTGGCATATTGATTGATGACAGAGGTAGAAGTGTTCAATTCAAAGGTCAGACTTTTTTTAGAATCATGTGCATGGTTGCAAAAAATAAGAGGTCAATTTTACCGAATTAATCAATGCTGACTTGACAAGTTATCAGGGAATTTAATGGACAAAGTTCCTGTGTGAATACAGATTTTTACCTCGTCTGTGAGGGTGCATTAGGATCCTGTTTCTTGCTCTTGGAGCCCATGCTGTCCTTCTTAGGTTTCTTCTTCTTGGGTTTACCCTCTTCATTCTCAGCCTCCTCATCCTCATCATCCAGAGGCAGCTCAATTTCTGGTTCCTTCAGCAGTCCATAGTAAACCTAATGTGTTAATAATAAAATGAGAAATAGTTCCATATTAATAAGTTATTCAAACATTGAAATAAGTAAAAGCTAATTTTAAATAAGCCCTTGCTTTCAAATCTAACCTTGGTTTTGTTGGCCTCGCGTTTGCCTTCTCCAGCCAAGCTGCCAGACATGGCATCAATCTGACTCTTGCTCCGAGGCATGCCATCAAAGATGTCGATATAGAGGTGCTCTTGGATGATATTCCAGATCTGGTTGTTCTGGCGCTCCTGCAGGTGCCTCTTCAGCAGCTGGTAAGAGTCACGAGAGATCCGCAAAACAAACTTGCTGGTGCGGAAATCCAGCAGGGTCTCATTGCCTCTCATGTGCTCTCTCTTGGTTAGGCCTGACAAAACACGCAGATCATCCTCATAGTAGCACTCCTGATCCCCGCTAAATCTGGAAAGAGGAGAAATTAAACAGACGTGAAAAAAAAATAGTAATAATGAGGATATGTGGAAAAAATACCTAAAATGGGTATGTTTTATGTGGCTGTAAGGACAATAGATCATTAAACTCACTTTTCAAAGAACACCTTGGCCTCATTCTCATGATTGTTGTACACCAGCTCCAGGTACATGTGAACAAACAGTGGGTAAAAAACCTGGGACAGTTCTGCTCGATGACAGTCTAAAACAGATTCAATAAATTTCTTCAAGCCGCTGTAGTAAACTCCGTACAGAGCCGGGTCCCCCTGCTGGCTGTAAGCTGACAGCACCACATTCACATCTGGTTGATCCTCACTGGGAGCTGTGGGAAAGAAATGTTCCAGATGAGATGAAGATTCTCAAAATTACATTTAGGATGCATCAATCAAAAGTTACTGTCTGTTTTTCAATTTTGTGTCTCAAGAGGCAGAGCATGCATGTATGAGCTTTTATCTTGAAATGTAAAATTTTATCATTGTTTTGACTTCTCATCTCAAAATTCTGACTTTTAATCTCAAATTTCCATCTTTTGCCTGAAATAGGCTTTTTATCTAAAACAATTTTACTTTTTCCTCCACATAATTTTGACTTCTTTATCTCAAAAGTGTGACTTCTTTATCTTAATTTTTGTGTTATCTGAAACAATTTGACTTTTTCCACATAATTTTAACTTTGCTCACCCAAGAATTTTGACATTTTTAACCAAAATTGTACTTTTTAGCTCATAATTTTGACTTTTTCTCTCAAAAATTTGACTTGTTACTCCAATTGTTGACTTCTTTGTCTCAATATTTTGCCTCATGTTCCATGTTATTTGACTTTTTTATCTCAAATTTTTTGACCAAATATGAGGCAAAAAATCTCAACCAAGCCAAGTTATCAAGTTTATTTTTCCAAACTGGTGTAAATGGGCTCCCATACTCCTGAAACTTATGTGACAGGACTATCAGGAAAGCAGAATTTGTTTTGTGTCATGAAATAAAATTACAGTAAATCATCAACAGTATCAAGCGGATATTTATTTGTAAAAAGAATTGTACGATGCATCAAAATCTGTTCATATTTCAGAGTTAAGTGAAAAAAAAAACTGTGATCTAGACAACAATATTTATGAGGAAGTATCCCCACAGTCCATCCTATCACTGAAACTTATCTGAACATGATCAACAAGCTGTAACTACCGTGCTGGTAAAACTGCTGTCCACCTCAAGTTTCGACAAATTACCATAAAAGTGACTAAAGGGGGGGTTATTGTGAGATCATGTGTCTAAACTTCATAGTTAAAGAACTTAAACTACATCAGTCATGTCTCACCTTTGACCGGCGCCTGTGGTACAGTATTGGAGGAGGATGATCCGGTTACCCGGCTGAGCAGAGCGCTCGCATCCACACCATCTGGATCCGCACCGCCCGCTGCAGCACCCGAACCGGCTCCGGATGAATCAGTCCCTTTCGCATCCAGTGAATCTTCTGGTAAACCCGCTTCACGACGCAGAATCTCGACGGACTCAGTCAGTTTGTTCTTTCTGAGAAACTGCAGCACAGCCAGGAGCGTTTGCTGGTCCTCCGGGGCTCCCGCCGCACTCTTGTTACTTCCAGCCGATGAACTAGAGCCGGGGGACGAAGAAAGTACTCTACCGTCGTTTGCATTATTATTCCCACCGCCATCGTTTTGTGGTTCCGACTTTATTTCTTTTTCCTCAACAGCGTCGACCAGACCACCCTGCACGGCCGCCATTTTAAGAATGAACTGCGCATGTGCAGAGTTTAAAAACGGAAAACGCTAATGTGTAGGATTCAGGCTCCTGATTGGTGCGTTCAGGGACGTAATATATACACGTACAGCGAAAGTCCCGCCTCCCTGGACAACAAGAACCCGAAACAGAAAACAGGCAGCTATTCTTAATTTGATTCATGAATCTGAAATAACTACAGAACCCCGTTTCCACAAGTTAAAAATATCAGAATGAAAAAATGGCCAAATAGAGATTTTTTCTTTGCTCATTTGAAGTCTGAAAGTTGCGATAAACAGTCAAAAATCGACTTTTTATCTCAAAATTTCGACTCCTTTTCGCATAATTTTGATATAATGTGGACAAAAAGAATATTCTCAACAAAGCCAAGCCAAGTCAATTTTATTTTTTCAACTGGCTGGAATGAGCTTCCGTAAATAACCAAGGATGGGAAGCATCTGATCTTATTTATTCAATTTAGTATTAAAAATACATATATTTTTCATAACTGTTCCTTGTTGGCCACCTTAAAATATCAGCATTTTTGCTTGTACTTCAGAATATTTTGTAATTTATAGTAATACAGTCAACTTAACAGTCTATTTACACCACATCAGTGAGAGAATAAATAATACAGTCTTTTCATCAACAGTACAATTGACAATTAAGGTTCTTGTATCTACCACATTGCAATCAGGTGAACTGAAGAAGTACACACATTCTCTTTTCTCGTTCTTCAGTGACCTAAAATATCATGGAAGTATTTCATACTATCAATCAGTGCAACATTTCAGAACTCTTTACATTCCTGAAGACTACAACCAATGCATTCATGATAAACCAACATATTTAACTTTTATATTCTTCACATGATATATTACTATTGTACCCATTTTTACATGGACAAATTAATTCTAAATTTCCACAGTAATCATTTTTTGTTGGTAAAATTAAGTATTTCTGATGTGTTCCAGTTTTTACCAGGTGGTGGCACTTTGGTCCTACACAGCCTCTGCTCTGAAGCAGGCGCCCCAACATCATAACCTCCTCCACCTTCTTCTCCCCATTACTAGAATGAAATGTGAAACAAAGTATGTAACCTTTTAATTTATTTTCTGCTCAAGTTCCCTGAGTGCCGGTATACTCCTGATTTTATTGAAAAAATGTTTCAAACAATGATGATATTCTGTTTGAAATAAAAGCAAAACTGAAAAGTATCAATATTTGAGGGATTAAGAGCAAAGGCTGTTTTAGGGTGTTATGCAACAAGTAGACAAGGTATTATTTTATAGAGTATTGTGTCATTATCTTGATGTATTTCTGATGAATTATATGCAGCTTTTATGACTGCAGATTCATAGCAGAAGGGCAAAGAGATGAAAGACATATAGGGTACATACATGTATCAGCAGAATTTTATACTTTGCATTTGGCTGAGGCTGGAGTTCTTCCTATACCATATAACACACCATCTTCCACCACTATTTACCCTGAACTCTCTGTAAGAGACACGCTCAGATACAGCTGAGTGTGCATATTTCTGCCAGCATGGCATTTGTTTTCATTTCTGCTTAACTGTCAGGAGAAAATCAAACCTAATAGTTTTTTATTTAATAACGACAGCGCAGGAGCGATGTGAGCTCAATGCAGTGTTTATCATGAAGTGAAATTCTCTTCTATTGAATATCTAACTCTGCTGCCTTCCCAATGTTGTTTGTAAATGAACAAAACTTGACTCACAGAAACTCACAAGCAATCCACTGTAATAGAAATATCTCATAAATAACACATTTACCATCATGCTCTGCTGCACAGCATACTATGAGACTGGCTATACAGCAGCAGGGTTTAACATGCAGACTGAGATCCATGGTACTACTTCAGACAAAAGACAGGTTATCGCAGAGGCAGCAGGGCGTTGTATAACATTGCGGTGGCACAGCTTTGTAGGGGTGGGGTTTGTTGATTGGAGAGAATGGGAGACACACATGTGAGTTTCAGCAGCTCAGGGTGTGGTCATCTATGCAGGCAGCTAATTACAGCGCTCGGGAGTGTGTGCCTCCCCGAGGTGTCATCCTCTGAATGACAATGCTAGTGTACACCATGTGCTACTTGGATCAGCAACGATACTGTAAATACCTGACTTACATACAAGCACTGCTCAGGTTTGCCCCTCTTCATACTCAGTATTTATGCAAATGAGCAGGACTCAAACACTTGTGTCAGGCTACGATTATTGATTAGAGATCTATAGGTGTCCTCCTCATGAAGTGATCTACACAGAGGTCTCTGTGAGGCACCTACTGATTATTGTCTCATGCTACTGCACCTTCAAAGGGAAGTGAAGCATACTTTCCCAATATTTAGGTGCAATACATCTACACGTTGTCTTAAAAAGGGTTAAAAGCGTTCTCTTCTAGCTGCTGTAATGTTCATGAAATTGAAGTTGATGAAAATAAACTTAGCTGCAACATTCAGCTGGTTCTCCAAGACTGAGTTGTATAATTGGAAAAAAAATGGGGAAATGTAATTTGCATTAACAAATGATGTTGCTAAAGAAATGCACAAGACTGAAAGTAACATTTTTACACAAGCAAATGATTGTTTCGAGATTGCATAATAGGACTTGTTTTCTTATTGGCCAATACAACATGTTTGTTTTCATTCCTACTTGCATCCTTCAACATTAAAGTCGTGCTAACACATTAAAATTACATTGTTTTACACAAACTTTCTGTTACTTCCCCCTTTGATTAAGTAACATATAATTTGACATTGAGGCTGTTATTTTTGTATGTTGAATTTAGATATCTACACCAGGTCTGTGACTGACAAAATGTTTGTACATTACTCCTTCTTTTTGAACAAAACATCTCCACATAGAAAGTCCCGGTGACTGTACAACCTCTACACTACCTGAAATTTCCCCCTCAAACAAAAGTATCCATGACAACCTTCAACAGGTTTTGGAGACAGAATCAGAAACAGAAATATTTTTTCAACCTCTGGGAAGAATTTTAGTAATGTGTTGCTGCTTTTATTGGTTCATTTATTGACATAAGGTGGCGATTGATTGATTGCACCTTTATAAATCCCCTGAAAATCCAATCTGTGTTGTCTTTTACTCAGTGTAAATGTAAAGCTGCCTAAAGCTCCTGACAACAGTGATGAAATGGATGAGTGATTCTGAGAGAGAAGCATGTTCAGTCGAATTTTCCTTTCACACCTCAGTGATGACTTCACTCTCTGTATGTGAGGAGGGTGGGGGACTCCCTACACACCCCTCTTCTTCTCTCTCCCTCTCTGTCTCTCGCTCTCTGTCTCTCCATCTTGTCATTGCCTCTCTATCTCTCTCACACACTATTTTTTCCTTTCTTCACCCATCTTTCTCTCTCTCTCCCTCTCTTTTCCATGTGGAGGAGGCAGCAGGGTGTGGTTTCACCCGGTGGAGACAGCTCTGTAGGAGCTCACATAAAGACCCTCAAGTCAACAGACTCCTCGATGTGCAGTGAATCCCCTATTATTCCCAGACATCCCTGACTGAGTTTCGTTTACAGGCTATCCCTCTGTGTTTACATGGTTAATGCATATCAGGAGAAGAAGTGCCAGTATGGATGTTCCCTCAAGCTGCTCTTGTGCTAGTAAAAATGTCTTCTGATGGGATTGGACGGGAGGGTTTATAGCAGATGTGCTAATTGGTGTTGGTGGCAGCAGCCCAAGAGTGAGAGAAAAAAATAAGGTGCTTGGTATAATGAAAATTTCAGAAGTTAGGGTTATTTCAGTCGGAAATCACTTTTATTTTCCTCATATCCTGAAATACTAAAAAGAGATGAATGGCATGCTGTAAAATCAGAAGATTTGCTTTGCAGCAAAGTGTGTGTGTGTGTGTGTGTGTGTACTTTTATGTGTAAAGCAGCAGTGAAGGATGCCATCCTGGGAGTGCAGAGTGGGGCGTGGCAGTCTTTTCACCCCTTTATCTGCTTCACTGTTTGGGTTTAATGTATGCATGTGTAGGGTATGGTGCAATTTTCTGTCTGGCACAAAATCAGCATCTCATTGAAATGGCTTTGTGAACAGTGTTTTCATTTGTCCGGAACAGCTGCACCTCGGATGCTTCTTCTTTCTTACACAACACTTGAATTACAAGAAATTATGTGCACGAGCATCCAGCAGAGGAGCTGTGGTGCTTACGTACACATTTAGAGGAAGCACAGGTTGTTACCCACCAGAACACCCTGCCTGTCCATCACAGAGGAGCAAACGGTCAGAAAACACAGCAAAATTCCCTGCTGAGTTGCATGTGTATTTAATTCATGAGGTGAGACTCCAAGTGGAGGTTGAAAATGTCCGAAAGGGAAGGAAAGGGGGAGGTAAAGCAAAAGGGAAAAGATGGGAGAAAGAAAAGGGTATGGTGAAGGGGAGAGGGAGCATGGTGGGTGGGGAGTGGGTCAGGGAGAAGTAGGGGTGGGGCAGCACATTGGGAGTGATAACAAGACAAAAAGGCTGGTACCTTGAACACTGAGGGATGTATTTTTTATAGAAGGACTTAAACCAGATTGTAAATGTGAGAGATGACGTGTGGCAGTGAGATGCAGGTGCAAAGAAAGGTGTTAAAATGTGACTGATGCTGAGAAACAGTAAATTAATAGACTCACAACACAGCAGATCTTGCAGCAATTTGAGGGAGGATCAAAAAGGGCAAGAAAGGATGAGGGTGTCTCTTCCTGCAGCCGTTAGCAACAGAGAAGAGTTTCATTTATTTCCAGTTTTATCACACTGCAGTGAGTCAATAAAACAGGGCTGCAGTATTTTTGATTGCTGTAATAAAAGGCTGATAAGTTCTTCTCAATTCAAATTAAAGTATTAATTCGCAAACACACTTAGTACACATCAGATCATACCAGATAAGGGTAAGATTTGGATCAAGAGCCCTGAAATCCATCTTTATGTTACTGTAACTTACACACACCTCCAGAGACCAGCAGCTGATTGTTTTTTTTTTTTACCCAGCCTGTGGTGGGTGTGTGAGTGTGATGGTGCACTTGAGTGTGCGTTCATGAATGCATCTTAGTGACTTTGACCCATTCGAGCAGAATAATGGGTGTGAAGGGAGAGAGGGAGCACAAGAGATCTCCATTTTAGTGGATGAAATGTGGGGACTCTGCATTATTCAATACTGACCCAAGTGGAGCGCTGGATGCTGCACGCAGTTGTTGGCTTTGCTGCTCTTATGGAAGGGCGGTGGCAGATGCGCAACTGTATGTTTGTTCAGAACACCCAGAACATCTTGTAATAATCTGTAGTGAATCAAAGAAAAACACTTTACTTTATGAGAGTGCCCTCCAGCAAGGCATTTAATCCCTCACTACTCTGAGGAAGCTGCTGCAGTAAACGTCACACAGGTGTGGATTTTGAGAGTGGAAAATGTCTATAACATGTCACATACTGTTCATGACAGTTACTTAGTTTCTAGTTTTGAGTATTTGCTTTTCAATACTTAGCCAACAGTTTATCACCAAGAGCAGAGATTTGCATGAGAAAGTTGAGTCTGTTGGTTGATATTTCGGGCGTGTCCTTCCATAGTTTAAAACCTGAGTTGGATTTAGAGAAGGAAAAATGAGATCTCGTTCACACAGAGCAAAAAATAGATCTTTTTTACGGCAGAAATTCACGTTTAAAGCCTGATACAAAAAAGAAATCCTTCAGTCTGAATGGCTAACTTTTTCTTATGTCAAACACTGTAGAAAGAGGGATGGATATTTTTAACTCAGCAGCTTACAAGATATTACTATCACAAGTTTGACCTATCAGGTTCAAGATCATCTTCTGTGGCTGTTGGCCAATGCCCGCCTCTTGAGTTTGGCGTTTCCGACATGGCTCCTGGTAGCTGCAGAGAACCGCCACGAGTACCATAAACTAGCTGGCCCTCGCTGGATGTTTTGAATAGCATGCTAACAGGCAATGACAACTCTCTAATCTCTACTGCAATATAAAGAGGCCTAGATTAACCTGATAGTTATTGTCTTCTGTTTAATGTCTTTACATTTCTGTGTTAATGGAACATGATCATAACCAAGCAAGATATGACTGTTCCTGGGGCTAACACAGCTGTTACTTTGCACGTTCATATGAAGGGCTTGCATCTGATACATCATTTGTGTATGTACAAGCCTGTCACTGGAGATCCAGAAATGTCAGTGATTTTTATGACTGTGCTAACTGAAATAGAGTCTAATTTTTTGCCAGCACATGCCCTTATTGTTTAGAAATAGCAACAACCACAAACATTTAGACGTCCTATTATTCCAGAGCTGCTCATAATCTTAAAGTTTTTAGGATAAAACATCTGCAACTATTTTTTTGATTTCCTGCACAGCAGCCTCTCATCTCTCAGCTCCCAGTTTCTCTCTGGTCCCTCCCACGCATTTTCTGCCACTAGACATCTAACCAGCCACTTAGGCAGCCCCCCAACTGAGGGTTCCTCTCATCACAATGTTGAGCACAGTTCCTCTATCACTATAAATAATGCAAACCACATCTAAAACTAATAAGGAAGCGCTTCATACTGAGGAGACTTAACAAACTAAAAGTAGAAAACATGCAGAGTTCTTATGACACATTTTATTCAGCTCATTATTTAATGCATCCACAGCTGCCACAAAGCAAAACACACATCACCATCATCATTTTGTTATTATTACTAATTGTTGATTACTCCTGGGCAACGTGGTGTCATTATGGAGGCAGCTTTATGGAAGAGACAATTCACTGCATGAGTGTCCTTTGTTCAGGGCAATCTAAACCTCTCCTGGTTGCTTCCATACTAAATTAGTCTCTCTGCGGTCCAATGAGCAGGATTATCTCACACACACACACATACACACACATACACACACACAGCTGCCACGAGGGTAAGATAAAAGGTGGCCTCCAATTTGCAAAAGGTCAGAGCTGTGGTACTTGAAGCCAATCAATAGGTGCTATTTGGTAATCATTGAATATTTAAACATTTTAGAAAAATGTATACAAGAGCAGAATAGTGTTCACATTTCTCAAAAGAGATACCATCTGGCTTTAATAATCCTTCAATTGTCTGCTGTTTACAAATAAGCTTTGGAGGTGACCATATATTTCAGCCAGGCAACAAAAATGGAAAACAACTTAAATACTACATTTTTACATAAACTCAAGGGAAAATACAGCAACCTCCTGTGAATTTGAATGTTTTTGGAGGGTATGTCACACTTCTCTCACACAGTGTGTCGCATTAAAGGGGATCTTCTCAGAGGACATTCAGGACAGTAGACTGACAGAGACAAAGATCCCCTCATGATAAATAGAGCTTTAGTGAATTCCTGAAACCTGAAAGTAACATGAACTGAATCCCAATCAGTTCTGTATAAGCTGGTGGTCTGAAACTCCCCTTTTTGAGGCTATGTTCTCATTTGATTTCTTGTAAAGGAAGCATTGATTTTCATTCACTTGCGCATCAATAATGAGGCAAGACATGAGCTGCTGCACATCCAAAATGCAGGATCTTGTTGTCTCCAAAGAACTATGAACATTTTCAGCAAAAGCGACAAACCAACAAGTGTTCAAACCTGCTCGGGGTGAAGCGGTGCTCTTTGTTTTCCTTGAAATGCATGTGGGTATAAGTGTGCGCCTCAGTCACCATATAGAGAGGGGGTGGTTGAGGTTTTTCTTTGTTTCCACCTTTTGATGTCACCAGAAGGGGGGGTGGACGAGACGAGGGGGATGCCCTTGCAGACTGACCGACCTTTGCAGACACAATGACAGACCAATGTGTGCTGCCACATGTACAGACTGATATCAATTTGAAAGGACAGAAACACACATTTGCTCAACATTTGCCATCATGCAGAGACCACCTGTGTGAATTACAACTGAGATGATGGAAAACACAAACAGTGAAACCTCTTTAAAGATATTCAAAATCTCCCAAACCAATCATGTCAGAGTTTCAGTGTTTAAGATCATTTATTTTTATTTGCATCCATATGTTGATGACCTGAAGCACAATTTCAATATTGCACACAGATGGGTCAGTTTGTTACTCAAAAGCAGTTTGTAATTAAATGATTTCCCCAGACGAATAAATACAGTTTCTGAGGGATTCTTAGCAACATGAGGCCACAAAAGAAAGGAAGGGTAAAATATCTGGTGACAGGCCAAAGCTGCAGAAGGAGAACCCTGCTGGCCACTTGTGATATTTTTCAAAATCTTGGACATATTGTGTTTTTTTTTCATCTATGTGGCAATATACCCAGATTGGAGAGAGAGCAGCTCTCATTTATGTGAAACTGGGCAAGACAATAGTGAGAGCTCAGACCCAGAGATGATAAAATATCCCAAGAAATGTCGACTTCTCCAGTCATCATGATGAGGATTACATGTTCTTGTTAGGAGGATGCTGGTGCCCCATCTGCCAAATTCAACCTCTATTTGCACAGCCTAAAGAAGGAGAGTGATGCTGTAGTATTCAGTTGTAGCCCAACTCCTCTGTTCTGACACTGTGGAGTGTCTGTGGGAGAGAGAAATGTTAAGAAATTTCCTATTTTCAACTTGCATCCTGAAACAATAGGGAGCTACATATGTTATATTAGACTGTACATTGAGAAGAAGACATAGTTTTGATGCATCAAGAGCAAGAAATATGCATCACACACACTAAATTTCCTTTTGTTTTATATAGACTTGAAAGAAGAGGCTATGAATAATGGTGACTTTTATCTAATAAAAAAAATTCTGGTTTCAAGGGGTTCAAAACTTAGATTTAGATTGATGATTTAGAAATGTTGTTTCTCCCATATATATTTAGGGTAAACATGTTTTGAGAAACATATTTGCCTAATTGATTTTTTGGTGTGTCTGTTTCATATGTTTGTTTTTCCAAACTTAAAACATTTTGGTTCATAACTATGATATAACAGAAAAAGAAACATTATTGAATATTAAGCACTGTATATTAACTCTCTGTATTGCTTTTATAAAGAAATGGTTTTGATCTATCTCCATTATGACAAAGAAAAATCAAAATTAAGACAGAATGAGGAGTCATATGTCATCTTATTCCGCCTTGAGTGGAGCACTTTCCAGTTTTAGCAAGTTACAGTGGTGAAAACAAACTTCTCTATAAAAGGCAGAATCCTCAAGCAGAACCAGACTCACATTAGAGAGACATCTGCTGATGAAAACATGAAAATAAACAAGATAGAAAGTTGAAATATTTGTTCTTTTTAAGGGAACTTAAATTAAAACAAATAGACTTGTTGTAATACTTGGGCTTCAAATTAGTATGTTTACAAAAGTGCTCAAATCTGCAGTTCTTTAAGGTTCCACTCGAGACGCACAAGCCAAAAAAGGTGACAATGGGCTACGGAAATCTGTATTAGAAACAAATGGTTTCATGATTTGGTACCTGATTTGACCAGCCAAAGGAGATTAGATCTGCAAGAAAGAAAATAAGAGCAGTAAATTACTACTATCTGGATATGCATGTTTGCTCACACACACACTGAAGAGTGTGGCTCATTTGGACCACTGTTGTATCATGAATCAAGACACACCTCTGACAGTGGGAGGAGTAAAATTCAGAGGATAAGCTATGCCATTCCTTTCTTTACATTTTCACTGATATTTCCACACTCCAAAATTTTACTGAAGATTTTAGATGACAAGAAGACACTATAAGAAGTAAAAATCAAAGATGGATAAAAGTCTCATCCATCGCCTGAGGAGTAAATATTCTGATTTTACTCAACATCTGATCCACTCTTTCAACTCCCCTTGCATAAACTAGACACATAAATCCCAACACATGGAAGAGACTTCTGCGTTCAAGTGATATATGACCTCTCTGTCTGCTCTAAAGTTGATGGTACAAGCCTCTAAACTGCTTTTAATTAATAGCTGATCCTACTATATTGATTTGCTTCCTCATTATGGTGCGTTAGCCTACTATGGATCAGCTGTCCTTGTAATATACACACACAGACAGGCACATCCTGCATACCTCCACAGCACTCAGCAGAGGTTTTACTGTGGCCACTTCATTGTGGGAGATAAATATTTTAACAGTTTACCAGACAGAAGCTAAATGCCTGGACGAGTTTCGGGCCCGGAGTCCCATGGGCTCAGGACGGGATGACATTTTTAATTACGGTCACGCCACGTTAATGGAACGCTCTGGGTGCTCTCTGCCTGATCAATAGCTGTTTATGTGTGTACAGTGACACAGTATATCAGCCTGTGGGCACGCTGCCAGCAGGTGGGGAATGACTCCAGTCAGCACTTTAGGAGTCAGCAGAGGAGGGAGAAGGAGGAGGGAGGCGTGTGCACGTATACATTCTGCAGGCCTGGGGGAGTGGGTTGCCTTTGCGTTGCATGTATTTGCCAGGTTGATGTAGTGCAGCAAAAAAGGGTGGAGCCATGTGTGCAGGAGTGCAGACAGGCCTGGTATCATGGATTTTAGAGCTGAGAGTGATAGATCTGCCAACTGCAGCACTGCAGCAGGACATGAGATTAGACAAAGAGTGAGGAAAAGAGAGAATAGGAGGAAGAAATTCAGATATTGAATAGTAATGGAAGAGTGAATTTATGTTCATGGACGTGTGCTGCTTCTTTTAAGAAAAACCTGTGACCATCTTCTTGAGGCTGTTACATATTCAATCATACAAGCTACCAGCCTGTTTCTGTGTTAAGTGCATATTCCAATCAATACCTTCAACTTACGATTGATTTACCTTTGAAGATTTGAAGACTTCCTGAGACCACTGATTAAACTCTAAACTGACAGGTTAGGCACAGGACATTTAAACATCCTCTCCCCAGACATTTTGCTTTACTTTTAAACTTCTAAAAACTTAAGAGTGCAGATCTGCTTTAGGTTTTGGTTGATGTCAGGCTCTTTGCATCATCCTGCTGCAGATAAAGACACTCATGGCCCTGCAGTGATGGATGTCTAAATCCTCACCCTTCATTGTGCAGATAGTGCGTCAGGCTTGTGACACAGCACATGAGATAAGAAAAAAATTGATGTTTTTGCTCTTTCTCTCCAAAAACAAACAGCACAACCTGTGCTTCAGTTTGTCAGTATTTATTGTCAAGTATACATTTTGAAAAAAAGGTCATGAAATATACAGTAAAGCAGTCAAAAAACATCAATCAAGGACCATAAACCAAACATTTTATTTTACTGTATCAAATACATTGAATAACAGTAGATGGTAAGAATGGAGAAAACTCAAACTTTTACTGTATAAAAATGCTAAAATGATAACAATCTAGCGCGAGGACAAATAACTAAATGGGCAAAATACTGTAATATTAAAATGTCTGAAAACCTTAAATTTTACAGTATTTTTGGGGCAAACTGCAGTCACTGAGGATGTGTACATGGAAACTTAGAATATCAATTTGTTAATTGTTATGCCATATTTTTTACAGCAGGACCACAATGTTAAGAATATGGTTCATTGTAGGACTATCAACAGTGCACTGAAAAAAAATTATGTTGTTTTTTAAAAAAATCTGGTAACTGTGGTTGCTGAATTTTTTTTGTCTAAAAATGTGTCACCGATTATATACAGGCAGTAATACTTTTAAGAGTGCAACCAAAACAAACAGTACAAATAGCATCGTTGTCATGCTAGTTCTGAAAAAAAAAAAAAGCTGTTGATTTACCAGTTCAAAATGTATTTTTTTGTAAATGATAACAATTCCAAACTGTAAAATTTACAGGTTGCTTGTAAAGTTGTTTGTAATTTTTACTGTATATTTGACAAAATTTCTCTGGTAATCACATCTTCTAGTTTTTTTTTTTACTTGCAGAAACAACAGGGTTTTTTTACAGTGTAGTTTTGGTAGCCCATTTGTAACACTGCAAACCAATTGGAATCAATGTGTTAATAACATCTGTTGGAAGGTTCCTGATGCTCAGTTAGGTCATGTCTGAAATTAATGAAGACATCTGGTTAATGAAAGTAGACATTAGAGTGACAGGTTCCCATAACTGCCTCAGCTGTTTTTTAGTGAACAATTACCCGGCTTACTTGAGACGGTCATTTCCTCTCCATGGAACGACAATCTTAAAACATCATAACCCCATAAAGTCATCCATCCCCGCTCTACAATCTTGAATGATGTCTTGTAATTACTTCGCTCTCACCCGTGACTCTCAGGTTACCCTGAACAACTCCCTGCAAGGGAAACACTGAGCTGCAGTCCATCTCTAATCTTAGAGTCATTTCTTCCAGCCTCAAGGTTGAAACAGATATATTCACTTCAATGGACACAGGGGGGGAGGTGATGACGGTGCGGTTCGATACCTTAGCACCACCCACTCTCCACACATCACATGCAAAGACATTATCACCTTCAGTGGGTGAGGGCTGAAGATGTGTGCAGCAGTAAGGAGGCAGAGAGACCTGGAAGCTACATTACAGCAAAACTAACCAATAATTAAAACCATAAAGATGGCATTATTTTTATATGAACTCACAGGACATGGTTTATTAATCCTTGAATTATTTATCTGATCAAAAGTAATGAGTCACAAAAAAGGTAGGGATAAAAGAAACATGAGCAAAGAGTTAAATAGAAATGTAATAGCCTCATTCAGTATCATAATTTTTATTATATACGTATGCTTTTTTTTAATTTGTGTAGTTTTTGTCCCTTGTCTAGTCATTTTGTACTTTCATTATTACCGTTGTTATTATTTTCTCTTTGATACCACTCCCGAATGTACTTTTTTTCATACTCATCTTATTATTTATTAAATTATTTTATTATTGTGAGTTTTCCATATTTGCAGTATGATTCATGTTTTTTAATTGAGAAGTCTAAAAGTTTATTTTGGAGGGCTGATTACAGAGAGAAGCTGTACTGGATTGAAGAATGTTTCTGGGGGGAAAAGGAAAATGTTGACTGCATCTCAAATGCACTGTAACTCTTGAACATGCTTTAATAAAATATGTTTGAAAAAAAAATATCAGAGCCACAAATGAGGCAGAAGTGAAGAATCCAAAACTTTGAAGCAGATGATCTGAATGCATAATGGTCTGTTTTTCCCCACATGGATTAATGCTGATGTATGACCAAAATATTTATAATTCCAACGTTTGCAGGTTAGCTTCTTTCTCTGTAGAGCTGCTCTGATAATATCAGATGATGAGTTTTCTTGATTTTCCACTCTTCAGACACCGTGTGTAAATTGTGAGACACTTCCTTGAGTCTCTCTCAGTAAATTGTTGTTTTCTTTACAAACAGGACCTGCTCAAACAGCAGTGACCTTTACATCTCTACCAGCATAGTGTGCTTTGGTTTTGACAGGTTATGTCATTCATGAAGAGATATTTTCATGCATTTGTGCCTTCATTGATGAGATAGCATAAAAAATGTAGGAATCATGGGGATCAAGATAGAAAAGAAAGACATACAGCATAAGGTAGTAGCCAGGAATGCACTTAAACTACAAGGCCAAACAACGCCCTAAAGCACAACAATTCAGGGATTTTGATGGTTCAGCCTTTAAAACTTAATTTTGCTGGAATCTTCCTAGTTGGATGGAGAGGTTGATAGGCCTGGGGAAGATGAGTGACATCAAAAGTGCGCTGTGAAAGGACGGATGACAGTTTCTGCATCAATGTGAAGAATATTGATGTGGATGTGCTGTTCTTGAAAATTTGTGTTGAACCTTTGATGTTTTAACCGTCCCTGTGGTCCTGCACTAGTCACAAGGTTTAAATGTCATCAGCCCTGCTTGCTTGGATGGATTTTCCTAGATATTTTCATCCTCTTCTCATATCAGCTTACCTTACCCATACCTCAAAACTTCATATAGATGGTATCATAAGGACTGGGATGGAAAAATACCGATGAAAATTTAATCCTTATGCATTCACACATGCAGCTCATCCTGAGATTTAAAGGTAGTCCCAGGTGAATTTTATGTCCATGTGAATACAACATGTATATAATCTGACCACGGGCTGAGTGATTTGCAAAGGTAAACTAGCTGCACTTATTTTTCCCTGTATGGCAATTGTGATTCGTTTTCATTATTTTTAGGTTCCCTATCTTATAAATAAAACACTTTTGGTCACTCATTTCAGACAGTGAAACCCAGATGTTACATAGACTCATCATACATGGAGTAAATTATCTAAACCCTTTGTTTCTTAAAATGTTGATGATTATGGCTTACAGATAACGAAAACCCAAAACTCAGTGTGTCAGAAAAGTAGATTATTATGTAAGATCAATAAAAAAAGAGATATCTTAAATAGAATTGCCAGGCCCCTGAAAAGTTTTGCTTCCATCTGACCACTTTCAAAGTTTTCTCCTATTATTAGCCCCTTTTCACCCATTTTTGGTGCTTTTCGACCATTTTTACCACCTTAAGCTTGTCCTTATTGCTACATCTGGCAGTTTTGCCACTTACGCCACTTAGATTGTTTCTGTTGCTAAAGTAGTTTTTAACAGTTTAGCTCTTTGGTTGAGTGACACTGGTATTGAGCACAGAACATCTACTTCATAAAATGTTATCTGATATTCTGACATGCTTCAAGATAAAGAAATATTGCACTGTTTGCAATTAGAACATTGCTGCAGGTTATGTTTCGATTAAATCTAACCTGTAATTAATTGCCTAACCCTAGTCTGACCTGACAAAAGTGTCTCTTCATTTCATTTAGATTTATTGCAACAAAAAAAGAGTCAGACATGATAAATTAAAACATCAAGATCAGCGGTAGAAAACATCAAACAGGAGCCAATTTGAAAAAAAGGTGTTCCACAAATTATCTCGAACATCAGCGAACATGTAAGTGCCTTAATCAGTCACTGCCAACTATTGATCAGTGCTGAATGGTAATTAGTGGTAGATCAGCTTGCAGCAGCAGAGAAACAGCATCTCACCTCTGTTTCTCCAAAGATACATGATTCACCATTCTTGGAAAGAAGAAGGATGGTTGAGGCGTGATTGTGGACCTCCCCCTCCACAGCGACATGAGCTTTCTGACCCCTCCTCCCCCGTGCCCCAGCTGCCCCGTGGAGGCCTGGATGTTTGAAGACCGTATACTGTGTTCAGCAGGGGGGATTTGTCAATAAGCTGGCCTCTGGAGGCAGGCAATCTCTCCTCCTCCAGCCTGACAGCCTGCAGGGCTTTGTCTGTCCTCTCCTGGTCTATACATCCTCCGGCCCACCGTGGCCGTTAAATATATGACTTATACTGCCGTATCACCCTCAGTGCGAAACAAGATGAGGGGACACCAGAGAGGTTACGAGATGATTTGTGGAGTCAAACCTTTCGAGGAACCGTAATTGAATAAAGGATATAAATTTAAACCAAAATATTTTGGCGGAGTTAAGATACTTTCACAATCCTGAGGTTCAAATACTTATTTAAGATGATTATGGTCAAGGCTACGTGGTGTTCTTGAAAATTTCAATTATGTGTCTTCTACACTGAAAAATATTTTTCAAGGCACACACTAAACCTGGAAGATAAAGCTGCCACCTCAACTCAAGTATTCATCTTACAAACATAGAAATTACCTAGGAACCGATACTGTTAGATGAATAACTCGCGCTGCTGAGTCATGTAATAACAAGAAAAGCACAAGGGGTTAATTTTAGTCATGGAGTTTTTTTCTCTTACTCATCAGTTTACATGGTGTTTTGACACCTCGATCCTCATTACATTGGTCTCCTATTACTTCTGTTTGATGCTCTCTGCATCAGGAAAAGATGCTCCAGAAACCAGAATTATGCTTCCTGACAGACGGTGAACAACAGCAATGAAAAAAACCTGATTTGTCATTGTGTCAATTGAAATTTTATGTATCAAAAATACTAGGGGAGCACTGGTACTGGTATTAGTCTGAAAAAAAAGTGGTATTGAACATCCATACTCTCCATACTATCTTTGAAATCCTCTGTTAAAAGTGACATATGTGTTTTTTTTAACATGTATGGAGCAGAAACAGACTTTACTGTAAGTGTGAGGAGCTGGTCATTGCTAACAATGTCAGATGTTGTTTGATTAATGATCCTCATAAAATACTCTTTAGGACCATGTAAATCAAAGCTCTGAGAGCCTGAAGACTGTTAAACTTAGTGTGAATGTCAGGCCTTCACAGCGCCACGCCTGTTAAGAAACAGGGCAAAACAATTATTACAATTACACAGCAAACTACTCCATACAATGACTACCAAAACTCACATGATTTTAAGTCACAAACAATATTTATCATGGGAAAGTGAAAGTTCCTTATACAACCTGATGGTGTTTCTATTTTTACACTTTCTGAAACTCTATGAAGACTCTTCAGTGAGTGATTTTCAACAACCAGACTGTGATGAAGTCATCTGAATATTTTAGTAGAGAGAAACCTGAATACAAAAAAAGAAGAAGCCCAGAATAAAATCCTGATAAAAAGCTTCTTTCATTTTGTCTCTGAGCCTTGTGAGGCTCTAACATGAACGTCTTAACACTGATCCTTGAAACAGAATCATTTAAATCTGATGTAAAACTAGTGTTTAAAGCTTTGAGGTCCTGATTATCAATTATTCCTTTTAACACCCCCATTACTCTGATCTTACAAGTTTTAATGAGAACTCCTCTCAACAGGAGGATGAGCTCAGCTTTGTGACATTTCTATCCTTGCATTTTCTTTTTGTTCTCTCTCTGAAAACGCTGTGTCATGGTCTGCGGGCTGGATGTCGAATAAAAAGCCCTCTGATGGACTCAGCTGCTCTATTATGGATTAGGCAGCAACAGCACACACCTCTAACACACCCCCAAAGAACTGAGGGAACATTTCTGGCTACAGCGGTACACTGTGAGCTGCAGATGGACCAGCAGTCTGAAAAACACTGTCACAGTTTGTGTGTGCACTTCTGAGTTGTCTTCATCTCTATGAAGCTTTCTGCACATGACAGGAACTTAAACACAAGATTATATCGACAGGAATAAAAATATCTGCTCTATTTTGTCCAATTTGGTCATCATTTATAACTGAAATTGTCAAAACAATCTAAAAGCAGCTCTGCTGCTGTAAATTATATCTCTGCCAGAGCAGTATGAGGATTCAGTCTTGTTATAGACGTATTACCAGGATGTCAAACTCTAAATGGGTTTCATGCCTCGCCTCCATTTAGCTTTGTTTTTACCTTTTGTGGCCTCACAGTATAACACATGATTTCTTTAAGGACCCATCCCTGCAGGTTCAACTTGTTTTTTGCAGCCTCTCTTGCCTCCTCCTCCTCCAAAATAATGAGTCCCCTCTGACCTAACAGCACTTCTCAGATAAGACTGAATCTCCAAAGAGGTAAAAGGAGAAATAAACTGATGATATGCAACAAAATTATTGACATGAGTGGATAAACATGTTGACAACTCTTTGCAAAAATGCTATATTTTCAGTGGGTTACAATACTGACAATAAAGATAAGAATTTTCAAATTTTTAAAATATTTTTCCTGGTGAAAAATTGGAACTATTCCAGCAGATATCCCCACTGTGTCTGTGGGCTGTCTTCAGACAGAATACTTAAAGAGTAGAACAGAATAAATCTTCTCTAAAATATTCCAGGGTGGTTTGAATTTCTGAGAGACATTTTCATCTTCACCAGAATCATCCCTAAAGTGGTGTTTTGTGCCTGCAGAGCATCTTCTGCTGCACTGATGGCAGTCTGCAGAAATTCAGTCACACATATCAGATTCTTGGTGCACCTTTCTCCTTGTCTGGTTTTCAGTGCATCCGTCTGAATCTAAAAATACCATCTTTTTAACATTTTATGAGACATTTCCATGTATTACTGCAGAACTTTAATAATCTGATTAATCACTAGAGGAAGTCATAAATCACACTTTTGCTCACCAGAAGACAGAATGAGATTTCAGCATTGACTGTCCTTTCAGCAACTTCTTCATGTGTTATTTTCTGTCTGTCTGATTATTGTAGAGAGAAAGACTTTGTTACTTGACACCATTTAGCAAGGTCAGCACTGATACCTGCAGATGACTTCTGAAAAGAACAGCATACAAGTCTGGCAGGTTATCAGCTTTATTTATTTATTTTTATAACTGATTTTTCAAATCATTTCAATGTTGATATGAATACGCAGACATCATCAGAATTGACTTTTTTTTAAGTAATAGGCACATACAGAGAGTGGTACTTCAATTCTAAATACTTTGTTCTGCTGTAGACATGTAGTCCCTACTGAAAAAACAGAAGTTGAATTATTTACTTGTTTCCCAGAAAGATAGAAAGTCTGTTCAAATTCCTTTCAGGCTTTGTGTGACGTGTATACTTTGATTGTAGTGTACTGGTTAGTGCCAAAGCTTTTTCAGATAAACTGAGAAGAGTAAATAAAATTAATTGAACTTTGCTTTACAAATAGTTTTTACCCTATAATGAATCATTAAAATGCTATAATTACGGTTTCCATACCGTACCATTTTATTTTTTCTGATAGCACTGTGCTAACAAGTTTAGTGCCTCTGATACCACTTCATCTATGATTAGAAAAGCTCCTTCAGAGATCGAGAATCCTGCTGAGATCTCCTTCCATGTTCAGAGAGAAACATTTCCTCCAGTCTGTCTGTCTGCATGTCTGTCTCTGCCCTCTCTGTCTCTGCTATTATTAGCACAGAGGAAAAAAAACAGAGCTGGTTTGGTTAACAGAGGGAGCACTACGTCACACACAGGGCCTAGCTTCAAATGATTCAGCACTTTGTTCCAGGCTAAAAGACAGACTGATCTGATAACCTCGTACTAATCTAACTGTTTATCTCTATTTCTCTCATTACAGAGCCCATCAACCAATTATTCTCGGCTGTTGCTTCTACAGGTTTAAGCCACATCCAAATCTGAGTTATGTCCACTGCAGCTCTGTGTCTTGAGTATGATAAATATACTATCTTTCATCTTTACCATCTGCTATTACAACCCTATGTAATTGGCTGACTGTTTTCTGTACATAAGCCCCTCTCCAGACCCTTTGTCTGTCTGAACAAGAGCCAACGCTGTCTTTCTGCCAGCAGTAATTCCCAAAGGCGGCTAAAGCTCAGCAGGATGCTAGCAACAGATTCCAAGGCAACGGCAGCAGAAATTAACACTTTCCTTACAGGTACAAAGAATAGAATATTCATTAGCATCTGCCATAGATGTCTGGTAGAAGCGCTAATGATACATACATTAATTGGTACTTTTTTTTTTTAACATGTTAAATATTCAGGTAAACTTACTGTTTAGTTGGCTATAACAGATGTATTTAGCCTTAAGAAGCAGAACTGGGGCAGCTAGCCAGTCTTATGACCTGTGTTGCTGTTTTTAGAGACTTAAAAGTAACAAACAGGAACTCCTCAAGTATTGGAGAGTTGTTTCTTGTCTCATTTTGGCAGGAGGTAACTGCATGGGCTGAGATTTATGCCACCAGATTGTAAAATTGAGCTATCACATTGAATTTGAAAAGCGTGATATGATATGATCTGATATGGAATTTAATACTTAAAACTTAATTTCTTTGCTCTGAAGTTGTTTTGTTACCCACTTGAAAATTCAACATCGAAGGACTCTGAGTCCCCTCATTTGACCCAGGTTTTTAACACACAAGGCTTTTCATGTTTTCCCCTCAACTTGTGTGGAGGCTCTGTAGTATTTCCAGTGACTGAAACAGCTCTGGCACTTTGACCACATAAAAGCTGCCGATGGAAGAATCTCAGTCGTAATGCTTCTGAATCTCAGTGCCGCTTTTGACCCATTTGACCATGACATGCTGCTTAAACGACTAGAGGACTTTCTGGTATAACACTCAAGTGGTTTGAATCTTATCTAAAAGGACAGAGACTATTTTGTGTCTACAGGTAACTGTACATCTGAGCAGACAACAATGACATGTGGAGTCCCTCAAGGCTCCATCCTCGGGCCTTGTCTGTTTACCTCTTTATTCTCTCACTGGCTCAGATTATACAAAACAACATAGACAGTTACCATAATTATGCAGACAACACCCATTTAGACAGAAAATTATGTCTAAACGGATCTGTCTTGCGGAAGGCTAATCAAGCACAAATTCACAGAAAGCCTCTACACTTCCACGAAAACTTCAGTTTCAGGCAAACCTGATTTTTCAGCCCCTGGACTTCAGACATAATTATTATCTCAGCTGGATCTGCTTAGGTGAGGAGTACAGCCTCAGCACATGACAAAGTTTTCATGGACTAAGGTTAGAAAATTTCTGTGCTTGATGACTCTTCCTCACAGACGCTGATGGTCAAGTCTACTAAGCTAGACTGGAAAGCTCCACCACAGAGATTCTTTCCATCATTCCCAGAAAGAAGTAAAAATCAGCTGCCTTTTAGAGATGTGTTCAGACAAAACTAAAGGCATTCTTGTAATATTTGTACATGGTCTGGTTATTTGACTCATGGGTTCGAGGCATTAACTGGCGGCATTCACACCATTAATGTGAAATTTTGCCTGTTTGATCTCAGACTAAATTCAGAAGAAAAAAAAAACTTTGATTTTTTTGCCAATTAATCCTCCATGCTGGGTCTTTTTGTGGATACTTTTAAAAATTGAAAACCCCATAGAATTGAGCCTGTAAAACATTTCAGCTCCTCCTGAGGCTGCACCAGAGTTGTGCATTTTCAATTTCAGCCACAATATACTTTAATACAAGAAGAACCTTGGACAAAGATTAGATTTATTTTTCCTTGGTCAGGACAAAGCATCTTTTTGATATCTCTTCGTGGGACACTTGTCTTTGTTCGTAATTTGATGTCTGCCGAGCTGAAGCCTCAGCACAGGTAAGAGGGACGGCTTTGATCTAGAGATGCTGACAAGAAAGAGAAATTTACAGCCATGTTTTCCTCCCGCCACACCCTGATTCTAATTTCCACCCCCATCAGAGCCCAGCACAGACACTTATTACCAGACAGAACATAAAACATGCCCCTCTGTCAACACTGCCACCTTTTTCTCCAAGAGATAAGAAATGAAAGGACATGGATGAGAAAGACTGACAGTCAGTGAAGAGTTGTGTAGCTCCAGATACTTACCAACTTCTTAAACCCAGCCAATCACTTAAAAGTCACTGTGCATCCAAACTCTGTTAAAAAGGAACATTTTATGTTTTATAGGGGATCTGAAATTGAGGAAAAGCCATATTTCCTCAAATAGTACATTTTGTACCCTGTATTTCCTTCTGCTCCACGAGGTGCCAGGCCTTTATTTTAACAAAGCTTATGTAAGAGGCAGGCCTGTCTTGCTTATCCTCTCTGTTTGATCATTATACTCAGTGAGGATTTAGCAGAAGACCTTGTTTTAATTCACACCAGGTTTTCTTTCTTCTCTTGTTTAATGAGTTACATTGACTGTTGGTTCAAACTCAACGCTTCTATCCTTTGCTTCCCATGAAAAAGCCTCCAATGTGGTTTATTGCACAGTCTGAGGGATTGATAAACAGAATGATTACCACACAAAGAAAAATTTAGGGCAAAAAGTGCATCCTTTTTTCACTGCCTCTACTGGAACCGAGCCTTTTATCCAAGTTTAATGTTTTATGACATATTTGTGGTACCGTCTGACAGTTGAGTTGGGTTAAATGTCCGATCTTAAAAGAAAGGGTGAAACTTTGAAGGTGGAAAGGGTGTTTGTGAGAAATCTAGAAAATGTATTCACCCATGACCTGTTCTGTTCAGTCTGTGCAGAATTTTACTGTTTTTTTTTTACTCAGACACGGTGAGTGTTCAAATACCAACCAATAATTTTTCGATGACACTCTTGAGAAATCAGTGAAGTGCGCTGATTGTACAGGGACTGAAGTCCTAACAACCTCCAGCAGCTCTCAGCCATCCTGCAGTTTTCAAAATTAATCCTAGTTTCCTATAGGTGGAGAGAGCTTGTTCAACTATACATGGTAAGAGTCAGCATTTCTTCCATATGTTTTTATAGGCTCATGATAGCCTTGGGTATATTAAATAGCCATTAAGAAGGGGCAGCAGAGGCTCATGGTGGGACTTAAAATAGAAAGTTGAAGCACTCTTCAAGTTTTAACATAGTGAGGGCGGGCTGTTGTATAACACGGCTTTTACGATGGCATCCCACTGGAGGATTCTCACCACACCTTCTACTCAGCAGCATTGCAGGGGTATAAATCTTTGAAGACCTGCAGCCTGCGTCACACATGTACCAACTACTGAGCCTGTCCCACCCAGCTGGTGGGCAGAGAAGAGACGGGCTAATCAGAGATAACCGAGGAGGTCCAAGGTCCTGAGGTCTAGGACTATGTGTGTATCTAAGTGTGTGTGTAAGTATGTGGAGCAGAAACGAGGGTGCAAAGATCACAGTACTGTACAGGGGCAGGTAATCCATCACATCTTGTTCATACACATTAGTACTGAGACCCTGAGGAGTGAAAGATACCTAGACAGGTAGGTCAAGGTGACATTGGTTTCCTCTGGTCTGTATTAGTCTAAAGTAATACTTTCTCAAATAAATCAGCACAAGAAATGATTTCCTCCCAGCTGGATCACATGCTTGAAGAATATTTATATCAAAACATGGACACTTAGTATTGAACCTTATAGGTTAATGTGTTATCTAATCTGTCACAGAGATTTAGCTAATATTAATGTTCATGTAGAGGTAGCACAATATGAAAATACTCAGTGAAAAGTAAAACCTAGTGTAAACACAAATCATGTTAATGTTCAAGTTCAGGTACAGAAAACTCAGAAAGCCCAGTTTTAGTATTATTTTCTAGTCCATTATTTAATGATTAAGTTTTGGTTTGTGAATTTCATTTTACCGAGTAGCTTTCTTTTAATGAAATTACATACATTTCAAAGGCAGTCTTTAGGGACTCTCTATGAGATAAGTAGAGACTTGTTATAGTTTATAAAATTCAATTATAGTTTACCAGATGTTTGAAGTTTGTCGAAATGATCACTATTGTAATGTAATTTGAGTCTACAAAGACACACTGGAGACTATTTTCCCCTGTATGGTGTGACATAAGGAACATGATGTATTTGTGAGATGAAACCATTTGAGAATAAGCAGGGTAGAAATATTTTTAAATAAGGACAAGCTCCTCCAGATTGCAGGTAAAGCACTGCAGTAAATATGCTTAGCACACTGGACCACCCAGAAGTGAAAGTGAAAACTACAAATAGAAAAAAATCACACAGTAAAATCATGTGCAGCTTCATTAATGTCAAGTCTTTATTGATATGGTGTCATACAGCAATGCATTAGAAGTAATAGCAGTAAAGAGAAGAGCATGTCACCTACATTCAATCCCTACGCTTTCGTAATTATGGTAATTCTAATAAACGCTAGTAGAGAGAAAAATGACTTATTGCCCCACAGGACAGAATCATACACATCACACACATGGCCAGATAAAAGCTGCTGGTGTTTTAAGGCATTTTACTTCCTACAGTTTTTGCTCTATGGCTGAATCTTGATTGTTTGTTTTTGGATTGGTGGCGTTTTGTACAGCCAGAAAACTCTTTTTTTATATGAAGTAGTGTTGCATGTGCACTTAGAAAGGTTTGGCAGTGCTGCAGAAGTTGTTGTGACATTTATTCCTCAGACATGAAGTCTAAGTTGAACTATTTTGGCTTACATTGTAAAGACAAAGGCTTGACATTTGCAACCATCAACCATTCATCTATTGTTGTATACTATAAAATGCAGCTTGTGTTTGTAAGTTCTTGTCCATCTTAATTTTTGGTCTGTTTTATGCTTGGAATAAGTGATCCATTTAGCAAAATGCCCAGCTTTCAGTTTTGCTGCCTTAAAAATTATGACAGGCCGCTGTGTAGAGCTACAAACACACTTACTACAGTACTAAGATACGTTCTCAAGCCTCAGGTAAAACAACATGAACTCTATCCAGAACAGTCAGTGTTACAATCAGTAGATTTTGTTTCAGTGTGAGAGCAGTTTGTCGAGGCAAAGGTTGCCTCCACTAGCAGCAGGAGAGGAGGAAAGCTGTGTTAAAGTTGGCAGTGCACACGCAGAAAAAGAACTATCAGTTTCTTGTATTGAAGGTTATCTAGAGGTGAAGTCATACTACAACAGACGTTTGATCCAGTCATGGCCACAGTTATAAAGAAAGAGGTCAAGTGGTTTCTAACACATCTGCCAGGTTCTGACTGACTGTGTGGTGTTTGGTGAGCATTGAGGGTATTGGTTTTCCTCTGGCAGGGTGATATGGTATGGATTCTGGGGCTCAAATGTGTGTAAAGCATCATCAGTAGCACATGGGGAATGGTGTTATACACGCATACAGTTTTTCTAACCAAACGAATCATACTTACATTTGTGCTAAAGCATTTTCAGTCTCTTCTTGACTGAAATATTTCTAGAGCAAACTTGCTTTCTTTTTGTCATTGCTGCATTTGAAGCATTTTCCTTCATTCTCTAACCTTTCCCTGTATCCCTTATAGTCCTTTGTCTCTAATCATTACCAAATGAGTAGTTGTCACATTCGTATATTAGTGCTTTAAAGAGGATCTCACCCCTTACTTGTTCTCTGCAGAGATCTATAGGCTACCTACTTCACGTCCTACATTACCGTTTGTAACAGCGGTCTAAACTCAGGCCTACAGGCTAACAAGCACTATCACAGTTATAAATAAGCATGGTGCATGATGACGCTCAGCATGGTTAAAAGTCGGAGTGAGCCGACATTCGACCAGAACAAACAGCAAATTTGTGTTGCCTTAGCAATGGATGGTTTCCGTGCAAGCATGACATTTACATACACCATGCATATTACACTCCATTAATACATTAGTTGTCATTTGTTTGAAATCTCATTTAAATAGCTACAGTAGTGGGATTTTCAAAAAGAGTCGGTGCTTGATTGATTTTTATCCACTCCCGAGCTATCATGCAGTGCGGACCAGGCTACAGCCGAACCGCCGATCAGAAAAATTGTGCAAGAAGAGACTCGAGAAGTTTGTTAATGAACTCATTTTTAGCAACGTTGCTTGAACTGCTACCACTTAGATTGTTTACTTTGGCAGGTTTCCTACAACTGTATACTGTGTGCTTCCTCACGTCGCTATCATCAGCATCATATCAGAAAACATTTTTATTTATTTTGTGCAAGTTACCTAAAAGCAGCTTTTCAATATTTTGTCCTTTGAATGCACCAACATGCTTCCAATGGAATGTGTTGAGAGTACCTCACAGCTTGTGGTAGTGGTGGTGAATATCCAGAGATGTTATCTACTGTGTTTTAGTTTCACTTAATGGTGTGACAGTTGTCCAAAGTGTGAAAAACCAGTCGACTATGATATATCACTCCAGTAGGAGATGCTACCTTAGTGCTATTGTCAGATGTTGGGTTTGTGATGGAGAGAGAACAGATGCTTTGTGCTGCTGTACTTAGTGATGGTTATGTTAATTATGATGGATTTCCTTTGGGAGACATGTGGGGGGCAAAGGGGAGGGGGGATAAACCCATGTACAACAAACATCCAAATCCTGCACTCAATTGACCTGTGGGTATAAAGAACAAGAGTTAACAAAGAAACCATGATGATCCTTCTGTGCTTGTAAAAAGAAGGTGATTTTTCAGAGATCCCCACAGGTGCTTTGAGTAAAGGCTCAGGGTTTGTTTTACAACAGGAGAAGAAGGTCTGGGTTTGTAGGGTTAGGGGAAACTTCAGGGGTGAAAAACAGGCTTACAGTAGGCTCTTAGTTTTTCTGATTGGTGGGGATGTCGCTGGGGTCTTTCTCCGTCTTCTTGGTGGTGATCACTGTCTCCTCATACACTTCACGCTGGGAGATCTTTGCACCAGACTTGCTTTGCTGCTGATCTTCATCCTTCTTGGAGCCTTTGCCGGAGCTGGTGTAGATACGGGTCTGGTAGTTGTAGCTCTGCCCCATACTCGCGCTCATGGAGGGGCCAGGGTAGGTGATGCCTGTACCAATGCGAGTCTCCTCCCCTTCGAGCAGTTTCCTACAGAAAGAAAAATGATTGGTTAAGAAGCTAAATGCATGGAGTAAGGGACAGATTATTTACAATTGAGGTGAAGAATGTAATTAGGAATGGGTACCAAATTTGGTACCATATAGGTATCAACCATATTCTGTTATTAGTATCAAATACTGCTTCATGTACAATCAAATAGAGCCATGTTTTGGTACCTAAACGCATTTTTATAAGTGTGAGGTAATGGATGAGTAGGTGATTTTGCATGCTAGAGTTAGGTTTTAATTTATGCATTATCTTGAAAAACCACTACTTAGTTGTCGCAAATTTTAGTTGAGGGTTTTCATGTTGAATGAGGTATTTAATTAGTTTATATATCGAGAAATAAATGTACAGTTGAAATATTTTGAGATTTTATTATTGAACAAATTAAAATTCACTGCCACATAAACACACACTTAAGTACGGAAAATCGTTTCAAATGTGAAAGATACCCATCCCTAAATAAAACATTTAACATAATTGACAACATATGATCAGTTTTGAAGAAGAATGTGTACCTGTAGGCAGCAATTTCAATATCTAGTGCCATCTTGACATTCAGCAGATCCTGGTACTCCCTCAGGTGACGAGCCATCTCACTCTTAGTAGTCCTCAGGTCATTCTCCAGCTCTGCCATGTTGTCCTAAAGAAGAGATTAACATAATGCAAAAAAGAGGTCAGATTTAGCTTTATCTTCCAAAAGAATTATCCAAAATACTGTCTGTGACCCAGTTGTTGCAAAGGACTTATCATGCTGCCCAAACAAAGAGTCTTATGGTGCCTTTGTTTGGGAGTAAATCAGGATACTGTAGTGTTTTGTTGCAAAATGGGTTGAAATGATTGTCTAGAATTAATATGCTGGATAAAAAAAATGCCGAATCTGATACAAAAGTGGGTTAAAAAGACTTATTTCGAGCATTTTCTCAAAGTGGGCGTTGTCGGATGCCGCTGCTGAGTGCGCGCTCCCAGGGGAGAGAGTTTCAGCACCACGGACAGATCCTCACACAGCAGCTGAATGTGAAATGATCATACACCAACACTGACTCTTAATAAGAATCACTCGTACAATTTGTTCTTATAGATGCAAATAAACTTTCTTTCTGCAGCAACTCGCTCGTTTTCTCCGAACATTTAGAAAAGTGTAACTATTACCTGGTAGTTTCCTATCTCCACACTGTGCCTGTCCTCCATCTCCCGCAGCTGCTTTTCTAGAGACTCGTTGGTTCCCCTCAGACTCTCTATCTCGATAGTCTTGGACTGCAGCTGCCTCCTGAACTCGTTCATCTCCTCCCTGCTGGCGCGGATGGCCTCGTTGCTTCGGTTGGCCTGCTCAGACAGATCGGCGAACTTTGTCTTGTACCACTCCTCGGCGGACTGTAGGTTCTTGGACGCCATGGACTCGTACTGGCCACGGATCTCTTTGAGAGCAGAGGTGAGGTCAGGCTTGGCCACCTCCATCTCCACAGACACCTGCGCGGCCTGGATCATGTCCATCAGCTCGGCCACCTCCTCCTCGTGGACCTTCCTGAGGAAGTTGATCTCATCCAGCAGAGATTCAACCTTCTTCTCCAGGTCGAGGCGCACCATGGTGGCATCATCCACATCTTTCTTGAAAGCCTTGAGGGTGGCCTCCGCCTCCTCACGAGCATGGAACTCCTCTTCGTACTTTCCCCTGAGTTTCTGCAGGTCATCGTCGATACCATCCCTCTCGATCATGAGCTGGGACTTCTCTCCGTTCAGCTCCTCCAGCTGGGAGCGCAGTTCACGGATCTCCTGCTGGTACAGCTCAGCCAGGCGGGACGGTTCGGTCTGCCGCTGGCGCAGCGCAGTCAACTCCGTCTCCAGCACTTTGTTGCTCTGCTCCAAGTTGCGCACTTTCTCGATGAACATTGCAAAGCGGTCATTGAGACCCTGCATTTGCTCCTTCTCATTAGTGCGGATGATTTTGAACTCATTGTTGAGGACGCTGCTCTGGGTCAGGTCGTAGGTCTCCAGCGGCATTGATGAGTAGGCGCGGGCAGACTTTCTATTGTATGAGCCCAGGGAGGTTCCGCTGCTCCTGGATACAGAGGAGGTTCGGTAACCTCCGCGGGAAGACATGCCCCCCACACTCCTGGATGGAGAGGACGCATAACGAGGGGACTCCCCGAAAATCTTCCGGTAGGAAGAGGAGGAAAAGACTTCAGATCCGTAGCTCATGTTGGCTGGTATGGAGACAGAGCAGCGCAGTGGGCGCGCCTCCTTTATATAGGAGGAGCAACCCAATCACTAATTAATGCCTCCCGGCTGCATCCAGACTCATCACGTCAGGTTCTTCTGACCAGAGAACACGAGAATAGAAGCATATAAGCATTTATTTTACACCAGAAGAAACTCTTAAACTCGTTTTTAGTTTACATTGAACTGGGGTTAGTCTTGATGCGCGCAGTTGTTGCTCTTCTTTGTGTGGGGCAGGTGGACCTCTTGGCGCAGTGCTTATGCGTCAATGTATGACCGTGTGTGATTCCTCAATCATACAATGATATCAAACAATTTTGATTTTGACATAGACGTAACATACAGAAAAAAATGAAGAATATCAGAGGAGCCAAAAGTATATATTTCATCCCAATTCGGAGTTCAGAACAGTTGAATAAGTGCACAGTGGTGGTTTCTTGGCAGGGCGATGACGGTGCACGAAACTTTAGAGTTAATTATTTTACAAAAACACAATTCAACACCAAAACTTTGCTTTTTTTAATGCAAACTTGAACTGTTGGTATCTGGCAACTTACATTATTGCCGCTTTCAAAATCTATAAAGCAGCACTATTCTTCAGCTCCATTACTTGAAAAGAGCTTCAAACGTTTGAATTGCTTTGAAATAATACGGTTTTAAATGGAGAACTTGATATTCCTTAATTTGGCGTGTCCAGATACATTTATGTCCCATGGTTGCCTGTGAGTTTCAGGTCCAGGGTCTTAAAGTTTGATAATGTTGTAAAACATGGTTAATGTTTATTTGTTTTGGTCTGTGGGGTGTGTAAAGTTTTGTTCTGGCTTCTGCCACAATTTTGCAAACGCAGATATTTGCTGCCCCCTGTTGTCGATTTGCAGCACACAGCAAGAAAACTGGTGTTCAGGATGGGAACCCATACAGATAAGTTTAAAGTTTTTTCTGACTTCTTTTTTCAGGTTAGGTTTATAAAACGTGAACGTCTGATAATCAGTGAGTGATATCAGTTTTATCAAAAATGTGAACAGGTCACCATTGAACCAGATGACTCTTGCAGCTCCATCATAGGTTTTATCACCTACTTTTCAAGTGCAGGTGGTGTCTTTGATGATGCTGCTGCTTTAAGGAGATTTGCATTTCTCATAGAATTATTAAACCTGAGTCTAAGAGATGCTTTTAAAGTATTCTCTGAATCAGGGGCGGTGTTGTCCCAGGACCACCCACTTTTCAGCAGGCCCACCCTAAACTTTCTTTGAAAAAACTTGTTTTTCTTTTCCTTGTGAAATTTTGTCACTTCAGGTTTGCTATTGTTAGGTTTCCCATGTCTATAAAATGACTTTGAAGTCCATTTGGAAAAAAAAATAAAGAAACAGTTGTGAAACATTCAGTGTAATGTAATTCAAGCAAGACTAAAGCATGATTTTGGTAAAGACATTAGATGTTTTAGCTTTGATTTAACTGTGGTTAATGCCACAGTTCCTACAGCCGATAACAAATGTAAATATTTTCAGTTTTCAAGAAGTTAACTGACGGATGAATCTGTTTGATACCCCTGTGCTGAACAATGAGGTAGGGAAATTAAAACTAAATCTCCTCTGAGTAACTATTGTCACATCAGTGCAAACTTTAGTCCACAGGTATTGTTTTGTATAAGATCGTGTGGAATTTTCTGAACACTAAAATGATTCTCTGTTCCCCAAAAATAGAACTTGTGTGGGCCCAAGACTCCAACTCTGGTGTTGTGAGAACCCTATCAATTTTCTGTTGTCTCTAAATAAAAGCTTACAAAACTCAACCTGATGTTTTACTGATTTGTATTGTGACGGGGGATTTTCACTGAAAAGTAAAACACTGGCTTTACATTTGTAATCTCTTTAGAGTAATGCTGCAAAGCTTTGACCTTGTCACTAATCAGCTCTTTGTTATTCATTTGTCTGACCCCAAAAGCAAAGATTATTAATGCAAATGAACATTTCTTGTGTCTTTGTTGCCATTAATCATCTCACCCCCTTCAATGAATCTACCCCTGGGCTGTTTCATTCAAGGGTCCTTTTCAAAGTCTCTTTATATAGGCTAGTATTATAGTTTTATAGTGTCATGGTAGGCTACGACCACAGACGTATTTGTGCACATTTTTGAACTACACTGACGACATGACATTTTTATGGATGTTTCACAACCTAGGTAAGCAATCAATTATACATTTGTCAAGAAGTCAGATAGTGAATATGTTTCTTCATATGAGAGGTCAAATAATTATGCAAGTTGGTGAAAAGACTTATGTTGACAAAAACAACCATTTTCCTTTCCATTGTATACAGGACACATTTTTAATTAGAAAAAAAATGCTGTACAGAATAGAAATGACAATTTAAAAGAAATAAAAGAGAATATATATAAAAGATGTAAAAGAGAAATAAAAGAGAAATGTGTGGAGGAGTGGAAGAAAGTACAACAATATATAAAAAAGTAAAAATCACCACCAAATAGTGCAAGGAAAAGATCAGAAGTACAAAACAAAGATTAAATGTGTTTAAAATGTGAAATGTATTTTACCTTTTTACAACTGATCCTCAAAATGCCTGCCTAGACCATGTCGCTTATTGTAACTATAATACGGTTAAAAAATGTCCCGAGACTAAGTGCTTTGTCGAATTTTTTTTCTGTGATACAATGAATTTTCAAAATCTTGGAGTTATTTCAAATTACTGCAAATTGTAAAAGGTAGTAAAAAAGTTGAAATTCAAGAAAAAAACAAAAAAAGGATTTTACAGGTTTGGTGGGGAAAAAACTGCCATGACCTTTGGACTTTGGTCATAGGCCCGTGTCATCCTTTGCATTTGACACATTATTCTCCCACCCTTCCTCACTGACACTTTACAGGCCAGTGTTATTTAATCGAAAGCCTCATTTATGGTGTATCAACCTGCCTGAAAAACATATAAAAACTGTTGGTCCTGTGGTAGACTCTACCATACAAGGTTTCTAAGGAAACCAAAGGTATGTGCATGTTTGAGGGTGATTGTATGAGTGTGTGTCGATCTAACAAATAAGGAGGTCAGTTTATGTGACTAACTTTTCCACTCTCCCACATTTATTTCAATGGTTGGTCTTTTTGACCCAATACAAAGAGTGAATTGGAATAGAACACACAAAGTAGTACCCAAATGAATAGATTTAATTTGTGGACAAAGCCATGAATACTCAAGGCAGACTGATCATATTAACTAAGTTTTTAAGAGCAATTTTTTTAAATGAGGGGTTGTTTGAGATAAGGTCATGTAAATTTCCTGAAAAGATAAGGCATCTCATGCATGATTAGTTTCTATTTCCCAACTTTCCCCCTCAGATCTTCTCCCTTTCTCACTTGTTTGTCACTGTAAAAGGTTAGAATCAGCTCATTATACAATTTGAGCATCAGTGGGTGACTGAGGTCCTCTCTCCAGATTTGGTGTCCAAAAAGGACAATTAATTCTTGTTGGAAGATCAAAGGGTTCATTTCATGTAGGTGGTGCTCTGTTAGCAGATGCAGCACTTCAGGCGTCACGTGTCTGTGCCACGACGACACTAAGCCCCGCCTCCTCTTGATAGACAGGAGTTAGACCCCGCCCCTCAACGCCTCATAACAACAGCTGGCAGCAAAGGGATAGATAGCAAAGAGCAGGCAGAGCAGGAACAATCATCTGCTGCTTGGCTGTACAGTGTAGACATCACTGCTTCTGCTGCTGCAGCTTTCTGTAAGAAAAAGACACCAGCGACTTCTCCGAGTTTCACAGGGCTCAGGGCGCATGCTCAGACTCACTGACAGTGCAGTTGTTTGATTCAGGAACTGAGAGGTGAGTACAGTAACGGCTGTCACAAATCTGCCCTTATACTTTGGGCTTTTGTTGTTGTCTCGGAGCCAGCTAACGCCAAAGCCTCGCTCGGAGCAATTGTTATTGTCGTTGAAATTAAGACGAGAGAAATACATTCACATTAGAGGCAGTTTGAAGGAAGCTAGCCGTTTTAGTTACGCAAATACCAGAACGTTTTCTCGTACGTTGAACTAAACGACGGTTTGCACAGTCATTAGTTGTATTAACACTTTAAACTACAGCTTTAGCTGATTCCCCAGTGTATTCACCTCACTCTGCGGTAAAAACCCATCACATATTAAAGCATATTTGTCAATTGTTGTGCAAAAATGGCATCGGAATCAGAGTGACAGCGAATGCAGCTCTGTTGTGATAAACGTCGACCCCCCTCTCTCTCTTTTTTTCTCCGGACTAACCCGAGGCAACAAAGCCCGTTACAACTTACAAGCTTCTTCTTCTTCCTCCTCTCACCCTGTGCACTGCAGTTGTGCAGGTTTCTTTATTGCACGTTTTTGCTTCTTTACAAACCTTTATCCCTTTCAGAAACAGCAGCACCTACTATACACTGCAAAAGCCAGCCTTTCATAACAAGAAAAAAAATAACCAACAAAAATTTGGCGTACTTTACTTGGACTAAACAAAATAATCAGGTAACAGAACTAGACAATTTGGGTTGTCAAGACTTTCCAAAACAAATAAAAAATATCAAACCTCAACGAAAACAGAAATGCATAGATATTATCATATTTTCAACAATAACAAGTGCATTTTTATTCATACAAATACAAAATATGTGATGTCTTCTCTCAATATGTTGAAGAAGATTCTCATATTAATTAAATGCCAGTGCCATTGTCTTGACACAATGATACACTGGGAAGAAAGCCACTCTAAAATAAGTTTTGAGAACATAATAATAGATATTCTGCTTATAAGAAGCAAAAAAAATCTGCTAAAGGAACAAGCAGAAACTCCCTTGGTAAGATCTCTTAAAATAACACAGCTTTACTAAATAAGCTTACCTCGAAAACATCTAATTTTAGCCAATTTTTCTTTGATTGAGAAGTTTTGAGTCTAATAATAAGCTTGTAATGAACTGCAGATTTTAATAAAGCTTAATTTTTTCTAAAGTCAAGCTGAGTCTTTCTTAAAACTAGATGATTTATCTTTAACAAATATTTCAGTAGCTTAAAAAAACCTTGTGATTAGTAATTAAAGCTTGTTTCAACCGAGAAATTACTTAAATCAAGATGTTTTCAAGACTTTTTTGTTAAACAAGATGTTCAAGTTGTTTCCATTTAGGTAACCGTGTCTTATTTTATGTGTGATAAGATATTTTGACTGGAAATTAGAAGAATGTAAGATATTGAGTTTTTGCATTGTAGATTAGTCAAATGTTTCACAAAGAAAATGCAAACATACATTAGATAGATATCCAAACATTTACTCAGTGGTGCATTACATATTTCATAGAGTAGTATGTTTTAGCACAGCACTGGAGTATTTCCCCCTGAAGAGAGAGATCAACATTGTTGACAGTGTTTTTAAACTCTGCCGCAGTGTCAGTTGTCTTGTTGACAGATCTTCTCCCCTCGAATCTGAGTCTCATTTGCATTTCTGCTGGCAACAAGAGGACGAAAGCTGACCTCCTGCTTTTCCTTCCTGCAAGCAGACCAGCGTCTCCAGTGTCAGCACAGGAGGAAAGCGTAAAAAAGATAACTCTTACCTTTCAACTGAGTTGGCAGATTAGTCCTAAAGACTGAGATTTAACCAATGGTCACTGGTGTTACTGACCAGATCAGCAAAACCAGTGACTCCATCTGCAAAAAGTGAAATCCAAGCAATTTATCATGTCTTATTTTGAGTAATAATTGGCTAATTAATCTTGATATGAGCAACATTCAACTGACAAGTAGTGAAAAATGTCTAAAAAAAAAGTTATTTAAAGACAAAAAAGGAGATCTGAATTTTTTGTGACAAGTAAAAAAAAAAAAAATCAGCCAATGAGACAAGGTTAAAGTTTTTGTATAAAGACATCTCTCTAATTTCAAGAAACTTGACAAGCAAATTTTTATTCATCCCACTGGCAGATTTTTTGGCTTGTCAACAGTAATTCAGACCTCGTGTGTGTTTTTTAATAACCTGAAATAAGACAAGATTAGATTAGATTAATATGTAAATTTGATTGATTGTATTAACCAAACCCTCTCAACTCTATAAAACCAGTGACATATCTTAAGTATTCACATGAAATTACCAGTCAATTTTAGAAACTGCTAACAGATAAAGAGAAGGCACCTTATGTTTTCCTAAATGGATACACCTCAAATGACCTCTAGTGCCATGAAGATTTTTGCAGGGATGCAGCATTTTTTCTGCAGTAAAGGTTTCAACAAATGATGAAATCAAGGGACAGCTATTTTTGGTGAACTGTTTTTAATTAAAAGTTGATTGGTTTGTGCTCTAAATAGTGTACTAAATAAGTAAAACATTTCACTTTGTATTATTATCTTTAAAACAGGGGGAAAAAAACCCATTTTAAATTCAAAATATGTATATAAAACACGACTCCTTATTCATGGCACTAACCCTGCTCCAAGATATCTTTAAAAGAATTTGCATTGAAACCGGCATATATATGGTTCAACAACAATGATACATTTCATTTACAACAAAGAGTGTCTTTTGTGTCATTGTCGAACACTTTTGACTCAAAACTTTTGAGTGTCTTTGCTGGTGAATAATGCAGGGACAGGAGAGCTACTATTTTCATAGATCGACCCAATAATTGTTGTCCCCTTCTTCTTTTGTCTTAACTTGTGTGTGTAACTTATCCAACCCAAAATTAAGATCCAGCTCACAACAATAACTGTGGTTTAACCCTATCAGCTGTCATGTTTTTTTGACTGACAGTGTTTTGGTAAAGACTTAATCTTTTTTTGCTTGAACATACCAACAATGGATCCAGTGATCTAGTATCTTTATTGAACCTGCCTGGTCTCACCCTCTTTGTTTGATGTTTGGGAGCACCAGGGGAAAGGCCCTCATTGATTAACTGTTGATGATTTAACTGCCTCCATTACCTAATGCTGTTTATCTCCTCTCTGTACTGTCACAGCACAAACATATCTAAACAAACAAATTACAGCCTGTTTGTATTTTAGTTCGTCATCCAATTAATCCCAAGTTTACTGTGTTTTTGAATCAGTGATATCCTACCACACTGGTATTACTGGTTTAAAGTTTAATCTCTTGTTGTAATAATAAAACTGGAAGCCACTTTTTGTGTGGGATAGCATGGGAAAGAAGTTGACCTTACAACCCCAAAGCCCTCCTCACAGCGTGTTTCTCTCCCTCTCTCTCTAGAATCTGAAAGGTTTTAAAAATGACAACCTCATGGAGTGACAGACTGCAGAACTATGCAGACATGCCTGCCAACATGGACGGCCTGGCAATGAAAAAATACAGAAGAGAGGCATACCACAGGTAAGAAACACATGTGGAGGTAGTCGTATGTGCTTTACCGTTCATTGCAAGACGACTTCCAGATGGGATACCTGATCTTTTTATGGGGTAATCTGAGCAGCCAGGCCAAAAATTCACCCCTATGTTGTGCCATAATCAGAAATCTCTTCAAGACTCAATAAATGATGTAGCCAAGAAGTTAAATAATTACAAAATCCGCAAAAAAGCCACATTTGAATAAACTGCTTTGGAAACAGTAATATTTTTTAAAAAGAAAGCATGGAAATTAACTTGAAATTCAGACTTAAGTGCTGTGGTTCATATGTTTAGAGATCATGAGAAATAATATCTGCCATTTTTGAGCTCAAAGAGTGGTTAATCGATTAATGACTACAGAGTATTTAATGACTTCATGGAATCAAGTCCTCAGTTTTTCCTCACTTATCATCAGACTGAGCATCACTGAGCAGCATGTTTGAATGTAGTATATTTTATTCATGAACGTAATCAGTCCCGCTTTCCTAGAATCTATAATCCTCAGTAAGTTTTTGTTTCTCAGACATGAAGACTGAACAGAAGCTTTTAAGTTTAAAAGTCACTAAAGTTATATGTCCTTAAATCGATTAGGTATAATCTGATTTTCTTCAATTAAACTTATCATCGTTCTCATTACTCTGTCACTCTTTAAATGTCATTCAAACGAGTGAAATGCTTTCAACAGCAAATACAGGATTGTATTGATATAACTTGGTGTCTACTGGCCCTTGGTACTAGGGCTGTAAGATTCTCAAAAATAATCTTATTGTCATTGTTTTCCCTATTTTGCAATTGCACTTTATTGTATGATTATTTTTGGTCTCCATTTTATGTGAGAACCCAAAATTTAGTGTCTCAGAAAATAAGAATATTACACAATATACAATAAAAAAAGGAATTTTCTAAACAGAAATGTCCATGCTCTGGAAAGTTTTGCTACTTTCTGACAATTTCCCAAGTTTTTGTCCAATTTTCACCAACTTTGCTGCTTTGTGGCCATTTTCAGTGTTACTTCTGGCTGTTTTTGCCACTTTTCATCACTTACATTGTTGCTCTTGCTAAGGTAGTTTTCAACAATTTGGCCCTTTGGTTGAGCAGGGTTAAGTAACAGGTGTGGTGTATAAAACACTCCTACAAAAAAATGTATCTAGTAAAAGACTTATTCAAGGTTAAAGAATTATTTTGCTATCTGCAATTAGAAAATGGCAACAGGCCAGACTGCCATGTAATCTTATTTGCAATGAAATGCTCAGTCCAGCATGGTACCAAAAAGTTTCTCCCAAAGTAAAGCGCTCAAAAATTATTGGTTGGTCAGTTGGTTTTCTCTGATAGTAAAAATCAATTTTCTCTCTGTATCTACTGCTTCACATCTCAACTTTATGCCACTTACTTTAGAGGAACCATTACTTTGTGATAGTCACAAACCTATGTGATTATGACCTGGCGTGTACAGCAGGCATTGCTGCCTCAGATTGAACACACAGTCCTCTCTGTGTTGGGTGGGGTTTTCAGCCTGTTATGACAAATTCCGCCCTGCCTCCCGGCAAAATGTCACCATGCTGTTGAGGTCATGGGGGCCTGTGCTTGAATCCAATGCTTGAAGGCAACTTGAAGGCCGAATGAAGCCATCACAATAAACTTTACATCTATTTGATTATATCAACACCTCACTGTTTACTCACCCACACAACAATAGTCTCACCATAGTTCCTGCTTTTACTTCTGTAACTTATGACCAGAGATTCCCTGTAGTCGTAGCAGCAGATCGGCTCGTGTTAAATGAGTTTTTTCCTTGTCAAAGCAATAAAACGTGTGTAACTGTTCAATGTTTAACTCAACCTAAGACATGCCTATCCACTGGACACTGCTGTTCTTTCACACCATTATGTAATATGCAATGCTCACAGGGTTTATGAAACTGTCCGTCATCTGTTAGCTGGGTGTGCTGTGCTGACATAAGTCACCCAGGCCATGATCTGCTCTACCTCCCCCACCCCAGAAAGATAAATGGCATTAATCATACGAGCAAAGAGCAAAAAGATACAAAGAGGTTGCACAATATACTCGTGTCTGTTGTTTGGTTCAATTAGATTTACAGCACTTGCTGTGGTTTCTTGAATTAGGTGGACATGAAAGGTGACCTTTTGTTTATCTCCCTAAAAGACAAAAGGCTCTTCCTCCAAAGTGAGAGCTCAGCTAAAGCAGCCTGATAGTGAGCTGTGTCTCACATAGCAGAGGGCTGACGTCTCTGCCCGGCACAGATAAACTCTCTATTACTGAGAGTCAAATCACTGTCTTCATAAGATTAGACTGCAGTGGAAAAAATCTGTCCGACTGATGCACAGCTGCGCTCAGATCAAGTAGAAGTTGTGAAGGGATTCTGTTGTAGGTGTGGTGCTGCCCGTGTGGGCTATTTGAAGCATTAGAGTTGTCAGCGGGGCCCAAGTTGAGGCTGACTCAAGTAAACAAGTCACCCCCACCCATTGTCAATACTGTTGACTTAGTACAGGCATGATCTTTCTTATCAGTCATAGTTAGCTCTACTGTCCCTCCTGCAGGGATTGGGCCATGGATGGCATGGGGAATGAGAACAGCCCAACAAAACACAAAAGATTTTGATTTTAATCCTGTGCCTGGAAGGCTTAGCTTCACCCTGCTTTACTGACAATGAAGTGGTGCTTTGTTTGGATTGCTTTGGACAACTTTGGAAACAGAATTAGGCCACGGGTATCTGAACTTTATAAGCAGCTGAATACCTGCATAATTTAGCATGATTAAAAACTAAATGTTGATTTTTCTTTTTTTTTTGACATATAAATGAACCACTAGTTTTAACCTCACTGCTGGAATTAAAGGTTAACATGTTAAGAAACTTTCTGAAGGTTTTAACTTTTTGGTTTGGCAGTCAATCATCTTATCCTTTGTTTTTTTGGGACTGCTTCTTACAGTGACACTCTTTTTTTTTTTGCTTGTAGTTCCTTGCTTACTCCTCCTTACCTCAGCATATTAACATATTTTATTTAATTTAATCCAGGCTTGTACATACAAACCTGCCCAAGTCCCCTCAGCTTCCCCTCTGTCTGATGAATTGAAAAATGCTGCCATAAAATGAGCACTGCTTTATCAGTTCACGAGTAATTACATTTTTCATTTATAGCTCCATAAATTGTATCCATTTATGGTGGAGGGTTCATCAGAGAAACTGGTTTGATAAAAGCAAGTGTTAACATTGAACAAATCTCAGTGTGATGAGCAGCCGTCGCCCGGCGTTCGGGCTTGCTTGATTCTACCCGACTTGTGATTGTTCTAGATGTCTTTGAAGGCCCGCAAACATCATGCTGCACAACAACAACTGACTCACAGCACACAACAACAGAGAATGACGCGGAAGGGGCACAATCATTTTTGCAACAAGTCAGAAAATGTCTGAATGGCAAGAAAGCAAAGAGAGAGAGGGGTGGGGGCTTTGTTTGTGGGCTAGTGCTGCCCTGTGCTGCCAGAGCAGGTCACAGTCAAACTGAGGTTTAATTTCGCACAGAATGCATCGCCAGTCGACTGTTGGACTAAGATCTAAATGGGAACTTGTTCACTATGGATCTGCTGCCAGGTATTTCACACTTAATGAAGACATAAGTAAGGAAGATGTAGTCACAAATTACTGATGTTGTTTGTTGTTCTTTCTGAGTTTGTGTATCTGATTTATTTGTTAGCTGTGACGGATGTCCTGTTGTTTTTACATCACTGTGACTTTTTCCTGTTTTTTTTTTTTTGTCTTTCCCTGATTCACTCTTTATTTCAGCTGGATAAATATTGACTTGTGTGGAAATGTCCAGGAGCACAGCTACACATATAGTTCAATCACTGATGGTGGAGATAAGCTGAGTGGGTCTGTGCCAGCAGTCACCGTTAAGCTAGCTGTGTGTATCTGTCTGCACTGTTGAAGCTGTGTCAGCCATGCTATGTAAACACTGTCTATCACTGTAGGCACCGTGGACCCTCAGTCTGCAGATTGATTTATGAGTCAGCACAGCAGATCCGTTTCCCAGGAGATTCATTTCCAGAACTCAGCCTGCTGGGTTTGAGTGGTCTGCAGGTTTAGAGTTTAGCCTCAGCTCCTATGGTTTTATCAGCTGCTGGGGTCGGGACCATGATTTCCCTCAATAATTCTTGGTTCTTGTTGAAAAACTTTAAATCTGTAGTGCTACAGTACTTAGTTATAACAGGAAATTAGTTTTAGTCAGAGTTGAGATCTTTCATTCAGTTTCATGAGATAACAAAGAAAACAAAACAAGATGTATCCAGCTTTATGTTCCTGAAATTTGGGCATATATAGCATCTGATGACATAGCCAGAGTATCAATTGTTTTCACTGCCCCTCAAGAGTTGCAGTCACAGATAAAAAGGTATAAATCAAGAAGAAAAAAGCAGCCATAAGAAAATCTGTTTGTGACCCAATAATAACTGTAATACAGTTGAGGAATTCCTCCATAACTTTCAGACACGAGTGTACATATAGTGCAGTGAAGAAAGACCAGAGTCCTATACTTAAAAAATGTTGTTTTGCAAAAAGTTTGTTTGCCATATTCTTTTTAAACAGGCTGTTTGTTTCTTGTTTGGATACATTTCAGGTTATCACATGGAGAGTGTCTTGCAAGTGTTGAACCCAGCACCTAAGCCCTTATTCACTGAAAATTATCAACTTTTTTCCTATAATATTTCTATTTACAACAAGGACTTGTGTTTTAAACCATAGTATGTTTAAGAAAATTAAAGATGCTTTTATCATCATAAGTATGGTGACTGTTCAAGAGAAGGTTGGGTAGAATACACACTTGATTGAAATAAACATCATTATGTATCAGTTATTATTCAACCCAGTAATTAACCTTATTGTGATAATTGTGGAATTTTGCAGGTAATCTCGATCCTTTTTTTTACCTCTGGAAAACAAATCTGTAATCTGTTTTGTCAACTGCAACCCACTCTAAATATTTTCAATCTTTTTCCTCTATATCATGTAAAGTAATCCAGAGCTTAGTGAACTCAATTCCTGGTTTTTGGGCGCAGACAAACTCAATGTCGTCCCCTGAGCTGGTTTACCTCAGGTCTATTCAGTTAGCAAAGGAAAAATAAAAAAGGTTTTCTTAGTGATCTTCAATGATTTTGTTATTGTTTGATTCTGTGTTGTGCCTAAAACATTTGTGTACTTCTTTCCTCCAGAGTGTTTGTCAACAGAAGCTTGGCGATGGAGAAGATTAAGTGCTTTGGCTTTGATATGGATTACACTTTAGCAGGTAAGCTGCACACACATTCATCTGATTTATCATCATTAGTTACACAGCTTAACTGTTGCTTTTATCATCCACTTGATCTTCTATGGAAATTAAGATTCTGCGTACAGCCCTGAAGATGTGAGGATATGACTGTTTTATCATCTATTTGTCATAAATTCAATTTTTCTGTATTTTCCATCAGCCTTAAGAAGCCCAAAGATCTGAAATTGAAAATTGTTGTAGATAATAGAAAAGACAGCTCAGGTAGTATGTAAACATATATCAGCTGACCATTTCTACACAGTTCTAACTGGCCAGGTTTCCAGAGCTTGAGTTTACTTGCATTGCACTTGAATCCAAAAGGGATTTACATATGAACTTTTTTTTTTGGTTTAAATTAACCAAAACTGTTGTTGACAGTGAGCAAATTTGTTATTCTAAGGAGAGATGAAGTGTTCCTTTTTTCTTATGCATATAAAAACAAATATCTAGATGAGGATTGTAACAACAGTTCTGTAGTATAGCCTACTTTCAACTCTATATTTGGCTCTCTCAGTGTCTCCACAGATCTGCAGTTTGTCCACAAAACACTATTCAGGTCATCTGCAGTGAGACATTGGGGACACTTAAATGACAAAATGTAAAGTCTAGCTGGCTTCAGCATGGACTCTAGTACAAGAGTAGTGACGAGTAACTTGCCCAAAAATATCTGCATTTTCTTGCTACGTCTTTCCGTGACTCAGCTCCTGTTTTTGGTTTCTCCGTCTCTATAAATACAGCCTCCCTGACTCTGAAAACAGGTCAGGTTTGTTTGTTGAGTTCACCAGTGATGGCTCCTTTGAGACCGGGGATCACTGGTCGCCTCTGTGCCCCCCCCCATCCCCGTTCATAGGGCAAGGGATTTCACAGACGCTCAGCTGTTGACATGACTCTCTTTATGGGAGCTCATAACCATGTGCTAATGTTTGCTAGAAACATGGATATCATGTATCTCTTGGAGGGTGTTCAGGTTCTGACCACAGACGGTCTCCATCGACTCCAGTGGTGTCACAGAAAGGCTCCTACTAAACCGCAGCACCCTGGCGCACTGGGGTGTTTGTTTTCAGAGGGTGTTAAAGGCGGTTTAGATGTGCTAAGTGTTCAAAATGTTTTAGGCTTAGGATTTTAGATGGATAATATTTAGGGAAAAATTTGGTTATAGTAAGTTACGTAAACATCATGGAAGTGAAGGGCTATGAAAACAACAGCGTTCAATCGGACAGTTATCGTTTTCAACAAGATTACAGCAACATTTCCTTCCTGTTGGTCAAAGAAGAATTTGTCAGTGGCTTTTTGGAGACTCGCTGTGAAGCATTGAACTTTCTCTCCTCACTCAACAAGTGAGATAAGAGGTTAGGTAAGCCAGAAAGTTACGAAACTTTGTCATTTTTTTGTGCTAATCCAGTGGAAGCCCCGCTTCATCTGACCTACTGTGGACTCTCTGATAGACAGCCATAAAACCGGGTTGATTCAAGCCTCAGCCTGTGATCTTTTGCCAAGGGGTTCACACACAACCTTGAAGCAAAAAAAAACACAGAAATGAGCAAAAGAATACAAGTGGCTTCATTTTAAGCCTTATGTTGTTTAAATTTTACAGCTAAAGGGGAAAAATTCAGGTTTAAAGTTTATGAAAAATCCTTGGGTGCTAGGTAATCTGCTTTATAAGGGTTTTGTGCACAGGTTTGATTAAATTTGACTTGTGCATGCTGTGCGACAGGAGATAGTGTTGAACTCCGAAAGTTCATGCCATTGTATTATCTAACCAGCAAAAACACAACAAATGATGATTTGCATAGTGTGGCACAAGAGATGAAGCCTCATGTTAGACTGTAAATGCAGTTTGAACATTTTGAAACAGTTTCTATAAAAGAAGCTGTCTAATCATCATCCAAACATTCAACAAAAGGTTAATCTTCTTAATTTTAAGCCTCCGGAGCTGAAACACTTGCACCTGTTGCAATTTAAGTGTACGTGACCTGTATTAGAAATATTCTGTAAGACTTCGTAACTTAAATCAATATTATGTTTGACAACATTTCTCCATCTGTTTTATGTCCCTCAACTGGGAACATGTTATAACCTGCAGAAAATGTTGCTCAAACACTCATTCAGGCCCAGATTGTATCAAGAGATCCTTCCAGTTTTGACCTAGTTTTCACAGACTTTTGGCTGAACGTAGGCCCCTGAGGCTGTGGGTAGATTGTCTAATTTCTCCACAATATGCTTGATAGTTTCATGAATCTGTGACAAAGGCTTACAATAGCATGTGAGTGATTACAGATAAGTTGGAATAGATTGACATGGTTCAGATAAAGTCCTGGTTTGTGCGTAGTGGTCAATATGAAGTGGAGCGCTGGTTGTTTACTTGTGTGTGAGGGGTGTATGTTACATGTAAGCCTGAGGTGGCCTGGCCTCTGAACCCAAGAGAGACACACATGCATCTCAGTAATTGATGCAACAGGAGTATAATTAACTGAGGACAACATCATCAGAGATCCAAAGTAACAGATACTCCCACCACTTCTCCCTTCTGGCTCGGAAAGAGTTGTTCGTGTGTGAAGTGTGTACATGTACGTACTGACAGTGTGAGAAATACAAGAAGGAGCTTACAGCTTACAGGGGAGCAAAGTCTCCTATGACGCAGAATGCAAAGAGTCAAGGACACAACTTCCTGGCTGCACACAAAGGCTGCAAACATGACTTTTCAATGATCGTAGATGCTTTATTTTCAGAACATGCAATCCCCAACATGACTTAAGTTTCCAGGATTTGTTTCAAGAAAGTAGTTCCCTTACAACCCTACGTGCTGCTTCTTCCTCATCTTCAAATATGAAATAGTGAGAGGCATCTTGAGTTACTCCTGACAGGGATACCATGTAGGCCATGAGGGTCGTGTGTCTGTGTGGAGGCTTTCGACTTGTTGTTGAAGTTGTTCTGCAGTGAAATAGATTCAGAGTCATGACACATTTTGGAAATGAAAACCAAAAAAACGACCCAGGGGAATTTTAGTTCTGGTAACTTTGTTATTACTCATGAAAGAGCTTCAATGTTTTTTCCCTGTGATGATCTCTGATATGGGCGAGGCTCAGAAAAAAACTGTGACATCATGAATTTATGCAATAAAATCGAGTCACATTTGAATCAAAATTGGATAACTTAAATTTGGATCAGCTGCTTGCATGGTTTATTTAACTTGATCAAAGCCAATCCACAGGGTTCTCACAAAACATATTTACAGACTTGTGGAAATTTCATGCAACATTTTTCTTCAAATCCAGTTAGAATCAGGCCTTTAAATCATTTTAATAAAATGAAGTTAGCGATACACAGGATACTGGATTTTTGGCCAATATCCGCTATGCCCGTCTTTTACGACTCATTTAGCCAGTTACTGATACTGATGTTGTTTTTCCTCATGCCTAATTGCAGAGATTGCCAAGTCTCTTCTGTATTGGAATAAGTGTACAGTAATATGGTGCATACTGTTATTACATTTGTTCATGGCGAAGTCTGGCATTTAATCAAGTAAGAAGCAGCCCATTACACAACATCAACAACGTAACACAGTGTATTGTAACACAGCGTCATGTAACACAGCATCATACAACACAGCGTCGTGTGACACAGCGTCATGCAACACAGCGTAACATCACACAATGTAACATAGCAAAAGTATCATCACACTTTACAATGTACCACTGCTTAATGTAACTCTGCTATTATGCCAAACAACACACGTCTTCTTCGCTCCGGGGACGTGGCGCCAAGGTCAGGCATTTAATCACGTAAGCAGAAGCCCATTATTTCACACCTGCAGATATCAGCAGGTTGGATGATAGTCAACTTTTTAGCCAATATCAGCTTACTTGCAGATAATATAGTGCACCTCCAAATCCCTAAATCATTTTTAATCATTTGAATCTGAAGGCTCCTGTAGAAGACTCTCTGTTCACTGTATCTTATCTTACACTACTTTGTTAATCAAATGTAGCAGTTTTTAAGTCTTTACTATAGAAAGGTTGTTTTTTTGTTTTTTTGTTGCGTGCACTGTATAATGCCTCAACATCAGTGGCAGCGTAGATGGGCATTAGAAATAATTATCACCCTTTGTCGTCTAATGGATTTTGACCTTTTAACACATCTTTTCTCCTGAGTCATGAGCTGTGGTTTTATCTATTAGTTGTGTGACTGTTACACACCACTCCTCCAGGGCCAACATGCAAAAGGAGCCGCCCATTGAAGTCAATCGAGAATGATGATGGTAAAGGTGATGGAGGATGACTAGTAAGGGGTGAGGAGGAGGAGGAGTAAGGGCAATTTAACTGGTGTGGCTGCTGCTCTTGGCAGAGAGCCCAAGCCTCCAGTTTACAGGGAGACCACGGCGGGGGAAGCTGGAGGAGGTTACGTGATGTTAATGCAGAAACAGACTCGGGCTTACAGAGTTGGGTTGTCAACAAAAAGACTAAGCTTTTCTGAACCCAGGATTTTTGTGTAACTCTGTGTGCGCTCATTATTCCTCTGTGAGAAACACAGCGTTCGTCTCGGCCTCTGTATTCTGCAGAGTAGGTCACAGATGTTTTCCTGTTTGTCCTTTGGTGCTGTTCCCCCTCTATCTGTCCTTTATCCAAACATCATCAGCCAATATTTCTACCCCTCCCAGGGCCTTGAACCCCCCTCTGAGAGTGTAGAAAGCAGGCGACAACACATACATTCTCTGTTACGTATTTTTAACGTCTGACATATTCTTTCCCCAGTGTCAGATAGCATTTTAATCCTCTGCCAGCCTTTTCTTAGCCCAGCATCAATCGGTGTTTTTATTTTCAGAGCCCCCTCTGCTTGGTTTAGGTTTGACCCAGGGCTAAATATCTGACAGTGACAGGGTGGGGGCTCATCTGTCTTTGCAGGGCTCAACAGAGCTGCTGCTGAAAGCTGAGTGATTTTTCATTCTCGCACCTGATCCTGTTCCTTTGTCGGTGTGGGTTTGGAACATCGCGACCCTTGTTAATAGCAAGGAGAAAGAAGGGCAGCGAGTTGAGGTGTGGGGTATGTGTGTGTGGGGGGTATGCTGTTATCAAAATAGTGAAACAACACGGCAGATTACCCAGTAGATGAGGTAACCTTACAGAAGTCACGTGTGAGGGTTGTGTAACACGAACAGGCATCCCTGACTCTGACTGTATGTCACCTTGGTGTTTGCTTTGTAATCACAGCTTCACCCGCAGGTCAGTGTCTTCAACAGTACACACATGAGAGTGTTAATGTAAACACTGCACGTATGCCATGTGCTGTACTGGCCAGACTGTCAGGGAAAGTTATCTGTGACAACATGAGACCGGCTGTCTCCCTTTGGTCACGGTGATTCATTTTACACACACACAGAAAAAAAGTTCAATCATAGTATCAAAATATCACCGAGGCACACATAGCCCGTTCATCTCCTAACATTTGATCAATCAGACAATGTTTGTCTACAGTTGATAAATACATTTGTCTTTGTATGAATATATTCTTTGCAGCATTTCTTGGTTTTTGTCTTTCAAAAGATCAAATGTCTAAGAATTTAAAAGACAAACAGCTTTTAGCAGTCATGAGCACATAAGTCAAAGTCAATTTTCTGAAATCTTGAATTAAATATTGTGAAAATATCTGTTTTATTCCAGTGTACAAGTCACCAGAGTACGAGTCACTGGGATTTGAGCTCACAGTGGAGCGACTAGTGTCCATTGGTTACCCCCAGGAGCTGCTCAGCTTTGTCTATGACCCATCGTTTCCCACAAGGTCAGAACAACCACAAGCAACCACACACACACATACAACAATGATGGCTGTCAAATTAATACCCAACTGATGTTTCTTTGCTTCATTTGTCATAATTTCATTTTCATCTCAGCTCTGTGGTTATACTCAGCATACCTCTGTCTCCGTCCATTACTGTCAGACATAAAGCTAGAACCAAAAGATCTATTACAGAAATATGTTGTATCTGTAACATAAATTAACTGTATTCTAATTCATTTAACTTTCAGAGGCCTTGTGTTTGACACCATGTATGGAAACCTGTTGAAGGTTGATGCCTATGGTAACATCCTGGTGTGTGTCCATGGCTTCAACTTCCTCCGAGGGTAAGTCATGTTAAAATTCTCCTGCAGCGACACATAACCCTTCTACCAACATTCCAAAAATACTGCTTTTCTCCCTCATGTATGTTGTTCTTATTCAAAACAACAATCATAATAAAAGTATATCACACCTCATTATAGAAACTGATATCAACAACACATAAGATGTAGAACCTAAAAATCATGGCACAATGAATCACAATTGCAAAATAGGGAGAAATAATCGTTATCAGATTATTTTTCAAAATTGTTCAGCCCCATTCTAAATCCTTTTTACAAATCATTTCTTTGTATGGGAGCAAGAGAGTAAAATATAAAGTACAGATATGTTCTTTTTGTCTTTCCCCAGCCCTGAGATCCGTGAACGGTACCCAAACAAGTTCATCCAGAGAGATGACACAGAGCGCTTTTATATCCTTAACACACTCTTCAACCTGCCAGGTAGGGTCTCTGAAGACTGAGGGGAATGACGTGGGGCTGTTGAAGAGAAATGAATGAACAAGGAATTCTGTTTTAAAGCTGAAGATTATCCAGAGTAGCAGAAACCATTTCTGTCACGGTCCTTTTCCTGTGGTGAAGATCTTTCTCCATCTTTCTTCTTTTTCTTCACAGAGACCTACCTCTTCGCTTGCCTGGTGGATTTCTTCTCCAACTGTGACAGATACACAAGGTGAGCAACTGTTGGTAACATTATTGTCATGTCACAAGTGTCTGGGCACCGCATGGTGACACAAAGACAGTTGCAAGCCAAACGGGGTCAAGAGGGAGCCCTACAGCATGGAAGGGTCCAGGTGTCTTCATGCTAATCAAAGCTAATCGTTTACAATCAAAACCAAATGAGAGCTCAGTCAAAAATCCCTTCTTCCTCTTTTTTAACAACAATTAATAAATCCCCCCCACTAATAGTCGCAGCATGGATTCTTATCAGAGTGAGGTAGAAATGAAACCTGTTCTCTCTTATAATTTACAAAGAGTGAAACTACAGGATAATCGTAAAACTGTTACAGTAAAGACATACAATGGCCTTTAAAATTGTTGAGGATGTAATCTGGAATGGCTGCATGTCCTTTGTCCTCTGAAACCTGGTTGTTGGTCTTTTAGGGGGAGAATGCTTTCCTGTTTGGCTGGGGACCCCTCCAACAAGGGAAGGCTATCCCATTTAAAAGCAAACAAAAAACAAATGTCATGTTTTTGAAAGCCTTCTGTAAAGAGATGGTCTCTCCGACGGCTCTGTACGTGTGTCTTTCTGCTCCTCTTCCTTTAGCTGTGAAACGGGCTTCAAGAACGGGGATCTCTTCATGTCCTACAAGAGCATGTTCCAGGACGTCCGCGACGCTGTCGACTGGGTCCACTTCAAGGTCAGACACAGAGGGATGTTTGTGTTTTACTGGGGAGGGTAAACTAAGGGAGGAGGGCTTTACACACCTTAGGTTTTGCTACTTTTGCTCCCCGGTCTGTGTGTGTACAAGTTAAAACTGTACGTCATCAACTAACATCTTGCATAGATGTTAAACAGCACAGTAATCATTGCTAAATATAAAACAGTCACTCTGACAGGAGGAGTTTGTGATTATGGTCTCTGTTTAATTCTATTTTAAACTCATGTCTATTCTTCCAAATTCTTGTGGCCGACTGGACCTTCACATGAATAAAAGCCAACAGAAACAAAGTTCAGCTTCAGTTTGTCCCTCCTATTTGAGCAGTTCTAGTCTGGCTACCTTCTCCATGTCAGAGCTGAAAACCTCGAAGGCAGCTCTTCAAACTTTACTTCCTGAGGAAAGCTAAGGGTTCTTGATTTATCTATTAGGTCTATGATCACTCCAGCACATTTTGACATTTAGCCAATATCAACTTGTCAAGGGGAAAGCTATCCAGATGGTGGCAATAGACAGAGGGTCAGAAAGTCATCCAGGCTCTAAATAGTCGCCCTCTGGGGCTATTAGTATCCAAGATACTCGGAAGAGCACTGCAAAAAGAAAGCAGCTAAAACATCTGTGGTGGAGCTGAAATGTCAGGATGTTCTGCTGCTCTGGTGGTTGTGCTAATGGTGACATGTCTCCAGCTTATTCTGTACTGACTGCTTTGTTGCCCTCAGGAGGAATAATTGAGTTTTATAGAAGAGAGAACCATAAATCTGAAAAGTTGAAAAGTTGAAAGTCATTGAATCTACGGAGAATAAAAGACTTCTACAGAAATTTGGTTCGAGTTGTAACTGAATCTGGAAACCAGGAAGGGTCAGTTGATGTGTATTTCTAATAAACAAAAATTATCTGTGCTTTGATAATTAATATCAGGAGAGAAACCCACCCTGCGACATTGTCACCACAATATTGAGACTTAACTGATGAGTTGCCTATACTTACACAACATGGGCCCTAATGCTCTGGTGATCAAAGTTCAGGTTTCAGTTCAAGGTGTTGAATTGGTATGAATGGTAACAACTGTTGTTGCCAAAGCAACAATTGTTGCCAAACCCAAACATGAAACTAGACAGGGTTAGATACTTCAGTTAGAGCTGTGGTACACCTTTCCTTTGTAGCGTGTGACTCACTGTATTTTGAGAGGCTTTAACTGAACAGCAGCACCTCCAATAAATGCCAGCTCTCACCTCCTATCATACCACAATACCAACATATTAGAGAACGATTTGCAAGAACAACCCTATTGTGTTTCTTTTTCCTTGTATTGTAATTATGAATGTTACAATCAATTTCAGGCTCCTCGTCTTATGTGCTATTAACAAACGAGCAATAAATTCTATAAACAACACGATGAATCATTCATTTTTAAAGGAAGAGCTATTTCCATTTATATGGCAAATTTGATATCACTTGCCACATCTAATTACGTGAGGGGGAAAATAAGTTTTTTTTTTGTAAAAGACAAAAAAATCCACGAAATACAGACATTACAAAATTATAGGAATAAGTTTTCTCCCAATTTTCAACCCTTTCGCCATTTTTTTTTCTTTTCACCTTTTGACCATTTTGCCACCTTAAACTTATTTTTAATGCTATTTCTTTTTGTTTTCTTTCATCACTTAGATTGTTGCTCTTGCAAAGGTAGTTTTCAACATTTTGGCTCTTTGGTTGAGAGGGATTAAGTAATATCTACTTCAAAAAAGTTATCTAGTATTCTGACACATGAGGTCAGAAAGAAGAAGAAATATTGCACTGTCTGCTATTAGAAGATTGCAGAAGGCCATACTGTAATTTAATCTAATTTGCAAACAATTGCCCAGCCCAAGAACATAGACAAGAAAAGAAGATATAGAAAACAGCATGAAGAGAGTTGTTAGTACAACTTACATCTGTCTGATTCTTGTGTTTTTATGTCGCAGGGTACTCTGAAGGAGAAGACAGTAGAGAACCTGGAGAAGTATGTGGTTAAAGATGTGAGTACTTTGTATTCGTTCAGGATGCTCTGAGCTTACTGCATAAGAGAAAACACACATGGGGTTGCACATTCCTGCTTTGCTCTGTGAGGAGGTGAATTTGTAAAGATGCTTAGAGCTGCAGTCTAATTCTTTTCTCTTTTTCTACTCGGTTCCCACCAGGGGAAGCTGCCTCTTCTTCTCAGCCGAATGAATGAAGTTGCCAAGGTTTTCTTGGCAACCAACAGTGACTACAAATATACTGATGTGAGTACAGACTATAATTATGGTAGAGGCTTCACTCCTCTGGGAAAAACAGTAATAACGGTATTTAGATATTGCAGCTGCAAGACTGGTGCCGGACTGTTTGCAGCTCTAACATTCTGTATATTTCCTCTAAACATGGCCACTCTTTGTCTAATTCCATGTCTATGTGTTGTGTTCTTACAGAAAATCATGAACTACCTGTTTGACTTCCCACATGGCCCAAAGGTAAACTAGATTTATTTTACCCTCTCTTTTTGGTTGTGTTGAAAGTGCAGCTAAGATTGAGATAAAAGCAGTTTGTTTGCTCCTTCTCTCATTTATTTGTCCTTGTGTGTTTTCTCCATCACAGCCTGGTACCTCACACAGACCCTGGCAGTCCTACTTTGATCTGATCTTGGTGGACGCCAGGAAGCCTCTGTTCTTTGGAGAGGGGACGGTTCTCAGACAAGTCGACACTGTAAGCAGACACAGAACACACTGCGGGGACAGAAGAGACATGACTTACAGCTGCATGTGAATGCTGACAAATCAAGACATGTTTCAACCCAGTGGCTCTCTAGGATGCTGATAGAAGCATGTGTACAAAAGAAAGAAAATGTAACACAAACATGACAAATTTGGAGCGTCTGTAGAATTACACTGTTAGCAAATGGTGTCATCAGAGGTCGTAGTGCTTTATATCGAAGCTCTGCACTGTCTTACATTGTGCTACAACGTTTTTGAGTCATAAACCTAACAGATCCTCATTAGATATGATGTGTGGGAAGCTTATAAAAGATGTACGGTTTTATCCTCCTCCATGCACCTGTCACACCCAGGTGTGCAGAGGTTTTATTTTCATCTTCATCTAAAATTTGGTTGAAGTGACATTTTGAGGACTTCCTGTCCTATTTAGTTTCACTTGTGATTCGGTTTAGAGCAGAGGAGGCAGATTCATGACTCATAATGTGCTCTTTGTTACTTAGGCAACATGTCAGTAGGTGTGTTTGTTCAAAAGCAGTAAAATGTGTGTAGTATCATGTATAACCTTGTTCCTCTTCCAGATCTGAGTTACTTTATGTTATATTTTAGACAACAGGACGTTTGAAGATTGGAACATATACTGGACCTTTGCAGCATGGTATCGTCTACTCTGGAGGTAAAAATGTCTCATTCAATCTGTGACATCTTGGTTAGATGTTTTTTTTTTTTTGTATTCAATGTTTCATCTTTTTCTTGTAGGTTCCTCTGATATTGTTTGTGACCTGCTTGGAGCCAAGGGGAAGGACATTGTGTACATTGGTGACCACATATTTGGAGACATCCTCAAGTCAAAGAAGCGTCAGGGCTGGAGGACGTTCCTGGTTATACCTGAACTGGCCCAGGAGCTGCACGTGTGGACTGACAAGAGCTGTAAGACTTAAATATTAACCCGGAAACATGGGCTTGTCTCAAAAGCTTATCACTCACTTCCCTGTGATGTGCAGTAAAATAAAAATGCCCTTAATGACTGTGCAGAACAAAGATCAAAAAATCACTCCGCTCTTTCAACGTAAATATTCAGATTAAGTTCATGTTAAAAATGTTGGTCTACATTTGTGTTGAGCTGATATTAAAACAGAAAAACCTGGAGATCAGTGTCAGGCTGAGGCTGAGCACAGAAACTGTACAGACTTTCTGCTTTAGCTGTGAGATTACAGAAACATCTGGAACAGTTTGTAGTTTGGATGATTGAGATCCTACATAATCTGAAGGAGCTGTTTCTTGATCCACGAGAGTTCAAGTCTCGTAAATAGAGGATATAAGAATACATCCATTAAACATAATTAAGATGATTGTATTATTGGCAAACAGTCATGAATGTGTAGATTATTGTGATGGTATGTTGGATCGAACAACAGCACAGCAAAGACTCTGACATTCTTGTCGTCTTCTGTCTCTCAGCGTTATTCGAGGAGCTGCAGGGCCTGGACATTTTTCTTGCAGAACTCTACAAGTAAGTCATGACCCTCTGTTTTTTTTCTCTCCACATCCCAGTTCCTTCCTCCCCCTCGCCCCCCTGCAGCAGCTCTGCCGCTCTCTGTTCTCTGCAGTAACAGCTGTCTGTTTGCATGCACACGAGCATGTGTTTCAGAAAGACAAACAGGGTCAACAGGGTAAAGTCTAAAGGGCCAACTCTTTTGGGCAGCCTGATAACTCAGCTCGCTGACTTTATTTATAGCCTGACATGACTGTTGCACAACCTCTTTGACACATTACCTTTCAGCAGACTGACGTGAGCTCCCTCCTCTCCCTCACTCTCTGTGTCTGTCTCTCTCTCTTTCCTTAGACATCTGGACAGCAGCAGCAACGAGAGGCCGGACATCAGCACTATTCAGAGAAGAGTCAAGGTACAACCGTTATCTCTTACATACTCTTGACACATGCCCCTGAAGCCCACGTCCACTGTGTGCTGATATGGTTCAGTTAAGAGCTCTTATTCCGCTCTTCTTTTTAAAAAGAACAAACACAAACACAATATCACCCCTGATCAAAACATTTCATGCGGCCACGATTGCTCGGTCTCGTCGTTACGTCCTCTATAACATCAGTAGTTGATGGCTACAGCTTTACAAAGTTCCTCTTCCTCTTTTTTACCTTGTAGAAAGTTACACATGACATGGACATGTGCTATGGCATGATGGGAAGCCTTTTCCGCAGTGGCTCCAGACAAACCCTGTTCGCCTCTCAAGTGATGCGTTACGCTGACTTATACGCAGCGTCCTTCATCAACCTGCTGTACTACCCCTTCAGCTACCTCTTCAGAGCCGCACATGTTCTGGTGAGTATATGTTACCATGTCTCCTCTCTTTAATATTCCTGTTCTTTTGAATTTGGGCCTCAAGAGGAAATGAAAACCAGAAACTTTTTCTAGGGATGAAAATAAAAACTGGAAACTTTTGAATTTTTGACAATCTGGAGTTGAACCGGCACATGAAACACAATGGAAACCAGTAATAATGGTATTTTATTTGTTCTTTAAATGTTTGTCATGGTGGTCATATAGCCCAAACACATTCACTCTCTGTGTCACTCCCTAGAGAGGTAGAGTATTTTACGTGTAAAACATTTTTGAAACCTCAGTTATTTTGGTCAAAAGCCAGGCGAGGTCACTCAAAATGTAAATAAGAGGCAGAGGAAATATTAGTCACACCAGAGAGAACATTAGAGAGATAAGAGCTAAGATAGTTTGTTTTTAGGAATGAGTTTATATCCCTTTTGATATGTTACTTAACCAGGAGATCTGCCCTGTGTGTCAATGGTAATTTCACCTTCATGCCAACCCCTGTTAATACACAGGCCTCGTGAATTGTAGTGCTTGTTTTGAGAAATAACAGTCCATTAGAAAATGTTAATGTTACAACTACCAGCTATGGTGTGTTCAGTCTGGGACTGAGGGGGAAGGATCTTTGTGCTTCATGTACAAACAAAGAAAGTCTTTATGTGTTTGCTGAGGTCACGTCTGTCAGGAATGGGGAACAGTAAATCTGTTCTGGAAATGTCCTGACATCACTGCACTTAAACCGGTTGGTCGAATTTAAAGCAGACTAAACAGACTGCCCCCACCTTGTCCCTCCTTATCCTTAGATGCCCCATGAGTCGACAGTGGATCACACCCACGTTGACACTGACTTGGAGTCTCCACTCGCCACTCGCAACCGCACTCACTGCAGCGACTGCAAAGACCTGGACTGCAAACGCAACCAATTGACCCGCTCTTTCAGTGAGATCAAGCCTCCAAACCTGTTCCCCCAGACTCCACAGGAGATCACTCACTGCCACGATGAGGACGATGACGAAGAGGAGGAGGAGGAGGAAGAGGAGGAGGAGGAAGAAGAGGAAGAGTAATGAGCTGACCTCATAGAAGGACAGCTAAGTTGCTGTTCCTGCCTTTCCAGTAGAGTTGGCTAGTTTTCTCTCTGAGTGTGAAGCAGGGAGGAAAATCATTTCCAGTGTGTGTGTGTGTGTGTGTGTGTGTGTGTTTTTGTGTGTGTCTTTGCATATACAAGCATTAAGTCAGTACTATACATACACACACTCACAGAAACACACACATACACACATGATTGCTGAGGGAATAAAGAGGACCAGTTGGACAGATCACATGACTGTCAGAAGACTGTTTGCATGTTTGTTCCTCTAAAACTCAACTTCTCCAACTTTAATATGAAAGCGAAACACTTGATTCTTTTAAATTTACTTTAATTTCATGTCTGTGTAATTCTCTCCATCAGACAGAAAACACACATCTTGTTTTTCATGAGCTGACGTTTTTTAGGACCTGCTAGTGAGACGATGTAGTCGTATTTGCACATCAGACATCAGCAGTAAACTGTAATCTAAAACCTGACAGAGCTGCCTCTCTGACGGTTTGAACATTATGACGCAAGAAAAACTCTAAAAGATGGACATGTGGGATTAAAACAGAGGTTTTATATGCAACATGGGAACAACATTCAGTCGATCATGTTAAGTTTAATTTCTTGATTTTTGGGGGTACTTTGTTTGTCTATCTTGTCCTGAGGGGTTTGTGTGTGTCTGTATGTGTGTGTGTGTACTCATTCAGACTCCTACATCCTCTGTGACAGTAAGCTAAGGATTCATTGTATGTAAGTGAAGCACAGAAGCACTAAAGCACAAGCCGGCGTTAAACCGATCACGAACCTGACGTATTGCTCGTATAGAGACGTGTTTGAGCGAACATGTCTAAACTGATTTTTTTGTCACCAAGCAGCTGAGAGAACAGAGCACTGTGACTGTGACGTGTCCTGATAGACGAGCTCCAGCGGTGTTACTGTGAAACATTCAGACAGTTTAAAGCCACCAGCGGTTAACATGCAGTATTTCCTCCTTTTTTGCTCTGAAGGAAGGAGAAGCTTGAATGTTGCGTTTAACCACAACTGTGAGGTTTTTCCTATATGAGAGCAGTGTAAAATAGAAGGTGGGTTTCACCATTTTGAGCTTGAAAATGGTCTCATTATGCAAAAGATGTGAGGCCCAGTATGAAGGTGGCTCAGTATTTCTACATGGACTCAAACTGTGATTCACTTACTTTGTTTCTCTTCAGTTCCGACCTTTCTGTTTGTTTGTTTTTTTGTTTGTTTTTTATCATGCATCATTGTCATCAACACTGCAAAACACTGAAATCCAAGTGTTTCTGTCTTTTTTCTAGCAGAAATGTATTTTTAGACTTTTTATGAGCCACATTTACCAGACTGGTCCAGAAAAATGTCTTATTTCAAGATATTAAAAGACAATTGTGTCGTCCAAATAGCTTTGAAAGAGGGAAAAAATAAGAAAAAATTTGATTGTTGCGGTTCTTGAAATTGGAATCATGTCCTGATACAAGGAACTTTTTTCTTAATCCATTGGCTGATCATTTTTTCCTCATTACGAGCAAATGCAGACATCATTTTTGTGACCTGGTCTGGTAAATGTGGCTCATAATATGTCTTAAAAGATAATTTTTTTGACTAAAAATTAGACATAAACACTTGCTTTAGTTTCAGTTGTTTCAGTGGGTGATGAGCTGACAGAAAGAGTGAAGCTTAACTGTGCACAGTATTCTTGTTTTGGGGCTGTGAAAACTGTGAAGTGATCATTTCATAACCAAGTTAGTTCAAGCTTTGTCTTTAGTTTCAAACTGGATTTTAAAACTCAGATTTTAAGCACTTCACTTGGCGAATGTCAAGGTTTTTACTTGTAAACAAAGGACGAGCTTCTTCATCCAAAGGCTCTGAAAATGTCATGAAACATAATGTGCAGAACTATATAATTTCCCCTATGTCTGGAATATTCATTTTGTTTTTTTCCCAACACATGGGAAGCTCCATCATCATTTTCAAAGAGGTTCAAGTTTATTTTACAGTTTTTTATTCAGTTAAAAACCCTCAAAGTGCAGAAGAAAACAGCTCTGTAACAAATATACAGAATGTGAAAGAAAAAATTCAGTATTTGCATTTGACTGTTGTTGTTTTTTTAAATTAGTGTAAATTGACCTGCAAATCCACAAAAACAAAGGTGTGAAGTTTTTTTTCCCAGAGGAGCTACAGGCATAAGCTCCTTTTGAAAAAGGGTTGAAACCTTTTTTAGAGCCTGACACTCATCGTCTGTAACATGACGCCGATGACAGACATGCTAATTAAACGGGTGTGTCCCAATGTACCTGCACTTCTCAAACACACCCTGGCTCAATTTCAAACATTTAGATTTGACTTTTTATTTTCCTTTTGATCATCCAGTGAATCCCGTCTGTTCACTTTTCCACTTCAGTCTTGTCGCGTCTCGTCAGGTCTGTAAGTGTTGGATCGGCCCGTCGACTTGGGCCTCTAAAGGGAAGGATCATGTCATCTGCTTTTTTCCTTTTTTCTTAGTTGTTGTTTAGTTTGAAGTGCTTTGGGAAGGTGAATGTGTTAAAATGCAACTTAAGTTGGTGAATCAGTGGATGAAGCCTTGTGAAACTTTAGAAACATAAACAGAATTTTCCTGTCTTTTATTCTTCCTTACAGATGAAATACTTGTATTGTCATTTTTATTTTTATTCTTTTAAACACAGAATAACTGGATATGCTACATGAGGCAGCTGCACATGTCTAGGAAATAGTCCTCTGTCTTTACTTTGCATACTTTACATATGCATGTGTGAGAAGAAGCATATTCATTCTACCACCATGGTTCTGGTAGCATCGGTTTAACTTCTGTGTGGAGTGCATCTTTGAGGAAAGTTTATTTTTCTCTACTTTGACATTTATTGTAGTTTAAGAAAGGGGGAGATTTCTAAGCTGTAAAACAACAACAAAAGAAAAAAAAGACTTTAAATGAAGGGAAGTGTGTATAGCATGTTAAATAACATAACAAATGTGTCACCTGTTAATAACACCATGGGTTTATTTTTATTTTTCTAAGCTAGTGTTTTTAAAGGTCCTGGTTTACAGAACTGTATATAGACATTTCCATTTCCTTTTTCTTATCATTTCTTTCCAAATAACTTTTTTTCTTTTTTTTTTTTTGTTAACTTTTATACTGTACCATAGAGGGCTTATTTAGACGTTAAGCTCACTGAAGCCTGGCTGACAGGTTTGAGACCTAAAGAGGATTTTTATCTATGGTTGTGATGCCCGCAATGCATTCACATTGAGGTGCCAAACAGTCACCTTTCATTTTCTACACCATGACTATCTTTTCTGTTATGCATTTCGATACATGTTCTCCTGAACAGTGTTTCGTTCGTTCGTTTCCAGAAACTATCCTACATACTGTACATTGAGGTAAATGACATAAAAATGTAGAATAAAGATAGTTTTTCATAATTGTCTTGTGAGTCTGTTGTTTTTATCTAACTGTGAAAATTGAACGGGTTGCACATTTTGTTGTTGTTTTCATCAGAGAGCTGAATAAAATCAACTAGATAAAACTTAAAACACTTATTTATGTTGTGATAAACTGAAAAATATGCAAAAGCAGCTTTTATCTGCAGTCTTGATATTTCTATGAGCTAAAATTAATCCATCAGACACAGAACAGGTAGAGGGAAGGAGACAGAGGCTCTTAAAGCAGGGCCCCTCAGAGTCTGAGCCCTAGAGGCCGTTTTAAGGCAAGTCTGAGCCAGCCTCAGCCATTAGCTTTCACTAAAAGGAAAGTTTAAAATCTTAAAGGTTCAGAGGGTGTCTGCCTCCAGGATCACTCACATCTTCAATCTGGTAATGACTTGTAACTCACTTTGAGGCTGATGTCAAAAATGGTCCAAGTGTTCGTAAAACAGCTTAATGATTTTTGTTACAGCTTTTTCCAGAAATCCTAGTTTTATTTTGGATGCTTACAAAATTTACTTCACCCACAGAAGCAAAATTATTTCATAAAAATCACCTTCTAAACCACTGTTTAGCCATAATGATGTTCTGTTCTTATGGAATAATTTTGTTTCTGTGTGAAAAGTAAAATAATGTGAGCCAAAGTCCAAAATAGGAATTTATAGGAGTGCAGGACAGAAGAGAAGCTAATACTAAATAAAGAGTAATATGATAACTTGTTTTAGTGTTACATACTGTGGCATTTTGTACCAGGTAAAGATACTTATGAATCTTATGAAACTATTTAAACTGTTTAAAGGAAGTATAAACTGGAAGTAACTCGGTCTAGAGATTAAAAATGCCTGGACCAAACATAATTCCTTGAAAATTTTCCTGATAAAGAGACACAGGCCTGTCAGACTGAGTTGAGGCTCGACTGCACCTTTGTTCAAAGCAAATTTCTGTATCTTCAGCTGAACAGCAGCCAATAGGAAACAAGGAAACAATTGTTAAAGACTGCAGTCATGAATATAAAAATATATGTATAGCATCAAAAGTATAAAAGTGTAAAAAAGTGAAAGCACAAGCTGGGAGTCATGAAAACTGAATCAGCTACATAACTTCACTAAATTAATTGGCATACCAAATCAGCATAGGATGTGCTCATGATATGTTCATGAAAGATGGTCATATTTCTTAGTGTAAAAGTAGCATTCCTCACATTCATTTCTGCATTACTATTTTGCAGAAGGAAACAACAAAGAGCGTGCAGACTTGTGCAGAGAATCAAATAAAATTGACAACATGAAAAATTGAGGAAGACTTTTGAGTACATGAAGTCACCATTTGTGAGTCTGTTAATCATTCACTTTTTTATTAAACCACCAGCTGGTGGAGGCAATGGGAATGTCGTCTTCAGGTAGAGGAAGCATTATGGACAGCACACGGTTAGAGTAGCAGCACTGACATTGACAAAAGACCATTAAAAACAGGCTGGAAAGAATTCACAGATTCTCATTAAGAGGAAATGTGTTCAGATGAGGACACAACTGTGCAGGGACAAAATGAAAACAAGCTTATTTAAGTGAAATATGGACGAATGTTGGACAACTGTCTCAGCAGATGCATCTCTCCATGTTTCCTGTTTTACATTTGGACCTTTGAAATGTCACCACACTTCTTGTCCCCCTGTCAGGCACTGGTATCCTCCGGCTTGCAAAGCAAATCAGAGTATGAATGTCACCGTCACAGTTCTACAATCTGATCATCGCTTCATCTCTGGAGTGATAGTTCCTGCTGAGCTGAGCTGAGCAGAGAAAGCCTAAAGCAGGAGCAACTTCAAGTAAACAATACAACCACAGCGAACACATTGCAGTGGTCCTCTGTGTCTAGTCACACCACCTGGGTGCCCTTCTGAGAGGTGTAGGGCTGTTAATGAGTGTGTTCTGTTTTTAAGAGTGTTGCATGTTAATTTTATATGCAAACAGCGACCTCCAGTGGTCAAAGACTGCATCTATATGTTAAAACAAAAACATTCAGCTTGAAGACACACAAATAAAGCCTGTAGAGAAAGTAAGAAACCTGCCTGAATACAGTACGTACATTTAAAAATACAGGCCTGGATGATGAATCAGAGTTATCTAAAAATAACGTGCTATGACTACGTCCTGAAATGTTTTAAGTTAACTGCTCTGAGACTTTTGTCAATGAATCATCAAGCACATATACAGCTTCTCAGAAGTATTTATATCTAAATGAGGTAACAGTGAGGGACAGAAAGAACTAAGTACAAAAAAAGGATTTTTCAGAAAAATGTTTTTGCTTTCTTGTCTGGAGAAGAGTGATGGCACTCTCATCTTTGTGCCTAATATGAGAATGAAGTCATGACCTATAAGCTTTAACTTTGCTTTACATAAGACACAAGGGGATACATAAAAAAAAAAAAGATTAAAATAAAGGCACTCAAGCCACTCAGAGTCACAACAATTTCCTCATAATAATCCCTAAAGGGGAGACACGTCTTTAAAATGACAGCTCTTAGTGAACCATGCAGCTTCTTTAGAGTGAAAAAAAGAAGAAAATAATGAGTGAATGAGCTTCAACGGTTTTTAACGACCTTTGGAAATAGCTCAGGGTGACCGTATCCTAAAAGCCCCAAAAAAGGCCTCCTGGATATCATACCCCAAAATACTCAAAAAAGGCAAAGTAGCTAACTTACACAGTTACAACTCCTTTTCTGTTTGAAGTGAACAGTTTCTATGATGACAATATAAATAATGTGTTGCCTGTTTCAGCAAGTTAAAACATGAAAAGGAAAATCTGGCTTTGTTAAAATGTCTTTTTTCTTTAGCACATGTAAAGGCAAAATTTCAAGAAAAAAAGGCAAAATGTCATCTTTTTTCCTCATAGTTTTGACTATTCATCTAAAAATTTGACTTTCTATGTCAGAAAACTTCAACTTTTGATCCTATTATTTTGACTTAATTTCAAGATCTTCACTTTAATATCCAAAAAAATTGACTCTCTCATCATTTTGACTTCTTGACTCAAAATCTTAATTATTTTTTCTCACAATTTCGACTATTTATTCAACTTTTCATCTCATAATTTTAACATTATTCTCTCAAAATTTTCCTTTTTCTTTCAGCATTTTGCTCTGAATCTCTTAGAATTTTGACTTTTAATCTCAAACTTTTTTACTTTTTCTCACTGACCTTTTCTTCAAATCTTAATCTTATCAAATTTATGACTTTTTACCTCACAACTTTCACTTTCAAGCTCAAATATTGTCATTAAATTAAATTTTGTTCTTTTTTATCTCTTCTTTCTTTTTTATTTTTAGAAATATTGATCATTTTTTCATCTTATTCTCAGCAGGATTAAAAAATTGGTGTTTCTTCAAAAGGTCACTTTTTTCTGAAAATTGTGAAAGCTACAGATGTTAAGGCTAAAGTGTTTGTAAATACTAATATAAATATCTATAAATATTGCTCTACCTCAGCAGCTGACACTTGTGAGAACAAGTTGGATTAAAATCGACTACAGAATTATTTAGCAAAGGGTAGGAACTATATTTTGTGGGAGAAAAAAAACAGATTAAGTGTGGTGACTTTTGCATGCAAATTAAGACAAAAAAAAAGTAGTACCAGAAAACAAAATATGTCATTCACACAGATAAACAGTGGGGAAGCATAGCTGTGTATCATTCATGGACATGTTTAATGTCGAGGTTACTTTTTGTGACGTTGATGATGCTCAACATGTTAGATGAGGTCATTAATACTGTGCAATTATCAAGTTTGATTATGTGTAAAAGTGGCAAATAAAAGTAGGACACATAACCTACCCATGCATAGGTGGTGTGTTGGCACTTTCACCACTCAAACCTCCCCCTCCCTCACTTTTGTGATGGTCCAGGCATCATGATTCCCATATGAACAATATTAGACATTTGTTTGAGGTCAAAGAATGCAAAAACATAGAAAAGACAAAGAAAAAGACAAAAAAGAGAGACAGAAACTAACTGGCTAGGGACAATTTTGCTAGTAGATGGCTGCTGTTCAGCAATTTTTAAAACAAATATACATATACATACAGTACATACAAATATATCTGTCAATTAACAATACAGTAATTTCTTTTACTCATAATCATCTCTTAAATAAATTCTTTCATTGCACTTTGTTAAAATAATTAATTATATGATTTCTCTTAAAGGCAATAGTGTGATTTTTTTAAAGGTGAAAAAGATAGAGTACCATAAGCCTGATTTAGGATAATAGTAAAAATAACAAGATCTGTAATATACATACTGTATCTGTAAAAGACCCTCCCCTCCTCATTTACATGAATGGATGTTCGTCTCCATATGTGAAGCATGTCCTTTATGATATGACACGTGTGCCCCATGCACACCTTTGTGTACATGCTCATGCATGCTTGTATGCCAGTTTATTTTATATCATGTCTCCTCGCATACATATATACATACAACATTATAAAATAAATAAATACAGAAAAACATTCTTGGTTCGTGGTTTAAGGAGTTATTTCAAAGTGGTTTTTGGTGCAGTCTTTGACCAACCGTTGCTCTCTGCTTGTTTGGGTTTGAGTCTTTGCTGATGGGATCAACAGTCGACTGAGCCTCCCTGAAAGATGGACAGGTCGGGAGTTGAACTTGTGTGTGTGTGTGTGTGTTTGTGTGTGTGTGTGTATGTGTGTTTGGGGGTGTGACTGTTTTCTTCTTTACTGTATCCTTAAAATGATCTGTTTCCAGTCTAAAATAGGGAGGGACCAAAGTCTTTGGCCTGAAGACAAAACGCCTGCAGGTGTGTTGTTATGTGAGTGTGTTTAGCTGTTTGTGTATGTAGGGCAAAGGGACGGGGCTTTCATGCACCCTGTCGTCCTCTAGTCCAAGTCACCACATAAAAAGTGTCTGATTGTCCCAAAAAGGAAGCTCAGTCACAGGAACTGTCCAGGTTCACCCTCTGTAAGAGCGTGTAGTACAGCAGGGATTCTGACAGCGTTCAGGTGGGAGAGTCCAGGGTGTCGCAGCACCCGTTCTCCCCACTGCCCCTCCATGAAAGGGTGTCACTGACTGGCTGGGGACTACTGGTTGGAGTGGAACCTTCACTCCACCTGCCTCCGCTTCCCCACTTTCCCTCATCTCCATCTTCGCCACTGCTCCATGTGTGTGTCCATGAGACGGGGTGGAGGGTTTGGGTCTCCACCAGCCTCAGCGGGGGCTAGATGGGTCCCTCGTTGTGGGTGCTGTGGTTGCTCCTGTTGAGGCCCACACAGTTCTGCTGCTGGTTGAGCAGGTGAGACGTCTCATTGGCCACGACTACTGACACAGCAGGAGTGGTGCTGGTGGTGCTGGCTGTGGATGTTACAACAGTGGAGGGCTCCACTGCGTCATGGAGCTCAGTCAGCGTGAGCTCGATTTTAGTGAACTCACTGTCTGTTGACTGCGGCGTTTTGTCCATACGTGACGCCATTACTGCGTTCTGGTATTGTTGCCGTGTTACCTGGACAAGGGAAACAATGAGATCAAATGTCAAAACAGAGAAAAGAATTACAAGCACAGTTCTACTGTACTACTTCAGTCTGAAACAGACACATTTCTTAAGGATATAAAAACAGGAGCCCAGGGAGTGTGCCCAGTGTCGACCGGACCTGATAGGTTGGACTGGACCAGACTGAGTTACAGCATGCGAAAGTCTCTATGACAACACCATGCCAGCTGAAGAAGTTTAGCAATGAGAAGAGCGATTCTGAAAACTATTTTGTTTTATTATTCAGTAGTTACAGTCGAAATAGGAGCAGGGCTGTCTGACAGAAAAGGGACAGAAGAGCAGAAAAAAGCTAAACAGGAGAGTGATAGAGCATGAGCTAGAGGCTAAAATGCAGCAGTTATACTTCAGTGATCTGTTCAAACCTGAGAGTCCAACAATAAAATGAAGAGGGACTTTACAATAGCTCTGCCTGGTAGATGAGCACTGGTAACCAGGATACCGACATAACCAGGATTCAATAAATCTAAGAGCATCAGGCTGAGAGTAGCGCTAAATGTAGCTGACTACTGAACTACTTAAAAATGTACAAAATCTGCTTGTTGTAACGTTTCAAACAACAGCATCACAGTTGATAAATACATTACCTTGTCACATTGTATCCAGTAAAAAATCGTCTCGAACAAAGGAAAGAAGTGTTAAAAAAAGGGTCCAATCTCCTTTCACTTTCACTTTCAAAACAAAAAAAACATGATAGTTTGCCCAAGTTCTCCAGCCAAAGAGATTCGCTGCAAACCATTTCATAGGGATTATCCTCATGGGCACTTTCAAGATGGAAGGTTAAAATAACATTTTAGATAAATGAGACTCCCTGTTCAAAGATGACTAAAAGGCAAAGAATACACTGAGAATGAATGAATGCTGAAAAAAGGAGGGATCTAGGCCTCATGTTGATCTTTGTGGCCTCAGAGACAAAGCAAGGTTACTGCGGTGAGGCTCAGTCCCAGGACACAATTCAGTGTCAGTGAAGCATCTGCACCTCTGTTCCTTAGAGGACTGCAACCTGGAGCTTCATCTGCAAAGATTTTTTTTTTCTTTTTTAAACAGATTTCAGTGGTTTAAGTCCAGCAGCAAAACAAGAGACAACAATCAATTTAGGCCTGAAAAAAGTTCTGTAAAGGGAGGGTGTTGTGAATAAATCTATGGCCGTGGGGCAGAAATATTTGGAATTCAAGAATCAGGGAAGAAGAAAACAAAGGAGTCAACATGAAACGTGGGGCCTTATCGAGGAGAGAAAAGGATCCTGAGGAAAACCAGTGGTGGAAAGCCTCGAGGGGGGAAGACAGGGAACCAGCCTCCTACTGGCTGACCTAAAGAGGCTCCTGGGAGGACAGCAGAGAGCACAGAAACTAACAACAGGAAGAAGATGAGGGAAAGAACATCTTTCCACAAGGATCCCTGTGAATGTGTAACTCAACTTTACAAATGAAAGAGGAAGTTCACTCAAGGTGTAAGAGGACACAACACAGTGAAGTGGTGTGAACTCCTGAGGATGATGCTTTCAGATGTCACCACATCAACATGAGAGTCCAGACAAAGGCACTCAAACAGGTACTGTGATGTTTTGCAAAGGATACTGACACAGCTCTCACTTCAAATAAAAAAAATATATGTGGTCTGGAGCAATTTGTCAGTAACCAACACTTTGTTGCACCATCAGGAGTCCTTTCTTCACACATTGTTTGCCCTCTTTGTCCATAAAAGCCTTTGCTGCCTGGTTTACGTGAAGCCCTTTACTACTTGAGAAGGCTCTGAGAAGGTGGAGAGCTAGTCTAACATTTGTTGAGACTTATTTCAAACATCAAGGAATCAACTTTTGCTTTTGAGCTGGGAAGTGCAACATTATACACACCATCCAGCCCCCCTTTTGATAATAATTCTGATGTTTGTTGATCCACATTCACCTTGGACTCAAATCAGGAGTGAGCAAACCGCTCTTGACTTGTATCACATTATTTTCTGGGCAAAGAAACCCTGAATCCAAGGTGTCCTTGCTTATTGCACCTTTCTTCTTCTCACCTTTATAAACTGCAGGTCTGAGCGTGCTCTGACTGAGTAGTCAGGTACGTAGATCTGCAGGAAGGAGTTGAGCTGGTTGTTGCTACTACCAAGAGTCGGAGTGATAGCGTCTATTCTGTCGGTCCTGTTCAGAGAGTCTGAGTGGTTGAGTCCAAACGGCCGAGGAGGGGATTTGTTTTCTGTAAGGAGGCAATGAGAAACAAGAAAATGATCAAAGGCTTTAAACTGGAAAAGTTAACAACTCTTACTTCAGCAGGACACAATCTAATTTGCAATTAATTGCCCGGCACTCCTTCACACTGTCACTTAGCGGATCAAAACTGGCTCCTTTTTCAAAAACATCAGTTAAACATCACTAACATCCATCAAGAAGAAGCAAAATGAGCTCCTTGTTGGTGTGTTATGGTAATGTGGCACACCTAGATATCTGGTAAAGTGACTATGATTTGAGTTCTCACTTCGCTGCTGAGTTCTGTGAAAGAGTGAACACATGCAATTTTAGGTGCAGTCTTTTGTTGATAATTTTTTCCTAAATTTAATCAGCGCCACAGTAACTTTTGTGTTGTCTGTTCTAATGCACAATTCCATTTCAAACTACCGAGCTGTGACATGGCTTCAGCATAGCTTAAGACCCTGTGTGCTGGATTTTTATAAAGATGTGGCTGAAATGAGTGTAGCTGCTTGCTGTGATGTATGAAAACGAATATCTTTTAAAGTCACAGGTGAGGGAACTTTCACACACCAGGTATTTGGTCAGTGGTTTCCAGTGATGCCGCTGACTTTTGTGTACAACCACATGGAAGACTTGTTCTTGTTTTTTATTTTTAATTAAAGACAGATTATGTTTTCCACTTCTTAAAGAAGCCTAGTGAAAATCACACACAACAAAGTGGAAACGGCTTGGCAAAGGCTAATGCTACTGCACCGTCTGGAATGTATGTAATCCCATGTAGGAATATGTGTGTGTTTTTGAGTGTGTGTGTTTGTGTATTTGTGTGTGTGTGCAGACTAAACACAGTTGGCCAAAGACCTGGCATGTGAACTTTTGCGGGTAAGTACTCTAGTTTCCAGGGGCCGCTGGGGCCACTTCAATACAAAAAGCGCTGTGTCGAGAATTCGCACATAATGCATTAACATATACACAGACACACACTGTGACAGTGAAACGTGTTAGAGAGGTGCGCTGAAGCTCAGTGGTTTGAGCGAGCATTCAAGTTCAACTTTATTTCTGAAAACATGTGAGTCAATTTACGTAACAGTGCGATACCATAACTTCAGTAACAAAAACAGAGAGCCTTGTTTTGGGAGCAGTTATTTATGCATCGAGTGTAAACGCTCCGTGCACATGTGCATGTTCATGTGATCATCAGTATACGTGCGTGTCTTCATGTGTGTGCGCTCAGTGGTCGTCCAGCAGGGGGCTGTAGCTGTAGGTCTTGTTTATGTAGTGAGAGGGTCAGAGGTTAGGGGCGAGGGGGGCGGAGCTTGGGTCCACTTTGGGGCCTCCAGTGTACAGCACCATTCAGCGACTTGACTAACGGCTCAGGGGATGAGGGTGTTAAGTCTAAATCCAAGTTCTTTATTATTCTCTTTGTTTTTCACTTTCATTGAACACTTTGAAACAAACAGTGTGTGTTGCTTTCGAGATCAAATTTAACACAAAACACAGACGCAATTTACAGAGGCTTTTAACTTCACAGAGAATATTCTACCCTTTTTTTCACTCTCAACCTTTACATGTGGAAATTACATGTGGAAATCAACTAGTAGTGAGAAAAGTCCACTGTACCTGGAGATCCTGCCAACGATTCAGCCCTGCTGACCACAAATGTGCGAGACAAGGACAAAGGCACTGTGGGAAGAGAGGGGAAACAGTAATAGGAAGAGTTTTTTTCATATAATACGCTGAAAAAATGATCATTTCATAACCAATCAATTCACTCAATTCCCCTGAGCAGCTGAGGATGTTTTCTAACAACATGAGCAGTGATATATCTCATTGAATAAACTTAATTCTGGTGCTAATTCTGACTGCTGTGTGCTTGCTTAAGTCCCAGGAAAGGACCTTCTGCTTTCTCACCAGTAGGTGTCTCTCAGATCCCACCACCCATGTGATAAAAAGAGATGAAGGGGTTAGAATAGTACTGAAGTTTATGAATGAACTGTGAGAGAAGCTTTCTCATGATGTCACTATGAGGCAGCCATGTTGGCCTTTAAACGATCACTTAAATAAAATTCTCACATGATTCATGGAAGCTTCTCATCGGGACAGCCTCAAATGAATCTAGATTTTGAACTTCTGGTCACCTGGTTCTTTCTGTAAATTGTCTCTGTAAAGGTGAGCTACTTCTGTTTTTTTATTATCAAAGAGGCACTCTAGTTAGCAGGATAAACCTCGGTGATCAGGTGCTGGGTTCTTACCTGGTGAGGCTGTCAGAGCCATCATCCCGTAAAAGGAGAACGGTCCTGCTTCAAATTTCATCCCCTCTTTTCCCGCCTCCACCTCGACTCTCCCCTGTGGCAAACAGAGAAAAGACTTAAACTCAAATAATCACACTTCTCACTGTGTGCTGTGTCTTATTAAACAAATAACTACAAGTTTAGCTTCCTACTTTCTTTTCTTATGAGCATTAAATTTGCTTTGCCCCTCCTCTCAAACTGCTCAATTCTGGCACATTTCATGTTGAAATAAACATCAGATGCACATTCCTGTGTTGATCATGCAGCAGTTTTGCAAATGTTCTCTGCTTGAACACATTTATTCAAGCTGCCCATGCGTCAAAAACAAATCCCTTTCCCTCATTTCTTTCCTTTTTACTACTTTTAGAAAATCCCTACTCTGTTTAATAGCCTCCAATCTGCTCTCGGGGCCATGACCTCACACATGATCTTTGTGGACCTCAGTTTGATCCACAGCTATTTATTTTGTTCAGTCAACTGAACAAAGGGTAAGGAAAGCAAGATATGAATGCCAGTTTATTACTTTTAACCAGAAAAGTGACACCAGTTTTAATCTTCAGCCCTGGGTCAGTGATTGTGTCCATTCACTTTTAAGTCTTGAATGACCAAACAGGGTAAGTAGAGACAGGGATTACAACCTTCATTCAAATTGAACTTGGTGTTGGGAAATAGTTCCTTTGATTAAATTTTGAATAAATCATTGTTACTCTTTTTCAAAGCAGGTTCAAGCACAACAACAGGAGCAAAGATAGATGGACAAACAGACCCAGCAGAAATATCTGTCTCTAACATTTCAAGTAGTGCACAACATAATTCATGCTGAGTCATTGCTTAGGTTAAGTAGTAAAGCAGTGATCTTTGTAGACATTTGGAGATGTTAAGGCATGTGTTATCTCTCAATCCAAACATTTGCATAACTAATGAGCTGCTTATCTTAGTTACTGCTGCTTTCTTTCATCCAGCTCTCTTGCAGTGCAGTCATACCACACATACCCTCTCATGATGTCTCCTGTGGGAACAGACTTGCAGTACAGCTCTGTCAGGAGACGGTTGGTTATTTAGCCACGGCCAAACTTCTCTCTAATATCCCTCTCAGGCCACAGATTGAACACTGTTAAAATGTCATAGTACTTCCACTCTGACAATGTTCGAAACCAGGCAGAAAACAGATGTTTGGCTTTGCATAAAACAACTGGAAGCATTTTGTTTGCACTCCTTGCTTTTAATTTAATCAATGAATGATTATCTCTATGTTTGGAATGACTTTATTTTTCCTGTGATGTTATGCAGCTGTATACTGCAAAAACTGAAATCTAAGGAAGTCATTATGTCTTATATGTAGTAAAAGTTGCCATATTTTTCTTGATTTGAGCCACACACACTCACCAGACCAGGTCATAAATTATTTCAGGAATTTATAAAGACAAAAATGAGGTCTGAATTGCTTGTAACATGTAAAAGAAATCATAAATGGGATAAGAAAAATGTCTGAATACGAGAAATGTTTTTCTTTTTCTTTTGCAAAACTTGCAAATTGCTTTTCCTAAATGCATCTGTAGCACTGGCGCTGTCCTTCCTATTTCTTATTCACCTGAGAGAGTTTTAAAACAAAGAAATTTGGAAAACAGGTTTTCTGTTTGTATGGATTAATATCCATTTTACCTCTATAATTGGCTATAAATTGATAGTAATGGATGACATATGCAGCCATGAATAGTTTTTGGTTTTGGAAAGCAGAGCCTTCAGTTAGGCCCTCTCTGCAGTTACCTTTCTTTGTGTTTTCCAGCTTTAGGCTTGGACTGCAGGAAGACTTGATTCACCAAACTCTTAAATCCTTTCACTGTCTGTCTGTCTGAAGTCATGTCCCACTTATTCTGTAAACAGTCTGCCTCTTTCCTTCTCAGGAAAAAAAAAGTTGTGCCATCACTACACCACTACATCACTGCACCACTTGAGTTTGCAGATGCATAAAATTTCTGTCCTGATGTGTGACTTTTCTTTTGTGTTGTGGAAATGGTAGTGCTAGCAGCAGAAGCACAAACACGCGGAAGAAGCTTCACACAGACTCATTCAGTCATTCAGACACTGAGTTCTTTCCCCTCTCTCTCTGAAATGTTCTGTTCTGCTGTAAAAAGCTACTTCAGCACAAATCAATACCAGAGGCTTTTCATTTGCACTTCCAGATCAAGTTATCTCATTGAGCCATTTACTTTGCTCCACACAGCGTCCTCTGCCATTAGTGACTGGATGAAATGTGAATGGTTGAATTTGACTTTGAAGGTAAAAGTGTTTAGAGGACTAGAGAAAGCACTGTGATGATACGAAACCTTTAAGAGTTTCAGAGACAAGCATAAACAAATTTCTCCAAAAGCGGTGTTTCATGGTCGTGATTGTGTTTTATGTGGTGGACAGTGTGTTGGACTATATAAAGTGCAGAGTAGTAACTTTGAAAAGACACGCCCTTCACTTTGAACCTTATCATGACCACACACCTGCAGTATAAGGATGAAATAATCCACAGGCTTGTTCCTGTGGAAGAGGTAGTGCTCTGCCGCCCGCTTGTTCTTCTCGTCATATTTCAGCTCCTGGATGACATTGGGATGTTTCAACAAGCGCAGCAGAATCTTTTCCGTCATTTGCACGGGTGAGAAAGGCTCGATCTCTAGAAAAGAGGAGAGAAACAGAGAGGCAGATGGTAAGGAATGCGAGAGACAAATTTTTGTCCAGATAATTCATTTTAGGGCTTACATCAATGTCAGTATTTAAGAATTTTAACATAGATGTACAAATGTAGCTTGAAAATGTTGCTGGTGGGTTTTTTAGACATATTTTAGACTTGAACTCTTTTGTAAACTTTTGATTTCTCAGATGACAGGGCAGCATGATCGAAGCACAACCTGATGATTAATGATGAACTAGAGCGATGTAAACTTTATAATGTGTGAACAAACAGAGTTAAACTGTGTTAAAGAAATCTTTAAAAACCAAATCAATTAACAGGATAAATATTTAATACAATATTTTCTTGTTACTATTCTTATTTTGATAGTTGTGTTTGTGGTCTAGCCCCAGTGATGCTCCACAGAGAGAAACTGAATACTGCAAAGTCACTTCTTAACAAGTTTGATGCTTTCATTGTGTTTTGTGTCAGTAGAATATAAGAGATTCTATGAGAGCCTGAACATGATCTGTGACTGCTCCTGTGATGCATGTCTGCTAATGCTGTATTGATGCATTTGTTCCTTTTCTGTTTGATAATTTTATTCGGTGGGCCTCATTGGGGTCTGTGACTTGAACTAGTTTTACTTTCTTAATTAAAATGTGCGCACAAAGTCAAGGTTAGCCTCTTAAAGCACTCTCATAGAGGGTTAGCCGTGCCATTGTTGAGCAAGTTTATTTGGTTGAGAGGGATCTGAAGTCCTCGTGCAAAGACAAAACAGGGAAGAAGAGTGGCACGAGGATGCAAAACTTTCCTGAGGCTTTTCATTTCTCTTCACATTTATCTTATTATAGGCTTGTGGTTAGATCTTGCATCCATGAGGTTTGTCCTTGAGCTGGTGGACTGAGTTTGGATCCAACCTGCCGTCACTTTCCCGCATGTCACCACACACTCACACAATTTCCTGCTCTATCCACTGTCCAGTCCTCTCTGAATAAAGACCTAAAGGCCTAAAAAACAGCTTACTACAAAAACAGACATAAGTCTTATATCTGTCTAAGCTATTTATCGCCGACTGTTAAGCCACAAGCACCAAAAAGTCAAACTGATAAATGGTTCCTACATTTATAAAACCATTCCAGTCGACAGGTACACCTGTTCTTAGGCTGAATCTCTTATTTCACACAGTCCTGTACATCTAAGCACACAATGTACTGTATCAGAATGACAATCTGCGCCAATATTTACATTTTGACGCATAATGGTATCAGCCTTTTTTTCCTTTTTATCTCACAGCTGATGAGAGAAATAAAATCGAGAGATAACTTACTGTCAGTGCTGACAATCTAATTTTAAGTTGTCGATTGCGATCATATCTTAATCCAGAGATGAGACTTTTTTCAGGATTACCTAGAAAAGTTTTTAATAAAAATGTGCATAAAGGCATTATAACAAAGTTAAGTGTTGGAGTTTATATCATTCAAAGTTTTCTTTTCACGTTTGCTGCAAACAAATATCGGCTCCAAATATTGGTTAGAATAACACATTGTTCTATCTCCAATCAGACTATCTATTTACATTAGATTGGCATTAATAAAATAAAATGCTATACACAATGAGAGACGTTATGAGATGTTCTGTAGTACTTCAAACATCCAGCAAAGACTGAAATCAAACTTCAATTTTAGTAGTAGTTTAGTTTCCAGAATGTTGTCTTCCCAAACTGTCTCTCCAACAGGAGTAGAGACATTAAAGGTCCATGTTATATTGCTTTATTGACTTATCTTTATTTGCAGCTTTATTTTAAGGCGTAACTGCATCTGTATGACTGATATTACCAAAACTTTGGGGACGACTCTGTAAAACAGGTATCCAGATCATGACTGGTCTGCTCTGAACCCCTCACAGGCCAATCAGCTCTTCCATCTCAGCTGCAGCGGTGATATGTGTCAGCTGGCTCCACCACCAGGAACTAAACTCCCTAATATCCTTTAGAGGAACTTAATCAACACTTAGCTGCTAGGTCAAAGTTCTAAAGCAAATCCATCTGCAGCGAGGTGTAGTCAATCTTTCTGCTGAGGTCGAGCGCTGCTCTGATATTCTGCAGCCTGTTCAGAAATCCATTTCCCAAGGGAAAGCGGGTGAAATATTTCACATTTTACACTAAGTATGTCGACTTGTGTGAGAACCCTGATCACAGGCCAAAAATGCTGGATGTGATGTCACTGAGGAACGAGTGTAAGCAAACAGGGTGGTGTTTTTAAAGCTGTGAGCTCAGATCCCACCATGCAACCCTCAGTGCATGACACGCAAGCAAATAGACGCTGCCTGCTCTTTTTTTTTTTTTTGCAGTCTCCACAGACATCCCATGCTGTACTCCAAGAGGCCTTCCACCACTTCACACACACAAACACACACACACGAGCACTCACGGGCACCAACACACTTGTTGCAAGTCCTCGCACAACTCATTCCCTCACACCCACAAACAGCAGATACTCATTCCACACACATACTCACTCCTCCTTACACCCACTTGCCCAAAAACTCAAAGCCGGCATGGGCACATGTACACACAAACAGCCCAAACACACACTCGCACACACACACACTCTCCCCGCAGTGAGGGGCTGAGGGCACACTGGGGGAAGTCAAGCAGTAACGCAGCCCACTTGCCTGTTGCTAGGAAACGCAGGGTAGCCAGCAGAAGCTGAGGTGATATTTTAACCTTCATTTCATTGTCGGTAGGCTTGAAGGCCGAGAAATCCTGCTTCCTTTCCCGATGGGTGATTTTCTTCTTCGTCTTGTTGTCAGCTGAAGAGGGAAAATGAAAAGTGGAGCGTAAGACATAAACTCAAACAAACTTTTCCTGCAACAGTAAAAGTTGATCCACGACACTCCACAGACACAGACCGAGTCCCCCTGGGTCACAGGGTGACTAAACTTGAGTTACCCAAAGCTTATTTCTTTTTCAGGAAATGTGGCTGTGGCGTTCTTCTTGGAACTAAAAGAAAACTATAGGGGGCTACAATGTTAGCTTACCGCATTCTTAGCATTACTCACAGCCATATGTACTTGGCGTAGGGAATAGACTGGCACATAATCTGTGTCTGCGGGCAAAACTGAAACCTTTAGAGGCGTAAAAGTACAGGATGCTTAAAGATTGAAACAAAAAAAAATTCACTTTAGGATAAAACAAACTTTCAAGAACAAATGATTAGTCTCTCAAACTATTTTATCAGTTACTTTCTCAAACATTGTTCATACCTCTCATTTCAGACCACAAAAGCGGGTATACTACCAGTCAAACATATTAAAGAACCCCAATTTTTAATTTTTTTATTAAATTTAAGTAGTTCAATCCCAATCAATAGCTTGAAAAAGTGAGAGGTGAATTTGTAGAGGTTAAGAAAAAAGTCAAGGTAACCCATAATTAATAATAATCATGTAAAAAAGTCCTTCAACAACTTAAAGCTGTTCTGCAGCAGTGAATATTGACACAGTCATGAAAGTTGGTGCGGCTCATTCCTAAAGGTGTCTCATGGTTTTTTGATTCCTACCAACCATCTGTGTTTGTGTAAATGTAGAGCTGGATACACCGTGGGACCAAACACTCATGAGAGAGCATTATTGAACAGTATTATACTGAAGAAAGTTGTGTAATGCTCTAAAAAATGAATGGGAAAAGGCAATTTTTAATGAAAGAGTGATGGGCCATCAGAACATTTCAAGGAATAACAGGACAAGGTGTAGTCAGCCAGTACAGTTTCCTTCACCATGAAAAAACTCTCAGAAACTGGAGAAAACAGGACAAAGTCTGACAGAGCCAAAGCTAAAACAGAATCAGAGGACATGTTTCTAGGAGTCGACAGCTTGTGTGATAGGCACAACAGCTTCATGGCTTCACAGGCAGCAGTTTCAGTTTCTGTTATTGTGAAGAAAAGACTTTAAGATGCAGGTTTGGCAGGTCAAACTGCAGAAAGAAAGCTAAGAATAAGGAAAAGAGGTATTCCTGGGCCATAAAACTATGCCAGTCGACTACAGCAGACAGGAAGATGGTCTAATGGTCTTAAACTAATGAATGAAAGATTGTATCTTTGATTCAGCAGCAGGATTTTTTTCATATAGGTGAAAGGATGGTTTCTCAGTGTGTGATATCAAATGGATGAAATGACTTGATTCATTTTTGTGTACTTGCAACAGAGTCCACGCAAAGGGAATCCTTTTTTTTTTTGTTTACAAGAAATCTTGCTGCAAGAAAGTGACAAACACAGAGTGACCTGGTGATCATAGTAACGCAGATTAGAAAGTGACAACATCTTGAATTAAACAAACACGGCTGATTATCTAGATCCAGATACATCGATCAGTCTGCACCTCAAAGCTATTTACAGCTCTAATCAAAACCATAATCAAATCATACTTTACATAATATGGTTGACTGTGCTGTCAGCTTTGGGTGAAGTTCATCAAAAGCCACAAATAAACACAAACAACTGACATGGCTCTGAGTTCAAACTCAAATTAGAACAGTTTGCTACAAAAGAACAAAAAATATCATCACATTTCAGTCTATGGGTGTCCTGTTTATTTCACAGCTTGTTACTCCTCTCCTTCTTAAATAGGTTTTTACATGTACTACTATATTTCAATTTACATACTTGTTGTGTTTTGTAAATGTTAAAAATATTCTCTGTAAGTTCCCCATGGCTTTGTTTTTCCTCCTTCAGCACATTGTTTTTGTTAACATAACAAAACTTTTCATACTTCTCAGCAGCTTCATTGCAACTTATCAGCCTTGTCACCAGAAACAGCGTACATCTGTTTTACAAAATAAATCTATAAAGTTAACATCATGCCATCTGTTTAGACCCTGGCAGCAGGGAAGTTGGCAAATAAGTACTCAGTGTGTAAAAAGGCAGATACCTACTGAAGTGTCAGTAAAAAGTAGATTAGAGCTACAAAGAGAGTGAGCAAAGACAGAAACACAACTCCTCTAAGGGAGTGCTAAAGATTGATGAGTAAACGTTATTGGATGACGAGTAAAAGTTGCTCTGACAGCTTTTATTCTGCGATGATTTGTTGGGATAAAAAAGTTTTATGGCTAATGCAGCATCAGTGGGTTCCTTGTTTACACCTCCAGCTGAGGTTAATGTGCTAAAGCTCTTCCATGTTTACTACCTACTAACTTAGTTAATCTGCTGTTTAGAGCTAAGCACAAAGTGTACATATGGGTTTTGTAGATTTTCAATAAAAAAACAGGGGCCACACTACATCTGATGATACCACAGGATGAACTTGAGGGGAAAACTACTGAAAGAAAAATGTGAAAATTCAGTGCAGGTTCATAAAATGGACCATTTTCACCTCATGTAGTAATCTGATTCTCCACAAAATGGTAAATATTAAACCTATTGGGTCAAGGGGAGCGCTATGATTTGTATTTGCATTTTTATTTGAAACCAGACAAGATAAATCGATCACTCTCCTTGCATACAAAATCTAAGGACTGACGCTTTCATGTACCTAATTTCTTATTTAAATCCAGGTGGCAGCATTTTTGGCAACTTGAGTGGTGCTTTAACTTTTTAAAACTGAGTCTCACTTAAGTCTAACAGAAGTATGAGCCTAAGAAGTGAACCTACTGTACAAGTCGGTCTCATCCAGGATCTCAGACTTTATGATTTCTTCAATAACATCCTCCAAGGTGACAATACCCAGGACCTCGTAGAAAGGGTCTCCCTCGCCTTCATTGTTCACCCTCTGAACTATGGCCAGGTGGGATTTTCCTAGAAAAACACACGTGCACACACAGAAACACAAACACAGGTAATAAAGTTAGGGTCATAAAGTGATAAAGAGGGTCAAATGTAGGTCAGATGGTGAAGGGAGTACAAGGCAGCAAACAGGTCGGGAGAAGACACATGTTCAGATTTACTTCATGGTGAATCAAGTCCAGTATTAAAGTACACACTGGAGCGATAAGTTTGTAGTAGAGTAGTGGATCTGTGATGACACTAGGGCTCTTTTACAGCAGTCAAACAAATAAATCATAACCATGAATTGAAGGAGATGCTGATTTCTGTCTGTTCAGGGGCTGTAAATGTAGGAGCTGACAGTTCATGCACTGGAGTGTGACTGTTGAAATAAGTTTGAAAAGCCGAACAGACGGTCAGACAGTTATCATATACGTGCATCCCCTCAGCCCCCTCTCCCTTCACATCTGTGTTCCCAGGACCCTCCTGCGTGCTGTACAGTTTGAAAAAAATAAAAAGAAACAAACTGCCATGTATGCAGAGAATACTGTCAAGCAAAACGCTAAACAAATTCTTTGCCTTTTCTCAGCTTGTGATCATTTAAAAGGAATTTTCCAGAGGCCCAGGCTAATATTAGCCCCTGCAAAATGAAGTTTCCATTCCGCCCTGGCGATATTCTCACCGAGCGAAGGAACAGACCGGGCGAAACCTCCGCTGTGTGATCAGATTGTCTCAAAATGGGCCGTTTGCATGCAGATACACAGGACGTAAATAATGTAGGACGTCAGTGTGCTCGAGTGTGCATGAGCATGCACGTGTGTCAGAGTGCATGGGTGTGCAAGTGCACGAGCCTGTGTGTGTGTGTGTGTGTGTGTGTGTGTTTGTTGAGAACACAGGTAGATCACTGAGTCCGGGCTCAGATGCTGTTTTAGTGCATGTTGGCCACTTTGGTGCAGGCGAGCACAGAGTGAGAGAGCTGAGGGCTGATCACAGACAGTGTTTTATTGCACTGCAGCTCACTGGTCCCTGACAGGGCTCTGATAGCACGGTGATGAGCAGAGGACAGAGCCGGAGAGTCTGCACAGGGCGTTGTGCACATTAGATTCAAAATTGAAGCTTTCAAGTGATACGCTCAGGTTTCACTGAAAGGGCTGGCAGGCTAACATCCTCAAAGAGAGGCATTAATAATGTAAACACCAAATATCCAACATTAAAGAGGGTCTGCATTTAGCAAACACTACTCATGTCTGATATTTAAAGTCTACAAGGAAAGTCTTCTCATCTCTAAGTTGTCAAAGACATATTGAGTATGTTGCTCTATCACAGTAGGTTTAACTAGGACAAACACAAATGGAGCCTCAGAGGGTTACGGCAATCAGGCCTCAAAAGTCCTTGAGCAAGCAATTACTCTGAACTGCCCAGAGAGAGAAGCACAAATGGAGTTGCCAACACAGCACAGCGCAGTGAAACAGATCAATGCTCACTTCTTTCTCTCTAATGGCATCCACTCCACTCGTGTCAGCTTCATCAACGAGCTTCCAAATTTAGGCCTGTAGGCAAAGAATATCATTCTTAAAGACAGTTCAGTCCTAAGGTGTGAACTCAAGTGACCTGAGCAGGAATTATCTACAACCAGACCCATAATGTATGTGTTTTAAGTAAATAGTTCAACGTTCAATGCTCTCGTTCACACTGATTTGGACAAGAAGATTACAGTGAATAACTTCAATGCCTTAATAGTTTAATATGTAGCTGGTTTGCCATGCTGAGCATTACCCCTTGGAACAAACAGGAAGTATGCTACTGCTGAGTGGCAACACTTTCTGTATGTAGTCCTAAAAAAAGTATTGTTTTCGATAAATAAAATAAATAAATTTTAAAAAGAAAACAAGAGGACGGCATATAGCAGTTTTAAGAGGGAACGTGAAGTACAACAACAATTCCTGTTACCACTTCCTGACTGTACATTTTTTGTAAACATGTGTTATGATTCATAAAAAAAGCCATATGAATAAAGATTGATTGAGCTCTGGAAGCCACTGCCTTGTGTTTTGTCCGTATAACACCATGGCTGACTTGACTGACAGACTGATACCCTGTCGCTATCTGTGAAGACACTTAAGGCCCGCCTCTTTGCATCATCCTAACTCAAACAACAACAAAGCTGGATTCAGTTTAGCACAACATGACCCTATTAGGCTTCAAAACTCCATATCTAAAACAAATGAGTGACACACAGACACTGCATCAATACATTATACAGTCTAAGGGCTTCACTCTAGATAGTTGTCCATTATTTATACACTCTAATGTCAGACCAACAACTTAGATGAGTCTCTGTAAGAGTGAGCTTTCAGGTAAATCATACTGTTATATATGTGTAAAGCTAAGCAAACTTTCACTCTGTTACAAGCATCAATTATCAGATGACAACAAAAATATCTTAAACTGTATTGACCAGATTTGTTATCCAATACTTTAAACTTTCTTAGTTTTAACAGTATTTTACACACAAATCTTGCCTGATGAGATGAGTTTCAGCCTCCACTCTCAAACAAACAGAATTATCATTAAGTAAATATTGGAAACTCAACTGCATGACATGATCTGACAATATGATATGACTAACTGTAAAATCAAACGCAACAACAAAACCTCTCAGACACAGTCAAAAGCAAGCATTGCAATAATTCTTGCTGTTACTTTTTTCAGAGATGTACAATGAATTTAAACATTTCTTGTATTGTGTCTGTCTTGTGTGTAAAGGAATTACAGGTTCAGCTTTATCTGAGGGAAAGGAAACAACCAATGGGAATGTGTGTCAACAAATCCTCACCTTTCTGACACCAAACGAGGTCCAACCTCCAACCTTTATGTGAGCCAGCTGATAAGCGGTGGAGGACATCACTGAGATTGACACACAATCTGTTCAGCTTTCAAGGCAGGCATGTGCTCACACACACCAAACACACACACACACACACACAAACACACATGTCACAGAGCAAGTCATTTGTTTGACAACTTAAACTAATCCCATCAGGATGTTTGTTCACATCAAGAACACTTTCTTTCCACAGGGGAGGTGCTTTCAGGGTTAACCATTAGAGATGACCTGTTGTAAGAGCTTGAAAAGAGGCTTCATGGGTCAAAATAACAGAAATCAAGGAAGAAAAAGCTACTCTGAGAAATTGACGGCGCACCTTTTCACAAGTTTTTACAGTGTTTCTTCAAGGATGGGCTGTAAGGATAATGTAACACAGATTGGAGGGAGCAGACATATTTCAACTGTAAAGATGATAACTGCCTTCCCTATTGTCATCTAGCACCACCAGAAGGATAAATCTATCCTCAGGTGTGTTTTGGCACATCATTATACAAACAGCAATACAAGATGATAAAACCTTATATCAATTCAAGAGATGGAGACTGTAAAAAGGGAAGAATGGGACAAAAATTCATCGATGGGTTCTCGAAATGAGCTAAACCAGTGACTTCTGCACATGGGGTAAACCTTTCAGCCACTCGCAAACCAGCATCTCTGATCCTGAATTTTCCTATTAAAAGCATCAAATAATCCAATAAAGACAATTTTCAGTACACAAAATCAACCACCATTTTTTCTCTATCTTCCAACAGTGTAATTTGTGCCGCCACTTGCCCCGTGTTTTAAGTTTTAAAACTTCTTCAAATAACTTTTATGATACTCTAAAATTTCTGTTGACAACAACTAAAATGAACTAAAACCAGTGAATAATCAGTAACAAAGAGGCCTAATGATGAACTCACAACAACAAAATAAACAATCAATACCACCAGGCAAAGACCCTGTTACACCGTGATCCTGTACACACTCACTGCATATATTTAATGTCAGTATGAATAACGGTTACAGATGGACACAGCAGAAATGGTCTCTTAATATGTCCAGATATACAAGGATTCAATAATTCAAGGATTCAAAGAGTTATTGTCATATGCACAGTAAAGAAACACGTTTCCCTGTACAAAGAAATTCTTTGCTGTCCACCAAACGTGCCGACAATATGATAAATATTTAAAAAAACAAAAAGCCAAGAGAAACAACAAAGAGGTATTTTGAGCGACTGGAAAAGCATAAACACTTAAATGATATGTTCATTAGTTCAACTGTTCAAGTAAAAATACAGAAGTGGAAGTTTCTCTGATGATAGAGATGTCACATTTACACTGTCCATAAAAACTCAACATCTGGGGATGTTAACTGCATTCTATTTTTGTCTCTGTCAATACAACATAGATTTTCTCTCTCTCTCACTCTCTCACACACACACACACACACACACACACACACACACACACACACACACATACACACACAGTTGTATTTAACACAGTAGCTTCAGATCTTGTCTCATGTCCCACAAGACAAGTGCATTCTTTCCAGATTCCCACAAAGGCGAAATTCAACACAAGCAATGAAAAAAAGAAATCAGCTTCTGTCTTCCATAAATATATCACTGGACAATGACAGCCTGTTTATTCATAGCTCCTTCGCTGCTGTTGTAGCAGTGGGTTTTATGAAAGGCAACTGGAGGTAGTCTGACCCTCTGGGGCCTGGAACTTGGAAGCGGGCCACAGGAAGAGTGTGTCCTTGTGAGGACCAGTCGTCTGGGGTCCTATAAGCCACCACTGCTGCCTGACATCTGGGGCTGTCTAGCTGGACCGAGGCTGAGTGCATGCTGAGCAGTCCAGCACAAAGGCACACTGCACACATCCGGGTCATGGGTCAATTCACTTTCAGTTTCTAAGTTTGAAAAATGTAATGCTGCAGTCGTTAGAGAGCTCTTTACTTCCATTTCTGAACCACTTCTGAGAATAATGGTTGTGTCAATAAACCTGTTCACGGCACACATCTTAATTGGATGAAATAAACGTACACACACACTGCACCAACATACTCCCCCGCACAGGATTATTTAGTTTCCCTTAACAACACAGCAGCAGATGACTAAGGTACCAGGAAGTGCTTAATCTCACTGAAGAAAGAGTCGGGGACCATAGCGTGTTTCTTCAGTTCTTTACATAAAGGAAGGGTGAGATAAAGATGAGGATGCACAGGAAAAGGTCACTTCTGAGCAGAAAAGCAAAACATTATTATTCAGTACATTACTAAAGAAGTATATGTCAAAATGGATGTTCTGAAACAACCAATTTGTGTGCATTGAAAACAGGAGTTCACATTTCAACTCGCTGACATGTATCAAGGTGAGAAAACAACAAGAAAGAAAGTCAAAACTGAGCACTTTGTATTAAATGCAACAAAGTTTCCTCGTAAACAATATCAATGGTAATCCCGGTTGTATCTATTGTTATCGGAGCTAGCAGTACCTTGGTAACAGGTTAGCATTTACTGTGCATGTGCTGATTTCACATCACTCAGTTGGAATTGACAGGACAGCTAAAAAAAAAAAAAAATATTTCCTTCTTCTAAATAACAACATGTCAGACTGTTCCATGCTAAAAGGTGTCATCTGTGCTACATTACAACTATTAAGTTGACATCATCAACAGAAGCTGCACAGCTCCAGCATGTGGCAGCTGGCTCTAATCTGACTCCACACACCTGGTCTTTCACATCCACAAGAATAACTTCAAGAGTCACTATAAAATGATTGTTGGGATAGTGAATTGATAAATGGTAAATGGTAAAAAAAAATAGTTCATATTGTACTTTTTCTTGCTCTCTGAACACTAAAAGCTCTTTTACAGTCCATCATATTTACCTATTCACACTGTGAGGGTCCATCAGTATTAACTAATCCCATTCATACTCTGATGGCAGTGCCACTGGAGGCAGTTTGGGTCAAGTATTTGGCATGAGGACTGATAAACCAGGGACTCAAACCACACAATTAAGAGTCACCTCATTGGAACATAGTGGTGAACTTCCTGGTGATAAGATGCTTCTCTTTTTAAATTCATTAATACACCTTGAAATGTCTCACTATGTTATATCCTTGCTGATTATTTATTCTTAAAAATGAAAATTTGGTCTTTAAATTCTCTGAAAATACCAACATATTCCAAAAGTGGCAGCTTCAAGGCCAGAGAACAATGTAACAACTTTTTTCTGCCCTGGGAGTGTTTATTTTCAGTTCATATCAATGTAGTAACAAATTTCAGTCCTCAGCATCTTGAGTGCAAGAAGCTCAGGATAGCACTGAAAGACAATGATAACACAATACCTGCGTACACAAAGCTGTGAAAGTTATTTGTTTCCTTGCTTCATTTGCACAAATAACTTGCTTCAATTGAAAATATGGGAGGGGAGAAGCTCCTTTCAAACTCCATCATTACTTTTTGTGATCCAAAAAGGCTGAGGCTCAATACATTGTGAGGTGAAGTCGCTTGTGCTGACAGGAGCAGAGCGAACTTGTGAGTACAACCAATGGCTCGACTGAATTTAGAGATACGTTTTCACAATTTACAAGAAAATTACATCATCTCACTACCCTTCCTCAAAGTCACATCTTTTTTTAATTCCTTTATTAACCTTTCAACTCCCAATTCCAATAAAATGCAGAGATCACAGAGATCAACTGTACACAGATGTAATCAATGTCTCATCCAGGTGAATTAACCTGCAGTCGGTTCAGTCATATGTAATCAGATCTCACCACAGGCAGGTTATGAATAGAATAGAATAGAATAGAATAGAAGTTTATTGTCTGACACAAAGGTGACAGAAATTCATCTTATGACAGGCCTCAGTTGCATCAAAGACACACATTCACACATGAATGGCATGGCAGTTTGATTTTCTGTCTCTTGCAAAAAAGTCAATGAAGCAAATGAAGAATTGAATGAGATGAGAATTTGCGCCATTTGCATTAATAATTCACTTCATTTACATTTGTCCTCGCCATCTGTGTTGCCCAATTCATGCTGCCCTACAAGAGCTTGTATCAACTTGATTATTTACATTGACTTTCATGTTATTTACTCACATGAATGATTTCATTCCTATTGGGTGTGAATGCAACATTACTTTTTTTCTCTCAGCGCCGATGGCACCCTTGGTTCAAAATGTTCACCCCGGGCAATCACACAACCACCTAACCAAAAATCAAGAACGGAAAGGACCTTGAATATGAACTTGTTTAACTACAGTGACTGAGGAGGAATAAACAAGACACATTTTTTCAGGGATACGATTCCGTAAAGTAAAGCTACTGCTACAACCAGGACACACAATTCATTTATAAATGTCAGTGAACAGAAGAAATATTGTGCATCCTGCAAATTAATACAGATATAATGGAAGTAAGCTTCAGAAGGACAATCTTTGAATCCAGGGACTGTGAGTAATGTGTGTAGTGCCAGTGTGGTACACTCTAAAATTGTGGTTGAAGTGGTGCTACCAGGCCACAGTGGGTAAAATATGGCGATGGTGGGCAGAGGCCCTTAACTCTGCTGCTGCTCTGTTGGAGCGCAACACTCACCCAATCACAGGTTGGTTTAAAATAAATATTGGTAAACAAAGTGTAGAGTATGAAACCATCGTAAAGTCTGTCCATGAGCCAACTCAGCCCTGTGGACTATTGACAGCAGGACTGGGTACTACAAATGGCCCATGCATCAATCCATCTGTCTGTTCATCCATTTATCAATCTGGTCATCTGTAATCCAAAGTTAAGCCTGAGAACTTCCACTCAGGCCTTCAGAGACTGAGCTGTGTGCTCTTTTCCACCATTCCCAGCTTATTTATGGAATGCAGCTTTGTCATATTTTTCCATAGCGCAATTTTCCCCTATAAATAGGCACATAAGGCTTGTAGCGTTGGGTGGGAGTATGAGGGGTCAGTATCTGTTGTGGACACTCATCATTGCCCCCTCCCTGTCTCGTGCTCCCCCCATTTTTCCAAATATTTGAGCCCTGACAAATATAGAGCATGTTAGGGTGATGGGAACCCATTGGAAAGTTGCTCTTCTAAGTCTACCTCAAGTGAAAGTTTCCAGCCATTCTGACCCATTTTTCCGTTGACATAGACAAAAACTTTACCCCTATGCTGGATACATGTAGCTATTTAAAGCTCCTCCAATTAGATAAACATTTAGTCTGAATACACTTGCAATGAAATAACATAACTGTCTCTTGGCTTGAACCAGCTGGAAAATCAATGGAATGTGTCTGTTTGCTTGTTTGTGTGTGTGAGTGTTCGTATCCCCTCCACAAAAATAAAGATATAACACGTAATTGAAATGCCTTTTCTGGCATTTATAAATATGATTTAAGAAATAATCAAATCATCAATCTGGAAATATGACCGCTGCTATAGAAATTTCCCACCATACACACCTGTCCAAAAGTTCAACCAGTGAATAAAAAGTCTATGTTAACCAATCGGAAAGCTACCACTGCTGAGCTGCAGGTACTAACAATAGAAACTAATGCTCACCTCACCACCTGGTATCTTATCATGCTGAAATTTTATTCTGTTCAGGAATTTGCACCCAATGTTTTAACATTAGGAAGCGTCTTCAGGCTTCTTTCAGTAAAAATAAAGAATAATAGAAAAATTACGTTTAATATATAAACATCATAAATCATCTAATCCACATGTATCATACCCTTCCAAGCTTCCACACAGAATACATGATCACAACAGAAAATTTTTAAAAAGTCCCAGTTCAACTTCATTCTTCGCCATTCTTCATGATTACAGTGACTATGCCAGTCAGTGGACATCACCAAACACTCAAGACAACATCTGATCAGGAAGTTCATTCATTAAATGCAGGCACTTCTATGCTTTTATCCACAAAAATAAAACGTGTTCATTTCTATAATTAAGGACAGAGATACAGGCTACAGGGACGACTGCTCCAAACTTGATTACAGGGAAAATGGGAAAACACAAAAACTCTACACAAAAAAATTACAGCTCACAGTTTAGGTCAAATCAAAAATAAAACTAGTTTATCAGTGAATGAAGCAGAGACATGTTGACCTCTTTAAATTGTATGTGAGGTTCATTTTCTATACCTATCCTGCTTTTTGTCTTGAAGCATTTGTTTGTTTGCATTAACTATCATAACACAATGGGATCACTGAATTCATCTTATACAGGGGTGAATTGTTTGCACAGTGTGAAGGATAACAGTCACTTTTTTAAAATGACAAAGATGTTGAAGTTGTCTTTTACACTTTCAAAGTACATTAACATATTTTGAATTTCCTGTTGTACTCCTCTATAAAGTATTATAGCTGTTTAAGCGAGTGCATAGAACAAAAAATCATCAACATCCAGCCAGTGAATAAAGGAATGTATGCGCACAGCCAAAAGCCCGGGGCAATATTTAGTATAATGTGTTTTTAGGAAAATATTCCATGCAGTCTAAATCAAAAGTTCCCAAACATTTCAGTCCATGACCCACAAAGTATTGGGGCCTGAGACTGGCAGCCATGGGATGGCCCTGCACTTATATTCCAACCCAAAGACAAACAAAAATTAAAAAAGAAAAAAAAAAAATAGAAAAGAAAAAAAGGGTCTGGGAAACTTAATTTAACTTATGTGAAAACAAATTGGACTACCTATGTGCATAAATTTCTGTTTCATGAATTAAACTGCTGCAACTAATAGCATTATCATCCTGGCGGGAAACTTTAACCTCTATATTTGGTTGCCTTCTCATTTAAGTACTTGATTAATAGCTGTTTAAGAAGACATAGAAAATTGGTTGTTTCTTTCAACAATAATTGAATCAACATGCTATTTTAAATGGTAAATGATTTGGAATTTTTTTACAACCCCTCCCTTCAGTGATTCATAACCCCCACTTTGGTCCAAAGCAGCCAAACACTGGCAAGTGTTCACAGTCTTTAAGTTAAGTTTGTATAACACAGTTGAAAAAATCTGACTATTTGTGACTAATGTGGTCATCAACACAAAAACCATCCATGCAACTACTTTAGAGTCAAATCTTTATATTTTCACGTCTTTAATACAGCACCCAATTGAAAGGTTTCGTGATAATCAGCGTTTGTTTTCTTAAAATCTTTTTCATGTTGAAACAAAATAGTCAATCAAATTTAGAAATCAAACTAAATCTGGATCAAGTGAATTGGAAATGTATTAATTCAGGCAATAAGTAGCAATACCCAATGCAAGCCTATTAACTGCAATAATATCAATGTGCAAAAAGAAGTCTGAAATTCATATCAGTTTGATGAGCAGAGTAAAAAGTGAGGATTGCATTAAAATGGAGAAGAAAAGGCATAAGATGTTAAATGCTCAAAAAGTGTAAGTTACCATGTAAACATACACACAACTATGAATATCTCATGAAGCTAACAATTCATAGAACAAATTTTGAGATGCAGCAGAATTTCAGGGTAGATCAATAGATGAAATAGTGAAACATTCAGTTATTGTGAGTAAGAACATGGAGTTGTTTCAATAAAATTAATTCAAAATCAATGTTTCGTGTAAAAAACTAACTTACATGTATTCTTTATACATACAGTAAGAAGCATAATGTGTAGTCGGCAAGATGTAATAACAGTCCTTCAAAATGTGATCCCCCTGTGACGCATAAGTGTCCTGCTCACCCTGTCAGGGTTCTGATCCACTATAACAACCTGCACACTATACAGTACAGGACACTTTGTGTATAAGATGAAACTTTGATAGCACATGAGGTTCTTTTGTAACCAAACTATCAGATCAAACAATGAAAGTAGGGGTCAAATAATGAGTTTGTTCTATAGCACAAGCGTGCACAAAAGTATATGTTGGAGAAAGTATTCATCATTGGTTTGTAGGATAGTGGTTCAGTCGCAGCAAATACTGACCCTGGGAAACCCACCAGCTTAGAGCTCAAACACAGAAATCCTAAGGTTTTGTTTTTTAAGTAAGTCTGATCATTCATGTGACGTCAAATGGTTTTCTATGCAGCCAATGATGTTTTGGTGCTTTTTCTTTCTTTGACCTTCAGGTCAGATAGTACAGTTAGCTTATTACAGACTGATCAGTGTAATGCAGGGGAGTTAAGTCTGCTCACAGCTCCTAACCGCCATTAAGGGGCCTTGGTCACAAGATCACTCTGCTGCTACTAGCCAGTGGTGTTTCACTACACACACATACAGTACAACCACACACACGCACACTGCTGGAATGACATTGTTGTTCATTCAGAGAAGCAGCTTGCTGTCGTAGCTGGCTGCGTTTGTTGTTGAACGGTCCCCTGGGTGGAGATTCCTTTGGGCCTCAGTCATAAGGAGAGGCATCAATGGGAAACCAGTGGGGATAAATGAATGGGCCTGTGGTCAGGTGCTGCTCTGTTATGTGAGTGTTGCAACTGCTGAATGGCGAACACATCATGCAACAATGACAAGAGCTTGGACTGTCTCAAAGCTGAAAATTACATAAGGAGCCCACTTCAGGCTTAAAAAAAAAATCAAACGGGGGATCTTAAATGTCTAACTCACAAGTTTTAAATTATTGCCATGAAATCATTGCAATTACAAGGAGCTTAGATACTCACATACTAGATAGGATCTGTTAACACCAGTAGCGTATTTCCCTTCTCTGATCAAATGTCTAAGAATCTTTGCCTTCACATCATTTCTGGCCATCATATTCAAAGTTTTCAAGTAACATTTTGCCATCAAATAACAGGAGAGAAGGTTGATATGGATTTTGAGTTACAGAGCAAGAAATGTTTTACTCTATGTTAGCATACAAAACAAAGTGACCTCACCTGTATATGTTTGAAAGCTTTTGATTCACCAGGACAACAAATGCATAAATTTTACAGACTATAGATCACTGAGTGTACATGAGCTAGCTTCTGGCTTCAAAGTTGAACCTAAGGTGCCTTAAATCGTTCTCATTTTCTCATGTTCAAGTGAATGTAAAACAGCAAAACTAAACAGAAACAGATGCCAAAAATGAAACTTCCTCTCACCTCCTCTTAATTTCAGTGACATTGCTCAAGTGAGCTTATGCTAGGTCCAAAAACTGGGGCAGGGGGGAAACAATCCTGACTTTTCAAAGTTGGATAAATGATCATTATACTATTTTCTTCTTGGAATACAAATATAACATCAGTTTTTCTTTCATTTATCAGAAAAGCTGACAAATATTGAAGCTTTGAAGGTGAAAAGTCTTATTTCACTTTTAAATGGATCATGCGTTTGTGGGACGAGCAGCAGAGCTGAGTAGTTGGTTGTGCCCATGAAAATTCTGCCAAATCTTTCTGCCAATGCCCAACAGCTAATTCTGTGGCATGAAGATTCTTAGAGCAGACACTGACCACACAGCAGAGCTCATGCGGACAATTAGACACCTGAGAGTCAATGGAAGCAGCAGAATAAACTGTTTGGCAGAACGATTTGGCAGTTTTTTTCAAGGGTTCAACCCACATACTTAGCTTTGCTGCTTATTCCCAAATGTATGTTCCTTACAAATGAGGCACCATTTGAAAAGGGGCTTGCCAGCAGAAATGATTTATTGCCAATAAGCATTGTTACAACAAAGAAATAATGTACCAAACACAAATTGCCTTAAATTTGGTTCTAAGCTCCTTGTGAGACTGGAATCAACCAGCCCTTCACTCGTCGCCAGGGCTGTTTTCTTATCCAAAAACTGAGAGTTACAGCTTCAAACTTCAACATCCCTGATGAACATCAGGCTCAAAATGACAAACACGTCCTCTTACAGTAGAAACTTCAAAAATGTATGCCTGTGTTTCAAGAGGAATTAACAATCAACTGACTGAGTGATACCAGAAACTCTATTCTCTACAGTCTTTCCATGGAAATGAAAACTATACATGTGATACATATTTTAATTAATAAGTGAGATAAGAGGGCATTTTGTTCCTTCCCTCTGGTAGTAACTGTTTCATAATTTCTGGGTAGAAGTGAAGCAGTGTGTCACAAAGGTTTCTCTTTACTGGAATAACAGTTCCACATTTTTATTGACTCATCTTTGATGTGGGAGGCATGTAAATGATTGTAAATAATGATTAGTCAGAGTAAGCTGGGCTGAGCACACTCACGGTTCAGGTCTAATTATTTAATTTCTCTGAACCTCATCTACATGATGTGTGGGTGGAGGAAAACAGTCCGTTACAGCCTGTTGGAACCATGTTAGCTAAGCCATGGGCGCTTTGGAGCAATCCAATCAAATCTGAGAGATTGGATTTGAAGCCATCTCGTAATTATACTTCACTCAGCGTTCACTTAGAAGTTTTGATTTTACAATGACATTATCATTTTAGCTCTTCCCTCAAGTGAACAAAGAAAGCAGATGTGAGCACATAGAAGAGTTGAGGATCTTTATGTGATTGTAATAAATGTCATGTTCAGGATGTTTCAACCCAACAAACAACTCCAACTACAAAAAAGTTCAAGCATTTTTTTCAAACTATGGAATACCACATTTGTTACCACATTATGGTACCCAAATTATTTGTTTTTCTTTTAAATATGATGCCATCAACATTTTTTTCTACAGCTGGGACAGGGTCAACAAAACACTGCAAAGGTTGTGTAGTGTCAAAGAACAAGAAACACCTGAAGGACTCTCTCCCACTACTACTTCGTAAAACATGCAACAGGTGACAGACAGGCCAGAGTGGCTGAGTCACTCTGCAATAAAACCGGGAAAAGGTTCAACGCTCCATGAAAGAGCAAATAGGCAAGCAATTTTAGAATTTTTTATGTACAATTGCAAAGATTTTGGGCATTTAAGCTCATACAGTGCAAAATGTGATTCATAGAATTCAGATAAAATGGATAAATCTTTATACATAAGGGCTTTTACAACTAAACCTTAGGCCCTCAGGTAGCACAGCATTAAACACAGACATGCCTCTGTAGTGGAAATCACTGCATGGGCTCAGTGAACAGAGAAACAAGTTATGAAAACGCATTCAGGTGCATTTAGCGAGTTAGTCTTGATACAGGCTGTAAAAGCATCTCATGGTGTTTTCTAAGATTTGCTAAATTCTCAAAATCACTATGTAGGTTTGTCATACAGTGTTCAGTTTGTGTTTCCCTTCACATCTACATCCAAATTGTATAAAATCATCAGCTTGTCATGATTGAGGCACTGGTTTTACCCTAATACCTACAGCTGAATGAAAATAATGATAAATCACAATACCTCAGAAACTTCTCCCATTGGTTCCTTAACTTCTGCAGTGTGTTGTTTAAAGAAGAGAGCATGCAACACAACAATAAACATGCCCCCTGGGTTAACTTTTTTTAAAGGTGCTACTTATAACAAATTTGAATAAACATCTTAAACAATGATATTTTTCATTTGCAAAATTTGTTTTTTTTTGTCTTTACATTTTCATTGAAATACAGGTTCAAATGATTCTGAAACCATCAAATTCTTGTTTTTGAGACTCAACTATTTTGGTTGCAAAATCAACTTAGAAGTTGATATTAATACAATCAGCAAATACATCACAAAGCACGGTAATAATAATCAATTAATCTGACACTCACTTAACCTGTGGCACAGAACAAGAAAGCTAATTTAACACCAGAAAACACACATTTTTGGCACAGAGTGCTTGGAGCTTGAGAACTCTTCATTAATACCTCAATAAAACAATTAGCCGTGGCAAAATCCGTAAAGCTAGAATGAGCTAAGTACCCAGTAAAAAAAAAAGCTGCCGTGCCTTGTGCAATAAGCTTTGAGAATGAGCCTTGTAGAGGAAACATGAAACCTGCATGAACATGCTGCATTGACAGTAAAATAAAATGCCTTGCTCATGTAGACAGAACTAGCTGTGTGAAAGAAATCAATACATTATTAGACTGTCATTTTATCAAGTAATTTCAATTAAATGATGACTTTGTGAAGAACCGCTACAATTCAACACAAATGACTACTAAACTGACCTTTTTACACTCAAAAAACTGCAGTAGAGTTGTACAGTTGTTCATAAGCTTTTGGTCAGTGCTGGTTTCGTTAAAAATAGTTACGATAAACTTAGTTCTTTTTTTCTTTTTGCAGAAAAAAGTGAAGAAAACCCTTTTTTGCAGCAAGAGTTAAACTCATTAAACCATAATAGCCATAAAAGAGCAGAGCAAAATCCTCAGATGGATACAAACAGGAGAGGAATAATAACTGAAGTTGGAGACTCAGCTGCGGATGGGGTTAAAACTTGGAGCTGGATCTGGGTCTGTAGGGTCAGCTGGAGCAGTGGCAGGGGCCTGCAGCCCATAGTGGGGCTCTACTAGCAGTTCCTCCCCCCCTCACTGTTCGCTGGGAAAAAACAAGGAGGGGAAAAGTGCAGGCATACAAAGGGAACTGAGCGGCCTGACACTTTATCTGTGCATCACAACAAAGTTCAAGGACAGACATCTGATTTCTTTTGAGGTCATTTCTGTTGATTGAAATGAAGGGAAAACATTCAAATTCAGTGATTTTGTAAACAAAAGTTATGCATACTGTGTGTGTTGTTTGTGTCACATCACATATTTGAAACATGAAAAGTAGATTTTCCTAGAGCCAAACAGAAGCTGCTCTGACAATCAGACTGTTCACATGATCTGTTACATCAAAATGGGTTTCATGCAGTTACTGAGTGGGTTGACCTTGGAATATCAAATGAAGGAGTACAGATCACACAGCTGTCAGTGCTTTTTGAAATAGTTCAAAGCTGATATTTTTGACAAGTAATCTGAGGTGCACAAGCCTCAGGAGGAAACGGAAATATGAAATCTTGAGATTGAGCCGAGTTGGCTTTGTCTTTGATAAAAGTGCTTAGATTAAGTAGGGGCCAATTTTCAAGGCACTATGTTATAAGAGTTTGTCCTTTTGAAAGTGATTTCCATAGGTTTTCCTCAGAGATGCATTCACTGTGATGAATAATTAAAATCAAGGCATCATGAAAAAGAGTTGAGTATAAGCTCAGGATGCTAAACCCTGTTTGTTGTTTTATATGTTATTAATGTGATTACATGGCCAGTTGAAAAAGAGTGCTAGTGCTTTTTAAGTCTCAGAAAAGTAGGCTCCATCAGCTGATTGTAAAAAGCGCTGGTGTCTCTCAGGCCTGTGAAGGGCCCGTCTTAGGCTTTTCCTTCCAGCCAGTAAATGGAGAGACGGACAGTGTGCCCGGTGTTATCAATGAAGCCAGCCTCTTGGCTCCCCAAAAAGTGCAGCTTGGAAGGCGTCCATGGCAAGGCATTAGGCCTGGAGGTTTGTGTCGTTTGTAATTTATAACACTGAGGGAAATGGGCAAGAGGACAATATGGAGAGAAGAGGGAGAGAGGGAATGTGGGAGGAGGGGGATGGGACTCGCTGCACAAGCAAGTGGCTCTGCTTCCCTGAGTGTGCTGCACAGAGCCTGGTTACTGGGCTGACCAAGCTGGAGGGCTTTCTGTCCCTCTGAGGCACAGCCTGTATGGGCTTTATTTTTCCCTCAGCTCCGTCAAAGTTAGACAGCAACCACAGATATCAGATATGTTAAGATGTATGTATAAGACTGAACAAAACTAAGACTGAGAGTTGGATTAAGTGAGTAAGTGTTGGTTTTTATCAGAAGATGAAATATGGAGAGTTACTCACAGCACAGGACACAGTGTATTTGACAGCAGCTTGCAGCAGTTTTATGAGAAATGGAGAAGAGAAGCCAATAAATCACTTTCAATGACTTTCCCTCTCTTTCTCTGCACCTCTAGAGCTCAATATCTGACCTGGCGCGACAAACTGTGAAGAAAATAGACCCACTTTTTCGATCAAACCTGGCACCTATGGGGAGTCTCAGTTCTTCTTCTACTCATTTCAGACATCAAGATCACTGCAGCAAATCATCATTATTCTCCTCTTCCTCCTTATTATCATACAGCGACACTAATAGCAGCAATTTCCCCCCATTTCATAAGCCGAACATTATGCACAACAGCAAAATGACTATGATAATATCTCAAAGACATAACTGTAGTCAAAACAAACATCTGGGTGATGTTTTCTTCTCAGCAGAGGGATGGAATATGGCTTTGAACTGACGACACTATCAGTGGTGGAGAAAGGCATCTGGAAAGTGTTTATGTTTGCTAGAGAAGCTCTTTTGCTGGATGATGAATGTTCATCTCTGAGATGTCTTGGATTGATGGAGTACAGCTTTCACACAGTTTTCTGAAAGATCTAGAAAAATAATCTAAATGTGATCATTTTTTTTCCTAATACTGAAATTATTATTTACTATGCCATCATTTTATGGTTCCCCATCTTGTGAGTTGTTGATATCGACTGCAATATTAAAGGGGGTGATTTTTAAAAATCTGTATTATTCTTGTTTTGAATACAAAAAACACACATGAAGTGTCTCAGAAAAATCAGAATATTGAATAAGATCAATAAAGGGGGATTTTTCAAAAGAAATGTCAAGGCTCTGAGAAGTTTGGCAACTATCTGATCATTTTACAAGTTTTCTACCAAATTTTGCCCCTTTTCACTCATTTTCGCTGCTTTTTTGACTATTTTAACCACCTTTAACTTCTGTCTATTGCTTCTTCTTGCCCGTTTTGCCACTTTCCAACATTTCCCTTGCAAAGGTAGTTTTCAACAATTGGGCTCTTTAATTTTGCAGGCTTGAGTAATATTGATGCAGAGCACAAAACATCTACTGCAAAACATATCTAGTATTCTGACATGTTTGAGGTTCAATAAATATTGCACTGTCAGCAACTCAAATATCTCAGCAGGCTGTATTGCAAGTGAGCCTAATTTGCAACTAAATGTCCTTATTAGAGTTATCTTCAATTGCATATTTATTACAAACACTGGTGCACATTTGACAAAGAAGTATCAAAAAACCTCAATCAAGATTAATAAGTAAGTCACAGAATTTGTGACCTGAATAAGAATGTCAAATCAAGGACACTAACTAAAATGTTATGATACTGATGCTTTTAATCACTTAAACTCACGATGACGCTGAAACATTCACCATCTTTCCTGTCACTAATGAGGCACAGACAGGTTAAAAAACAAAAGCATCATGTCTGAGTGTTAGCCAGCTGTTATAGTAAAGCTCTTCACCTCTCATATAAGTCGTGAGTCAGAACAACACGTCAACGCTGCTTTTTAAACAAACAGCACACAACTTGAGTGTGATCTCTGTTTTGGGAAACGGCTTATGAAAGGAGCGCGTTCGGGTTCTTGATTGTGTAATAACACATTTCCCTCAGTAGTGCATGACTACAGATCCCTGGCAACATGTGCTGGAAGTAGACTCAGCTCCTTAACGACATCCACAACAACAAAAAACTACACAAACATTCCTACGGGAGCAGCAGTGATCAGAAATCAAGTGAGTAACAACTACAGTTGATGTTTCATGACTTGAGACAAAGAGCGCTGATGAATGATTTCCCTTCAAGACTACAGCTGTTAGAATAACTGCCTCAGATTTATCCTCCTATCATCTTTTGCACAACACATGGCTAATTCAGACCTCTCAGTAGATATTCAGAGGGCACTTGTATCTAACTATAATAAGTCTTTTGATACATCACAGGAATCAGCCGAACAGAAAGGAGGGAGACAGGTCGCGGAGGTTTAGATCAAAAGTTTAGCATTAAAGAAATTCACACAATCAGCTTCTCAAAGTCAGGTTTTCTTACATGTCCTCTCAAAGGCAGAAGGACCCATGTTGTCATTACATTAGACAGTAGCACCTTTCATTTTCTATTGCACCTTTTGTTAGCGACACACAACTTTGCCAAGTGGGGCGAATTTGAAGGCCAAAGCATTTTCCAACTATTGCTTAATAAAGCAAGCTTACACTGACACAGTTGTTTGAGAGCAACAAAAGCAAGAGTTGAAGGGATGTATCAAATACAAGAAACACCTTTCTATAGACTTACATACAAAACACAAACTTTTTGACCTTTAACCTCAGGGTTCAGAACAGTACACTCAGAGTCCTGCAGACAGGCTGCACCGTTGTTTTCACTGTAGAGACGTAGTATGAGGTGCACGAAGGGGAACAGATGTAAAGAAAAGTCATAATGCCAGATCAGACGGGCTTTGGGAATGCACTGCGCCCAGATTCACACTCTGCAACAGTAGTACTAATCAGGTCTTAAAAGCTACACTACATGTTGAACCAGAATCTGAAGAATGTAGGCCATTTTAAAAGCCAGTCCTTAACTCTACGAAACTTAAGAGTACACTACAGACTACATGGTCATTCCCAACAGTCACCATATATTCAGCCATTTGCCTCTGACAATTAACAGCTCAACACTTGATATAGGTTCATCACTTTGACTATCAACCACCATCTCTACAAACACAATCATCATAATGTACCAAGAAAAGATTTAATTTTTTGTGTCTTTACCTTTACCTCAGAGTTTGATATTCTCTGGGATGTAGATCCCTGATAAAGAAAAAAAAGTTCAACAAAGGGTCCCTGACACTCTGCAAGAAAACAAACATCATGTGTCTATCTAACTAGTCCCCATGCTGTGTTTAATACATTGTTCTGATTGATTAAAAAAACCTATGGCAATTCCAGAAAGACTTATATCACATCCATACCGTTTATGATTACACAACCATTTGTTGACAGTGTGACAGAAACCCCACTTTCTGACAGCAAAGGTAAACAACATGGAGGTCATTATTAGTATAACCCTGAATCCATCAGCAGAACTCAAGACTTCCCCATACAAGTCACCAGAAAGGCAAAGAAGGCTAAAAATTAGCACAGATTTCAGCGAGAGGAGCTGAGCCAGCGAGGTGTCGTCTGTATTGAAAAAAATAGATTCTGAGCAACCAGAAACTGCATCACAGTCTGGACGTAGACTATGTTACAGGACTGCTAAAAGTAAATATAAACAGAGGAATAAAAATGTAAAGAGGACTACATACAGGTGCCATCTTTGTTTTCTTCAAGAAAAGACAAGCAAATGAAAAGATGCTGTCACTTACACTACAGTGTGAAAGAAATCCCCCTTTCAAAAGACTTTTTACCTTTATTTTATGCTTATTTTTTCTGAGATACTCTTAATCTATCATTCTATTGATGTATTATTGTTACTATTATTATTATTAGTAGTAGTATTGGTATTATTATTATTAGTATTTGTTCAAAATTTGTTGATGTAATAATGAAATTTCTTGATTGTGGGGCGCGTGAAGGTGCATCTTAATTTGATCTGTTCAGAGACTGATAAGAATGCTGTTGCCACGGAAGCTCTAAAAAAATTGAAAAAAAAAACAACCCAATTTTAAATAAATAAAATAATCCACACCATATTGACATTTTTTGTAAAATTGTTTTATAATTAGCTTGTTACTTGAGAGGTATTGGGATAATTTATAGTTAGCTGGTGTTGATACAAAAAAAAGAATCCTGACCGTGTGAAAACAACAGCGCTACCAGGATATCTGCAGGTTAAAGAAAAGTAAACTTAAGACTTTTCATGACTTTTTAAACGCCACCTTGAATGAAAGCAATACCAAAAGTACTGTAAATATCCTGTAGTTACTGGATGCCAAACAAAGAAGAGCAGGAAGAGAGATTATGCTACAAAACTTTGTGAATAGAAGCATTTATAGAAGGAGAACTTTTACAGATTTATTGATAAAGACATAAGAAGAGTAAAAAGGAGAAGTGCCAGACTTTGAGCAAAGTAGGAAATGTATGGAAAAACTGATCATTGTTGGGATAAGATGGGTGAAAAATGTACAGATTGGATACTCTGAATTCACAGTGACCTGAATCGAAATACAAAAAGGTTAATTCTCACATCTGAATTGGAGCCAATTAACTGTATGACAGCCAATGCAGAAAAAAAGGCGTAAAAGCACAGTGAACATTACAAAGCAAACAAAAGGTTTACGTGTGAAAGCACTCAAAGTGGAAAAAAGCATTGCTCATTATGTCCTATAATCATAATTTGTTTCTTTCATTAAAAACATGTGTGTGTGTTTCATTGTGAACGTTTTTAAATTAGAATCGATGACAGGCCCCACTATATAAAAAGACATTAATCTTACACACACTGCTTTCTACAGGCTCTGTATATCAAACTGTTTGTCAGCATCTTAGCAACAGTTTCTCATTGAAAAGGATAATAATAACTTTATGTTGTTTACAGCTGCTTCAACGATGCCATATGGCAAAATCCAAAGAGTAAGGACAATGAAACCTGAACAGTGATGGATCACCTGCAGTACTGCCAGAAATGTTCAAGTCTCTGCAGATCTAATGGGCTGAAACATGCATGAAAGCTTTCAGTTTGATGAACGTAGAGTCAAGAATACAATCGCAGAAGAGTAACCATTCAACAGGTTTCTAAAACAGAAGTGTCGCCTCCTCTATTGAAAAGAAAGTAGTTACAATGTTGGTGAGAACAAATACTTACATGACATTCAAGGGAAACCTCCAAAGATGTTTCACTCTGTTGTCAAGCTCACAGCTGCTGTAAACACTGAGCGGTATGTTTCAAGAGAACAACTTTCCTCTTGAATTAAACTTTTGTTTCCTAACTGTTGGATGTGAAAGCACTGTCTGTCATTCTGTATGGACCCACCACATGCAGCGACTTACTTTGTGTAAAATTAAATTCCATATGAGAAACAAATCTTACACTAATGCCATCACATAAAAGTCTGGCGAAGTGCAGACAACCGTCGATTTGGGGTAATTATTTCTGAGAAAGCGAGCCGCTGGCAGGACAAGTCCCGCTGAGTTCAAAGGGGTGTCCCTCATCAAGAAACATTAAGTGTTCTTACCAACATCATGCCATTTAATCCCAACACTCTCAGCAGTATTAGCACCAAGGGTTACCGAGCAAACACACACACACATTTTCTATGATGCACTTCACACAAAGAACCTTAAAGAGTAAAAGCATGAGAAGCAACCAGAAAACGCCTGTCAGTATACCAGAAAAGGCCAATAGAGGGGAAAAAACAGTTGCACTTTTAGACAAAGTGTTGAGCGAAGAGACCGTGAAGGCTGTTGAATCTGAATTAAGCATAGATTGGCCTATATTGCTGCAATCAGGGAACTAGTTCAAAAAGTGCCAGGTCTCATGTAGACTCCATACGCTGGGGATCTTACACTCGAACAGTGAAGCAAACATACTCTCTATTCTGAAACACCAGCTGAAGTTAAACTGAAAATAAAACAGGCCTGAAATGTTGCTCTTCTCTCTCTGACTCAATGACAGGTTTTCTATTTCTAGATTTCTTTCCCTCTACCGCATCTAGTCCCAGCTCCCCGCTGGACTCTCATATTCGAGTCAGACAAGTGTCCTGCCTTCCCCAGGGGCAGAGGTGAGAGTCCTGGAGAAGAATACCTATGCATAACCTGAAATGAGCTTTCCAAGCATCCTCCTCTCACAGGGCTGGTTACGCCACATGTGAGTGAGTAAATAACTTTCACTTTCAGGAATAAAGCACATAGCTCAAAGTCAGAGAGGCAGCTAAATCCCTATTTCTGACTCAACTACTTGGTTTAGTCCCAAATGGCACACGCTGACCCACTCATTAACTGGCAAACCTGCAGCTTGACAGGCAGCCCCTGGATGACAGTAATTGTTGCAATCGCGGGCCGAGAGCAATTAATGAAGGGGTCAGAAGTTTCCAGAGGCGTGTCAGCACAAATTAAAAAGCTCCTGCATGAATCTGACTGTAACCTTTGACCTGGGCAGCACAGGCTGAGGTGAGTGAAACACGAGGCAGCGCACGCGTTCAGGCAGGGGCTTCATTTTTTACTACAGAGTACGCGTTGAAAAAGTGCACTTAAAAGTTGGAAATTTGTGACAAACAGCATCTCTAGCAGAACAAAAATTGCACATTTGCTACAGTGTTTGGAAAACAAAACGCAACAGCACAATCTCCAGTATGAGCCCCTTTTCTCGTCTTTGTAACAGACCTCAGACGTCCTTACGGCTCGGCAAGCGGCATCAAATTAATTAACGGTGACTTACTTTACAAAGCACATTGAACTGAGTGTGCAGTGCACACAGAGCCAGATTGACGGGAAACTTTGACCTGCAGCTCTCCCTACAATTGTTGCTTATGGCGTCAATGAGAGGCTGACGGTGAATTCCCTCTGGCACAGGGCCAGCAGCTACCAGTACACAGGATTAGACCTTTATGGTGAAGTAAATATGCTGTATGCAAAAAAAAAAAAAAAGATTAATAAAATCCTGCCACTTGCAGTAAACAGAAACACTTGAAGTCACGATGAGAGCTGTAAACAGTCCTTGAAGTGTTTACAGCAGTGACACAACGATACCTTGAAGGTCATGATAGTCTGTGTCATGGTTTTACATGCAACAGCTCTGAGTATCAACAACATTTGTTAGGGCAGTGTTAGAAGTAAATAATTTGGCTAGAACTGACATCACAAGAAAAACTTTTGATAACATGATGTAAGAAAACACAAAACTATGGATGTTTTAACTTTAGCTGACATGGTGCACTTGTGAGGACAGGAGAAGCACACTCACGCACACACACGTGTGCACAAAAACCAAAACAAGTTTGATAAAAACAGAAGCGTCCCAGAACTATTTTGACTGGTGTGCATCGCACCAGAAAAACACCACTCCACAATCACAAGAATAAAGCGTTCAAAGCACGTTGTGTACAAATTTGATGTTAGGATGATTTATGACATGCAAATACAGAAAAGTGCTTGCAGAAAAGAAGCGCTGTGATGTTTGATGAGACAGAAGAGATGAAAGATGCAAAGGTAGGTTCAATTGTTGGGATTAAGAGTCATTCCTCCATTCTCTCCCCTGGTTTCCTGCTCTTCCTACCGTCCTGTCCTCAACAAATAAAGGTGTAAAAGCCCAAGATATAACTCAGCTTTTTCCTCTCATCGATGGAGCCATTTGAAGGCAAAGGGTAGCTTTTAAGACATGATTTTTTTTTATGTAGTAGTGGAAGTGCATTCTATGAAACATGAAATGCATGACAGTCAATCAATCAGAGTGGACTTTTTCCTGCTCCACTTCCATCTGTCAGTTGAGCAGCATTCAAGCGTGTCATCTTTTGCAGCTATTGCAATTTCTTTTTGATAATGACAATGTTTACATTCTAAGGGGTCTTTATTACTCTCAAAGGAGAAATTTGTTTATTTCTGTTCTTGCAAACCTTCAAAAATTTTGTTTTTTTAATTTGCTTTGTATGTTAATAAAACATTGAACTAGTCTCTCATTTCTTCAGTTTTCATTACAGACGCTTTAAAACTAGCAGTATCAAACAATATCAAATTCAATTCAACTGTCGATCCACGGCAAGCATGAAATGAGGTTTATGGTTGGCTGTGGGAAAAATCTATATCATTGATATTGTTTATTTTACGATATTAACATCTTGAATGTAATATCTGGATATAGATACAATAGCAATATAATGTTTGCCTTATCAGAAAACACAATCTTTCTTCTTGTCTAAAGATTCTGTATTCCTTCGTAATGTGTTTCTTCAAAATACCTCAGAAATATCACAGATAAACTTCATCCCATCTCACTGCTGTCAAAAAAATTATACTAAATGCACTCTTAAAGACAATCTGAGGTCACACCTGACCTGCACCAGGTCACCACAACACTTATTGAGTTTAATTTCCCACAAACTTCATCACTTACCCTCAGGCTTACAGCCCAAAATGAACAGGATGTATAATTCTGTCACCTGATGTTCTCAGTCTCCTGTAGTGAGCATATCAAATAATAATGTGAGTGATACAGGAAGGTCAGATTTGGTATCAATGTCTGTGTGATTAAACAGTTGAAGATGCTGCTCTGAAACACCCTCTGTGACACTCACTTTGTGTTTAAAGTGAAAATAATGGAAACCAGGAGGAATTGATGTTTGCTTCTATGCAAGCATTTCTGTAAATAATAGAGTGTGATGAAAACAAATAAACAAACCCCCACAGCTAGTATATTATGTAATGCTAATTTGGCATGGAGAACTAAACCTAATTTCTGGTAATGGAGCTGAATGGTTTGTTCTGTTTTTACACCCATTTAATCCTCTTATAGCAAAGTGAATATTCCCATTCGCCCGCACGCAATGCATCAGTAACATTCTTCCACTTTTGACGCATCAATTCATCATGGAGGGAACAGGTGTGAGGTTACTCATATAGCTGCATGTTAGAGCATTAAAAAGGAACCGAGTGGTACCAAATGTTCACACACTGCCAGGAAGAAGTGATCAAGGAACAACAACAACAGAGAAGGGGATGGCTATGCAAAACATCAGGTAAACCGTGGGTGAGGTAAATATCTTTCACAAACACCATGCGCATAAACACACACTCACACACACACAAAACACATGAGGGGCTTGAGGGTTTTAGAGGCTGTTATTCATTATCCACACGACTGCATTCCAGGGCTGGACAAAAGGAGTTATCGCCACCATCATTCAGAGGCAAGCAATAGAGACGTAGAGAGGGATTTAAGCAGGTTCTCAAACAAGATGCCCCCACCTGATAACCTTAGCACTGCCGTTGCACCATTCCCACATGTCCCCTAATGCATTCACAAATCAGAGAGAGAGAGAGAGAGAGAGAGAGAGAGAGAGAAGGGGGCAAGGCAAGAGGAGGAAAGTAAGACAGAGGAGGAGAGGGAAAGAAAAAAGTGTGTGAACATTAACAGTGAATGGAGCGATGGAGGGAGATAAGGACGCCACCTCCTCCTCCTCCTCCTCTTTACAGGAAGTGAAGTTGTGGCAAGTGCACCTCTCTACTGATGAGGCTGGGAAAACAATACTATTTTCCTCTTTTTCCATCACTACCTGGAATTTCTTGAAAAATCTGAGCGTTCTCCTCCCACTTTTATTCCTGAAACCTGGTTGTAAAAGTTTAGGATTCACTTGAGATTTGAGGGGATTATGTGCAGATTAAAAGGACAAGCTGAGGCTTCCTCTGCTGCCTGTGATACACTATTACATAACTGCCACATCAAAGGGGGCAGGGTGGACAGGTGAGGGGTCAACCTGCATGTGCCATGACCTGTGTCACCTGGAGGTCAGCAGAGGTTAAAAGAGAGTGTAAAAGGATATTAGATATGCCTCTAAAGAGCTGTCTCACCTTTTTTAAACTCCTCCAACATTGCATCCAGCTTGGTGTCATTGAACACAAAATGCAAGGGGTGGCTGTAAAACTTTGTGATGGTTTTCAGAGGGGTGCAATCATCCGGGTCTACAAACGCAAGGTCCTTGACAAAGAGCAGATCCACTATGTTGGACCTCTCACCCTCGTAGACCGGGATGCGCGTGTAGCCGCTCTTCATGATCTCAGACATGGTGTTGAAGTCGAGGGTGGCATCCCCAGGGATCATGAAACAATCTCTGAGCGGTGTCATCACATCTTCCACAGTCTTAGTCCTGAGCTCCAGTGCGCCCTGGATGATGTTCAACTCCTCCTTCACCAGGTCGTTGTACGGGTCCGTGACGCGCAGCATCTCCAGAAGCTTCTCCCGGTTGTACACGGTTCCTATCTCCTGTCCAAGAAGGTAGTCCAGGAGCTTACTCACAGGGTAAGACGCAGGGAAGGTGAGCAGCATGAAGAACTTAGTGAGGAATATGGTGTTTGCGCCAACAGCGAGCCCGTGTCTGGAGCAGATGGCCTGTGGCACAATTTCTCCAAAAATCACTATTCCAATAGTGGACATGACAACCGCAATGAGCCCAGAACCGGCGATATCATCCAGCAGAATAGTCAGCGTGGTGTTCACCAGCACGTTCCCGAGCAGAAGAGAGCAAAGCAGGTAATTCCCTTGGCTCCTAACCGGCTCTATTTTTTTGGCGTAATTTTTCTCCCTTTCCGTGCCGCAGTTCTGCACTATCTGGAGCTCCATGGGGTCCAGGGCCATGAGCCCCAGGTTCAACCCGCTGAACATACCCGACAAGCATAACAACATGGAGATAAAGATAACCTGGAGCCAGAAAGGCAGCAGAAACTTTTTCTCCTCCACCACTATCACTTTGGTGTCATCCCCGTCGTGGTAGATCCAGGTGTTCTCTGTCCACGGGTCGTGCATCGCGGCCACGGCCGGTGCAGCGGTGGCGATGCAAAGGTAATACGCTTTACTCCTCTCCGTCTTCCGCAGAGGTTTGACCTCAATTTCAACTATTCCAGACGTTTTTCGATTCAGAATGATATTAGGTAATATAATTATATCCGAAGTCCTAATGCCGCAGGGATGTAAGCTGGAGGAGTCCTCTTGGCTCTGGTTATCCCCCGAGGAGCTGTCAAGGCTCCCCACCGTCCGGCTCCGGTCATGTTCCGTAAAAGCAATTTTGGACCAGGTCTCGTTGTTGATGTTCTGCCCGTAAACTCTTAATTTCACCCGAGAGCGCTCACTCACCCGCAGGTAGCCCCTATCCATGTAGGAAATGTCGTCCGTGTCCTCCAGTCGCAGCCCTATGATGACGGTCTCCTCGGACCCTTCCTTGCCACTTGTCGGGGTGACACAACAGCCAGTGACAGTTAAGAAAATCATCGCCAAAGCTCGGACCCGGTTAAGTGACGCCATTTTTGCAGCGGTGGGTTCTTGGGATAACGGCTCTGCCATATCGATAACCATTGGCAACCAACCTCCTGAATGAAAAGGACTTTTAAAAATCAGAGCCAGTCGGAGTCCGCCTTCATCTCCGCCGAGGGTCGCCGTGACTTGTGCATCGGGACCTGTTCGTTCCCACTACGTGTCCGACACTGATGACTCGCGAGCGCAGGCTTATGGGCCAACTCGTGCCTCCCTTGATGTCCCCAAGACAGGCGACGGAGGTGACCAATCAGAGCAGGACGCTGGCCGGGGGGCGGGGCGACCGCAGCCTCCTTGGCCAATCACGTTCCAAAACAAGTGCACCTCATGTTAAGAGACGGACAGGACTCTACTCGTGACTTTTTCAACTAAATTCTCATAGCATTCATTATGTCTTTGAAAAGAAAAGAGGGGTTCAAGACCTAAAAAGAAAACATTTTTCTTACACGACATGAGTCATATTCATTTAAGAGATTTGAGGTCACTTTGGTATAACATTTCCATTTCATTACAATAGAATACTCATTACATGTGACTGAAAAGTAAACAAAAACGCACAAATTCTCCAAAAAATTACAAATAGACGGAAAAAGTAGTTTCACAATTTCCGGAGCAAACTCTCAAATTTGAAATCATGAACCTGTAAGGCACTGAATGTGTTGTCAACCTAGTGTTTGTCTTGCTGTGAACTCTCACCTGAGATTTCAGAGGCCTGAGACTGGTTGTTTTTTTTGTTTCAAGTATCAGTTGTAAAAAAAACACTTTATTTTCACAGGGTGAAGTGGCTTCAGTTGACATTCACTTTAACAGTTTACAGGTCATAGTGACAATTTATCACCTGTAAAGAAAACGTTTTTGTCCTAAATGTACATGAATCAGTTTTATTTAAGACTCTTGATGTCTCTGAAACACAAAATTTCTGTTGCATTACAATAAAATAATCATTAAATATGGTACACAAAAGCAGAAAAAGTAGTTCCAAACTGCTTGAAGTGAATTCTTAAATCAGGAATCTTTAAATCTGTAAGATAGGGCGCTGAATGTGTTTCCAACCAAACGTTTCTTCCCTGAGATTTCAGAGGCCTGAGACACTGATTGCTTTATATGACACAAGTATCAGTTATGAGAAAAACATTTTATTTGTATGAAAAAAATAAATATTTGTCCTCTGATTCCAATCATTTTTTTAAGCAAAAACTGATGTGAGTTCACAGTTGTCGCTCACTGTCACAGTTTATAGTTCATCATTGATAATTTATCACCTGTAAGAGTACCAAAAGCCTATTTTCAGTGTTCACTTCCATTCTTCACTTCAGTTCAGATCTGAGATGCCTCAAGGCAATTTACAAGGGATGGGTACATTTCACATCTGAACCAATATGGTACCAATGCCCAGTACCTGCTTGCTTGGTACTACTGACGGAAACTGGTTAGTACCTTAACAAGTGACAAATTTAGTACCCACCCCTACACTTTACATGTACCAATAATTGCGCCAATGACAACAAAACACTTATCTGATTAAATATATTTATTTTTCACTTAAAAAAATCAACACAAACAAGTTATTTTATAGTGCAAAAGCATAGCTCATATAGTTTGCGGAATAAGAGGAGTCATTTGTTAAAGTTGGGAAAAGTTCTGATCAAGGTGTGAATAAGATGGTTGTGTTATTGAAAAATCTGAGATTGAACAATATGAGTGAAAGAGCATTTATGCAGATAAACAATGAAATGTCTCAGAATCGAACAATACTTTTCAAGATCAGGTAAAAATGGAGAATTTCTGTCAATCACATCTTGCCTTGACACAAAGTGATTGTGGTGTTTCACTTGAACCAAGTCAGGTAACTGACTGGGCATAGTGCAAGTAACATCAATGAGACACAAGTCTCTGAATCTATCTTCCTTTAAATTACTTCAGTTTTACAGAAGACATGACAAAACAGCAAGGCATGAAGCAAAATGAAGTCAATGTACTTGATTAACTTTTTTTTTCTGCATACACAGTGTGATGCAGGGCTGTATATCACAGTGCTCTTTCCCTCATCACTTGCAGCAGGTAGAAGACTTTGTGCTGCAGCACCCCCCTGTGGCTGAACCTGGACTCTGCTTCTTCAGCTGTAAGGCCAGCTCAAAAGGGTCCACAATGTCAACCTGTTGAGAAATTTCCACAAGTTAGAAATCATCAAAGGACACTGACTAGACTTTTCTTAATTTCAGAGTAACACTTGTTGTGCTTCAGTCAACTGAAATGAATGCAGTTACATCTGAAAGGTGAATGTTTATTGTGTTTTTCCCCTGTGATGAAAAACCAACGAAAGATATTCAGTAGTTGCAGAATTTCATGTTTACTTCAAAATACAGGTGAATGCATGTGCCTCTTTTATCTTACACTGGTTGTCCATTAAATCTGCACTAAATAGTGGGAGCTTTCAAGAACAAGGGGCAAGAGGCTTTTTTATTACTATTATCACCATTCGGCCATGTTGATTGGAGAAAAGCATGTTGGACACGATTCCACCTCAGTCCGAAGGTCAATGAGAAGAATTCAATAAGTTGAAGACAAGCAATCCCTAAACTGCAGAGGAGAATTGAGCTTCTTGGTTGTATTGTGTTTGTAAATGAAAACTGTATATGTGTGGATGTGTTTGCATGCACAGAACAACCATGAGAACTGATAAGATGGCATTCCGTTAGCTGAGAAGAGAACATTCCTTCCTGTTCAAGGTTCCCCAGCATGACTCCCCAGTCTGGTTATGACTCCAAGACAGCTGCTTGACCTTGTGTGTGGATGTGTGCGTATGTATGTTTGAGTGGGTATGTCAGTGTGTGTATAAGATCTTGCAGCATGCGTCCTGTTGCACTCACACTTGTGTGTGTATGTGTGTGTGACTCAGTGCACAGTAAGACAGTGAAGCTCTCTGGGTGTGTCACACATTTGAACTAAACACTATAAACATACTGACCTCTGGTGCTCAAGAAACAACAAAACATTTCCACATCCAGGAATTTACTGAAGACTCTGACCTTAGGTTTGACTGCACAGGGCCCACATTCTCCGGGCGGCTTGAAAGTGAAGTCCTCTTTGAATCTGGAATGGGTCAGAATAGAGGCCAGCTCCCCATCGATCTCCACCGGTTCACCCACCTGTGAAATGCACCAATATGACACCATTTATATGTAGTGCACAAAATATGAGACATTCAACTTTTTTATTGAAAATTCACCTTGAAAGTGTAGTGACAGTCAAAGTTAAAGCAGCTTTCCACTCCTGTAATGCCCCCGTTGTACATGACTTGACAGAGTTTTGTGTTTCCTTTCGGGATTTTGAACAGGCGGTAAGTGGCAGAGACAAACTTGTAGTCACCTGTGATGTCAAGACAGTTAAAAGAGTTATTAATCGTATAATCTTTCACATACATAACATAATACAGCTACTGGCGACAAAAAAGTCAACCTCTTTTAACTTTTGTGTCAAAAAGGAACAAACCCAGCACAGCCTGCAGTTCACTGTTGTCAACTGTGATGGCACTGGCTGTAACAAGCCGTGGTGTGCTGAAGCCAACTTCTTCCGCCAACTGGATGAGATCCTTCCACCAGAGTGCTCCACCCAAACATTCACCTGCAAACATTAAATGAAAAAGTGAGGTAGCATATTCTGGCACCTGCCTCCATAATTGTTTTTATAGCATTAACGACATACCCCACAGAACTTTGTGTTTCTGAATCTCCTCTGTCAGTCTCTCACTGCTGTAAACATCACTGAAGTACAGCTCACCACCATCCTGAAGGTCAACAGTCAAACAGTGAAAATAGAGAACAGAAGCACAAATAAACAGATGTTTGGGTTTTATGATTCATAACTAAAAATGATTGTGACTTCGGACAAAGTATTATTGACATGTTTGTGACATCTCAGTCAAGGTTTCAGTCAAATAGTCACATCAGAGGCAGTGTACCTTTAGCACTTTGTAAGCTTCAGCCAGCACTTTCCTCTTGTCTGGAGAGAGATTCACCACACAATTGGAGCTATGTTGGAAAGTCAGGATTAGCTCATTTTTAATCACATTTCATTTGAGTGGAAAACAAAAAAGAGAGAAAGAAAATATGTACTTACATGATTAGATCGAATGAGTTCTTTTCCAGACCTGCCTCTGTTAAGGCCTCGATGTAGCCCTGGACGAAGCTGACATTGGGCGTCTTGTAGCCAAATTCTTTTGTATGATAGTCCACATAAGATCGAGCCACATCAAGCTAGAGGAAAACAGAGAGTTGTGTGAAATTTCACTTTTGTTGGTAGATTTCATGAGGCTCAGTTCTGTATTGCTGTGTCAGTATAATGTTCGTTTGCATACAGCACTGAAATAATTGTTATATATTCATTTAAAAAAAATGGAAATGTAAGTTGTCCTCTTGAGTTATAGAAAAAAAAGGCTGTTGTTTTAGGATCAATCTCAATCTCATTTGTCATCCAAAGGAAAGAAATTTCACTTTCTGCTCACATCTTAGGGAGTTTATCATAGATTTACTGATGTAAAGTACCTGTTCATCTGTCATGTCGATACCAACCACATGACCCTTCTCCCCAACCAGATCACCCAGCATGAAACAGTCCCTCCCACTTCCACTTCCCAGGTCCAGTATCCTGGAGCCCTCCAAGCACTCTGGCACCACAAGACCACAACCATAGTACCTGGGGGAGTGGGACGATAATTGTAACATTAAAAAATGAGACATGTTTAGACCAACATGAAGCAGCACTAAAGATGGTAACATACTTCGCTATAACTTCAGGGTGCACTTTCTTCAAAGCCTGGCGGATGTAGGCTGGGATAGGTTGGGCTGGAGATACACAAGCATTGGTTTTCAGGTCTGAGGACTTCTGCAGCAACTTGCCATAGTATTCCTGTTATTGAGCGTAGAAAAGTGATGATCAAACAGAAGTTAGTCATTATTAAAACACCTGGGTGCAAATGGCAGAAATCCTGACTGAAAAGCTAAGTTTAATCATCACTTGCTCTCCTGAACATGTAGTTTTGAATGATGACTCCCAGCAGAATCCAAACTTACCCAAAGACTGCTGTGGTGTTAAGAAAAAAAAATCTGAAATGTGACTCATGTTTAGTGTAATGATATAATTTTAACAAAAAAAAGATATAACTTTTGCTTGAATTTCTTTTTTTTTTTGCTGTTTAAACTAATCTTCAAGCACATTTTTTATAAGTTAGTTCTATTACATATTAATGCGACAAGTCTAGTGAAATGTCTTATTTTCAGCTTTTATCCCATGAAGATCTGAGATGCCTGCTTCAAATGCTCTTCAAAGCCTGAGAATTGATAATACTCTTACCACAAACCAGTGCATAAACTTGTCGAAAGAAACGGAGCACATGCGAATGAATCAGACAGGGCAGACTAAAATGGAAAAAAGGCCATAGGTCCTTGACTCTGCCAGATCTCTTTTTCCAATGTTTAAACACATTATTATGTTATTTTTCAATGCTATTTAGGCTGCTTTTATATTTTCTAAGACTTACGACAAATGCTTGCCTGCACTTGAATGAACCAGCTCTTAACTGACACACAAGGCCCATGTTTCCTTTTCTCCTCTTTCTTCCAGTCTGACTTATATCTTAATGCATCTTTATAGTGATAAACCATGGATCTCTCTGGGAATCTCACAGCTTGCCTCGTACATTTCCCAACATAGTCAAGGCGGGTGTCTGTCTAACATGAATCTGGTTCTGTCTGAGGTTTCTGCCTGTTAAAGGGAAGTTTTGCCTTGTCATTGTTACTTGACAAAAACTGCAAAGTGCTGTGCTCATGATGAGTAAGATGAGATCAGACAACTTATCTTGTCTTGATATTGGGTCTCTCTTAATAAGATAAAATTCTATAAACGTTAACAGATCTGAGATAACATTTGATACAATTCGGCGCTACGTTATTGAAGACTGCATGATTAAAAATTGACCCATGAGGGAGGGGAGGGGCAGAGGTATAGTGTTTATGATTTCCTATTTGTATTGTTATATCAGCACTGAAATGGCTGGGTGCATTGTCCCTAAATGAAATTATTGGACACATCTCTAAAAGTGGTCATAACTAACCTTTTTTCTCTTTTTTTAAACAAACCTTTTAGTTTTTAAAACACTGACCTCTACCCAATGGCTGAAGTGTCACATTGTGGTTATCGTACGAAAAAAATCACAGAAAATGCAAATTTAAAAAGAAATCAATTTCTCATAAATATTCAGGGCATTGAATAGTTTTGATTTCTGTAAGTGCCACAAAATACTGAGCAAAGTTATTCCAACCAAGAGAATTATTGCATGAATTTAAAAAAGAAATGCATTTGTCAATTTTTCATCTTGGGGAAAAAAGTGCAGTAACTGATAATTCTCACAGTCATTTATTCTAACTTGCATGGAAAAATTAAAAGAACAAAGTGCAAAATAAAAGCACATTTGTATGCTTTCAATGTGTCATCTCAACAACTTGACTGTGGTAGTGCAACAAAAAAAGGGGGTTTTGAGGTTCAAGATCCATCCATACTTCTGCCAAGTAGTAGAGATGGCTCAAATCAGTTGGAATTAAGTTGAGCATTTCCTTTGTTGAAAAATAGTTACTTAAAATGTGCGGAATCATTTGGTCGAAAACACTGTATGGCCCATTCCCAAGTGGAGAGTATTGATAACAATCCTCTTTGGATTGAACGTTATTAATTCACTATTACAACACTACCATATAAATCGTGTTGTAAATAAGTTGTTAAGTGGGTTGTATCAAAGCAAACACCATGCTGATAAGTATAGTAATAAGTGAAGTATTACCTTAACATCTCCGTGAATGGTGTTGGGACCACCTTTAGTGCACGAGCTGGAAAAAGAGATGTCAAACTTTAAGCTTCAGCTGCATAAAATACAGTTTCTGTTTGACAGTTTCAACAAACGACACAAAGTAACTCTTGATATACACGAAACAACGATGCAAATACGAGCATAGCACTATCAATGTTTCTGAGGGACAAACGCTGATGCTGTAAGTTTTGTTTAGTGGCTAAAATCTCTAATATCAAAAATTCTATTCCGCATTCATTTGTTTGGAGGGAGTTCTCACCTTTTCACTTCTGCCATTATCTTCAACGCAGTCTGCACCAGTCTGTTCGCAGTCTGTTCGCTTCAAGCACCAAGTGAAAAGTGTCCGTCCAGCTCTACGGTCTGACTTCCTGGTCCAATACCCTCCTACAACCTTTACAACAGTTTATCTGGACATGATCCGGGACCTATCAAGTGGACTTTGACCATGACACAGATGTTAATTCGTCTTCTTCTCGTCTCCTCTGAGGTGCAACAGCTCTGAAGCTTTCGTGCTGCCATCTCCTGGAATAAGTCAACTCCTACAGTGTCCATGATGAAACATTTTATCATGATATTCCCTACATTTTACCCCACTCAAACACTTCTATCAATACCTGCTCTTACTTGATAATACTTCATTTTCTTCACCAAATCTTAACTGTTTTTTTTCCCCATCTGTTATAGTGTTTACCAGCTCCAGTCAACTGCTTTTTTATGTCAAATGTCATTTCCCAAATCTCTACTTTCTATCTCATTATTAGTTTTTCTTCTACTCCTAACATTCGCATTATCTTGTGACCAGATCCCCCCCCCAAAAAAAAAATAAAAAAAAAAACCCCCCCCCCCCCCCCTCCTTTTTTACAAGCAATACTGAAAATACCCAAAGATATTTATAGTCAACAAAGTAGTTTCATAACCCACACAATTATTCAAAACACTCCTTTTCCTTTCCAAGTGAAAATTTTCTACAACATAAATAATGTATGTTGAAAATATAAAAAGTAGAAATTTTGGTTTTGTTAAGGTTTTTATTTTTTGAGACAAAAAAACAGATAAATGAGAAAGTCCAGATTTCAGCTTTGTATTTTAAATGTTAGACTGTTTATCTTAACATTTTGATCTTTTATTACATGGTGTTGACTTCTTATCTAATAATTTTATTTTATTTTTTCAATTTATCTCATGACTTTGGCCTCTAATCTCATAATTTCAAAAATTTCTATCTCAAATTTGAGCTTTTATCCCACAATTTTGACTCATTGTTTCAAGTTTTTGTTGCAGTTGTACATTTTTTACTATCAAAATTTGACTTAATTTGGACCCAAAAAAATCTCAAGATAGAGTTTTCATTTTAAATAGGCAGATTCAGGCTTCCAGGATAAGCTTTGCAGTCAGTACACGGTGCTTCCCACTTGTCACGACTGGAGGGCTACTACAGTATATCTGCCGTACATCTGTAATCGTGCATTTCTAGTTCAGCATTTTCTGTCTGTGAGCGCAAGCAGTCAGATCATGTTTTTTTTGTCAGGTTGGCGCATCAGAATAATGCCAGTGGCTCAGTGTGGCACTTTTTTTTATAAATATCAATGGTCTGTGAAACAAGCTAAGAAAAAACCCAGACATTTTAGGGAATTTTATAAAATCTCCCTGACATAATTACAACCAAAAATGAGGACATTTTTAGGCAAAGGAGGAGGTTTGGTCACCCTACTTAACTAAATTTAACTTTTCAAGTATTAAGCTGTTAAATATAAAAAAAAAAAAAAAAAAAAAAAAAAAAAAAAAACGTATGTAGAGCTTGTGAATCAGAACTGCAGGACCAGTTGAATCTAACACATCCTTTACTACCAATTTCACAATTGTAACTTAAAAGCTGTTTCCTTTAAAGGATAGTACTTTTTTTTTTACTTATAATTCCTGTTAATTTGGGGTTTACCTTTATCTTGTATTGCTTAATCTCTTAGAGCAAATATTGCATCCCACACAAGTAGGTCACCACACTCAACACTGTCAACAAGAGTCCATCTTGAATTTAAAAGGGCATGTTTATTGAACATACATCCATCTTGGTTGTTTTAATTGAATGGCTTATGATCAGAACATTCAAAGAATATGTGCAAAACCACCTCTTACACACCTGTGAAGAAAAACAAAACATCTTTGGTGAGAGGCCCCTGATCTTGTTATCAAGTCTTCTACTGTATTGTTAGTCTAACGTACCCTTCACAAAACTTCAGGATAAGTCTCAAAAGAATCTTCTCTTAACAGACAAAATAATACCCATAATACAAATCTGTCCACAAGAAGAAAGCTAATGATTTCAGGAGAACTATGAAAGCAACCATTTGGTTTAAACTTGTTACAGAATATGATGTACTATTTGAAAATATAAAGTGGTTCTGAAATTTTCTACAGTCTATATAATTTTCAAATTATCTGGCTGATATGAAAAATAGCTTGTCTTGATACTACACGCATAATATACAACAGTTACATAATGGTTCTTTCCACTCACAGAAAGATTCAACATAAAGCACTTCAGAGTGTTTTCAGGAATTCAGGGGTTGAAATTAGGCATCTTACTGCTGACAAAGACAACCCATGTAACAATTTCAATTGTGCAAGGGGAAAATAACAATTTGAAAGACCATAGGCTGAAATTTGTGCTTTTCAGACTTTGCAATTTGTGCATTTTTCACACAGTGCACAGAGGAAATCTTAAAATAAAACATTTGCCAGACACAGTGGCACATAGTTTTGACAGTTCCAGTTACTATCATAGAGGAAGAGCACAAAAGTCTTATTCTACCAAAAGTTTTGCACAACATGGCCTTTTTATCATCAGTGGCTTTTTATGGCACATTCATCATCAATAAACATGTCCTGTAAAATTTAGCTCAAAGAGTTGGATTTTAACCATCCATGCTCTAAAAGGTTTTTTTAAACTCTTGAGACCAAACAGCAGAACTAATCATTTATATACTTAAATGCTCTGAGTGTTTTTTCCGTTTGGTCTTTATTTCCTCTTTGTAGTGCATCGTAAATATTGCTTGTTAACTACAACTGTGTTCTTAAAAAACAGTTCTTTTATCGATAGCTATGGTCAAAAACAAAACAAAACTGCTGACTTTACCTATCTCACAATCTAATTTATCAGCTTCTTCTCCTGCTGTCTATGATTTGTCATATTTCAATATTCCTTAATCCCCAGAGAGGTATTTCTTCACCTCTGCAGGGCTCCACTGTTGACGACATGCTGTTCTGAACATGCTGCTTTGGTTGGGTAAAAAAAGGATTGGAAAAACTTATATTCATGTGTGGAAACTTTGGCTGTCTGCTCAAAAACAAAAGTGTTTTGGTATCACCACCTGTGAAACTACTTTTCTATAAAGACAACTTTAACAGAAGATTTAATCCATAGACGCTACATTTGTTTTCCTAAAAGGAACACTTCCTCTCAAAGATCAAAATGTGGAAGATTGACATAGTCACCCTTTCCTAAAAAAAAAAAAAGAATGAGTGAAAAAGCCATTTTTATTGAGTCATTCTGGGGAACTGAACTGCAATCAGCCAAAAAGAGCTGTGGAGGAAGGTTTTATAAATATTTATTCAATAAATACCAAAACAAAAGCATGGTAAATTTGTCTGAATATGAAAATCTAATACAAAAGTGTTCATGTTTGTGTTTTTTTATGCTGTAAAGCTGGTGAAGATGGAAACCTATCCAAGTGACTGACACAAAAGTTTGAGGTCTGACGTTGCCTGTCTTATTTATAATCTCTGTATAGCTTAATGCTCTTTTCCTGCTTTTGGTACCTGCTTTCATACAGTCTCTGAAGCGTATCATTGTTCTTGAACGTTTTGCATTCATTGGGGGATAGGCACATACTACAAACATTCATTAAATCAGCATTAGAAAATGATTGTGTGCTTTATGAAGTTGATGAATTCCCGACTGGCAATTCACAGAGGTCCACCGCTCACAGGCGCTGCAATCAAGCCTGAAAAACTGATCATGAACTACAATTTAAGACTGAATTTCAGAAAGTAAGAATTTCTGTTGATTCGGGTTTTCCTTAAGCTAAATGCTTCCTTTACAAAGATATATACATTCTGTGCAAAATAGGAACTGCTGACATTAAGATTTGTTAATGCACTTATTCTTCTCTATCACTAACAGGGCAGATAGAGAGCAACAGAAACACGAGGCAGAGCGGTTTGAAATCGCTGAAAAAGCACTTAAGAAGCATGAGTCTAATGGGACTTTTCCACACAGTCTTGTTCTAGCGTCCCTGTACAGTATCAGTTTGCCAAAGAACACACTCGGGTAACTCCACATTGCACTCATCCACAATGTTCTGGCTGTGTGTTTCTTTTCTACGTAGTTTCCTGCCTGCAGAGAACGGCTGAGCAGAATGTTTGCAAGCACCTGCTGAGAAGAGCTGTGTTCAGCCTGGGCAGTGATTGTCCGTCTTGATGTCATGACTGCAGCTTTTATATCTTTCACTGTATATCAGTAGCTTCTGTTGCATAAGAAGGACGACTGAAGGTATGTGTGTGTGTGTATGCAGTGTGAGAAGTCTGAATTGCCACAGGCTGTTGTAGGGCTTCTACTTCCCAAATATAACCTAAAATACACAGGTTAAGGCCACCATTCTTATGTGGGGAGTGGCAGGTTTTCTTATCAACTTTATCTCAACCTATTGTAGCTGAGATTTCACTTCCTGTTCCCACACTTGTTTTTATCTAAGATGCACACATTCATATCAGCAAACACCGAGAAAGTATTTCAACGAGACACACTCACTCAGCTACAAGAATAAGCTTCCTTGCTCTGGGTCGAGTGTTCTCTCCTTCCCTCTGTGACACAAAGTTGTGTGTGTATGTGTGTGTGTCCATTTATGTGTGTGCTTGTATCAGCCTTGTGGCTCAGTGCTGGCGCTGTGGTGCGGTCCCTCCTGCTCGTTGATGGTGTGGAGCAGGAGGCACACTGGAGGGTGGAGCGTTGCGCTGCCTATTTGGTTAGCTGGCTGAGGAGGTGATGACGGCCCACGTGCACCCCGTCTCTCCAGCCCACCCAGCGCCGCCTGCTCCTCCTCCACGCCGAAGGAGGCTCGATGACCGCAGCTGTCGCAGAAATCACCGGCCTCCTCCCCCTCCCTCTCATCTTCACCTTCTTGCCCCAGCAGGCTCTCCAGCTCCTTCAACTCCTTGCCTTCCTGGCCCGTCCCTCCTGCGCCACTGAAGCCGCTGCTACCACGCGTGCTGCAAACGCACACCTCAATCCCAGAGTCCCCTGTGAATCTCCTTCTCCTTCCGAGAGCGAGACGATCTTTGTCCTCAGCACAACCCTCTGAGAGGTCCTTCAGTAGGCGGTCTTTGCAGGAGTCATCCCCACTTCTTTTCTCTTGATTTGTATATCCCTCCCTGTTTACCCCGTCAGACAGCAGGATCCTTCCTGGGTCCTGTGCTGTCTGAAGGGGCTTGTTGTCAGGCTTTGGCCGAAAGTCTAAGGTGGGGGGCTGTGGTTCGTCTGTGCTGGATCTACAACACTGACTGTCAGAGACTGGAGCCACAGCAGTGGACTGGGTGGTTGGACAGTGTCCTTCCTGCTCCTCAGGAGCCTGTGGACTTGAGGCTACAGAGGAAGGGCCCGTGTGTAAGGCACTGTATGGAGGGGGAGGAGTTGGCGGCCTGTTGACCACCTCTTCATAGTCAGGTAGGAGGTAGTTTGGCAGAAACCCTGGGGGAAATGATGGAGAACAAAGTTTGAGTATTAACTGAAAAACAAAGTGTAAATAAATTTACCAGCTTAAATCAATCTACAGCTGCAACTACTGCCGCTAAAGAACGGTGGGTCCGTGCTGTGTTTTCAGTCAAGCATCTGTAATATCAAATGAGTTATAGGCTTCACTTATCCTGTGTAAATGTGCCAAGCCAAAAACTGATCTCAGAGGGTAATTCTTCAATTACCAGGGGTCCCCATGCAAAACTTATCCTGTGTGAACAGTAACCAAGACATCAGCTGGACTTAACTAAATCTGACTGACCAAAAATCAGATACTTTCTGTGCAACAGGGAGAAAATTGCAACAGTAAAAGCCAATTTCTGGGTCATTCCTGAGCACAGTGTTGTAGTAGTTGAGGGTGTTGCAACACTGGCAAGGTATCAAGAGAAGAATACCGACCCCTTTCCTGAAAACTGGGGCATGCAAACAGGGTTGGTTCTGACAGCGTGTGGAATCAAGGATACATCTCAAAGTAGACGTGTAAATCGAGCCAAAATCTGAATCAAAATGTATGTCACCATTTTAACTGCCTCTTTATCATCAAACTAGAGGGAAACAACCAGAATCTAAAGAAACTGATGCAATGTACTGGTAGTTAAGTGAATAAAAAACGGCTGAAGGAAACTGGAGCATCAGTGCTTTGTTTCTTTCAACTACGATGTGTGTTCTTAATCTGATAATTTTCCACAGTTAGCTCTATCCAGATGATGATTAACATTCACTGGTTTAGTCAAAACTTAAGGAATAAAGGTGGATAGCAGATGTGAGACTGAGCCAAAACTTTTAGACAACTGGGCTTGAAAATCAAAACAATGAGCTGATATGATTTAAAAAGAGAAAACATGCAACCAACTAAGATCAAGGGTCATTTTTCATTGAAATGATAATTCAAAGAGGGATACAACTTAAATATCAACCTGAATGTCTGGCGCAAGACTTATAACTGAGGTAAATAACTGTCATTTGTCATCAAGAGAACTCACATTGATGTATGTAACCCACTAAACTACAAAAGTGAAACATTATGAGATCATCTCAGTCAGTTTGTTTGAGCTCTTACTGAAGTAGAAGGGCACAGAGGGGTAGTTGTGTGCTTCACGGTAAGCGATGAGATTGATCTCGTGCTGCCGTTGTTGCTGCTGCAGTCTGTGTTTGGTGCGGCGATGGTGACACACGCAGCAGCAGCTCAAAATGAAAATAATCGCCCACACCAACCAAAACCCTGCAAAGACAGAAAGATAAGCACCGTTACTTTCAATTTCCAGTGGGACCCTTACAAAATACTGCACTTGCTTGCTGTGATGTAACATCAGGCACCTGCTGCTAATACAAACACAATATCTGCAGATCAAACACTGACAACATCTGGCTTTAACACATTGAGAAACACATGCTCAGCTGTTTGTGCTGTGCTCTGGATTTAAATGCATAGGATCTGCTCGAATCTCTGTGACACAGAAGATTGAAAACCAACACCCCATAGTGGGCCTTAGTTTGTCACTTAAAAGACATAATTCCCATTTTTACACATTATTTGGCTTTTTCAAGATTTTCTGAGTCTTTGCACATTTTATGTCAGCTTTGCCTTAAATGAAACCAGCAACAGTCATCGTCACCAGCACTTCTCAAAAGTCACTTTTGCTCATAGTTATTGTCCCTCCACATTTCAAAACAAACTGGAAACATAAACTGAACAGAGGAAGTATTTAAATGACCATAAGAGCAGGCACGCTACAGTCATGCAACAGCAGTGCCGTTCAACCAACACAGACGAGTGCATCATTGAAAAAAAATGACTAAAAACAGCTTGTGTGTCCGCCAAGCAAGCTTTGAAAATTGCCACAAAGTGAATTGAAATATGTAAACTAAGCTGGTGTGGTAGACTAACACCCCACCCCCCAAAATATCTTTATTTCAGATCTGCTTGAATCTCAGAAAGCAACTATTTCGGGTCATAAGTGGCGAATTTTGCCAAAAAGGTGACAACTTTGTACCCCTGCATGCATGTTTTTGACAGTGCCCACTTGCTCTGCCTCTCACTATATCACACACAGCAATGCTCTCAAATAGCCACAGATTTAATTTGCAGCTCTCTCCAGATCAGAGGTGTAATAAGCTAGAAAAAACACTACATTTCCTGAGCTTTTTGTGAGAGTCACTTTACTGAAATCAATATTTCTGCAGCCCACACTAGTTTTGCGTCCTGTGTTTGGCTCCTTTTTTCCTGTTTTGATATGCATACACAATGTACTGAAATTGGCGTACAGCAGCAGTTTGGTGTGACTTTTTGTTCCTTTGCACCTAGATTATTCATAGTAAGCTAGTAGGAGTCTGCTCTGCAGTACAACACTGTCCTTGAAATGAGGGGCACATCTGCTCTAAAGAGTCCATCAGCGTGCTGCGCCATTCTCTCAGCCCTGTATTGGAAACCTTTTATCCTGTCCACAAGTATTTGGCCTTTGTTCATCATCAATGGTTGGGTGCAGAATCAGGTCGGCAGCACTGATGGTGCATAATGTCAGTGACGTTATGACTGCGCATGTGGAGGTAATGATTGAACTGCTGCCTTATAAAACAAACATTCAAAGATATATTCAAAAAGTCAGCTTTGTATGCCCAGCAGTTTTCTCCCTGTTATTAATACAGTGACAGGATTCCCTCTCCAGGTCTATCAATTAGCTCAGTTTTTCCACTCCAATGAAGAGCTATGCATTGAACAGTGCACATAGAACGCGTTACTACAATACAGAATATATAAACTTGTACAAGCTTGTTTCAAGTCAACTTTTTTCTTCTTTTTGCAGGCTGTTATTTCACCTTGTGAAGATTAACAGCCATTTTGATGACTGTCTGCTGTCAGTGGGCCAAATGTTAAAGGGAAAATGGTACAGCCAATAAGGAACTTACAACAAGTAAGAAGCTGTAAACAATTTAATGTACATGCTCTCTATGAAAAGTCTGTCAAAAATAAATAAAAAGTGCTTTTAAAACGCTTATGCCATGATCATTTCAATACCATTTACTTGTGTGTTGTTATTTTTTTAAAAGCTAAAACAATCTTTTAATCCTTCCTGATAAATAATGGCACACTAATCTAACCAGTCTGTTTGTAGTGATTATGTTTAAGGATCGTAGTATCTTCTTTTCCAATCAAAAGACCCATTCAAGGAGCTCAATGTTAGCTTGCAGCCTTCTAGTATCACCACAAAATAATCTCTACACACTCCTCTGGGGAATGTGAGTTCCAGGTTTTATTCAGCAGTTTGATGACAGTAGTGTTCCTTTTGGGGACTGTCTTTGCTGTGCTGGCAGTCAGTCACACCTTCTGTGCATCAGCAACAAAGCAATCATCAGGAAACGCATTCCATCACAGCCAGTTTGAACAGCTGAACTCATTCAGATGCTAGTTTAACACAGCTTCAGTTAAAAGTAAGACAAGTTTAACAAGTTTGTGCTTTTGGGGGATGTGGTAGCACAAGCAGCTGGCGCTCTCCCTCTTCTAAAAGCACACTTTGGTACCTGTAATTTACCTCATACTGACGCTACAAACCGTCCCTGGGTATGACGGCTGCTTTAAGATAGACATGGTTGCGTCCCCCTTTCTTTCATAAAGCATACCCAGCTTTATTACAAGTATGAACAAGAGCTAGGTGTTTCAAGTAGCCTTCAGTGACAGCAAGATAACAGAGTTTCTTCATATAAAAAGCTTCTTCAGGTTTGATAGGAAACTAGAATTGAAAAAAATGAAAAACACTTACACCAGAGCTCATAGTAGTAGCTGCAGCATTGAGACTCTCCACAGCAGTGTCCCGACTCACAGATGTAAGTCTGGTTGTTAACACCTTCACAGTGCAGGAGGCTCTGCAAGAGAGAAACACAGTCACTTTAACACTTCAGCACTTGGAGCTTACAATACAACTCTACAGTAAGTTTGAAATGTTTTCATCTCTTCACTTGAGCTGGATAAGAACAAAGAAGAACAAACACACACTCCTGAGAGCAACATTTACAAAAAGAATCTCTCTGACTTAATCTGAAATCTTGAACTAAAACTTTTGGAATACGTGACTCTGGTTACTTTAAAGCGAGAGAACATAAATCAAAACCAGTGGAGTCAGTGTTTTTTAAAAGGGTACAAAACAAGTACAACCATGATTCCCAGGGTGAAGTTAAGGACACAAGGATGATTTCACAAGAGATAAAGCACACTGATTCGCTACACTGCTTATAAACTACACACCACAGTGTAGAAATTGAAAAGGGTTTTTTGTTTGTTTTTGGCCATTACTTGTTCTACCTTAGATCAAGTTACAGCGCCAAGAGACAAATCAAAATTTTACACATCTGAAATGTTTATTCTAGACATTGATTTGAATAAATATGTAATATTTTTAATATTGAATAGCGTTTTTTTGGCTTCACAAGACTTTTATTTTTTCATTTTCAGCTTGGTCTACAATTGTTAACAAGATAATAACTAGGGCTGGTGCGATAGGCTTGATTTGATTTTGATTCTTTCACAAATTTCTGAGCGCCAATTCAATCTAAAATGGGCTTCTATGATTTTACCAGATTTCAGTTTGCTTTCTTGATACTAGTGAAAAAAAATTCAATATTGACTACGTCAAGAGACTAAATCAGGAGTCATATTTCCCCAGAAAACACACATTACATTTGAGTCAGTTTAAGATTTATTCAGCAGTAATTTTTCATGAACCAACTGTTTATACTTGATTCAAAAGCCTGCTCTGAAGAGTAAAATGATGCATTACATTTACAATCAATTTTGACCAAAAAAATCTATCTTAAAGTTGTAACACAATAAATCCTGATACTTATGTGAATCAATTTTATTTTCCCACCACTAATAATAATACGGGTTGTATTTTACAATCAACAAAACAAGAGTAGTCATCATAAACACCAGAACAAGTCCAGAGCAATATGTCCTCATTAAGAGAGATTCATTAGCACTAAAAAACTCAAACAAAGAGCTGAGGTTCATTCCAGTGTCCAATCACAGCCTGACGCAGAGCCAGCAAGGTTTGAGACAACAACATGAAACAGAAGCAGGCATCATTCATAAATCAAATGCATATTAGAAACGTGTTGAGGAATTATTGTAGTCTGGAAGAGTTCCTACAAAACAGGGTAGTGTCACATAGTCAATAGCAAATTTTACACTTGGGAAGGGCTTAGCTAATAATTACTTTATTATTGATTACGACGATCATTTTCACAATGCATTTTCTTGTTACAAATTCACAGAGCCCCAAATGATATGATCACTTTTTGTGTCCATTCTGTTTAAAAGACACATTATCGAGCAGCTCATTGTCACATGTAAAGCCCTCACAGAAGCATTTTTTTCTAACAAATGAACTTATCACTGAAGTTCTGGATTTGAGACTCATCTTTATTATTCCAGACCGTGAATTTAAAAGGAAATGCTCCCACTGCAGCTAGCCAGTAGCCAATGTTTATACTTAGCTGTGAGTCTGGAGTAAACAAGTCCGAACCACTTGTACAAGTAAGCTACTAGAATTTCATCAGTGTTTAAGGCCCATATCAAGTAGAAAGTTTTGAGCTCCAGCCAGCAGGGCACCCCTCACTGTCTCCCATCACCTTATACACACTTTCACCAGAAAAAGTTCACTTGGGCTGAAAACATCTGACAATGTTTGACACAACAGTCCTGTTAATCTTAAATCCATAAAGCATTTGACTCTTCTTTGGACTGTTTCATCTTTTAACTCACAATAACAATAACTCAAATTAGCAGCTGCCTGACCAGAAGCTGAACTGACAGAGCAAATCCATCAAAGCACTGAAAAGTTGTGGAAGGATACAGATTAGACAAATAGTGCCAAAAGACAAGAAAACACTGTTATGAAAAAGCTCTCATGGGAAAAGTTTCTGGGAAGATGTCCAAGATGTTTCATTTTTCAAAATAAGCTCAGTTACAGGGCTAAAAAAGCTACAGAGGGAAATTCTTAGAAGTGTAATTCCTCCCTGTAGATTACCAGAGCAGGTCCCAGATGATGAAGCATGATGATGAAGAGTTCAAAAATCCCACACAGGTCCCTCCACCTATGAAGTTATAATCCCACGGAGGAAAAATCCAGACAGCTTTGAAACATACTCACTCCCTCTCTCTCCCTGACTCCTTGTCCCTCTCTTTCATTCCTTCCCCACCCTCCCTACACACACACCCACACACACCCTCACCCACTCCACTCCACTCCACTCCACTCCACTCCACTCCACTCCCGACCCAAACAGTGGACAAGGATTGCTCTACGGAAATTTCCAGGGTGTAGAAGACAGCGAGCTCCAAGCTGAGCCGCCACAGGATAATAAAGCGTATCGAGCAGCGAGGGAGAGGTGCGCTGAGAGTGAAAGTCAGAAACCGAGCGGGAACATAGGGGCGATTTGCTACATGAGTGAACACAAATCCAACTGCTGACATTTAGCAAAGCAACAACCTCCAACATGATGAATTAATCATTTCTTAACAGCTTTTCCTTTCTAACTTTATCCTGGCACCTTTTTCTTCGAGCCCGACACAAAGACAGAAGGATTTCATTCTCTGTAATAAACAACTAACTTCATCTTCTTATATTTTGGTTGATAACTTCAGTAACTGACATTAAGTAATCACCTTGCTCCCTACTTGGCAGGCTGACCTCTTTTTTTGCAATTGGATACCGATAAGCATCTAGTTTGTTTGGGTCCTCGGCCTCTGCTGCATAAAGATAGCCAAGGACAGAAGGGGGTTGGGATTTGGGGAAATAGGCCACCATACGGGAGAGGTGCTCCAGATGATGCACAAAACAGAATGGACTTGTATATCTTGAGAGAGATTTAATCCAAAAGCTGCACTGTGAGATATGTAGATGATTTTAGATCCCCTGAGTATTATTTTTTACTTTCCAGTGTGACAGACAGTGACCGAGCAAAGAATCTGGAGCGACTGGATTCTTGTCTTCTTTCCAAAAAGGTGACACAAAAACAATTCTGCTCTCTCATGCTCTACTGCCAGATTAAAGCAGATTTGGTTACTGTCCCAGAAACTATCGCTACATTGGATATTAATCAGCTTAAGTAATGAGAAGCTGCTGAAAAGAGTGGACAATGAGAACAGCTCGAAAAATCTCCTGGTGGCTATCAGATACAGTCCACAGAGATACATGACTTAAGTTCATAGCCAGTTCTTGACTGTTCAGTCAAAGTTGATCCACTTGACCTGAAAGACTTGGCGTGTTAGTTCATGCACAGTAAGACCTCGCTGACCCTCAACTTATCATTACATCCTGCAACAAAGAGAAACTGTTCTTTTCTAGGCATCAAGGTTACACAGAAGAACAAAACACAGCTGACACATCTCCAGCAAACACTCATACCAAACATTCCCCCAAAGAACATCTTCCAAAGAGGTCAGTTCAACAACCTGACACTGTCTAATTGTATCAAAACAGCTGGAACTTACAGTCTGTGTGTGTCAGTGCACGAGGTGAGCACAGCCAAGATCTGCCGTTGCTAAGTCAGAGTTTGAGTCCAAGATACTTCAAGTCCTGTAACCAGACATTTTGTGCAGAACATTCACGATAAACTCTTAAAGTTGTTTATCTTGGACATTTTTTATCCTTTGAGAAAGCTGACATGATGAAGAAGAATATTTTTGAAGGATTCCCTCTCTTGAGATCACTGTTTGTAACAATTTAGGAACACATCATGCCCATACACAGAGAGGTGCCTTACACTGCAACTTTGAATCTGTAATTCAGTGAAAGTATCAGAATGAAAATATCAGCAGACTCACAGTTTTGGGATCAAGACCTACAAAAGACTCTCGAAACTTAAAGAAGGGCCATTTTGCATTCCCAGTTTCAAACATGGATTTAAGGTAACAATGCTGGATAAATACTAAAGGTGTGCAGGTTTCTAAAACACTACATAATCATGATATAAAGAAACTGCTCAAATGTTCTGTTCTAAAAATAGAACAAGATCTGGAAGAGACTTGCTCAAATGGTGAGGTCATCGCACAACAATTTGACTGGTTTTGGGGAAATGTCTAGGGGCAGGCCTTAAACACCAAGGTCTGCCCATAATTCTGCCTTCAACGGGCCTCTGACCAGGGCTGACCAATCAGAGGGTTGTGTGTTTGCGGATCAGGGAGCCTTGGAGAGATGGCGCAACACCCCTTCTTTAATCGACGACAACTGAGTATTACCAGTTTAAATCAACATACAACCAATTCATTTCAATGAGTGAGATCTTGAACAGTACAGCACTTCAATTGGAGAGCCAGTGTTGGCAAAGTACAATAAGATCTAGCTAGTGTTTGACTTTCTCCGTTTGGTTACTGTCCATATTTTTTTTAACCATGGTGTCCCACACCTACTATCAAACTCAATGCCTCACAAGTATTCAACACAACTCTGAGCCAGAGCTATATGACAAACCTTAGTGACTGAAGCAAATGCGGGGACCAACATAATATCATTAAAAACACACACACATCATCAAAAGTAAAGTAATGCAGTCAGCGGATGCTGCATGTAGCCTATTCCTAATTCCTGATGCTACCCTCAACCTTCTATAAACAGCTCTCACTATCCGATATGATACTTAACATCAATTGGCTGGAGTTCCGCAATTTTTTCTCATTTGCAATTTTCAGTGGGAAACAGTTTCCCAAGTTGTCAAAAACAACGTGGAAGCTTGTTTCAATTTTTCTTTTGTATACAGGGTATGACCTTGTGCATAAAGATCCCACTGGTGGCACAGTATTAAGCGTCATCCTCCCTCCCTTCCACCTGCGAGAGGTACTTATTATGCTGTGTTCGCACACTACCTTATGCAGTCTTGCAGAAATTTATTAAGGTGCAGGCAGGAAAAAGTCTGTGTCAAGGCCAGTTGTGTTCATACATACACCCCTGCCTAGAGCTGTTTAAAGGAGTTTCATGCACATGTAAATACAGTTGACTGACATCACAACTCATCAAACTGTGGAATTTCAAACACAATGTTCTAAAATCACAAATTTCTGGTGTCTCTGAACTGCTGTCAGTACCTTGGCCAATATTTGCAGACCATTATTACTTCTTCTATCTTCACTGTATCTATAGAGGATGTCATTCAAGTTGGTGGATGGTTAGTTCCACTCACACAAAGTGGGAATGAGGTTCTTGCACATGAATTGAAGTGTGACATCTTGTGATAGTGAACTTTTTTATACAGCTGTTCATAAAGTTTTGTGGAGCTGGTTTCTGACAAAAACAGTCTACACCCCATCCTAGTTTTGGGTTGTTACAAAATACAACATAATTAACAGGCCTTGGTTCCAGATCTTCAAGTGAATAGGGAAATAGTTGTGTTATTTGTATGTCTTCATAAAAGTGCAAATAAAAGTCGTTTCTGAACACACACATGAATTAGGAATAAAAATGCACAACTCTTATACCAAGTTGTCCACAATGAATGTGTTAGATAAGGTAATATAAATGAGGTAATGTTACTTTATAAACAGTTTTAGTCTAAAAAAAATCTCTAACCAGTTCAGCTGGACCAAGAACCCGTGCTACAAATAGAGGCAAAATACATCAATTGATGTCGGCTGAAAACGCACCAGGACCATGACCATACCATTATTTTACCTTACAGTCATTGACTGAGTCTGAGTCAGTGACTGCAGTATTTCACTCTTTACACGTCTGCAATCTGAGTGAGGGGTACAAAATAAACCATCAAACATGTGCCTTTGTTTCTCACAACTGTGTGATGAAACAAAGAAGCTGGTGAGTGTTTGAAACAACAGCCCGCTGAATAAATCACGGTGTCCAATTATTTGACGATATAATGGAGTGGAAAATTTATGCTGTGAACTGCTGATGAGAACTAATGAGAAATGTTAATCATAATGTCTGACAGTAACATGGGACCAGTGGTGAAATAAAGCTGAAACAGATAAAATACAGCTGACTTTGTTTTGTATGAAGTTTGGAGGGTGAAAGCAAACAGCAGATATGGCTCAGGGCCATGTGAGGAAACTACTCTCCCTCCAAATATCTCAGCTTTACATGCTCAAACACAAAAAACATGTGTTACTAAATGTGCTCTAACCCCTCAAAGGCCTGACTGATTGTTAAAAAAGGCCTGTGAGTGTGTGAAGTTTCATAACTTTATGGATAGCCCACACAAGTGTAGTGATAGCAACAGATAAGCAGCACATGGAATAACACTTGTGACAACTTAGTATCTGGATTCTTCATGTCAAGAGAATAAAACCAAAACCCTTCAGAGGTAATTAGTCTGTGACCTTTGTTTATTCATGCTGGACTAGATTCTTTCACTTTCAACACGTCTATTAACCCTCACAAGTATTTAAGTACATTCAGTTCTGATTCAGCAGAAAGAAAGGTAATCTTGTGTGAAAGTCCTCATGATAACCAAGACTGACCCTGCTTTCCCTCAGGAAATGCAAGGACAGCAAGCTGCTTGGTCTGAACAGTATTTGGAAGAAAACTTTGCCAATATTTTACCACCATGCACAGTGATGGGGAAAAAATGAATTATATACCATAAAAATGAGCTTTCTCTGTATATATAGTCAATTAAAAATTAGCACATATAAAACTATCGGTAACCTTAAGTTAATTTCCCTTACAAAACTCGTCCCTGAATTCTTACTCACTTCGTTCAGTCCTCTTCCGGGAACTGTGACAGCAGGCCTGCATGATATGACGCAAATGTGATGTGCTATAACACTGTTCAATATTCTGATATTAATAAGAGGAGGGATCCTAGGTTTCATATAAAAAGTGCACATTGAACTTAACTCACTTTTCCTATGACTGCCATGCTGCTTTTATGATTTACAAAATACCTGGGTTTCCGTCATGTCCTTCAAAAACACAAACTAACCCAAAAGCCAGAGAGTTTGTTTCACCTCAGTATCATCACCATTTACTTAGTGAGTATCAGCACAATTAGCATTATTGGACTGCACGAAAGTGGTATAAAGAGTTTAACACTGAAACAGTGTGAGAAATATGCACACACTGACTACGAGAAAACTGATATTATTTTTTTGCACTTATTGCTAAGAACTGCAACTTTTGCAATGTCTTGATACCCTTATTTCTCGAAGTAACTTATAATCCTCAATTTGCAGTATTATTTTCTACTGTGTTGACAGAAAGCAGTAACAACTAGAGATAGACCGATACATTTGTTCAGGGCCGATACCAATTATCAGTAGTCAAGGAGGCTGATAACCAATATTTTGAGCTGTTATTCATTTGCAGTAAAAGGGAAAATACTGGTGTCAAAACTTTGAGTAATAAAAACCTCATACAATTCACTTTGTTTAGATGCGTTGAAGCATTTGTCTTAATATATTAGCAAATGCCTGATCGTACTCTACAACATGAAATAAGATTTTCAGCGCCAACATCAGTTTATGTGCCAAAAAGGAAAGGTACTACATTCTGAGTGACTAAATTACATCCTATTGCATCAACCTACCACCTTAAATTGCTTGTGTAGTCATGGCAAACACAATGAGTAATAGAGGAGCCACAGCTTGTAACTCAAAAAGGTCAGGATATCAGGATATCAACGAACATCCCTTTAGGCCAGTTAACTTGTTGGGAATGATTCATTAGCGATGGACTTCATTCTCAGCACAAATTTACGTTGTGAATTCACTTATTCTGAAGCAGTGTGTTTTACTGTTGTTGTATTGGCTTCAAATTTACTCTGTACAGTCTGTTTTGACTGCTGACAACGTACAAGGTGTAAAACTTTCTCCATTTTTTTTTGTTTCTCTTTTAGTGAAGATACTTCCAACACATGGACATATACTTAACAATTACTTTTGTAATATATGGTATGAAGAACCATATACCTTTTTTGAGTAGGCAAAAGCAGAAATTTGGATTTTTTTTTTTTGTTTTTACTAAGGTTTTCAAAGGTAAGTTAATGCCAAAGTGTAGGTAATATATAGTTTTGAAGTCATTTCAATCTTTTAATGGCAGGGATATGCTGTAAATTTCTATAGCACGCATTGTTTAACAAAAATAGTCTTAACTAATTTTAAGTGCACATAGCAGGGAACCATACTTGTAATTTTCAAGCAACTCTATGAAAGAAAAACAAATTTGTAACGAAATGACTTTAAAAATCGGTGAAGCTGACCCGAAGAGGAGGGTAAATGTTTGATGTAGACTAGGGATGAGTATTGGGAATCAGCTCCTGTTAAGGCTCGATAAGAAATGACTCAATTTGTCGATATCGACAGCCTTTTTGTTACACAATTCCCTAATCAATTCTTTTCCACTGCCAGAGATACCATCAGCCCCCAAAAATCAAGGAACCGTCCATAAAAAGCAGATATCCTTATCTTTTTTTTACCAAAAATTGTTGAGTTTGTACTACTGGCCTATGTTCAGAGATCTAGGATCCAGTGAATTGCATAATTACTAACTCAATCAATTGTGGACAAAACCTGCAGAGCTACCTTTTGTTCACAGAAATTTCACAAGTGGAATTGATTAATGGATCGATAAAAATTTTGATTAATAAGATAATTGGTATTGGAATCCATAAAATCTTATCAATACCCATCCCTAATGCAGACGTAGATTTAGATTTAGGAGACATAATGATTATAATAATAACAATAAATGATGTAATCAGAGAGAAAGAGAAAGAAAAAGTCCTGAAGCTGTGCTTTAAACTTTGATTACACAAAGACCTACTGTTACAGTATAGCAACATGGTGTCAGATACATTTATCTATTTTATTAGCAGTAAATGCCTAGGAATGACAGTTTCTTATTGATGTTGATGAGAAAAACAAAGAGCAGCGTTTAACATCATGTTACCAAGTCCTACAAAGTGCTTGGTTAGACTGTCCCAAATCTCAGATGTGTGAGCGCTCACCCAGTTTTATATCCACCTGTTCGGTTGTATTCGTTCCTGTAGAACTGCTTTCAATGTTTATGCAACTGACTTGGGGATAAAATGTCAACCCTTCACCATAAACACAGAGCAAGGCCCCGAGACTCACGAGCGTCCCTTCACTTCTGGGATGTTAGCTTCATTAGCTCTCGCGGCTAACACTCGAAGTTATTGAATATGCTCACATTATCTTGACAGCACACCTGAAGTTTCAGCCTGTTAATTACCAACAACCGTCGATATACTAAACTGTAATACAGATTGATTTAAATGTTGAATAAGTTGAAAGATGACCGAGAGGAAAGTTTGCCAACTTAGCTGTGTAAGTAGCTAGCTCGTAGCCCGGAGAGGCTTGTTGTTGACGGCTCAACCTTACCCTGTCTGCTGCGGACTCGGTGGGGGTGACAGAGCCAACAGCGTGCAAAAACAATCCCATCTTCAGAGCCGAACAAACGCCTCTCATTCCTCCTGAAAAAAGTGCCTACTGCTTCGGCGAAATCATACGCACGCAAACACTGTGTTTCACAAACTCCGTCCGAATATCTTGAACTATTTCTCGGCCCCTGTGGCGCTGAGAGGCCGCTGCATGCGCCGCCTCCTCTGCGTACTGGACATTTCAACAAGGCACGGAGCTGCTGCTGCTGCTGCTGCTGGCGCAACTGGTTGCCGTCGGTGCCACTGGCTGATACAGCTGTTACACAAGCCGTTCCTCCAGCACAGGCACTCTGCCTCGGTCTGCTGGGTGTGGCGTGGTCACCTCGACCCGATACATGTGCGCAACGTGATGGGCGTTCAGTCGGACTGATGGCCACTGGTTTGCGGACTGGCCCGGGATTGGATGGACGAGGACAGCTGGGGAAAGCAGACCAATCACTGATCGGTGCGTCTCAAGTGCATGGCCTTGTTATCTTCCTGGATTCCTTGTTTTTTAGTGTGTGGAAACATATTCAAAACAGAGGAATTCATTTTCTCAATATTCCAGTACAGGATTAGTAATTTCTCATACCATGTATCTTTTTTATACATATACAGGGAAACCATTTGTAAAACCTTTCACATTTACAGCTAGTGATGAATATCCTTCACATTTGAACCAAGAAGGTACCAATGCCCGGTACCAAGGAACCAGTACCAGTACTCAACGGTACCAATTTTCTGTACTTTTGTGTGTAATAATAAAATCTCAAAATATTTCATTTTCAACTAGGGCTGAACATTTGCAAAAATAATCTAATTGCGATTATTTTTCTCTATATTGCAAATACGATATGTGGTGCATTTGATTTAAGGTTCTCCATCTTCTTCCTTTCTTATGTTTTTAAACTCAACTTATACTTCAATTCTGTATGGTCCCAACTTTTACATAGTCCAAAGCTTTATACTTTTTTTAATAACATTTATACCAGATGTATATTGTAGCACAGTGGGCCCTCGAGTATTGTAATTTCAATCCACTGCATGTGTTACACATATTGTAGAATTGACAATACAACTTAATTGAACCTTGAATCTTATGTGTTGTTAAACTAACATATATTTTGGAAATGTGCAATATTATTAATTACAGCTAAAAACAACTCATGACATTATTTTTGGCTTCTCATGACTGATTCTTTTGCCCATTTTAGTCACTTTTCACTCCTGTTTTGCCACATTTTTTGAACATTTTTTGCCACCTTAAACTTATCTCTATTGCTATTTGACATTTGAGGTCAAAAGAAACATTGCAGTTTGTGATAACAATACTGCAGCAGGCAATATTGCAATTTAATCTAATTTGCAATGAAATGCCTGGCCCCAATTTTAACATTGTTCTTTCTAAATGTATTAACTTAAACATATATCAAAACAACATTTAACTATTTGCACTTTAGTATCACAGTTGTTTCACAGACTTTTTTAACATGAAAACCCTTGACTAAAAGTAACTACAACTTAATGACTTAAATACAACTACAGTGTTTTTTTCTTCATGATGCACAAATAAAAACCCAGCTCTACATACTTCATGACGAGCATGGGAAATTGCCTACTCTTCCACTCCCTCACAGTCACAAAGATATTTAGGTATTAAAACATGGTACCATTTGATTTTACATGAATCAATACTCAGTACTACTTGCAGAATTTGGTTGGTACCTGTAAAAGTACCAAATTCAGTACCCATCCCCATTTACATCATAATCTCTTAAAATAAAATCATCCACATTTCAAATAAAGACACAATGGAAAACTCAGTTGTTTTGATATAATTTATTGTTCAGAGTAGTGTCAAGCATTCCCTTTTTAAAAATAGCTTTGCCTTGCCACTTAGCTTGCAACCCGTATAGTTTCACCATTGCCCAAGCCTTGAACATTCTTATGAATACCAGTCTGCAATAGATAAAATGATTCTCCTTTGTTTGGAAATTTTATTCCCAGCTTGTACCAAGTTAGATAAACTAACATTTGAACTTAAAACTTTGAGGCAATTTATCTTCAAGAATACTCTTTTGATAAATGATGGTCTGCTACAGAAACTGTTTCTGGTGCAAATGGAACAAAGGGACAGATACTACTACATTCACTGTATAAAATGTGTTTTTTCTTTCTTTTTTTATAAGCGCAGCCTTACAATTTTAAGAATATTTCTTTAAGTTAAGTGAGTGTCACATGATTGTTTTGTTTGTAAAACATCTTTGTTTTTGAGCATAAAAGCAATTCTCACTTTTAATTCATAGTCATTGTGACTTTTTTATCAAACAAACAAGGCATTGTGATTGGATAAGTGACAGGATTATCATCACCAGTCCCTTTCATGAGGCTCCCTGTAGGGTAAGCCCAGAAGACTGAAAACATCCTTTTCTGTCTTTGTAGTGAGCGGACTTCCAGTGTGCACTTTTACGTTACCCTGACGCACCACGTCCTTATTGAGCGAGTGCTCTGATAAGCTCATGTATTTTGTCTTTGCCATGGCTCTCATTGAGCGGTTGAAGTGTGCTGAGCCAGTAAAATACATGATAGCACAGGCAAACTCATTGTAGGGCACTACTATGACGTCCAGTCTCCGATGGCGTTGGCCAGGTCCTGGAAGACGGCAAATACCCATGTATTTCTTCTGCTCCCCATTGTCTTCATGACTTACCAGGTCGTCCGTCAAAAACCCTAAGAAGTGAAAGCTTTTTTAGTTCCTTTGTTGAGACAGGCTCCTGGTTCAAAGAAAACATAGGTTACGTATATATTTAGCTTACCACTGTCATGTAGGCTCTGCAAAACTTTACCGAAAACACCCTTGTGGGACTTGCCATCAGGGTGAGTTATCAGCACATCAACGTCTCCACATGTAGCCTTCCCTCGACGATAGGAGCCACATGCCATCGCCACCAGGTGTGGGTCTATGGCGAGGGTAGCATCTCTCACCTGCACATACGCCAACCAAATAAGACATACAATCAAGGCTGTCATCAGTCAAGGAGCAGCAGGGTTTCCAAAACATGTCTGGATTTCAGATAATACTAGATTCGTGTTTACTTAACATGTTCCCTGTTTAAAACACACACGTCTTGCTGTCAGACGAGTAACCTATTCCCTGTTTCCAGCCCAAAACTTTGCTAAGCTCTTCAAAGCACCAAATATTACTCTGAAAAGCCGCAGGGAGCACACATGCTCAAGCCATCTATCTGATGTGCACTTTGTATCTGGCAGCTTTGCAGGAAAAAGAAAATCTGAGAAACACAATATGAAAACATCTAGCGCTTTACTCAGCACACTGGAGGGAGTAGGTATCTGGCCAACTTAAGATGCAGCAAGATTCAAGAGTTAGTTTTCTCCTTTGGGATCCTCTGCTTTGTGTGAGAACACAGACTGTTCTTTCCATTATCTTACAGCTGAAGAAAGCTGAAACAAACGTTTTCCTCTCTGTTATAGAATCTCAGTGGGTTTGAGTGGAACTTTTTTAACAGATATCTTATCTCCAAATATTTGGCTACACATGGCACTGAAGTTACAAAAGACACAAACATATTTTATTAAAAAATTTTGAGCTTACCACTTTTTCTATAGCCCCAGCTTCTTCTCGGGGCATTCTATCAAGTAAGTCGTCGTAGTGCTTGAGTCCTATTTTCTGAGTGTTTGTCAGATGGGCTTTAGTGCGGATGTCTTCCAGTGTGCGAAATCCCTGAAGAACAAATCACATTTTGAAAAGGGTCTGGATTTTTTGCCTCCTGTGTACATCTCACTTTTGTTACAAACTAAATTAGGAAGCAAATATCCCTTTTTCTTTCCTATTCCTAATTCTCTTTGTCATTTGAAGCATCATTAGCTACTTCAATTAATACAATAAACAAACACTGTAAATAAAATCAGTTCTATTTATGACAATTTGTCATCTTATTACTTTGAAGAGACATTCTGAAATACCAAGCATTGTACAAAAAGTTTGTATCCAGGTTTAGTCCAGATATAATCCAACTTTTGTAATCTAGACTTTTTCTCTTATCTGAGCCCTATTTTGAAACAAGTAATTGGTGTTGTAAATCACATTAAGCCTAATGACAAACCTAATGAGGGAATAAAATTCTTATCTCAAAGTGAAAATGAAAGCTTTGGGTGAGTCAGCTTTATATTCAGTTCAAGTAGGCCAGTGTATTTTTGATAAAGGTGAGAGTACACCCTACCTGTTGGTACCACAGCTGGGCAGTTTTAGCTCCAGCACCCCAGATGTTAGTAAAAAGCTCCAACACTGGCACAGCCTCGCCAATGTGATCTATCTTCCTCAGGTGACCGCTCTCCATGATCTCGTCAATTTTGTCAGCCATGCGTTTTCCAATTCCAGGAATCTGACACGCTTCCTGGAAACAAAAAATTTGATTAGAAAATAACCCATTACGCCTACTTGTCCATAAAAATGTCCATCCAAATGTAAGTACATGGCTGAAATTATCAAAATCATATGAAAAAAAAACAAAAACATCAAAGCAAACAAAAATAAAAAATATCCAAGTTAAATCACCTGATATGACGTGATCGGCTTGTGGTAACTCTTCAGTGCGTTGACAGCCTTGGAGTAGCTGAGCGCCCTCCACTTGTCCCCCTGGTGTGTATAGGCCTTGGCCAACACCTCTAGTTTGTCTGTGATGTGCTTGTTGAAGTTATTAGTTTTGGACTCAGAGGACCGGGCACAGACCCATTTTCCTGAGACCACCTTCTGAGCAGCAGTGTCTAGACCAGGGCCTGGGCTTGGGCCAGGGGTCTCATCTTTTGGGTGTTGGCCAGAAAGAAGAGCTTCTAGGTCACCCTGAGAGACTCCATCCTCCTCTCCGGCTGCCTCCTCTGCTGTGTCAATTACTGACTGTGGGTAAAACAAAAAAAAACTTAGAGTAACATCATACTTGTTATTCATGCAGACAGTGTCTTTTTCAGAATCAGTGTAGCCTTTATTAACCAAGTATCTTCAAGAAGAATACAAAGAATTTGACTCCAGTGTTTGAACTGTGCCCTCTCTGCCCAAAATGTGTGACAAAACACTAAAACATGAATAAAAAAACAGAGATTCTGAAAAATAAAAAGTAAATTCAGAAAACAAGAGAGACTGTCACCCAAACCAGATAAAGAGTGTTTTTTTACACACAATCTAGAATCTTACCTTATCTATGATCTCCTCTTGCTTGGTTTGATCAGACACTGGCTCTGAAACAGCTTCTAAAGCCGGTTTTGCATTTGGCAACTCTTCATTAATTGTTCCATGGGTTTGTGTTTCAGGTTTGCTTGGAGGACTAAACATGATGAGATTTGAAAAGAGTGGGGGATTACATTTCAATACAAAAAACTTGCTTTTCAAAATCACAGTAATTGAACTGAAAATGTTTTTGATGAACAAGAGATACAACTTGAATTAAAAATGAAGAGCAGATACACCCTCACATGCTTCTGTGTGTATTTAAAAAAAAAAAAAATTCCTGATTAAGAACTATCAGTTTATTTACCTGTCCGTTAACAGAAGGCTGTAACTGCCAACATCCAGGAGTTGTTTCTCACTGATGCAGACGCTTAACCAACTGCATTTCACCAGCTGGACTCCAGGGGGCAGGCTGTCCACCTTAAGCAAGCGAAGAGCCCTGTCCTTGTCCATGTCATCGTTTACCACAACATGAGTGACACTGGAGCAGAGTGAACTCTCTGTCTGTCCTCCATTCTGCTGAATTTGGCTCTGAAAAATCTGGCATCTAGCATTTCCTATACCAGCAGACAGAATGTAGACTGTGACACCATTAAAAGTGTCTCCTGGAACACAACAGAGGATCATATTACACAGCTATATCTACACCTTGTGTCATCATTGGTTGTGTTTTATCTCAATCATGCCTTTCAAAACTTTTTGAAAGTTTTAATGTAATCATTTTTCATGTGTCCATCACAAACTGTAAACAACCTGTGACTTCACATTCATCTGGTTTCTTCTTTGCTGGAGGGCCAGCCTTTTCTTGTGACACTTTGACTCTTTTAACTTTAGGAAACGCTTTCATGATCCCATGTCGAGGCTCCATCTTCTCTCTTGAAGGGGCATGCCAGTAGCCTATGAAATAAGAAAGGTTATAAAGTTATAAGATGATGGAAAACAAAGAAACAAGAACCCTCAAAGTAATCTGTGTTCTGAGTGCACACACCAGTTTTCACTTTAACCCTGTGAGACCCTGTGTTGTATTGTTACAACATCAGATTTCAGATATTTAAGTATCCATAAAACAAAGACCACAAATGTTTGGCTGTTATTTTGCTTCTTTTTCCAAAAGATTATATTTACATGGTCATAAGGTCTTATTGTTCAAGCCTGCAGTGCTGTTGGATGGTACATGTGCATATAAATCTGACCATCAGGTTACAAACTCACACAGCCTGCAAACTTCTCCTCTATATTTGGGTCTAACAGGGTAAATTATTTATTAAAATGTTTTAAAATTAGAGTTTAGATAGGCATATGAGTTCAACAGCTGGAAAGCAGAGATAGTAGAGTAAAAATATAGTCAAGTTGACAAATAACTATTAGAGCCTATTTAAAGCCGCCAGTTAAGATGATTAAAAACTTTTAAAAAAAACAAGCTTTAATGAGATTTTCTTTTTGCCCATATTAAGGTAAAATTTTGAGATGAGAAGTCAAATGAATGAGGAAAACAAGACAAAATTTAAACTTTTCTCATACTTTTGACTTTATCTCAAAATTTCTACATATTATTTCAAAATATCAACTTTTTTTGCCACAATGATCAACTTTCTATCTCTTAATTATGACTCTATTATACTAATTTTGGCTTTATTATCTCAAAATTTTGCCTTTTTACCTAAAAATTTTGACTTCATATGGGCAAAAAAATTCAATGGAGCCAAGTTTTCATTTTATCTTTTAATTGGCGGAAATGGGCTTCCATGGATACCAGGTTTATCAACTAATCCAAATAAAAGGTACCTTTGCCAATTTCACATTGCAACAACATCGAAGTGCAGTATCATATAGTATCATATCATTGCAGCTCCCTCTAACGATCATGTAAACAATCCGATTTTCATTCAACGTTTCCAACATGCAATGTGTATGACCGTTGATGTTGTAAACAAAGTGAGTCTAGAAATAGTCATAGCTGACACATATGGAAGAAAAATTCTGTGCTGTCCACTGCGTTTAAAGGCATCAATTTCTCCTAGATCAACACCATGAGGTTAAGTAGATGAATATGTTTACAACAGGAATGATAAAGTCTTCCTGGTACTTCTACAAATCCAGTTCGGCTGATGCATGTACTGTTACTACACCGTAATATAACATAGGGGCTGTTTTAGGTCAACAACGATCGGCTTTCTCCTACACACATACACACCCTGTTTCAACGACAGACATATCGCAGTAACAACACAGTAGTAACCAACTCTTTAAGTTTACTGTAACGTTACCAATCTGGTTACTATCTTCTTGTTTCTGATGTTTTTTCCCTTAAAAATACGAACAAAAATAAATTGTTAAAAAAATATCAAAATACGATAGCACTATTCGAGAGAAATTAAAATCTGATGAATAGTTTCGTACCCTTGTTGTTGTTGTGGAACCATTAAAAGAGAAAGGACTTTTAAATGTTTCACTTCCGGGTCAGGTGACCGGTTCAGCGTTCATATTTTAGGGAATTGATTTCTTCATTTTTTTTTAAAGTTGACATGTACATTTTTTCCATTGTTTCAATAAAATGACAGTTATTTATATACATATATAAAGATTAAAATCCCTACTCAGGTTTTGATGTTGCAGTGTTGCTATAGTTACCGTGTGAGACCGGAAGTGGCCCCATGACAACATTTTCTGTAGAAACATGGCTGTACAAAGCTGGATTGATGTCCTGAAATCATCGAAGAAAACTGTTTTGATCCACGATGGTAAGTGACTTTGAGGAAATTAATTCAGATGGAACAAATGTAACCAAAGTGTCTTACGTACATTGACGTGGTTATATTCTCTCACTCTTCGTTAGCTCAACCTAGAGTTGCCAAGTTGGTATAGGCATCTAGTAAACGAAAACTGTGACTGTGTCGGTGTAGGATAATGTGACGGCTTGGAAATCGGATGAAATAATCTTTGCTAAAAGAAGACATGTTCTGGGGGAAAAAATCCTGAAAGAAGTGACTCACTGTTCTCTCTTAGTCTTAAAGGCAACATTCTGACATCAAATAGCTCATTCTTCCCATAAAAACCTTGAAAGGATTGATTTTACCTTTCATTGTCTCGAATTGGTTCATAATTGTTTAACTGCAGAACTGCGTTCTTTGTAAATTATTGGGAAATACTCATGCAATGTTTTTGACCATGTTATATTCATCACTTTTCATAGACTGTAGTTGGAATTTGACTCAACAATCTTTTGTTCTATGGGTTTGAATTGGTGTTTGAATCTGTTGTATTTGGGGTTTTCCAGATTGTAATCTGAAACTGATCAAATCTCACCTGCAGGAAAAAGAAAGATCCACTACCTCTTTAAAGATGGTAAAGAAATGTCAGAAGAGTATGATTTGCAAACAGATGAGCTTCTAGGTGAGCAACAAGCAAGTTCTGAAGTTTAAAATCGAAACAAGAAGCTGGATTTTTGAAGTATACACTTTGCCATATGGTTTAGATTTTTTATTCTGTTTAGTTAGAAAATGGCGTGTGAAAAGCACTCTTGGGGCTCAGGGCCAATGGCAGGTGGAGGCTGGAGAACCAAATGCAGGACCTGCCACGTCTCTGGATTCAGAGGTGATCAGAGAAAACTGCTCCAATGTAAGTCTCTCTTTTTTTTTTTTACTCTTGACTAAGTTTTTATTTTGTTTCATTTATTTATTTTATCTTTGAGAAATCTTGTACATGTCATGTCTGTAAAAATCATTTTGATGTTTTTCCACAGCCTGTGTTCTTACGTAAAGACACAAAGACCAGTTTCCAGTGGAGAATCCGCAACCTGCCCTATCCTAAAGATGTCTACTGTGTAACTGTCGAGCCCCTCGAAAGATGCGTCATCATAAGAACCTCAAACAAAAAGTAAAAACCCTTGTAGACAGTAGCTTCTGTCATCACTACAGATGACTTGTAACCCTAATGTGTTACCTATAGGTGGCACTGTTCACAATACATTACTCTGCATAGTCGCACTCAAAACCCCATGACATCCTTTCCTTGTCTCCCAGGTATTTCAAGAAGTTCAGTATTACTGATATGGATCGCTGCCAGCTCCCACTGGACGGCTCTGCCCTTAGCTTCACTCATGCCAACAACACTTTAATCGTCAGTGTAAGTTCAAATTAAGAAACATGTACTTCTTTGTTTTTTACCCCTGAGATTATTTAACATAGAATTAAAAATAAAAAGCATACATTGATGCATGCAAGGCTGATAGATTTGTTTGTTTTTCATCAATTATGAAATACTGCAGTGAAGTTAAACAATTATTATTCCATCAATCTTATCTTTTGAAAATGTATCAACAGTGTCCTCCAAATACATGAAGTCTAACTTGCTGGGGGTTTGTTTAAACAGTGATTGTTTTCATAAACATTCAAGTTTGTTTGTATCAGCATTTTTGAATGCACATTTCCTCTCATTTCTCCCGTCACATCCTGTCTTTTTCCATTATAAATTTTTCAATGCACAGACTCGTTTTCCTCCTATTATTTACTCATTTTTGCACTTTATTTCCACATGATCACAATGAGGGTTTTACAGCAGGAGAATGTTGAGTAATTATTTTGTGCTCTGTTGTCCAGTACAAGAAACCAAAGGAAATCTTGGCCTTTGAGCAGGAGCTACTGAGGGAGCTGAAAAACTTGAAGGGGACCAGTGACGGGGACGGGGACTGCAAAACTCAGTGATTTTTTTAACTTTGGGAGTGGGAGAGCAGTTCTGTTATTCGCATTGAATGCAGTGTGTCGTGTCATCTGAAGTCACATTTGGGCCCTCACTTATTGTGCTTTTGTGGATTCCTTTTTCACTGTGCCTTGTGCTGAGGTTTCGATGATAGTGATATGTTTACTGATGAAGTTTCATGTTTTGAGATGATTCTTGTTCTTGTTCTTGAATGAGTCTGTGCATTTTGTATGTAACTCAGAAGGGCTCAGTTTTAATATGCTACACACTATGCAGACTCGAAGACATTTGCAACTTTTGCAATTTTCTCAGTTTCTTTCTCAGAAAAGTTATTTTATAATTAAAAAAATTAAAGTCTGCATCTCAACAATGTCTATTTATGCTTCTTGTTACTGGACTATGAAACCATTTTGACGAGGGTCATATAACCTACCAGCCCCCATTCATGGATGTCCTTGTAAAACACTCAAAACACACAATGCCTCATCCCTGTTCGTTCCGGGGTCACTGTTACGAGGACATCCCATTTGTGTTAACTGAATACCCTCATGTTCCCTGCATGTAGTGGGCCACCCTGAAAGCCATTACTGAGACTCTGGTCAGTGAGTAAGCGATAGTGTTACTGTTTCCCCTCACAGCATAGTGTCACTCTGACCATGTGGTCTTCAAGTACAAACTATAGAGAGAAATCAGGAGCAACACTTACAGGACTTTGTTGCTGATTGGATTTTAGTTAGTGTCTTACAAATATAAGGATGTTTTCACATATTTTTAAATGTCTAAAATCTATTGAACTACTTTTTACTTATTTTTTGTTTGTTTGTTTACAAAGTTTAAAAAACAACAACAACAAAAAAACTGTTTAGTCAGAAATACTTAGACAGTGGATTAAAAAAAGAATGATGCTTTTTCAAAGGAGACAATGGCATTTAAATATAGATTTCTTCAACCTTGTGATTCCTTGCATTTTTTACCACTTGTCCAAACCCGGAGAGCAAGTGCAAAAAGCAGAGACAAAACCACAAGTCTCTCTCACTATTGTGCTTTGTCTACTTCCAGATGAAAAAAAAAAACAGATGGAAAAAACTTCAAACCTGCCCTGTCTTGTTGTGCAGGAATTTCTGATGAATTTATCTTTTTATGTCTCTAGACAAAAATAACTTTGCACTGTTTGGTGCGTCATTTAATAAGAGTTAGGGGTTTGTATCTGCTCAAATATTAAAGGATCCCTGAAAAATAGCAGAGTTCTTCCTTTTTTGTCATTTTTTTAAATGTTGTATAATGTTCAGAAGTCAAGCTGCTGTCAAAACAAATTCCTGCTGCAGCAAACACAAACTAACAAATTGGACATCCAGCTCATGCACTGTGAGAGCATGGAGTCCCTCTGTTCAGGGTCTTCTTCTTCCCCTGTCGTTTGGCCTCTGATGGTCATGCTCAGCTGCTTCTGGGAAGAGGGTCTCTTTTCTGCCTCCCTTTCATTCCCGAATGCCTCTTCCCAGCCTTTCCCCCTCTTTCAGCCGATGCCACATTTTGCCACACAGGCCCTGATGCTTTCTCTCCCTCCCTGCAGTACCCCCACCTCCCCCTGCAACCCCTTACCCCTCCCTGTGTGACTGGCTTCTTTTTGATAACTGACCCCTCCTTGTGTTATTATTCGAACCCACTATTGTATAACATGCCCTTTTATATGAGGTTTCACAAAGGGCCCATTTGATCAGAGGGTTACGGTGTGCGATCGTGAGAAATGCAACTACATGGTGGTAACCTTTGTTTGGTCCAAAATGGTGGGCTGACCTCATCGCTTTTAATGCATAGCCTGAGCCATTCAGGCCCAAGTTTCACTTGCTGAGCACATTGAATTCAACAGCCTGTCACAGATATTGCCCCTCAGTTATCTGGGTCTCCAGTTTGAAGAAGAAGATGAAAAAAAACAACAGTTTTCAAGAACACCCCACAAATGTTTGCAAGCCCTTGTCCAGAAAAAAACACACCAAGACAAAAGCCAAACAACTTTTGTTCTGATTTTTTAGTGGTTTTAATATACACTCTACAATAAATATTTCCATCCTTTCATGTCATTTACATTTTTACAGTAAAAATATATTCATATATGTAAAAAAAAAAAAACAGGTTAAAAAATCCTCAAAATAGTCTCCTAAAGGCATGTCAACTGAGACATAAATGCTGTGACCACATGAAGTTCCACAAATAGCTGCCATGTTTTGCTTCATTTAACTCATTTTTTGTTAAACATTCTTTGTTGCTGAGTTCACAACAACTTCTGACCACAGGGTTTTATTATTAACAATATGTTTGAGCTTGTGTACCTAAGTCCTCTTTGATTTAATAAGTACATCTGTCCTAAAGTCCCTCTGAGTTTGAAATAACTAACAGATTAGACAGACAATGTTTACATACAATCAAGAGCAATAATTACACAAAATGAGGCAAATATGTATGGGCACTTGACTGTATTAGTTAACTTCTCTTGTAGTGGTTTCTGTTTTTTTCTGGTTTATCCAAAGTTCTCCCTCCTGTTTCAGTCCTTAGCGGCCCCCAGATGGAGAGCGCTGCTGATGGGAATGTTTAGTCCGTTTGCCAGAAGGATGCACAGGAACGGCGAGAGGCAGGACATCAAACGGCCTCCTATCGCTCAGCAAGTGCCCCCTTGGTAGTCGCTTCATAAAGTGGGCCTCCCTCTGGTGCTGCTTGGTCTTGGAGGCCTTCCTTGGGCGGCCCTTGCGTGTGAAAGCCATGTACCAGCCCTCGTACTTGGCGTTCTGAAGTGCCGTGTAGTTGTTTTCCAGAACAATTTCAGTGAAGATGCAGTCCTTGCCACGACCTTTCCGCTGAAAATGAAAAAATAAATAAATAAAAATTGACAGATGTTGAGATGTTTGGGTGGATTTCCAAGTGAATAAGGTTTTTATTTCCAAGCATCTACCCTTTGAAACCCTCAGAGGCCTGCAAAAAAACAACTCAAAATCAAATTTAGTCCAGTTTTCAATGTGCCTCAATGTAACATTTTCAAGAAGCAAAAAAAAGTCAAGATGTTGCTGCAAAACGATGGATTCCAGATTACCTTGCCGATCAGCTTTCCCCTCTTGTTCATACATATGTAATATCCTGTCTTCACCCCTCTTATACGGATACGGCTTCCAAAAGAGTCTGTCTCCACCTCCAGTTTAGCTGCACAGAACAAACAGATCAGAAGTAATGAGATGACACGGTGCAGGCATGCAGATTATGATGTTACAGCCAGTGAGACAAATGAGCTCTGTACGTCTTTCCCGTGAATATACTCTTTCATGTATGCTAGACATGGTAATAAAGTGGAGTTACATCATAGCATCTTTAAATGGCATTAAAGGGCTCTGAAACAATCATGACCAATGGATCAGGATCATGGAGAAAACATATAAATTTCCCTCTTAACCCTTTTATAGGCCAGTAGCTCTAACAATGGTATGCAAGCTGTCCAAAATAGAACCAAATGACAGTGATTTTGCATGGGGCGATTGTTGTTGGATGTCTGTAAATGCCGTGCTGTGATGCAGTTCAGACTGAGGATAAAGGAGAGTGAGAACACTGCGGTCAGAGACACAGCCACAAGCACAGAGCAGCGGTTAGATTTGGGCTGGTTACAAGAGTGACACCCACTTAGGATGTGCAGCCAATGTGTGCATGACTGACTCTCTCTCTCTCTCTCTCTCTCTCTCTCTCTCTCTCTCTCTCTCTCCCTCTCTCTCTCCCTCTCTCTCTCTGTGCCTCTGTGAGAATGTGTGTGTAGGCCGAGAAATTTAAAAGACAATAGAGCACACAGGAGAGGCAAAGAGAGGAAAAGGTATAAAGTGAAGATGCTGACTTCACCTCTCTTTATAAAGTGAGTCATACGTTGAGTTGTATGCAATGAAAATTCCCCATAAAATCAGCCTCAGAAGGCAGGCATTGATGTGTGGTTATATGGTGCTGGCTGTGGTGGAAATATGGCAAACACACACACACATACAAACACAGTAGAGTTCTTTGGTGACAAGGATTCTGCTTCTTTCAGGTTAAAAAAAGTGTGGTCAGATAAATAATATCTTTCAATAAACAAAAAGATGTTTATAATTGCTGCCAGTGTCTCCCCTGCCTATGTGATTTTTCTAAAGGCTGTCCTAAACATTTTTGCACAGCTTTTCAACAGTTCTCAGCACACCACTAAACTTCAATAATCCCGTTTGTAAAATGAGCATGTGTCCTGTTTTATTGTTTTCCTGAGGTTTAGAGCACTGTAATGTAAAAAGACGGCCTTTAGCTGTCATCACTTCTGACTGCTACACACACACACACACACACTCACGCTCACACACACACGCACACACACACGCACAGACACAGGGGCTTTGGGTAAAGTTGTTTCATCATTTCAGAGGCAATAAAAAGTGCCTCCCTGAGTGGATTAACATATGTGAGCCTTCATTCAACTATTTATTATATAACGATGTTTAAATGAGTTATTATACAAGTCTTCTCACGAAAGACTCATTGGCTTTTCATAATATTTTGTATGAGGTGATTCCTGACGCTGCCTTTGAATTCTCGCGGTATTTGTCACACTAATTAATTTAAACAGCGCAACAGGTTTATGCCAATATTTTAATTAGTTTACAGCGCAGTAAGGACTTCTTTCATTACAGACAGTAGTTTTTTCACGTTATAAACTGTTACAGGCCGTCATTTTCGTTGCTACCACACTGCCCTCTGTGGTTTACTTAATTTCTGGGGATGTTTTTTCTTACCGTGCACAGCTCCGTCGTCTCCGTTGGCGTTCACCCTCTTGTTGGCCAGGACCTGGACGTGTTTCCCGCTGGTGCGGCTGTACAGCTGGTAGGTTCGTGTCAACCTGCGGCTCATCCGATCCGACAGCCGGCTCTGCTCGGTGACATGGTGCTTGAAATTAGGAGGAGACTGCACAGAGTTCTGCCGGACAATAGGAAACACATGTCTTAAAAGGTGAAATTACTTTTTAATGTTGCAGAAAGTTACTTTGCAACTCGGGTTTGTCTGAGAAATGTCAGCTTTGAGGAGATTAAAGTTTGCCAATCAAAGAGCCAGGGCCCAACTCACAGTTAATCATGTCATTCAACGTATTTCAGTCAGGCATCCATCTGGTTTTTCTTCCGTTTACTTGCTCTGGGCCTACATGTGTACTGTATCTTTCTTGAGATGCTTTCATAGACCCTCGGGGATGACATTTCCCTCTGATAGGTTGTTTTTACCACCGATGATCTTTCACCTCTGCCTGACTTCTTTTTTTTCCTCCTCATTTCAGTCCTTCTCTGTCCACATGTGTTTTAACAATCACTTAAAGGCTCGAGCTTACCTCTTTTCAAGATGTTTGAATTGTTGCCAATTGCCATAGCACTTGTAATAAAATGTTTTCATTGTTATTGCAGCCCATTGCAGATGTAGAGACGCTGAACTTTAAGCTGCTAAGCATGGCGCCTGCATACCTGTTAAGTTTTACTTACTCAATTATGGAGCCTAACGAAACATTAATGTATTTTATTGAAGTGGAAATGTGAGTTACCTGTGCGTAAAAGCAAAGCGCCGTGAACTGAATTAACCTGAGGGAAAAAGGCAGAATTAGAACATGCGGCTTGAATTTGAGGAAACAAATATTGAATTATATCACGTTGACAGCGCTGTACTTACAGATAACCTAACCTCGATGTTCTCAGCCTCATCTTGTAATAACTCAAATATTGCTTCATGAATACTCCACTGAGTCGATGCTGCAAGCGCTCGGAAATAAAGTTCCTCCTGATGGGGATTGCAACTCAGTTTTTATCTCCCTCTTGTTGCGCATAGAAGCTGATAGCTGGGATAATTAAGATATCCAAAACTGTCAGGATCTCACGCAGGTAAAGGACCCACTCTCCCTGCTACAATAAAAAAGTCCCGAAGATTTAAAGGCGCTGCGGTGTCAATCCAAACTGCAAGTCCCGGGAAGTGTCGCTGTCACCGGAGGGGCTCCATCAAAACCGCCCTCTGTCAATCACTTCCTCCAATGAGGGTCTTCACCCAAGTTTCAGGTTGACATAAATCCTCTATGACTTTCCCTTACAGCGCAGTTGTAACTATTTTTAGTTTTACGCACGGGTCTTTACGCACAAGCCGTCAGGCGAGCACTGTGTGTTTCCTCAAGATGACAGCTTATACTGAGGAGAGATGAATGAATCCAGTGAGCTGCAACACGGCTTTATTTGTCTCTGTGAAGTTGAAGCAGTTCTGCTATAGGTGTCCCTCTGTAAGATGCACACATTGTAAAATTCCAACGTCAGCCTTCCTCCCACACGTGTGTTTCTTGCGGTTACCTCAAGCGCACATGCAGCATCTGCCTCCCTCCACATTTAAATACCTAAACTTGCGGGAAAGTCAATATCCTCGGCGAGAGCAGGCGGAGCGTTCAAGCTTTGGCCAATCTGAAACTGAATACTTATTAAAACACTTGGCACTTCTAGGTTGTTTACATATTTGCAGAGTCACTTAACATGATGAATGCAGATAAATTAACCAACGGATGACACTGAACACAACTTCAAGACATTTAGAGCTTATGAGTTACGAATATGCCATTTGTTAATTTTACAGATTAACCTATATATTAATTTTTAAAAAGGCTTATTGATGCACATTTATTTGTGTATCAGCATCCCTTTGGGTTCATGGGACACCTGGATTTCTGTCTACATGGAAAGATTCCCTTGGATGTATTCAATGATGAAAATCTGCATTTTTTAGTCCTTCTCTGCAGGTTGGAGTTTCTTTGGTGGTCCCTTAAGACCCACATTACTGTACTTTTTTCATCCTGCATGTAAGTAATACATATTCCATGTGAACATGAGATACTCTGCATATGAATGCTCTCTTGCTCATAATCATTTTTCCATAACTTGAGTTTCATTTTTAAAATTGTGTCCTGGGCTCAGCCTGCTTCTTGCACAGTGTGGTTTCACACACTTCATCATGCATTCAACTTGTAATCATTCCTCGTGTCACTGAACTGGCAGGCCCAACTTTCTCACCGACTTGATTGGGAAGATGAAAGATATAAACAGAGATTTACAAACAAACAAACACATGCAACTTTTCATTTGAAGTTCCAGAAGTAGAACATTGACCGTAAATTGTGGGTTTAGTTGCTGAATTTATTTCTTTTGGGATGAATAAACAAACTTTCTGCCGCACTTAAAATAAATATGTCTGAGATTTAAATGTAAAAATCTTTTATGGCGTCTGCAAACAAGATATATGACTAAAATGGTGCAACAAATGAGACATTCAAACTAACTAGCTGTTTTTATATCTGAAAATTAACACAAGTGTTTCTCAAGAAAATGATGAAGAACTGTGACTCTCCTGTGGGACACAAAAAGGTGCAGAAACATCTTGAATCTTGTTGTAAGTCATTTTTTTTAATATCTCAATCCTCGTGACACCAAAGCATATTTTTAAACAGAGCAGAAATCTGTGGTATAGGTTTACTGACATACAAGCTCAAACTAAGTTAAAATCCCAGTGAGCCAAACCTTTTCTTGGACATCTTTTCTTACCTGGGTGTGTTCATCAGTGCAGGCTCATGTTCTCAGTGCGAACACTCTGGGAAACTTTTGCACCCTTCATGCAGAACATCTGTCCAGCAAAAAGGTGTATTATATAATTGTGTGGATTTGGTTGATGTCTTAGCTGTAAATCAGTCATTTCAGCCAAAGCAGGGGATTTGGAGGGTGAAAATGGACCTGCCTTATTGGTTCCAGTGGGACATTGCAATAAGTGAGTTTGCCACCTGGACCAATCCAGCACTTTTTTCTTCATAATATGACCCCTATAAACAATAGTCACTCATCTAAATATGAAGTCCACATGTATGATAATTAAATAGATTGTATTTTATGAAGACCACACAATGAAAAATCCACGGTATAGGTTTGACTGTTTAAGATTACTGTCGTCACAAGTCTGGTTGTGAAAAAGAAACCTGTCCTTCAGATGACAAATGTCTTCATCCATAAAATCCACGGTAACATCTAAATACATAAACTTTACTCATATCATTGGAGATTTTTGGAGAAGTTTATCAGAAAAATTACATCCTGTTTAATGTTATTTCATATGACATGACTTCCATAGTTTCCTGTTATTGTTATTTTTGTTCAATCCAAAAAATGAATGAAAACATTGGTAAAATACATTTTATTAATGGAAGTTGGATCTTGTAGCAGTGAGTATGGGACCCTTTTTTTAGCCTGTCCCTCTTGATTTTGTTCCTAATCTTAATTTATTTCATGATAAATTGGATATAGTATTTATTTCAAAGAGAGATGATGTGATATTGAACCATTGTCAGAGCTCCTTTGGGTTCATATTCTAAAGGGAGATAAGATGAATGGAGACAGTCCACCATGAGAAGCAAGAAGAAAGAAAGAAAATCTGTCCCCCTTGAGCACAGACATTGGTGGTTGAGATGTTCCCCGGTGAGCTCGTCAAGCTGCCAAGAGAGATGGTTGATGATATCATCTTGGGTTGATCATGCATTTACAGTAAGTGCAGATACTTTCTAATATTCAAATACAAAAGATAAGCCTTGGATTAAATATTGGAGCACAGCCTCTGGAAAACCTCTTGATGCAATAAACCACACAGCAATGCACATTGAATGCAGTCAGCTGACAGTTTGAAGTATGAACTGGCAGAACAGACAGCTCCACCTTTTCTCATTGTAAAAATTGCTGTGAATCCAGGTGACAAATTTGTAATTTATTCTTAAAATATCTCACTGTTTCCAAAAACCAACAAAAGAACAACAGCCGTCAATCATTGTGAAACGCGACATGAAACCCTGTTTTTAACATCTAATAACTAATAAAGAAATAAAGTTTTCAAAAGAAAAGAGGACTTAAATGCAATTCAGCCAAATGACTTCATATCACTACAGCATGCAGATGAAAGAAACATCTTTTTATGAGGTGTATTTATTTTTTAAAGTTTGACCACAGTCTCATTCAAATGAATGAGGAGACAGAGTTCTTGACCTGTACTGCAGCTAGCCACCAGGGGGAGCAGGTTTTGTGGTGACCTCACTCCGAGCCAGGCTAGATGACTTACATTTTTTTCAGTTTACAGTCCTTCTGTTACTTATCAACCATCCTATCATCCAAGTATACTTGCAATAAAAACAATTGTTTATACATTGAATTATCCCCTCACTGAAAGAAAAGTTCTTAGTCGTAGCTCTCTGTTTTGACTTTCATATTTTTCCCACAGTTTTTGCTACTCAGTAAATCTTGACAGTGAACATTAACTCCACCGCTGTCACCAACAGCCACTCATAATTGAGAAAACTCTCAGCAAATGCAAATGACATTTGGTGAAGGTGACCTGTCTGAAGAGTTGGCTAACATTTTCCAGACCGTACATAAAGGGCTCCTGTGAAACATGATCAAAAGCTATCATTTTTTATGCTAGTTTTTCACATACCTAACTGTCTGCTGCCTCACCCCTGAGACTACCAGCTTTTCTGGCCTCTTAATTTGTTTGAGAAGAGTTGACACGCATCCAAGTTTTGCTCCAGATCCCAACCCTTTTCTCTCAGCCTCCCAATGCTGCTTTTCTCATTTGGATCACAGTTTGCTAACTAATTCAAAGCCCTGGTATCAGCGAATGAGGTACAAAAACAGCAATCAAGAGAGACGCTGTGAAAAAGAAATCAGAGAGAGGAACTTTTTGGCAAAGATGTGCATCGGTTATTCTTAGAAGAGAAGTGACTGAATGTCTGAAAAGGCCCCAGAGCAGACTACCATTCAGAGAGAGGTATTATTCCTCCTTGCTAATGTGAGACATAAAAATACACACTCTTGTATTCGGCCGAGCCAATGGAAAGGTAGACAGCATGGAGGAGAAAAAACAGAGCCAGAGAGGAAGACAGACAGAGTATGAGAGAGTGTGTGTTTGGGTGGAAAGAATATGTGTGATTCTCAGTGTCATCTGGAAGCAGTGCAGCTTACCGTCCAAACCTCAGCTGCTTTTAAGAGGAGAAACACTCCAATCACCTGTTGTAATTATGCACTGTTGCTTTGTTGCAACAACCTGAACCACATAATGAGCCTGTAACCACATCACCACACACACACCACTAACTTACCTTGACCTGGCTTCAGATGTTCTGGCTCACATCTTCACTATCTTCTGCTGCTGCAGGCGAGTTTGCAGAAGAGCACAGAGGTTTCATCACATTTTCTGACATGGTAGTGAAGAGACACAGCTGCAACAAGCCGACTTAAAACTCTTTGTATTAGTAATGATGTTAAGGTGACAAAACATCCTCTTCTGCCCAGACATGTCCTCCTTTTTGGCCATGAAATTATGTCTCGGGGATCTTATAAACTTCCCCATAATATCAGAGTTTTCTTCGGCTTGTTCTACGAACCACTTTTTTACAATAAATGGTTACACTGGGCTACTGGCATAACTCTTATAAGTCAACCTCAAAGTCAAAATTATGAGATAGGAGATAGGAGATAAATTCTGGGGATAAAAAGTCATGATTTGGAAATAGAATGTAAAGATTTTGAGATAATTAAGTTAAATAATGACATCAAAAGTCAAAATTTTGAGAAAAACTCAAATAATGACTGAAAGAGTCATAATTTTGAACAGAAGACATCATCATTTTGGATTAAAAAGTCAAAATTTCATGATTATATAGTCCAAAATTTAAAACCATGAGATAAAGTCACATTTTGGATCATGAAGTCTAAATTATGAGTGAAAAAAAGTCAAAATTTGAAGAAAAAACAGGAATTCTGTCCCACCTCCATGCACTCCATTGTGCTGAATTATTCTGGGGATGTTTTTGCGTTAAGCAGCAAAATCAAAGAGAATCAAGATGAACTAACTTTTGGATAATAATGCAGGTTTGGTTGAAGGTCCCATGAGGGATGGACAAGGTTACAATCCAACCCTTCAGCCTCTTTCCTGCATGTCACTCTCCACACTCACCGTTTCCTGCTCTATTCACCTCTCTAATGGACGTAAAAAGGTGAAAACACAGCATTTGTTGTTTCCTTTTTTGTTTCTTTTCATATTATTTTCAGACAGGAGCTGTTGAATCCACAAAAGGATTGTTGAATGAGACTTATTCTGAAAAGCTCTGAAAATCATGACTGATAGATAAAGATTCCTTTAACTCTTCAGGGTTTTTTTTAGTCAATTTTTTTCAATGTAAGTAAAAAAAACAGCTCTGTCAACACCAGAATTTCTCACTGAACCTGTCTTATTTTAGTTGTCTCTACCTTTTCAGAAATAAATTTGGCCAGATGGAAAGACAGTAATTGTTCTGCGCCATTAAAATGAGGTAACCAGGGTGGGGGGTGTCTGTGTACCTTTCACTGACTCGAAGCAGCACTCTCACACTGATGATTTGCGTAGTGTGTTGCGTATGTAGTGAGTGTGTGTGTGTGTGTGCTGGTGTCACATTGCCAGCGCCTGAGAAAATTGTTACTGTGAGAAAATTTGGAAAATCAAGTCAAAGTTTTCGCCACCGAATGACGTTTGATGTACTTACTCGTGTTTGAGCGGAGCTGGGAGCTTGAATGACTTTTTAACTGGATGAAACGACTGTCTGGGAATGACCCCGGTGTGTAGAAGTGATTAAGGAGACCCAATTTGCCGTGACCCAAATGTGTTTGCATAACGGCTTTTACTGGTGTTCCCTATGATATTAAATAAAGCTCTCTGCTGAAGCTTTTAACAACTGTTGAGTGTAGCAGGTCTGTTTGACTTTTTCTCCGAGAAGGCTCAACTTTAAGAGCTTTTACTACAATCCTATCATCATTAGGGCCTTGAATTGTTCATTTCACTTTCTCAGGGAAAATTAAGACAACAGCATGAAAGCCGAAGAATCACAGTGGCATCCCCATGAGAAAAGGTGAACATGTGGCGTTAGGTGCTGGCACTGAAGTAGAAAGCTCTGCAGTTGTCTTTGACTCTGTCAGAGAGCTCTTCCTTCTCTCTGACTTGGATGTTCCCCCGTATTTCACCCCCTAAACCCCCCACCCTGAACATGGCGTGATTTACTGTCTTGTAAACACATAGGAAGTAGCATTGAAAATGGTTTAACAAAGTCAATAAAAGCAGACATCATTCCTGGTATTGGGGGGTGGTGGTGGTGGTGAAGGGGAGGAGGAGGAGGTCTGGGGTGGTTTCCTTTCCTCTCTGGTTTCACCTTCTGTTCTCCATCTCTATCTTCTTTCCTTGTCTGTCATCTGTGTCCTCTGTTTCCTCTCTCTATATATTTTGAGTTTCTCTTTACTGCTGTTTTCATGTCCTCTTTCTTTCCTCTACCCATCTTCTACACTCCCTCCCCCCCTCCTCGCCCCCGTCTTTTCCCCTTCTCCTTTTTTTATTTCATGCGTTGGGCAGTGGACAGCCAGAGCAATGGCTTTAACAGACCTACCTGCAGGGCTGCTTAGGGCGGCTCTTTCATCTGGGCTCTGGAGAAAGAAGCCCCCAGCCCTGAAACAGCTGTGCAGACCTGGGAGTGAGAGGACCGTGAAAAAAACAGAGAAAAAGAGGAAATTCAATGGTCCACTGGGAATCATACCTCCCTATACCTCTCTCTCGCTCCTTTTCCACTGTCTTTTACTTCTGTCTTCATTCAGCTTTACCTTACTATCCCATCTTTAAATGATGTTTTCACACTTTTAAGCAGCACCATTTTTGATACTCTCTTCACTTATCACCTTAACCAAAGATTAAAGTTTCACTCTGATACCTTTTCATTACCAACATCTCACATTAAATGAGATTACAAGTGACAGGATTGATTATTGGTTTAAACTGAACCACCATGTTCAGATTGATTTCCTATGATAAGGGGTGGCTCATTTTTTGGCTCTCACCTTTAATTGGTGGCCAGTATGGGAGTAAGTCAGCGAGCAGCAATCCTTTTTTACTTTCTTTTTTACATAATGTTTTACACTCAAGGCTGATACTGAGGCAGGATTAGCTAAAAGCTGTGTGTGAAATTAGCAGAATGGCAACAAACAGACAGAAACACTGCTCTTTGCGGATGAACAGTTAAATTAGATATTTATGTTGTTTGGATTGTTATTAGGTCCCAGACACCAGTTAAGTAAGTTTTGTTGTTGTCATTTACCGTCACCACTTTTATCCATATCGACAAATGAACCCAAAATGTATCTCTTTGCATCTAGCTAAAGGTTTCTTGTACAAAGTAGTACTAAAAATGCTCATGATGACAAAATCAATATTCTCAAGACAGTGGGAGATGATAGTTACAGAAAATTCTGTTCTGGAAAAAAATATCACAACCAAAGTCAGCCAAGCAGGGCACCATCATTGGCACAATAAACTCCTCACAATGCTTTTAAACTGTCAGCTGTCAGCTTTTAATGTGCTTTTGCTGTGAAGTTTTTCAAGTATAGAGAGGATGTCCAGAGGAATATGCTCCAATACTATACAATGTTTAAAGCTTTTTTTGTATTTGATGATTAGAAAGCATCCGAACTTACTGGAAATGCTTTGTGTGCTTGTTTATTGATTGTCCTACACTGTTGCAAAACTGATGCATGTGACTGTTGTTGCTAGCCTCCTCTGCAGAAATTACAGCTGGTGTTATAGAGCAGTGGTGGGCACAGAAGTCCAGGTGACCATATGTAGGACTACTGGACAGGCCACTGTCTCTATAATATGATCAATTATAGTTTCTAAGATTTATATTCAGTAAGCCTTAGATTTTCATAGTGTGCTTGGCATTTTAGGATTTAGATGAGTGTCCTAATCCAGTGCATCACATTCAGTTCACTGTATTTTATAGTATAAATATAGTATTTATAGTAAGTATGATATCCAGAAATGCCAGCAAAGTACTTGGTCAGGATGCACAGGAACACAACAAGCTGAGTCCATCCATTGAACTCAGCTCTATACTCATTTTTTTTAACTGGGTGTACACTGATAATTACATGACTTTCCTCTTATCTTTCGAGCCCTATCATAGGTTGTTTTCAGTGCAGTACAGGGGAGGTCTGATGAATTTCTGGCATGTTAGAAATGTTTGTCAATCAACATCATACTCTCATGCAAAAAATCAAAAGCTGGGATCCACCATGACGGATATATACTTTTTCTTCTACCTGCACCAAAGCAAAATGTCCGACAGTGTCTGAACGCACCTCAGCAAAGCAGGTGATGTGAAACCTGCTGACCTCCAGAAAGTTTCTATCTGTCCCGTTAAACGACATTAATAGAGTCCCAGATACTGAGTACAATCTAATCACATATTTTCCATTCCCTTATTGTTCAGAGTTTTAAAGGGCACTTAACAGAGGGGACTTTAATGGTATCATAACACTTATGGATTACCAGTTAAGTATTTCAGCAGCTCCTTCTCCTCCCTCAAGTTAAAGCCAACTTTGGAAGATGTAAAAACCTGACCTGTGATTCACCTGGCCTGCCTCCCTCTGTCTGTCTCTCCAGCCTTTCTCTCAGGAGGATTTACAAAGAGAGCTTGGCTGCAAAATGTGAGACAAAAGAGGAGGATGGAGGGATGAGAAATGGTGGTGGTTGAAAGAGTGGTTGGTTAACACGAAGGGCTGCGTTCGACAGGTAGCAGAGTGAGAAAGCAGAGAAGTCCACTTTAGGGCAAAGAGGAAACAAGCAGAGATAGAGGATGGGGCTGGTGTTGAGTGCTGTTGTGTTTGTTTTGTCTCCTTCAAAGGCAACCTTAATTATTTTACCATGCTGTGCCTGCAGAGACTGCAGGATTCATGACTGCTCTCATCCCCTATCTCTTCAAACCAACAGAGATTAACCCTTTGAATTCTTTAAACTCAACGCCAAAGTAAGTCTCTGACCCATCCCCAAAAACTGTCTCAAAATGGAATTAAGATCAGAATTTATTGAATCTTTTTCTCCCCTATGGTCCATCTATGAACATTTTTGATGGATTAACCATCTTCTCCATCACTTTAGGTCAAATAATGAGCATCAAAAGCATCTTTAACTTAAGGAACACTGAAAAACAGTTGTTTGAAATTGGAAAATGTGCTTTTCTTATTTTTCCCCCTTTGCAAGTGCTTTTTGATTTTTAGTTTTTTGTTGAATAAATTCTTTAATTTGTCTGCAATTTATCCTCCATCTTTGTTTTTGAATCTCAACTCTGACAGTTTGGGGTCATTCCCTGGAAAATTTAAGCTCCGAACAAGTTTTTTTGTATCCAGGTTTATTTTATTCACAAGTTTGTCATAATACTTTCTTTTTTTATAAAGGACTTATTTTATTTGATAATAAGTTCCTGATTCTTCCTGGACAAATGTCAAATTTCCAATTCCAGGAGAACTGAAGAGTGATTAATCACATGGTGGTTTGACGCCAATGAAAGACAAAGCAAAGTCTGTTAGAAAGAGTTTTTAACTTTGTTAACTTTGTTTTAACTTTGTAAGTTTTCTTTCCTGCAATATCTTGCTTACTAATGCATCTTCAATTACCAACATTTTTCCACTTTTCACTTTTCCCTTGCACCTTTTTTCCAGTATTTTGCACTGTATCTGCATACTTAAAAAAACCCAGAAGTTTACACAAACTAAATTTCATCCTGTATACAGCTGCTGCATAAAGAATGATGAGGCATCTCAAGTCTATTTGTGCTTGCTGAACCCTTCAAAAAATTAATTTAAGATGGAGGTAAAAATAGTTGCTATTTGGAAAAGATTTCACTGCTATCAGTGAAAACAGGATCGATAATCAAAGTGGTTTGTTTAAGTAAACTTAACACGTGGCCGTTTTTTCATCCCAAGACAGAGCTCAAACTGTTTTTGTTTTCTTATGTCATTATCAGACTGCAGCCGTCTGTTGGCTGGAGATGCTCACAGGATGGCACTTAATAAGACAAATAAAGTCAAAGCTTTTGATAGGATGTTTTTGTTGTCAAAACCCTTTATTGAGGAGATGTAAATACACTTAAGTTAAATAATATTGTGAGCTGTTCTCAGACTTTTAACACCTGTCCTCAGAGAAGCTTAAATGAGTTGTGTAGTAGAACAACAGACCAGATTAACAGCACACTTAGTGCTGGCAAGCACACAGCAGATCAGCTTACATCAAATGGGAATGCCAGTCACCGCAGGGATTCATACATGTTATTACTGTGGTCTAGACACTCTAAGACCGATGTAACAGAGATAGAAAATTGGAACTGATTCAGTGAAGAAACAAACTTAGCAAGCTGGTGACGGTGTTCTCAGTAGAAAGGTGTCATGGTGAGAACATCATACTTATGTGTACACTTATGTGAGAGGTTGTTCGAGTTAATGTTTTTGTTACTAGGTTGTTCAGATAATTAAGAATAAAAAACAGCATGTTCTGCATAACCAGGCTACTGTGGGAAACCCCTTCAAGAAATGTCAAGTATTTTCTACCTATATTTGCAACTGATGTATGTTAAAATACTTTTCCCCACAGGCAGTTTCTTTTTTCACCATTCTTTTTAAGAAAAATAATATTTTAAGAGCTCTAACTAGATTAAATGACTTGTAAGATTTCCTGCAGTGTGACAGCACCCAGGGTGATTTTTCTGGGAATATCATTTTCTGCTCCATAACTACCAATAATACAGACTAAAGCTCGTAGGGGTATAAAAAGAATAAATACTCAGAGGACTCACAAAGTCACCCCTTCATCTGCTGAACAGTTCCAGATTTTACTTCTCAGTGGCATGCAGCTTTGAGCAGGGGGTTCGAGTTGAATTGTTGAATTGTTCATTGTCACACAGACACCAGCAGATAAAACATATCTCAGGAATAAAGTATTTCCTATACACAATCAAAGTCATTTTCTGACATATAAATCTACATCTTCTCAGAGTAAGTGAAATTTGGCCACAAACTTCTGTTTCTATATTTATAATAAAATGTTAATATTTGGGATGGTCCTTGGCTGATACTGGTTGTAAGGCTATGTAGGAGTAGAAGAAGAAGCAGAGTGTGTTGCCACCTCTTCATAACTCTTGGATCTCATGTTGGTCATGCCCCCAGCTTAGTTGGTTTGTACATTAAAATAAAGGAATGATTATGTCTCTTTATTTGCTTCCCTTCACTGACTCAAACCCAGTACAAACTTGAAAATACACAGGGCATCAGTGCATCCTTAAAAAAATCTTAGATTTATGAATCCAAAATTAAGGCCTAAAAATGTCTTTAAAATGTGAAAAATGTTAATTGGTGGTCTCATGTATGTTATTCAATGGGCTTAAAATGTCAAGACAGGAATAGTTAATGTTATATATTAAACAACCATGGCGAAAGACACATCCTGTGGTTGTGGAACTTAAGGGATTGGGATTGAACAGCTGTGTAGCTTTGAGACAACCAGGAACAGTAATGATAACTCGGAAAAAAAGGCCACAGTTTGCTGAGGAGCATAAAGATTGGACTGGAGGAATGGAAGAAGGTTATGTGGTCTGATGAGTCCGAATTTACCCTGTTCTAGAGTGGAGGCCGCATTGGGGTAAGACGAGAGGCAGGTGAAGTGATGCTCCCATCGTGCCTAGTGCCTACTGTACAAGTCTGTGGGGTCAGCGCTATGATCTGGGGTTGCTGCAGCTGCTCAGGTCCAATGTCAACGACATTATGTGCCAAAAGAATGAGGTCAGCTGATTACATGAATGTGACCAGGTTATTCCATCGATGGATTTTTTTTTCCCCTAATGGCACGGGCATATTCCAAGATGACAATGCCAGGATTCATCAGGCTCAAATAGTAAAAGAGTGGTTCAGGGAGCATGAGACATCTTGAGCATGAGAAGGCTTTGCACAGTGGTCAGACTCTCCCATCATCAAGACAAGATCTTGGTGAAAAATTAATGCAACACTGGATGGAAATAAATCTTGTGACATTGCAAAAGCTTATTGAAACAATGCCACAGTGGATGCATGCTGTAATCAAAGCTAAAGGTCCAACGAAATATTAGAGTGTGTAACCTTTTTTTTTGGCCAGGCAGAGTAGATTATTTTCTGCATGCTAACTGTCCAGTCTGTGACTATGGGTCACTGTATGTACTTGTACATGCGGCTATTGAACCAGAAAGCACTGACTATCACTTTATGTTCAATAAACAGACAAAAAATAACCTTGTATGAGTGACACACATGCTTTGCTTGAGTTTTGAGACAACAGGATCCCCCGACCATCGCCTGTATTCATAGTGTTTTTGGTCTTAAGTTTGATTCAGGGTGGCATTGAAATTAAATTTGACATGTAAAAACCTGCAGACATCCTGACACAGATACTAAAACCCTTCTCCGTAGAGCTTGTAGTACCACGTCTCTCTGTTAGAATTGCACTCAAAAAGAGCACAGCTTCTTGTAAAAGTAGTGTAATGCACATCCTTTGGTCTAAGTTTAAGAGATACACACCCTGGTATACATGTTTTCTCAAAAAGTAGAAAAAAAACCCTTCAATATGAAGGGCTTAGATTTAACTTTCTTTTATATATCTGATACTGACGTGGTAGGTGACACCTGTCTTTTCTTCCTCCCTGTATAGTTTCAGGTCAGAGTCATTCATGACATTAATGTTTGACTTCCTTTGAACCGTACTTTTTATCTTCTCATGTGTTTCTGTAAGTCCTGATTTCTACATGTGAACTTGCTTGACTGTCTGTATAACTGGTGCAAAGTTGGTCATCGTCATCACATTTCGATCATTATAAGTCTACATTTAGTTCTTGTTACCTTTATTGCTAACTGAACCTTTCTGTCCGTTTATTTGCATTGTAAAAAAAGTGACCTTTCCTCTCTCTCTCCACCTCTCTATCTCTCCCTTCCTCCTCACGCCCCTCTTTCCCCAATGTCTCTTTTCCATATTTTCCATCTTACTGATCTAATTTCCTATCTCTGTCTTCAGTATATTCCCCTGAGATTTGCTGTGCTCTCCATACAGCACGTCTCCTCTGTTTCTCTTGCTCTCTCTTTTCTTTCAGCCATTTATCTGTCTCTCACCTCCTGCTGTTTCTCCCCCTTTCCCTCCCTCTCTTGCCCTCCTCTTCCTCCCTGTTTCACTCTTTCTTCTGAAGTCTGCGACCTGTGGAACCAATTAGACCTTGTAAGCCGGGGCCTTTTGCCACCGTCGTGTGGTCGGTGTAACCTTGCTGCTCCAAAAAGACCTTTCCTCATAGCATGACCAGCACCATCTCGCCTGTCTCTCTGGGTGGGTTTGGGATGTGGGGTGGGGGAGCTCGGGGACCACCAAGCTTCACTGAACCCTTGTCCTTGGTTAAATATGTGGTTGACTTCTTTAAAAAGAGCAGATTCTTTGAGGCTATCATTATTTTGTGTCCTTTCTAATTGGATTTCTTAGAATTAAGTACAAAATTTGCATTTAATTGATCCCATCCCTGTGTTTCATCCTTATCTTTTCTTCTGCTCTTAAGTTTTAGGCTTGTAAAGATACAGTTCATCGTTTTGGGTGGTAAACAAACTCCTTTTTGAGCACCAGACCATCTCCTTTCACCCTCTTTTCACCCTCACCACAACTGTCAGGAATGCTTTTAACAATTCACGGAGAGCAACATGGGATGCTGGGAGATTGTTGCATTCCAAAGGAGTTTTTTAAGTCGCTCTTCTTGTGTCAATCAACGACACTATCTCCTTGTCACTTCTCTAAACCCCCACCTCTAAGACACACAAACACATACACCAAGTGTGTGAGTCTGTGGACTCCTTTGCTGCGTCTCAGTCTGAGGACACAGTCGTCGATGTGTTAAGAACAGAAGAATGTGGGCCGTATGGCGGCTGTAGGACACACAAACACTGGTTTTCTCAGACTTCACACAAAAGACTCTTCTACCTCCAACATCTGTGATGTGGGTCACTGAGGAGCACCTCTCCTCTGGTGACATGCAGAGAGTTGCAGGTCTCTTTTAACCTGGAGTTCCTGAAGAAAGAAAAAACAGCACAAGTTTCCACCCTCGTAACTCATCTCAACTAGATTTGGTGCAGGTCTGGGTCTGCGCTCGTAAATTTGAAGGCTCTTTTTTGTGCAGACAAGATGAAAAATAGGTGGAATCAATCAAAACTTACAGCCAAAGCTGATAAATTTGTCGCTCTATCCCAAATGATAAACAGAAAATTAGGTCAGAGAGGGCACACCGACACACTAACACACATTAACAGGCCGGCTTTCAACAGTTCTCTTCCAACACACACACACTCACTCTTACCCCTTGCAGTTTGGATATCAGTCCTGGCAAAATTCCTGGGTACATTATCAGTGTGTTGAAAGCACCTGACTGCTGGGTGACAGTGGCAGTTAGTGACAGTTCTCCTCTAAAGTGGGGGGGTTGTAAAAGCTGGTGTTGTGGGGTAGAGTGGGGGTTAAGGGTTGTTCCATTTGATATGAGCTCGGCTGGATACTTGACAGGAGCTGTCAGTGGGCTGATGGGAGGGTGGTGCTTATCGATCAAACACCCCTCCTATCTGCCTCGCTGACCTTCATGTCCAGAGCCCTCCTCTGGGGTGGTACTCGGAGACTCACAGGAGTTGTCTTGTGATGGTGAAAGTTTATTCATTATATCAGAAGTAGAGTGCAGAGAGATGTGTCATCTTTGCACTTAAAGAAGGGATTTCAAAGTTAACCCCTCATATAACAGAAACGTAAATAAGACTAAAATTAGATCCAACCCAATTTTTTATATACTGTAAAATGCGATTTTGCACATTTTTTATTAGTGCATATTATTCCATGTCACTATGACATAAGGTTAATGAAGTTGTTGTGATATCACAAAATTATAAGTAGGCATTGCCACAACTACAAAATATATTTCAACCTCTAATTCGATCTCCAAATAAATCAGTAATGCATGTCGACCAAACAATCACCTGAGCCCCTCCCAGCTGTTTGGTGGAGTAGCAGCTTTCAAGTACAAGCAGAATACCTTTGTGAATTGTAACTGAATAGTTACACCTTGAGTCAGGAGGGAACGCAGAGGATATGAGACCCTGCTGTATTTTTATAGGCTGTGAGATTGTACAGATTATAGACCACCGTGGCACAGATAGGTGGAAATCCACAATTTACAAAACTGAAAATATGAATTTACATTAAATCAATAGATTATTTCAAACAACGACCTAAAATACTACAGTTAACTGACAAATAAAATTTAAATAAACAAAAACAACATAAGGGTAAGCATAACTAAAAAGCTTAATTAATGCAAAATACAAAAAATTATTAATCAGTCAAATAAAGACAAATGTTGCCAGAAGTCATCTTATTCACTCTAGATAACTTCTGTTAGTGTTGGAACAACAAAATGTATTTATTGACCCAACATAAAATCAGCAAATATTAAATTTCACTTTTAATCTTCATTGTCAGTCAGTTTGTGTATGTTATTTATTTACTTTTTAAGAACCAATTTAGATTCAAAATATTGAAGGAGAAAGACTACAAACCCCCCAAAGAGTCCAAGCAGGGACACCATTTTTTACATTGCTTGCCAAAACAAATGGAGAGGCACCAAAACTAAGTCCTATTTGGACAATCTGCTATTTTTTGTGATGAAAGACTAATTGAATAAATTAAAATCAAACAAAGTTATTGAGTATCATCTAACTGGCTTACTAAAAGCAGTTTCAGTTTATTTCTGAAAAAAAAAGTCAATTCAGGAGTATACAATACTATAATGGCTTACAAATACTAAATAAGGCACTTCATGTGTCTGAAAAAGGAGCAGGAGAAAGCATTAGCTTTTCAAGTCCCACCCCCACTTACTCTCCTTCTTCAAACTAAAATATGCTTCCATTATTTTCTTTCCCAAACCCCCTCTCACCCTCCCACCCCCTCATTCATGCACTAATTCATTCACCCATTCATTCATTTATAGGTGTGGCAAATTATAGAGACAACTCTATACTGGATGTGTTTCTCCATTAATGATGACTATCAACCTAAAACAGTTGTTTCATCACTCTTGTGCTCAAATACAACTCTCAAATATACACCCCTGGTTTGCAAACACCCATCAGCTGTTTGTCAAAGAAATATGGAGGACACAGATTATAGTCAGCCAACACGTTACCACTTCTTGGTTTGAACTGTATTAGATGTTTGCAGACCGGAATAATGCAGCTTTAATCAAATGTACAATTTTCACATTCACTCATGGAACACAAATGACCAACTAAAGGGTAAACAGTGTTTCATTTAGTGATTTGACCTAATTTCCCATTTTAACCAAGTGTTGATTTTAACCAATCACACGCCTGTGTTTCTGTCTTTTAAACCACTGCGCCCCCAAAAACCATGCACAAACAAACATGACATAACTCTTACCTAACAAATAGCAAACAATTAAACATCTTTAGAATGAGCCATCAATGTGGAAAACTGAAGGGGGAGAAAAAAACGTAAATCATAGCCACATCACACCTGATCCCTGACAAGACTGCACTGATCCTGAAAAACAAACTCTTTCTTCAAAACCTGCTGTGGTGTCACAGTTTATTTTTGCTGGAGAGGAGGACGCCGTGCATCAAACCCAGAGAGAAAAGTGAGACTGACGGACAACCGGTCATCTCGTGGTTCGCCATAACCAGTGTTTACCCTGGACAATCCTGAACCACTGGTCATTACAGCACCATGCAAGCCTGCTGTACTGCTGTCAACACACTGTGCTTGGCTGGGACAGCAACGACAGGCTGAGTCCAGAAAATATAAGAGTCTACAGTTTAAAAACAGAAGATTTCTTTGAAAGATTGATTCCTCTGATAGTTTTGATGTGTCACAAAGCTGCAGGTTGGCTTTTGAGTGCAAACCTCTCTTTTTATGTGATGATGAAAATAAATTCTGTTGTTTCAAGAGGTCAAAGTGTTTAAGAGAGGAACAAACTCCAACTCATCTGGCATGATGTGTGGTTAATCGGCTCCCCCTACTGTCCGAGGAAGTTTTCACACGTCAGTGATGTCTGCACCTCTATGTTCAACTTAAATATGGTTTGCTGGCATCAATACAGGAAAGAAAATGTTAAAGGAACGCTGAGTGATAATCAAAGAAAGAAGAAAAAGAAAAGCGTTTATGATTTGCTCTGTGTTTTCTGAAGGACAGTTTTTATGTTCATAAGTGTGTAGGTTTAAGTACTTTTCAAGGTCTCCTTATTTGAGTGTTTCATGTCTTTCTATATAAGTGGAGGAAGAAAATCTAAGCATGTGCTGTTCAACTTTTCTACTTCACTCGCATTTTGGTTTTTAGGAGTAAGTATGAATCTCCTTATATCTGTTTTGTTGTCAGACTGAATGAGTATTTTAAAGGGACTGAGGAGTTTCTAAGTGACCTTGAAAAAGTCTCATGTAAACCTGATAATAATCCACAATTTAAAATGAAATTATCACCAAAATAAATTCTTTCTAAATGCTATTTCCTAGCTTCCCTATTGGGTTGGACTGGACTGGATTGATTTATGGCAAGTCAAAGTTTCCATGACAACGCCATGATGAAGTTTAGCAGTGGTAAGAGACATCTGCAGGGTTTTTTCTGCCAAAGACAATTTCTTGGATTAATTCAGTAGCAACCGTGGACACTGGAGCTTGACAGAAAAGGTGCAGGAGAGTGATAGAGCACAGGCTAAAGGTCAAACATTATAACAAACAAAGGTTAAGCTGTTTGTCACAATGTTCATTGCAACCCACATACAGCACTTATACTGCAGTGATCTGATCACACCTGAGTGTTTATCAATAAGATGAAGAGCCAGGTTAAGTAAGCTCTGCTTTGTAGATGAGCAATAGTAGGACACAACCAAGATTCACTAATATTACATAACAGGTCTCAGATCACCAGGCTGTGAGTAGTGCTGAATCCGGCGACTAAACTATGGTACAAATTGAATTCATAGTTTGCCTCTCTAGCAACATGAAACATATCGATAACAATAGCCTTTAGTTATCTGAATAGTAGTTAAAATCAAACCAGGATCTAATGTTTGGAGAATGATCCCCATGGTTACACTGAAACCTGACAAAGCCTAATATTTCAACAATTGTTGTCATGTTTCAAACAGCAGTGCTACGTAACTGTTAACTCATCACATTGTATCTAGTAAAAAGTTATTTTGAACAAAGGAAAATCATGTCAAGATCTGCCCTCTATTCATTTTGTCCACAACAAACTGAAACCTAAACAAACACATGCCTTGATTCATATTGACAGTGGGGAGCAATGGCTTATGGGATCCAGAGTCTTCTTCTATTCCAGAATCTCCTCACAGCTGGTTTAACTTTGCAAAGTCTTGTATTTAGAGTATAGATAACAGGAAGTGTAGCCCTGGCTGTGTCTTGTGTGTTTTACTCTTTCAATGGTAGGTGACTCTGCTCCTGCTGACCTCCCTCTTCAGGCAGACTCTGTTAACTGAGTCTGCACATACACACATTAACATATACATATATTTTCACTCAGGGATCTAAGTTGAAATTATCGTATGTTATATTTTGATTTCATTGGACATATTTTTCCATCAAATCTGTATTTCTGTCCACACTTCTTCACAAGCTACTTAGCCACGCATCCTGCCTCTAACTCTTTCTCCTTCCTCTCCCTCTCCTCTTCCCAATCTATAAATACTCTCTCATCAGCAGAGCTTGGCTGCAAGAGGCGTTGACCCTGGCCTCTCTCCGTCCAGCAGAGCAGTGATTTATGGGGGCTCAGGCTGGCGCTAACCTTGCACTTGAGCCCTGGCAGTATAAATGATGGCAGGTCAGTAGCACCATGGATGGAGGTGGAGGGACTCTCTCTTTCCCCACCTCTGTCCCCCTCTCTCTCTTTCTCTTTTCCCTCTGTCCTGTTATCATCAGTGTGATGGAGACATCATCATCATCACCTCTCGGGAGTATAAATAGTGCTGGATCAGGTGACAGTGCCGGCCCTGGCCTTTGATGGGAGCTTTAATTTCATGCCTAATTTCTCTCGGCACAGAGAGGATCGATGCTGCCCTGCTTGTGCTCCCCATCCCTCTGCTCCCCTCTGCTGCAGAGACGGAGAGCAAAGAAGGACAAATGTTCTCTGCTGAGTGATGTGCGTTCACAGAGACATTTAGCTTACCTGTAAACACACTTACGGACATCCTTCAAAGGGAGTGTGACAAATAAATGCCAAGTCAAGACGCACATGCAGAGATCCATTCCTGCACCCCGTGATGATTTCAACAATCAATACAGCCAGAACAAAGTGTTGGAAATAAGAGCAACAAGCAAACTATAACCACACAGCTTTCCCACCTGTGTTGTGTGTGTTATACATTGCCATGGTGATAAATTTAAGCCCTCTGTCCGCGTTGCAGCCCCAGGGAGGCATTGAACTCTAGCCCCTCCATAATGACTTTGTCTACCTATCGATCCGGCTATGATCCATGTACTGTAATTCTTATATCATCAGCCTCAGCCTCAGCAATAACTCCAAGTCATATTTCGGGGCCTCCCGTCCACTTGACAACTTAATGATGCAGAGGTCCTTGCCGAGTTTGGACTTTCAACCCCCCTCCTCCTCCTCCTCCTGCAGGGCTCTAATTTCTCCTTGTTCTTTCAGACTAATGTCAGCAGAGGCACAGAGAGGCTGTTCTCTCGGAGGACTTCTCTCTCAGAACCACATATCTTCTCCTCTTCACCTCTGTGTGCTTGCAGTATAGCGCAGGGTTAGTGTCTGGGACTGCGGTGCATCTGTCTCTGATTTGGAGCACAGCCCCTGCAGGCTGCTGAGGAGACTCGGCCGTCCCTCTTTAGACCCTGTTCTTTTTCTCCCTCTGAGCCGGAGCTATATTTCATTGTCATTTCAACCCTCTCCTCCTAGCCTGGATGTAATAGTGGGAGATATATGGCTCTCCGCCTCTGCAGCCTTCTGAGCTTCCTCAGCCTTTTATAAAGCACTGTCAGAGTGACAAAACAGCAGCCCATGGGTATTCTAGCACAGATGCCCCCCTCATCCAGAGGCAATCTCTCAGTATCCTGTGCTGATCCTTTTAGCAAAGAGATAACATCTGGGTCCTTGGACAGGATGGGTGTGAACAGTCATCCTGGACAGACTGTAGCTCATCTGTATCGGTCTGTGTGCCCGCAAGCCATAGGCTGTCTGTCAGCTCTGTTTTTATAAGTGCTGATTTAGGGAGCTTTGAATCCTGAGCCAATAAGAACCACAGGAGCATGATGGACTTGATGCCTCTTATCAAGGAGCTACAACCTGTCAAAGCAATAATCTGCTCATATGTTTTATAAGCTAAAGGTAAAAAGGAAGAGATATGGAGGCTTTTATAGCTAGTGTTCTACCTTGCCGCAGAGACTAATAACTACTTAAACCTGGAAGACAAGGCCCTGATTGAGATGTGAGTGAAAGAGGGGAGGAGGAGGGAGGAAGCAGATGGCTCTGCAGACAATTAAAGCTGCAGGTTCACTTCTTTTTTTCCCCACTTTGTTCCTGTCACTCTCCTCTTTCTCACTGACATCAGTCCTCTTCATATACATCTACTTCACATTTCTTCCCCTTCGCCTCCATGGCCACCTCAGTCATTGCTCTCCATCCTCTCCCTCTCCCTCTCTCTCCTCTAAGTAAGACACACAATCACTATCTCCTCTCCTCTCTCCTGCGCGCCACATCTCTCTCCCTCACCCTCCGCTCCCTCCCTCCCTCCAAGTCTTAATTGGGAGTCAGGGAGAGCAGTGGAAATCGCATTAACGCGGGCCCTGCCTGGGTGTGCCATCCATCTTCTTTTTTATTACGCCGCGCCGGGGCTGCCTGGGCTCTGCCGTTCGATTTGTCACCGGCCTCGTTCGGTGATAACAGGCATTTGTCATCGCCTTGCCTCCCTGTTAATGTTATCATCTCCTCCCTGACAGCCGCCCTCCACCGGGGAGCGCCGGCGACAAAGCACATCCGTCAAGCGAATATTTCCACGGCTAAGGGGACCGCACACTGCAATAAGCCACATTAAAGCACTTATGAAGGGTGCAGGCCGAGTGTGTGTGCGCGTGTGTGTGTGTGTCTGCGTGTCTATGAGTGTGTGTACAGGCACCGGTGCCAGGATGATGCGCACTGAAGTGTGCGCTGCGTACACGTAGACATTCGCGTACTTGCGCGTGCAGGAGATTGTAGCACGCTTGTCAGTGCCGTAAAAGAGGCGAGGTGGGGGCCGACAGGGAGAGGAAGAGGTAATTTGTTGCAATTAATTACGCAGTGAGTGTGGCTTTGTTGTGTGGGAGAGCATTTTATCTGTTGGAATGCTTCCTTCGCCAGGCTGTGATGCTATTTGTTTGATTTATTGCTTCTGCCTGCCCGAGGCGGAGTGAGCCTGCGCTTGAGAGTGTGTTTTCACACGCGCACAATCCTGTGGCATTATCCACAGAAATATACTGTAGTCTCAGTGACAAGGAGCCCTTTGTTTGCTGGTGACGTTACATATGAACAACCGCAAAGCCTCTGTTTGTCCTCTCCGGGCTGAAGCTCTGCTGTCCATTTGTCATTCTGCAGCAAATCAACAACTCCAAAGGCTGACTCTCAATCACCCAGCCTGCCTCACCTTCCCACCTCCTCCTGTGTGTGACAGGAAGCTATGTCTGAGAGTTGTGACACCAAAACCCCGAACTATCCACATTTCATAAGCGTATGTTTCTCACACTGACCTACTGGAGCCTCTTCTTCTTTTCCCTCTGTGATACAAGGGCCAGCAAAAACAGCACGTTTCCATTCAGCCTCTGCAGGGCCTTTGCACTGGTGCTAACAGATGGATCAACAAGCCTGAAGGCAGAGGGAGGAGCTGAAAGACAGAGTGGTGCCTCTTTTGCTGTATGACTCCTAAATTTGCCTGACAAAGTGACATGCCAGTTTGTCGCCCTGGCAGGTACAAGAGTGCAGAGGATGAAGAAAGCTGCAATTTCTTTGATTTTTCACACTCAGATCTTATCATCATTTTAATTAGGGCTTTGCAAAAATAATCTACCTGCGATTATTTCCCCCCATATTACACTCGTGATGTATTGTACGATTATATTCACGTTCCTCATCTTGTGTTGTTAAACAAACCCAAGCAATAAATCAGTCTTCATGAAAAGAGCACCATACTAGATGGTTAAAACTAGGAATAAGTGAAAAAGGAGAACCATTTTGATTTCATTATTTAAAAATATATGGAATAATGTTTTGAATATTACAATGCAGTTACATTAAAGAGGATATTAAAAATGCAAATATTTATATGTTAAAAAAAAAAGTGCTGGGGGAAGGCTCTATATTGCCTCCATATATGGGGTTGGAGGTGGGTCGACAAAAATCTTTGAGACTTGAAAGTGGGTTTGTAACCACTGCTTTACGCGGTACACATAAATATTTTTTTTATAAATGAATAGTAATACTTTTAGGTCAGTGTTTGTGCCTGTTTGTTTACAGCTCAGGTTTAAGTGGGATAAAGCACCTGCTCATTGTACATTACTCCTGGCTTGGAACCCAGACAGGAGGTGCTGCACCCTGGTGCAAAGTGAGGAGTCTGGTCTCCCCCTGAAGAGTTTATTTCCCAAATATCATCCAGCAACAGAAGAAAGTTAACACAAAATAGCAGTTTAAGGACAATGGTTTTATTGTTTTAATCTTGGGTCTCACAGCAAAAGGATATGGTGATTCTTCCATGGCAACTGTATAGGCTTATTATAACCATACACCTGCCAAATTGAGTGTTTTTGTGCTAAAAGCAGTCTTTTCCATCAGTATTTTCTAGTCTTTTGTCTGTGAGAAAATCTATTTCTTGTAGCTTCTTGTATCTTTTCGCCTTCCTCAATCTCTCGTGTTCCTATTCTTTATCATTCTCTAACACGTGTATGATGCATTACACCCAATCATGTAAGAGGACATTTATTTGGTCACACTTTAAGTTAACTTTCAGGGCCCACGTACAGTTCCACAAGAGCTTTGTGGCTTCAATGGCCAAGAGAAGGAGAAAGCCCAGATAAAACGGCAAGAAGCTGCAAATTGACAAAGAGGGAGACAGACTTTCACATTCAAACATATATTTATGAAAAGTTGTGACTATGTATAAATTTCTCCATGTTGAATCCATGATATATTTTACAAAGTAGTCTCTTCCAACAAATATTCATTAAAAACCCAGGAGCAAAGTTTTAGATCTGTTATTATGAGATACAATGATAAATAAAAACTCTTTAATAAGCTTTACATACATGTGCATACACTTAGACAAGACGTGTGAAATGACTACTACAGTAGCCGTTGATATCCAGCTCTCTTACATAAAAAGAGTCACTAAACAACAATCTGAGAGACAGAAACACAACACAAAACAAACACAGGCTCAAGTTTTTTGCCCGGCTATTCAATTTGGGCTTCACACTGTAAACAAGAAGAAACTGAGCATATTGTGGTTTAATAAGTGACAGGTAAGGCTGGACTGATCTCACTTTGTGTGGAGCAATGAAAGGATTCAATGTTGGCTTTTATAATTATAAAGAGATCACAGGATGAGTTCACACAAAGTCAAGGTGATCTAGAGATCTAAAACCTCTTTGGGAACTCTCATGAGCAGACTCAGCTCCCATAGAATTTGCTTTAAGATGCAGAGAAACTGATTTAAATGTCACAGATGGTTGATTAGAAACGCACGACCATGTGTCTCACACATGACTTCTGTCAGCAACGCGTCCATGGTGGATAAAGTTGAAACAGGTACAGTTTTGTGAGGAGAAAGAGATTACTGTTGGAGGAGATGCGTTGGTATTTGTTGGTTTGACATGGAGCAGCAGGCAGCCCCGCGGTGACAAAAGTTTTACCTGATCTCTGCGACAGCACCAGCAGTCACTGGGAACCAATAAGGCACACTGAGACAGGAAACCATGATTTATCTCCTGACTTCCTCTTTTTTTTCCACCAGGGTTCCATAGCCGTTCATCATGGCCAATTTAAGAAGACCATTGGAGGTCAGCTCCTCCTTTAGGATGTCGTTCCTGGCCGCAAACATCTGGCTGATCTCCATGAAGGTTTTGTTCTTGGTCTCAGGAATAATAAAGATGGTGTAAAGAGCCACCCCCAGACAGATTGCACAGAAGATCAGGTAGCAGAAAGGACCTGTGCCGATCTGTAGACACAGGACACAGAGGGTTACTTCAGTAAGTGGGCATCATCCAATGACAGTAAAGGAATATTGTTTTTAACCTCTCAACAACACCTGCTGTCTGCAAGGAGACACATAACTGAGCAAAAATGGGATTTAGAGGGAGAAAGACTCACAAGGCAAAGTATTTTCTTACAGTACTGACAGTGGATTTGTATGAACTAGTGGTAAGTATCATTAGTCGGCATACCTAAACTTATGAAAGTTATGTGCAGATATTGTTTCCATTAGCAAACACTTTTTTCCACATCCTTCAAGATCTCACCACTTTGTTTGCAGATATAAAGAAATAGTCACCAAGTAAGGCTGCACAATATTTCGTTTCAGTATCATCTCAATATGCCCATGCGCAATATTCATATTGCAAAGTATATAATATATCACAGTATATTTCAGTCTTGATTATGCTGTTCTTTGTAAGTTTCAATGGTTTTTAACCAAAGTGCTGGTCTTAAGTGCCATCAGTTTGGTGAGTTTTTAATTTTTTTTTTAGCTAAGTGAAGGTTCACAAGCAACTTCATGTTCAAGTGAGATTTTTAAATTTCTTATCTTTCAATTAAGTTCATGTAGCCTGTCTATGCCCAATCACATTACTAATAGATCTAAATGAGCATCCATTTATGTATTTCAGGACATTACATGCAACAACTCGCACACCTTCTGGATGCCTCATCATTTTAGTTTCGTTTGGTTCATTCACATACATCAACATATCTAATACTATACATACACCTACATACAGATACATATGTACAGTAGATTTCGCTGTGTGTGGATGTGCTGCTGTTATCAGGGTTGGCCAGAGCAACGTGTAATGTGAGTGGTTGAGCAACTGAGAGGGAGCAGTGAATGTGAAGTGAGCATAGCAGGGATTTGGACAATCTGACAGTTTGCTTATAGTTAATATACTATTAATATACACTTTCAGGGTAAAAGGCAGCAGCTTCCAGATCTGTGTGTTCATATTTGTCTCCAGTCAGAACAGGCTCTTAGATTATTTTTGAGGTCCAAGTTTTCCTTCTCCCAAGCTGTTTGATTTCATGAACTACCATAAAACTTGAAACAGTTGTAGTTAAATGTCCAAGTAAGCCCTTTTTCTCTTTACAAGGCAGACTTCACATTTGGCACACATTTCACTCATTTCATAATAATTATTCAAGATCCGACAGTCACATTTATTGATTCTCAATAGATAAACTACCTGATGTGAAGTTTTCAAGTACCTCTAGGAAGGGGAAGACAAAGCCGATGGTGAAGTTTGACATCCAGTTGAGGCAGCCGGCCACAGTGTAGGCAGCCGGTCTGTGAGACTGCTTAAAGAGTTCTGCAGTGATCAGGAATGGCACCCCAGCTTTAACGAGAACAAGTAAAGACGTTTTAATTTATCAAAGAAGGACACAATCTGACACTGAAGTCATTTCATTCATGAATCATTTTACTCTACTTCATTCAGTTATCTGATCTGACCAGGTCATAAAACCAACACATTAACACACTCAGTGCTGCAGCAAGGATCTATCGGGTGTTGTGAAATTAACACTTGCATCTTCATTTATCAATTACCTCATTAAATCTACTCAGGACTATTCGTTGGTGGTCATTCAAAATAAACTGAGCATAACTATTGATTAACATTCATCCAGGAGCAAAGTTAACACTCCTGTTCTTTTTTCTGCACGTTCATCATTAGAGTTCATTTACACTCTGATCTGGGATGGGACGGAGAAAGCAACAAACAACGAACCAAACAGAAAATTTACATCAGGACTCCAATAACTCATTGGTTTGGGACTCAGGGTCCATGAGATGATGCCTCATATTTGAACTCATAACTCCTCATTGTTAGAAGGGAAAGCTGTGAAGGAAAAATATGCATTAATATGCTCAAGTGATGAGCTTTCCAAATAATGTCCTCATTATCCGTGCATGATAATTGCACAGAGGAAGGTTTAATATTGTCAAACCAATAACTAAGGCGTAATTTGTCAACATCTGTGGTATGAATGAGAGGGATCATTGTGCATGCAAGGTTTCGTCTGAGGGAAACCTTATTTGTGGCAGCTAGCTTATGAACAATGAGCCATTAAAAGTCTAATTGCAGCAGCAGAAATCCTCATACCCGTGCAGCGGTATGGATTCTGTTGGCTTGACGAATGGCGCTATGTAAACCACATTCATTCTAATTCATCATCCTCGCAGGTCCACTCAATGTGCCTCCTAAAGTTGTAAACTATTGCCTCTTAATTCACTTCACTCATCCAGTGTACAAACGGCCACGGGAATGGATGTAGTGTGGCAGTTATGATTTGCTAATTTACAAGACTAATGAAATACAATATCTCTTCACAGTCAGGAGGAGCAGGGAGGGAGAGCTGCCGCTGTGAACATTTAGTACTTGCTATTGTGGAAGCTTCCAGCAGGGAGCAGTGTTATCTTAAACACTGACATGACATGAACCAAAGCAGTGTGTACGGACTGGAGCTGTGCTACTGTAGTTACAGAAGAAGAGAAGTCTCAGATTGTCCTCACCTGGACCGATGCAGAAGCCGGCAATAATCCCAATGACACAGCCCACGCTGATGTAGCGCATGAAGGGCAGCTGAGTCTGTGAGTGTTAAGCACAAGTCATGAGTCTGACGACATAAATTATAAACACAAGAAAAACAATTTAATGCTTGTTTAACTTTAAAAACAGCTATGTGAACATGTGACTTATGAGAAACATAATGGGTTCAATGCAGGCCTAGAAATAGTGGTGTGCACAGACTTTTTGAGGATCGGGGTGAAGAAAAAAAAGGCACATACTGCGTGATCTCGCCACTGAAAAGCAAACTCATGGGAGCCTCCTCTTTTTTTTGGCCTCCTAAGAGGGCACTTTAAGATGTGCTTTGGATTCCCAAATGCAAATTAAAGTGCATTCGTAGGCCCCAAGAAACTTCAGGGTGTGTTTTTGCCACTCAGGAGAGCAGTATTTCATGTTTTGACAAGCTGAGGGGCAGTTAAGTATATTCTGCCTGCTAGGAGAGCACTTCAGTTCATGATTTGGCTCCCGAGAGGGCATTTAAGTCTGCGTTCAGGCTCTCAAAAGGGAACTTTAACTTGTGTTTTGGCTCCCAAAAGGGCACCGAAGTGCACATTTCGGCTCATAGGAGGGCACTTTAGCATATGATTTGGCTCCCAAGAGGGAACTTTAGCACCCACTTTTGGACAGATTTCTGTACAACTGTGCTCTGTGCACACCTTTGCCCAGAAACATTCACTGTATTTAACTTTTTATACCTAAACAGGGAGTAGATAAACTTCATTGGGCTTTTTGGAGCTTCCTGAGACAAACATTGTTTTTGTGGACTGACTTACAGTGTATTGTTGTACTTACATTGTAATTAATCGTTGCCCCTCTACACAGCATAAAACTGTGGAATCAAAATTGAGACATTTTGCTTCCTGAACGTATTCCCAGTGTTATCTCTGAACTTGGAGATTCCTTCCTGTGGTTTATATGTGACTGTGTGCATCCCAACAGAAAGTGTAAATTTCATTCGATATCCATAAGTTTTCGTCGCATGGGTGAGACTGTAATAAAAATTCATTCTTTAAAGTAACGTAATTTAGAATTTTCCTGTTCTTCTGACCACCTTGCTGTACAATAGCACCACTGAGAAAAAAAGAAAAACTGCCCATAGAAACATAACAAGTAAATTCAACCCCTGAAACAGAATGAACTTTGTAACTTACACACTTGGTTTGTGTAACTCTGACCGCGAAAGCCTCATTAACCTTTGAACACATTTTGCACAGAATGCAGCCAGCAGCTTTTGTGCTAAATCTTTACATCTGTATAAAAATGAGATTACAGCAAGCAGAACTTGTTTCAGTGTTCATATAGGCAATTATTCTGCCAAGATCTAAATGCTTAAATAAATAAAAAGACTAGACGTTAGCTTTAGTCCATGTTAATAATTATTTTAGTGTGGTAAATAAGCAGAGCACCAGATGACTCTGTACCTGATAGAGGATGGAAACTGTGATCCCAGAGCAGCACAGTCCCATGAAGAGGAAGCCGCCGATCATCAGAGGTCTTCTGCCCAGACGCTCAATAGTGAAGCACTGCAAGACAAAACCAAACATTAAACATGACACATTATCTGGCTAAAAGAAAGAAACCCTTTTGTTTACATTGGCTGTTTGTTTCAGTCTGTTTTACATACCCTGGTGCAAGTCAACAAAACAGAAAGTTTCTATATCGTTCTTTATTGCAACACAATAATGAACCTGGGCCATAAACATCCTGCTGTTTGTGCTCAGTGTGTAATGTGTCATAAAGTAAAAGTAATGCAGAGCTTTAAAAAAAGTCCTGTTTTCTGGATTCTATTTTGATAGACGAAGTGTATGGACCAGCTCCGAATACCAAAGAATCAATGGATCTTTTCTGTGGCAGATAACTTGATTAGTCAAAACAGCAAAAGGATACTGGAGACTTCTTCATAATTTCTCAGTGAAATCATTGTTTGACAGTGAACTAGTGTTTGTGATATTGGGGCCAGGAAGTGAATTGTTTAAATGCAGTAGTTAGTTTCATTGTTATTGTTTAAACCAATGCATTTCCTGCTCTCGGAGCTCAAATATTTCCTGCGAGAAATGTAACTATTGTAACATTAAACTAGTCATCACAGCTTCACCATGGCAGAAGAAAACATACAGACTAAAAACTAAACTCAGATTTGTTTCAAGAGATTACTAGCTTCATAGAAGGTACCTCTTCATTGATGACTTTTCGAGTTATCTACTTATCTTGTTGGTACCTATCTCAACATTTGGTTCCCCAGACAAAAAAACCCATAAGTTTAAAGAGTTTGTGAACCAGTATAAAACCAGTTTCATTTTAACTTGAAAAAGACATTTTGTTGTATATCTTCTCATATTACTCTTTTTAGTACTGTGACTAACTATTTAGAGTTTAAAAATAAAATTTGTAGTCATAAATTACCCATGCAAGACTGCATGTTCATTGTTGTGTTACTTTGTGTTGCCAAAATTAAAAAAGTCTCCCAACAACAAACATTTTTTCCAACACATTCGTTTCATTTTTTCTCCAAAATTTAAATATAAAAAGCTCATCATACAGTTTTAAAAGTCAGGTTTTGTTAAAAAAAAAAAAGAAAAAGAAAAAAAAAGGAACACCAAAATTTAATAAATTTCAGAAAAGTTAAAAAACTCTGAGCAATTAATCCCCTCTCTCATGCGTGTTGACGATGCTTCAAAAGTAGAACATGACACAATGGATTATTAACTGAAAATCATTTTATTCCATATCCTTAATTCAAACATTTAATTCTCTATTATTTTCTTCTTTTTTACTCAAATAAAACATAAAAATAAATAATATGTTGCCTCTAAAATAAATAAGTAATATAAATAAATAGATATATATACAAAATCAAAATAATCAACCTGCCTTTGTTACAACTAACTCATGCAACAGTTGCCACAAAAAACTGGAGCTCTGTTGAAAGAGTCCCCCTTAAACAAGCATTTAAACTTTAAAAAAAGGTTTCGCCTCTTTCTTGTTTTCTTGGTGTTTTCTCTGAACTTTCTCCTGAATCCAGAGCAACTGGAAGTGTCAGCAATTCATTTATATTTGCCTGGTTGAAGGCAACTAGCTGTTCAATTTTGGTGTAGCTGTGCCACAGGTTATTGTCTCTCTGGGGAAACTAGTTGTGCCACACACGCACCAGTTTGTTGACGGGTCTATCTTAATACTTCAAACTTGGATATAAATTGTTACATGTTTCCACGTACCCCCTGTAATGTGCTCGCATACTCCTTGGTTCGGAATTACTGCTTTAACCAATTGACAGTTAAAGTCCTGTCCAATTAAACCTGTTTTATTTTTATTCTTGTCATTGTCTGCTTTGTATGTTTTCTGTTCACTCACCCCCAACATCCCAGAGATGACCTCGATGGCTCCAGTTCCCACTGTGGTGTACTGAATAGTTGCGTCTGGAATTCCTGCATTCTTAAATATTTCATTGGTGTAGAACCAGATCTGAAAATGACAGTGACAAGAAGTTTTATTGACAGGACAAAAACACAGATGTTCTGAAACAATAAATGGCCAGTTTCTCCATGAGAATCCAAAAAGACTTGATTCATCAGCGTGATCATCAGCACGACGCCAACCATCACTCATGCATTTGAGATCCAGCCTTTCATCAGCATGGACTTCTGACAAGAGCTCCCCTTGAAATTAATTTGTGTATTCTCATTAATCACACTTTGCTGATGCAACATCCATCATTGATGAGGTGTAGACAAGATGGTAATTGGTGCAGTAAAATGCTGTCTTGTTGATTTAGTAACCATACATATACTATTTCATCACTATTTCAGCACTGACGTTTGTATGTTCTTTATGGAAGGAGGAATACACACAAAAAACACATTTGTCAGAATAGGACATGGCACCTGTTGTATTGTTTGGATAACAGTAATTCTCTTACATAAATTATAGAATTATGAATGTAATAAAAATCCGGTGCTGTGATGTTTTTATTGAATACAAATCACACAAACAACCAGTCCAACACTGCTGACCTGCAGGATTAAAAGGATCACAAATTACTATTTACTCCCCTGAATTCGAAGAATAATAACTTTGTTTTTCAGGAGTCTATCTTTATCCACACGTTTTATTCTACTTAAGCTGAGCAGGAAAAGTAGGGCAGCACTGGCACATTTCCCTTCAGTTCTGCAGGCCAAACCAAAGCTTTTCTGGACTGACTGGTCTCTCTTCAGATTTTTTTACAGAGCAAGAGGAGCACCTTAAGGGACCATGTGCATCCAGACCAGCCCAGCACCTTGCACCACTTTCATCTTCCTAGATAGAATAAAGCAGCAATATGAATTCAAATCTTTTCAAATTAAAAAATTCTACATTTAATTTGTCCCATATTTGTCTGTAGTGCACAAACAGAGATGTCAAGATTAGCCAAGAGAACATGCAGAAATGGAACGTTCAAATGCAGGGACCTTCTAAATAAACTGTGTCTGATTCAAAAAGTTAAACTTGATGGTGCCATGGAGTCTCCATCCACATGCACTTCATAGTATGTTAGACTTTTGTGTGGATGGTTGTTCCCGGTTTCCGTTTACAGATGGGACTATGACTAATCAGGTGTGATCCTGCTGCCCTACGCTTATTTACAGTGCCATGTCGGTTCAAATGTGAAAGGTATCCATGCCTACAGTGGCTTTCATTGATCTCTAAAAAAACTGGCAAATGTGTCATAGAATAATGTAAACGCACCCATAGATTACAGCGAAGCAATTCATTAGCATGACAAACTAGAGTTACAATGTTCAACTGGGCAATTCCTAACTCTACTTTCTCTCAATATTGCCCAAAAGATAAGGTGACAGCAGACATGCATGTGCAGAACTTGTAATCTGTTTGCAATCTCTCACAAGTCAGAAGGGGGATAAATGATTTCAGATACTACAGGAAAACTTAACCATTTCCAGGATTGTTGACATTTTCTTTTCATTTTCTATATGTTTTCTATGACTGGAAAATTGGCCAATCATTTTCCAGGTTTTCCAGGCAGCGTGTGAACCCTGATTTACTCACAGTGCGTGTAGGACTCAGATGTATAAATAGAAGAAAGTGCAGCTGGGCAGCTGAACTGTAGGAGCTTTTACTTCCAGTGAAGTTGTCTTAGTAAATCTGAAGTATGAATTCAAACTGAGCGTCAGGATGGAAATAATGCTTTAAACACTCACTGCATCAATGCCGGACAGCTGCATGCCGACGTTTACCACTGAAATGGTGATGACCTGCCAGCGAACACAGCGGTCTGTGAGCAGGCTGCGAACAGAAACGGTTTCTATCGAGGACAGAGAGCGCAGTTCCTCCTGCATCTCCTCAACTTCTGCTTGGATGTTGCCTTTAGTTCGAAACCACTTCAAGGCTGAAAAGACAGGCAGACATGATTTTACCCTCCCACAGAAACAGTTTCAAACATTAACCTTAGATACTGTGGTGAATCTTAGAAGCAACCCAAAAACCACACACATCAAACTTTCAATAAAACTGCAACACAGAATATTATCCTCAATCAAAATGTAACGCCTGAAACACATGAGAATCAGACATGTTTAAACCTTTACTAAAACGAATTCAGAGGTGTTCATAAACAGTGCAATTTCTTACCTGCAATAGTGGCGTGAACGTTTCCCTTCTCTATCAACAGGTAGCGTGGACTCTCTGGAAACCATGGCAGCAGCATCAGCTGAACCGAAGTAGGAAAAACTATGAGGGACAGGAGCAGAGGCCAGTGTTCCTCCTGTGTGGGGACAGAGAAAAAAAACACGTGGGCACTGATGTTTAAAAAAGCTAATTAGACTTAACTGAATATTTCATCCTGTCATGAGAACATAGTAATGGTTTAAAATAATTAAAAAAACATAATAAAAAGCATAATTTCAGTGTTCATCTCCTCAAACCGCCTCCACTTTTTAGACACAAAAAGATCAGATAAAACATCAGTTGGCCTGTTGAGCTCAATGAGAGTCAAGAGCTAGATACTCAATCATGAACAGATCTCAATAAGATGTTTGAGTAAATTACACTAGGGGTGTCAGGTCTAGGTAACAAACCAGCCACTGTAACCACTGTAATTAGTAAGAGAAACAACAATAAAGAGGCCTGTAAAACAGAAGGCACAGGTACACGTAATCATTAAATTACACTCTTATTGCTTTTATCCTCAATTGTATTACAGTATTTACATAACACCATTATCACTGCACCGTAAGGCTACATAAGTTATGGCTACTTAAAAATTTGAACAAACCAGTTTCCTTGAAATTTAAGTCATGAAATGAGTACTTGCATTGACTTAACTAAAAATCTTGAGTACAGAAAACCAGTTTGCTGTACAAAAATATTGTCGAGGAATGAATTGAGTGGATATAGCCTAAAACCTGAAGTTACAGCAGTATACCTGGATTTCTTTTGTCAACTTAAAAATTGTTATAGAACTTTAGTAAATCCATCCACCCATCATCGTAGCAGCTTTCCCTTCCAGGTAGCCGTGAGACTGGCATTATCTCAGTGATCTTAGGGCACAGGGCCAGGTGCACCCAGGACAGGTCAGGTCAGCTGTCTCTTATAGGGCTCACACATAAATACAGACGTCTACACGCGCACCAAAAGGTGTTTTAGATTAACCACAAAACATGATGAGCATGATTTTAGGCTGTGGGAAGAGTGGAAGAGATCCCATGCATGCACAGGACACAATATGCAAACACCACACAAAAAGGCACACAATTGGCCGGGGAATGGAATTCATCAAGACTAAAACTTGACAACTGTATTGAGTCAACTGGCAAGGATGATTTTCCTCTTCCCTCTTACTGGATTTCAACCAAAACACTGAATTCTGGTGTCTATCGAGCCAAATGGCAAGCAAGCAATGAAATGTTTGTACAGAGTTGTATGTACCTTCCCCAGCAGCTCATGAAGTCCCAGGACCTGAGCCGTAAAGACTCCCATACATATGTGAATGCTGGGAACGAGTCCCAGAAAGCCTCGCAGGTTTTTGGGAGCAATCTCACCAAGGTACATGGGCACCACACTGAGAGAGATACCTGAATGGAGAGAGAGAAAAGTAACTGAGACAAATGGTAATCCTAAATCAAATGAAAGGATTGTTCTTGTTTGCTGCATGTTGAAATCAAAAACTTAAGGATTTAATTTTTTCACAATTCATTACTTTTTGTTCAAAGTTTAGTATTTTAGCATAAGCAGCTTTGAATTTAATTGTTATTCAGTGAATTAAACCAACTGAATATCAAAAATAATTGGGAATCAATTCCAAAAACAGTTACTTAACAATACTGTGATGTAAGAGGCTCTGATGAAATAAAGAATAAATTTTCAAAATCACATAATAAATCACCTGGAGCACGTGGATCAGCTTGTGCTTTAAGTCTTACCGAAAAAAAAACTTCACTTTTCTTTGCCTTTGATTCGCTTTCATTTTCAAGCATGCTGTTATTTATTTCTGATTACAGGAAACAGGTGAGCCTACCTGAGTGTACTCCTGTGATGAAGCGTCCAAAAATGACCATGGCGGGCATCCTGCAGCCTTTGCTGAAGCCCATCATGAGGGCCCCGATGAAAACCAGCACAGAGGTTCTCACCAGTGTCCCTTTCCTGTTTGGGCACACAGTCTGAGCTCAATCTCCACAAAAAACAAGGTGTTTTCACTGACAGAGACACATTTGGAGTCATGTCTTTTCCATCCAAAGTTAAACACGCAGACACACTGACCTTCCATATTTGGTGACAAGTTTTCCCACCAGCAGCGCTCCACACATTCCACCAATAGCAAAGATGGAGACGGTGACGGAGTACAGGAGGGTGAGGACCTCCTCATCTGGAGACCAGTCGTAAATTTCCAACAGGGTCTCATTGTAGAAGTCTTTGATGTACTAGGAAAAAATGGACCAGACACTTTCATCACAAAGTCAACAGAAGGAAGTGAAATCATAAACAGTGTATTCTTTATCCTGTAACTCCATTCCACAGATTGATCATGTGCAAACTGCATTATCAGGCATCATCAATCAATCTCAATCAATCACTCTTTATTTATATAGCGCCAAATCATAGGAAACAGTATCTCAGGACACTTTCCAAAAACCTTAACAGATCTATGAACTATTAACGTTAATAGAATTGTACTTCATTAACATAGAGACAAGATAAGCAGTCTTGTCTCATCTTAACCCAACATGAGCACAGCACTTTGTGGCATTCAGCAAGTTTCAATGGCAAGGGAAAAACTTCCCTTTTACAGACAGCATCATCTTTTCTGTGCAGGATTCATTACCTTTGTTGTAGGTTTTTGAACAAAAAGAATCAAAAATAGACGACTGAATGGAAAAAAAAAGTTATGGTGCAAAATAAAGCCAGCAATTAGAGTACCTAACTCATATAGAAAAACATAAGTTGCTGTAAGCTACCTTGCCTTTTTCTCATCATAAAATGTTTTTTTTGTTGTTGTTTTTCCATATCCTGTTTGCCATTTTGTCTTCTCAAAAGACAAGTCTTATATCAAACATTAAACAGGCACTATTTCCCACAGCAGGAAACAAAAGTTGCCACAACCCTGGTGGAATTTCCAGAGTGTTTGTCAAACAAAAGGCTGCACTGGGGGACAAGTTAAAGAGATGATTTAATTGACGTCTAAGGCAGCCATATTCACGTGATCTTCCTTTTTCCAGATGACAACAGGAAATCTGTTGAGCTTCAACGGTTGAAGTCAAACATGATTAAATGTGAAGCCGATCATGGACTGTATTCTTGATAAAGTGATGGTGAACACTTTTGTTTTGCTTGTATGTGTGAATCTATCACATGAAATCCTCTTTATTTGAGCTGTGACTAGTCATTTCCTGTGCATAAGAGAACACTTTATTAAGTTGTGTTGATCCACAGGAGTGATGTGAAGGACTGAATTGCTATTAAGTAGTTCTGTAATATAAAGAGGAATTTTAAATCAACAAAGAGCTCTTTGACACCATTAATATATTAATTACACAGGTCACCATATCCGCACACACAGTACTCAATGTACAGTTTTTAATACTACTAACAGTAATTTCCATGACTGTTATTGACAACAGCTTGCTGCCTTTAATACAGATTCAGACAGAAAGCAAAGCTGCTCTTTAAAAGGAAAGGACTTCAAAAACGTGTTCAGAGTTGTGGATTACTGGTGCTGGTGATAATCTTATATTAAGCTTTCCTCAGCTTTCATCGGCAAAAATATTACTTAGACAGGTCGACTTGGTGAAAAACAAATTTTGTAAAAACACTGAAGAGGAATTAGAGATTTTTGGGGAAGATAGGGAAACTTGAATAAATTCAACTCCAAAAGTGCTTCAAATTCAGACATAAAATACTCATAATGCCTGTTTTTTTTTGTTTTTTTGTTTTTTTTTGGCAGTAGAAGAAGAAACCTGACTGAGTGGATTTCAACCCTTTGATGATGTTTGTCAAAAATTCTAGATGACCTTTGTATCCCACAAATGACAATTTATTTATATTCTACACATATAAGGGATCATATCAAATGCATGTCACAATATATTGGTCAGTCGGGTAACTTATTGTATCAACAGGAATAAGTCATAATTAATTTCTATCTATTGTATGTACTGTAGTCAGATTTACAATATCCACACAAACATTTGTAAGAATACAAAAACACACATTATTTTCTGTTCTTCTCAATTATTTTAAGCCTTAAGTGATTAAATTAGCTGGACCCAAACAGTTCTCATTTATTACCACAGTACAGTCAGCTCACATTGTATTAACCAAAACTTGAATTTAACAGGATAAAAGTGTTTGCCCCCTCCAGCTCCAAACCTCATAACTCCTTGCAGATTATCTTAATGTTCAGAAATAACAAACGGATGACATAATGTCTTGAACTCATTATATTTGGAGCCTGCAGGTGGGTGGATGCTGAGGTGGTGGAGCTGAAAGTTTGAGTGTGATAAGAAAACAGATTCAAACAGATCTCCTAATAAGGAGGACATATCATCAGATTATTGCTAAAATTATGCATGACAAATGTGAGCAAATTTTCCAAGCAGTTGATATCAAAAAACTTTAACTGCAGTTGCAAAACCATGGTAGCATTGTTTTAAGTTTTTCTTATTGCAATGAGAAAATGTTACAACATTTCTTGATCACATCCAGTAATATGTACTTATAATCTTGTGTAACTTGACATTAAAGTAATCTAATCTGTTCCACACAGTGTTGTGCAACTTTCAAGTCTGAAATGATTTGCTCAAAGTTGAAAAGAAAATGGCAAAAGGGCACATTTAGGTGGAGCTACACTTTTCCTGACTTATTATATCAGTCGTGGCAAATGATGACTCAGCAAAAAAAAAGTGTAAAGGAAACCTGGAAATCTCAGAAAGCAACACTTTTCTTGCATATCCCAGGTCTTCAATGGTTTTAAAACAGTGTATTACATTTAGGTAATACAGATTAGAGCATTGATGCGTCTTGTTTGAATTTGTTCACACTAAAGAGGAACCAGGTCACTGGCTCTGAAGGTGTCCCATGAAAACCTTTTTATGCCTAAACTTACGGCCATCTGACTCCCCTCCACACCTCAGATCTAATTTAAAGCACACTTCAGTAACTCATGTCAGATGACTCACAGCAACTAACAGCGAGTCTGACAAAAGGCACTAGGGTCACATGTTTGAAGGATTCATCTTTCCACATTAGGAGCTGTTAAAAAGTTTGTGGGACTGTGAAACTGCCCACAGTTGACCTTTTTCTTGGACAAGATTTAAAGACTAGAATGCCTCCAACACAAATCATTATCTTCTTCTGATTTAAATCTTAGTTGTGAAACATTTGAGTGATTCTGGTCAAACTTGACCTTCTTGAAATGTAAAAGGCACTGTGCTCAAAGCATCTGATGCCTTAACAAGACAAAAATAGGTTAGTGCAACTTTTTAGAAAACAACTCTCTCGTTTGCTGCTAAATTTGAAAGGGGTAAAGAGGAAATAATGTCCTGTGATTATGGGTCACACCAACAGAGCTTTGAGTTTATCTTTAAGTTCAAACAAAAACATTCAAACCTAAAGGAGTGGTGATAAAAGCAGTGATGTTGAAAGTTTATGGATTTTTAAGTCAAAGTTTGCTAAACTAAAAGTGACTTTGTGGCTGCCATGGAGACAGTTTTGTGAGTGCTACTTGCAACAAACAAAACAAAGATGTACTCAAAAGATGAGGTCATCAAAAACAGATTTTAAACCCAGTACCTCAAACAAGAGGTACCAGACTTTTACTAATTGTTACTAATCACTAAAAATTAATCTGTGAAGGAATACACTGAAAAAAAGTCATTGAAAAATCAGTGGAGAACAAAAGGGGCACCACAAATATCAAAAAGTGAAATATCTTTTTCTCCAAAATCAGGGTGTTCAGTTTTCTCCATGTAACTCTCCTGAGAAACACTTCATGACACAGAAAGGATAAGACACTTTCACATGCTCACATGCTGTAAAGTAGGCCAGTCCATGGCCAAACAGGAATGGCTCGACATTTCAGTCACAGCACCAAGGAAAATCACTGCATCATCAAATCATCACAGAAACTTAACTGAGCAGATGATGGGTGAAAACTTCAGATCATCAATAACATGGTTGAGCTTATAGCAGCCTCTAAATTTGATACACATGACTCCACATGACAATGAAGCACAATCAGATTCGACATTTTCACTGACTGTAAAGAAGAAACACCCCAGATAAAGAGTGAGTCTGATTACGTCTGTTAATTGGGGATTGTGAGAGAGTTGTTGAGAGAATCTTAACATTAACAGCCATGAGAAAGATGATCATAAAAATATATTTTAATGTTATGTCGGTCAATGCATCACTAACCTCTGCAGGAGAGTTGACAACTGCCAAATTGTAGCCATAGAGCATAGAGCTGCCAAATGAGGACAGGAAAGCCACTGCCAGCAGTGACTTTGTAAGATTCTGTAGAAAGGATTAAAAGAAAAAAGTCATCACCACAAAGTTAACCAGCATAAATGTATACATGCATTTAAAGACCTGAAGGAAATGTCAGTATTTATGATTTTTAAAAAAATTCTATTTGTGTATTTCAGGTGTTCCTATAATAGAGGTACTGTTAAATGAACCCCTAAAATGGCTTTTCCTCAAGATAAGGCACAATGTGTGCCACGGTTTATTAATAAAAAATAAAACAAAACAGAGATACAGACTCAACAAAACTACAGAACTAAGTTTGGCAGAGATCCACCGTCATGTCCGTCAATTTGTGTGTGGTACAAGAAATCCCAGAGACAGCGAGGAAAACATTGATTGTGTACGGTAAGCCTTTCAGTGTCCTCCTACTTTTCTGTTAATTCACTTTTGTAATAACTTATTTGAATTGTACGCTAGGGTTGCAGAATATATTGTTTCAGTTTTGTCATCACGATATGCACATGGGCAATATTCATAGTGCAAGGTTATGCAATATATTTGAGTTTTGTAGCAAACGCCCAATCACATTATTAATAGACCTAGAGGTGCATCTGTATACTTTACCACATTACATGCAACAACTCGCACTGTTAGGGCGCTCTCTTGGTGCTTAAAATTTGCTTTGCTTCCTTTTTCTCTTTCCAAGGTGGATCATCTTCACAAAATGCATTGTGCTTGTTTCAGGGACATCTTGAAACATTGTTTTAATTAATTTACATCTTTGAAAAAAGATCATTCAAGCCTACAAAAAGGCAAAATGCAGGAGGAGGACAAACTCTGTGAGTCACTGCACGTTTACTCAGCCTGTGGGCGTAGGTTGGAGGGACACAGCATGTTAACATATCTAATGAATACATTATTTGGTCGTAGAGGGAAACTTGAATAATGGAACCTTTGTGCAGGAACATGTCACAAAAAATCTGAACCAAACTGAGAATAATTACTTGCACGAAATATCATAGCTCAATATCAGTGATCAATAAAAGGATATCAACATGACTAAGACTCTTTGCAAACAAACAGAGCTCATGGAGGCAGAAAGAGACAGAAGTAATAAGGTGAGAGTCTGTTATCATTTCAGGGACAGTCAGGGAGAATTAAGCTGAACACAGTGAAGCAGTGAACTTCAAAAATTATCAAAATATATATCGCAGAAAACAAAAATATCTCATCCTCAGTGCAGCCTTATTGTAAAACAACTTTATAGGCGCCCTGTAAAACTTGGACAAGGCCACTGGATATGAGCCAACGCCTTCATACACATAAATACAGTAAGCAGCTTTCAAGTGGAAAAATTACTCAAAACCTAATGCAACTACTGTTGCATAAACTGGCATCTTAAAGAAAATTCATGGACAGATCAAAACCTTAAAAGCAAACGTTGGCATGTTGTGTCTCTTTTCAAGATTTAACCTGCAGCCAGTAAACAGATTAGCTCAATCTGTTTCTATCAGCGTTTTTATTCTTGTATTTGTTGCTTTGAGCCTGTCAGCTGTGGATTGTTCTGTGGAGCTGAACTGGCAGCACGTGACTTTGTCAGAAGATGTGAAGCAAACCAGTTCAAGGATACAGGCCCATTCACGGTGCCACGTAGCTTTGGCTTAGACTCTTTGAATGGCCTAAATAAATCTACAGGAGTTGGGAGATTTAGTGAAGGAGCTGAATGTGTATAATGAGCAAATTTAAAAATAATCAGTGTCAATGACTCAGTGTCAATTTGACCTTTACAGTTAAAGGCAGGTGCATGTATTTTCAAAAGTTGCTCTTTTGGTTTATAAACTGAGTTTGAGCACCACAACTTTACAAAATAACCATAAGATGTTTACCTGCTTCAAATAATACACATCCTTAGAAAGAGACAAGTTATAGCCTAAAGATGAACTAATCATACTCAAACAAGTTACTGTGCAAATTCACAAAATTATTGGGGGAAGGCAAGGGCTTGCAAAACTTCATTCTCTTACAGACCAAGGAGCCAAATGAACCCTCTGATGTGCAGGATGCTGGAGTGACATTTACACAGAAGGGTAAGAGGTCTCTGCTCTGTTTGAACAATAGCTGCATAGATGCCCAAAAGAGACCCAATTTGATCTGTAATAGCCTGCTGGAGACAATTAGACGACTTGTAGTGGAAAAAAGCTCACAGACAAGGCTGCCCAGTCTCTATTCAATTTAAGTTCATTATCACACGAGCAGCTCTTCACATGTTGCATTACTGCTCAGTTTCTTGAAACTATGTTAGAGACCTACCAGAACTTTTCTTTCTTTCTTTTTTATGTATGACTTTCATGAAAATATGAAAGCTGATTAGGATTAATACTGGAGCTGTGGTGAAATCTTACAGTAGCAAACCAGCCACCAGCATGTGATCCTAAACTTGGTGCAGATGCTTTTTACATGGTAGTTTTTCTGTTGAAAACGTTAATCTGCCCTGTATGTATGAACAGTAAATCATTGAGAAAAAAGTCTGAATGAGGTTAATTTTCAGGTCAGATAACCATAATCCTAAACGACAAAAAAAAAAGTCTGACTAGCAGCTCAATGAATGACAAAACTGACCTAAGTGAGAAAAAATCAAACACATTTCTCAAATTGAAACTCACCTGGCTGAGCTTTACAGGTTTTTCCACTAATAGTTCCTCCGCCATTTATTTCATAAATAAGAACTTCCCGTTTGTGCACAGTTCGTCTTCGTAGACAAGAAGCAGTTTTCACAACTTTTCTCACAACTCACTCAACACACAGCATCTCCATTTGTAGTTTCTAGCCATGCGCGTGCGGAGGGGAGGTCTCCTTCTGACGGTGGGTGGATTTAACAAGCAGCAGCCAATCAGCAGAGAGCTCAGCGAAGGAGATCAGTCTCTACCGGCCGTGGTGGTTTCCACTGGTTAGTGGTTACTGGAGCCAAGTGGGTTCATCCTGCATCCTGCACCCGCAGAATCTATGTATCAAAGTATGAATAACTAACTGACTCCTCTCCAGGGGCGGTTTCAGGATTTCTTAACAGAGAGGTCTTAGCCCGTACAGAGACACCTTAAGATACACTACACTAAGGAATAAAAAAATAAAAATAAAAAAACAGAGTCTCAACACTGTTTTTAAATGTACATTGAGGATTAATTAAGATTAAAACGACTGAAATACGAAAGCAAATAACATTTTATTCATCTATTTATTTGCACATATATTGGATTGTACAATATCTGATTTTAAGATAAATAAGAAGACTGTGTCAGGACAGGTCATGGCACCAACAGGTTTGTACAAAATGACCTTACCTTTTCTAAAAAAAAATTACAAAAGATAAAAACAAAAATCAGAATATACAAGAGCAGTAATATAACATACATGACCATAGCTAATCAAAAAACTGAATTTAAAAAAAGATAATAACAGGGGAAGAAAAGGGAAATCATCTAATGGTTGAATACAAAGTTGTAAAAAAGGCAAAATAAATGTAAAAATAGATTCCTCTCTATTCACAACAGTAACTCCAGTCAGAAGGCAGAGGTGGACACTGAAAAGTATGTCATTTCATGTTCAGATGTTTCACTGACACGTGGCACTTGGACAGGTGAGTAATGAATGAACCAGATAAAACTTGCTTAAACTTGCTCTATAAACTAAGTTTGAGTTGAGTTGAGTTGAGTTGAAAAACTTTTGATTCAAAATCCAATCATTTATACACATTCATGTCTCGTTCAATCTGTGGGTCAAAGATGTTTTAAAAATGCATGCATATATGTCTCTGCAGAAGTAATGTTTATGACAGGCAGCATTAATGGCATGTAAACATATGTGAAATAAGCTCTATTCCTCTGTAATGTCTCAACAAACATATTCACTTCTGGGCTCTGTAGTAGCAGCACGATTCATGTTTTTGATTTAACCCTCTTTTTTATGTGAGCTTCACTGGAGCGATGGAGAACATCTGATCAAAGTAAACCATGTAGTAAAACTCAGACAGTGTGGATGAGGGAGACATTGACTGTTTTTAAAACCATGTATGACACACCACTTACAAATGAAGTACGACCTTCACACCGCACACTTCTTTTAAGAGTGGTTTGTAATGTGGCTGTTTGATCTGTTTGATAAGCAGAAGCTGATTGCAAAACCGCCTCACCAAAGGTATTGCCTGAAAAAAGCTTATGAGTTGATAAAAGATTTTGTTTAAGGTGTTGTAACCTCTGTAATGACAAGAAGTGACAAGAATCACCATAATTCTTTTACTTCACGTTAAGTGTGATAGTTCAATCACTTTAAGTGTCACCTGAGTATGTAGTGGTCGAACTTAATACCACCGGCCCCAGACAGAAAACAAAGAAGCACAACATTGGCACTGTGAATTGTGGGAAACAGTATGTTAGGTAGACTGGTCTGATGAGATCTTTTTTTCCTGAAATTAGTAGGACATCTGGGTATTTCTGGCATACTGCAGATTTTACTTTTTTTCACATACTGCATACTAAGTACTACATTTTGGACAGATCAGTATGTATTCTGCTGGTTTCTCAGGCACATTTTGAAAAACAGCCATTGTCATTTTGGATGTGGGTGAAGCCAGGAGATTTGCAGCATTCTGCACCAGATTAGTAGAGTAGAGAAGGGAGAAGGAGAGAAAACATAGTAAATTTTGCCTCAAGGGTCAATGAACTTTCTAAAGCCAGTAGTGTCTGCTTCAACTGAACACAACAACATACTCCTCTATGACTGGATGTTTGTGGAGGTAATCTTCTGGCTTCAAAGCTCACGATGGGAAAAGGTTATGCTGCCTGTTCCATAGCATTGTAAGAATATCAGTATTTTGAAAATAGTTGGGAAGGCAAAGGATAAATGACTCGCAATTTCTGATGGCTGGATGTCAAACTCACTTTGACACTATTATTCAAACAAGTTTATACATGTGGTGAGCAGGATTTCAGGCATCTTCTCCTCAACAGGAGACAGATTTTGATGGGTCTAATGGGTCACAAGAGACTGTAAGATTGTCAGGAAGAGAGCATCTGGTCATGTGAAGACAAAATATTTAAGACCCCAGTAGAGATACAGGGAATGATTACATCCCAGAGATCTTAGAGATATATCAGCTTGTCGTCTGTGACTTTGACTTGTTGGCAATCAGAATAATCCAGAGGTTTCTGTCACAGCAGAGAAGCAGATCCAGTTACTCCAGCTCTGCCATCCAACACTTGCTGTGTACAGGCGATGCGCTCTTCTTCTCGTTGTACTCCTTGCAGAAGCAGGTGCAGGTCCGTACTGAACCTTTTACATACCATAGATAAATATCTGTTGGTCAAGAGGAGCAAAAGTCTTCAAAGTCACTCACTGCTCTGAGACTCTTTCTCTGCTGTTTTCAGGTTCTCACCCATAGGAAAGGTCAGCCTCCACTTCTTTGACACCCCTCCATACCACCTCACACTCCAGGAGATGCTCTCAAGACAGTAAAGGTGAGGTTTCTTTTTAGAGATTGCACACATCCTGAACTTTCCTTCTGTGCTCACTCTACTCTATCTGAGCTTTCTGCAGTTTCATTTCTATTGTCAACAGTCCCTGAGCATTTGCCCTGAGTGGAAGGAAAGTGGTTTATTCAAAGCAAAAAGAGATGCCCACAAGTTGCATTTGACACTCTGCATGTGTTTTACTAATTTGACTGTGTTTATGTGTCATTCGCACAGGTTAAGCGGACACAAAAAAATCCTTCACTGAATTAGGTCCTAGAGAGTAAAGAGGAACACGTGAAACATTGGCTTCACTGCTAAACAACACTTGCAGTCCAATAACGAACTGAGCTGCTTAACGGGAGCTAGAGAGCAGCCTTCGCTGTCTTGCCTCCAAAAATGCCAGCTCCTGCAGCCAGCAGCTAATCTGGACGTGATGTCAGAAATATCACACAACTCTCCGCCATGTTCTCCTTCCAGACTCTCTTCTCCTTTTTAGGTGGTTTTGGCTGTCAGCCGCCTTCTCACCACTTAATGTCCAGCTTATTACCCAGCGACCAACTGAAGACACAAACAAGTTAAAGTCCCTGTGAGGACTTTCTAAGTGATCTTTAAAAAGTCTCATCTCAAGATATGTGCCTGATCACTGTCCACAACTTAAAATGAGATTATAAGCACAAAAATAGGTTATTTCTAAATGCTATTTCTAAGCTACCAAATCGGGCATTAGACCAGATTGAACGCAAGTCAAAGATTCAATGACAACTCCACACCAGCTGACGTTACGTTGTATCCTGTAAAAAGTTTTTTTGAACAAAGAAAATTGTTAAAAGGAAGATCTGAGCTCTCCATTCATTTTCAAAACAAATACTCGAGTCAGGTCAACACGACAGTTTGCACGAGTCCTCCCGCCAAAGGAGTCGCTGCAATCCACTTCATACTGACTCTCCTCACAGTCACTTTAATACAAGTCTCAGTGTTTCCTAGATGCAGTATCATATTTTTATGACTCTTAGAACCAAACAGAGTGTTTTAGTTTACAAACCGTCATGGTTTTTCTTCAGACAGAGGAAAAGGTGATATGAATTCTTTACAAAACTGAAACACCCTGCTGAACACATGACTGACTGGTCTGCACTCCTGATTAGTCACATCTGAACAAACTTAGTGTGTTTTTTGCAATGTTTTGTGATGATCTCCTGAGAGGCAGACAGTTCGTCTGGCAAAAACCTAAACTGCTTCCTGTATAACTTTGTGTTTCTTTCACTAAAAGGCAAAGACTAAAATTAATTTGTGGCCATATCACCATTAAATTCCTGTACTGAATTCAGGATGTTGGTTTGTGTCTTTTACATTATTTCAGCAGCTGATGTTACCTCTGTCTTCCTACTCCTCTCTGTAGCAGCATCTTGACCCCTGATATAAAAAACAGTAAACCACAAGACCCATGCTACAACCCCAACTCTAACTCAACAAGCCAGGTTAATACCGTCCTAAAGGTCAAATGGCTTCTGTCATATGACCTCCAGAATATCTTAACCATCCGCTGCTCTTGTGTAAAAAAATCAGTTAAAACGAAAAAAAGAAAAACAAACACACTGAGAGATGCTTTTGTGAGATGATATAAAGTTTTGAAACAAATTATATGGTTGATTACAGAAACAGATTTCAAAGGTGACCACTGTAAAAGCTGAAATCAGTGTTTGCAGATATTATTCAAGCAATTCAGGCATCATTTCTATCTTTCATGACTTGAAATAGGACATAGACACTTATCAAATTTGCAGTTTTTGTAGTAAACTCATGAACCTCAGAGGGACAAAGCATTCACAGCTAGCTGGACTTGAAGGTTTAAATAAATGTCTGAAAAACATGCTGTGAGCCCCACACTTACATCAAATGGGACTATTTTTATTTTATTTTCAATCAGCAAACGCAACAACAATAAAAAGGCAAACACACTCCATATCTCATTTATTTTATGGCACAATAGTGCTTTATTCCTTATTACTGTATCATTATGTTCATTTAGGGACAGAACCACATGTAAACACTTTGTTGCTAACCACTTCTTGTTGGTAGCAACAATTACTGCACTTATACTAAACTTATCATTGCTTATTGTTTTGCAACAACTTAGAAGTAAAATATCTTGCTACAGAGCTGTTACATACTTCATTTGTGCTATAAGAACAGGTAAGCCATGATAACTGATTTATGCTGGTGTGAACAGTCAGCAACAAAATAACATAAACTCCTCTGAGGAAGATGGGCGTGGCCTCAAACTCAAACAGATGTATTTGTCCAGAATGCATCAGGAAAAGTTGGAGAGGTGCTCAGCTTACTGTTATTAACAACACTGACAGCATACTAGACAAAAGAAATGGTCTAAATGTTTGGTCAGGCTGCACCAGAAAAAAATACTCTGAAAGATACTGGCACTGACTGTGCTGGTGCGCTGGAATGATCCAGACAGAAAATGAAGCATTTTAAGGAGTTTTTCAATTAGAGAAATGGCATAACTCGTGTTTATGACTTACTCAATATCAGCACGAAGCTCATCCAGCAACTCAAAAATATGTATCTATTATTTTAATTTCTGACAGTCTAAGTATGTGGACACGTGCACAGAAGGTTCTCTTTCTCCCTCGTCTGTCATTGCCCCTGTCTCGCAATGACCACTTGCGGATGATGTTGTGCCAGTTTGCATCTGCCCTTGACAGAGCTAAATATAGATGGATAAATAGTGACTGCAAACGGATTGGGGTTTGATAAATCACTTTGCGGGTACTAAGTGATTTCATTTGCATGTCCTCCTCCCAGTATTTTTCTCATTCTGATAATCTGCATATATTCTGCATAGTCATGAAGGCAGACGCACTAAATAAATTGCGCGTTCTATTTTGCTAATTTGACAGACACAATCCACATTGCACCCGTTAAGTAAATCAGCTTTGCACACTATCAGGTTTGCATGTGATTTTATACATGCAAACCTAGTAGATCAGGCCCTAAGTGTAAATAAACATGAAGTAGTGTATCATCTACATAGATGAAATGCTGAACTGTTTATGATTTCTACACCATATAATTCAGCTTTTCTTTCACAAACATTTGCATTCATTGCAACCTTCTCTGATAAAGATGCTCTCCATGTTTGTAGACACAGTGCTGCTCATGTGACTGGAGCTTGTGGGCAGTTATTTCTGGGCATAACTCATCTGCCTGCTAACACTTTTCCCACAGTACAGGAATCCAATCCAGTCACCTTAGTGTGTAAAGGTCATTCTCTCCGCCTCTATCTTCAGTCACTGTACCTGCTCATTAACACCATGATTAGAGGGAAACCTGGGAGAGACTTCCATATTGGCAAAGATAAGACTATGAAAAGAAATGAACAACACACTGGCATAATTTACAAGGGGGACATCTCATGATTGTAATGAGGATCTGGAGCTACATGATTTAATTTCCTCTCAACAGTGAATGAGATGTCATTTGATAAATTACCCATCAGTAGCAGGCAGAGGAAGCTGTGCAGGGAAACAATGTGTGTGCGTTTCAATGTGAAAACTCAACCATTTGTGCTTGCTCTGAAGTCAATTTGTGTGCTGCAAAGACATGCTACTGCAATAAGTATCCTCACAAACGTTTGTGTGTGCATGTGGCTGAGAATAACCTCACATTAACAGCCCATTATTTCAATAAACCTCCTCCTGCATCCCGTTGACTGATCATCTGCCTGGAAAAGCCGATATTGTGGCCTTTAATCAGTCAGCCCCCTCCCAGCCGCCGTAGTCTCTTGTGCAGTATTTAAATTCCTCATTTACTCTTGTGCAGGCGGGACGTGCCTGTCCCCCATTGTTCGCTCTGAATAAACTGGGGAGCTGATCGTGTTAAGTGCATCCGTGATTGATGGCTGCTGATGAAATCTAATATACTCGCCCCATGCCATCGTTTGGCAGGGTGAGAGACACTTCAACTCGAGCTGGTAAAAGGTGCAAATGTACTTAATGTTGCTTTTTCTGATTTATTAAACAAGTATTATTTATAAAAGAGTTTAGACCGTGGTCGAGCAACTCCAAAAGGAGCCTGGGACATTAACTGTTGAGTAATGGCTGCTGCTGGTGTGCGATGAAGGAGGTGTTTGGGAAATGGAGTGTGAGCGAGGTCACTCTGGATAGTTTATACACCCAGCAACCATAAAGTGGAGTGATTGTCATTATTTAAGCTTTCATGCTACGCTAATTTTTCCCACAATTGTTCTGCTCTCTTATCTCTGGATGCACGTGGTTTGGTCAGGAGTTACAGCAGAACGTTTAAAATTTCTGACATCCCAGGCATTTTAAGATCCAGCAATATGTCTTTGGAGTTAAAATGAGGTTACGAAACGTCCTCATTTGGCTGGACATGACCTCCTTTTTGGTTGTGAAATTATGCCAGGGGGATTTTATAAAATTCCCCAACATGTCTGGATTTCTCTCAAATTGTTCTGCAGACCATTGATATTTATAATAAAGCGTTGCACTGGGCTACTGGCATTATCCCGATGCACCAACTTGTCAAGATGTTGAACATGCACAAAATCATGGTCTGACTGCTTGCACTTCACGCTCAGTCAGAAAATGCTGAAGTGGAAATGCACTTTTACAGATGAACTACAGATATACTGTGGTATCGCTCTCTTTGTTGCGGTTGTGAGCGGTGGGAGGCAGCATGTGCTGTCTGCAAAGCTGGCATCTCTGTGTCAGCTGAAAATAAAAATGCCTTCAAATCTAAATGACAATTTAGAGATTTTAAGGCATTACTTCCATTTTGAATGAGAGAAATAAAAATGGAATATTATGGAAGCCCATTTCTGTCAGTTAAAAAAAATTAAAATGAAAACTTGGCTTCATTGAGAATTTTGGGGGGAGGGCCCATACAGTCAAAATTATGAGGAAAATGGTTTTAAAAACTACACAAAAAGTCAAAATTTGGGGATGAAAAAGTAAAAGTTTTGAGATAAAAAGTCAAAATTATGAGACAAAATGTCAAGATTTTCAGATAAAAAGACAAAATTTTGAATTATAAATTTAAAACTTTAAGACAATGAAGTCAACAGTATGAGAGAAAACTCAAATCTTTAGAGAAGAAGTCAAATGTTGAGATAAAAATTTGAAATCACACAAAAAAAGTTGAAATGTTAAGATCAGAAAGTCAAATTTTTCAGGAAGGGGCATGTAAAATAAGTATATGGGTGAAGAGATTACTTTGTCATCTTTGAGTATCTTTGGGTTTTTTGCAGGATTTCCAAGAGGCTGAGCAGGGGGCTATTTTTTTAAAGTCTTTAGTATATGGTCACTCTATGTTAAAAAGTAGCACATGATGCTGGGATACAACATGTTCACAGAGCAGGTTAGAGAGTGGAGAGAGTGAGGAAGGTTGGATTTTAGTGACCCCTTGTGGGAGAGAGCGGCAGCTTACGATGACTCAGACCATGGACTGAAAAACTGATCCACATTTGGTGCATTAATTTAATAACTTTTGCAGCTTAGTATCTAAATGATGCTCAAGATTCAGGGTGTATCATAACTGGCTTTAGGAGAAAAGTGCTTGGCCTTACTTGCTGATACACAGACAAATCTTTGAGGCAGATACACACACACTCACACACACACTGACACACTCTAACTGCACACAAACACTCCAGAGTCTACTTGAACCACTCATAAGTCTCGGCGACACCCCGCCATCCTCCCTCTTCCCTCTTTTCTCCCCTCTGTGTTTCACCCACTTCACAGCTACATTAACACTTGATTTGGACGTAATGGATCTCCCTCCTCCCCTCCCGCCCGTTCCCATTGGCTGCGGCTGGCCGCCAGCCCAGCCCACCTGCTCCACAGTGCTCCTCTTAATGTGACTGGCTGAGGATGATGGATCACCCCCTGTCACTTCCACCTCCTCCTCCAATCAACAACCAGCCATGGAAATTGATTGTTCTAATTTGCTCTCATTATTATTATGATATTAAGCACAATATACAGACACAGCTCACTGTCAGATCTGGGCAACGCCGTCATTAGTTACAGGGGCTGGAGAATATGCCTCAGCGGGGTTTTCTCCCACTGACGCCATGATGTAAAGGAATCAGTGAGCGTTGGAGAAACACTGTGCTTTTTCTTAATAAGATTTGCCATGCAGCCCCTCACTGAGGTGATGTAGCATCTAATTAAGTTCAATTCGGTGCATCTGGGAAAGAGAAAAAAGAAGATATGATTAAGTTCCTCTGTGTCAGATGCAGGGTGTTCACTTGCAGCTGCTGTATGGGAGGAAACGGGAGGTGCCCGTGTGAGAAAACATGTTCTTACATCTGCGAAGAATGCAAATGGTACAAATCTAGAGCTATTAATTGCTGCTTAGAAAATCCAATTAAGATGCATGGCTGTACATTTAGAGGAGGTCTGGAGCTGAATAACAATGATGTACAATCAAAGAAACTCTCTTACTCATGTTTCAGTGCTTTACACACATTCTCGCTGGGTGAAGCACCTCTGATAGCACAAACTGTGCAGGAACCATCAGTAACTTTGAGATAATTTTAATTTCTACTCAAATGTACTCTAAATATGAACAATAAAGCTAAGTATGAGTACCGTGGCCCCCCTCTCTTCCTTGCTGTGCTCACAGGCCCTGTTTTACCATGACAGTCTGATATTACCAGAGCAGCCCTTCGAGCTGTATATCCCTCCAACATTCATGGAGCACAGAGTCTCCCCAGCCAGGCCGTTACCAGCCCAGAGTATATTGGATAGTGCTTACATTAACACACAGTGTCTAACAAACCGCTTACGCTCCTTTAATTGGATTACAAGGAGTGCTGCATTCCCATTGGTGAGATTAGGAGGGTCCGGGCACAGAGCCGACTCCCCTCCCCTGCTTGAGTAAGGGATCTGATTCGCCATCATCCCTAACGACCTGCAAATGCCAGATGTTTGATTGGTGGAGTGGCACTGGCAAGAGTGTTTATTGGTCCATGACAGTGTAATAAGGGTGGATGCCAAGTGGACTGTCAGGACGTTAAAGTGTCAGCTCTGATCTAGGCGTGATTAATGAGGGTATTTATTTATCTACTGGACTTAAATACAGTTTGTGCAGATACTTTTCTTTAAGCAGGTTTAAAGGTCATTGCTGAAATGAAGACAAAAGGATACAAACTTTTGCTCTTGGCTGTTATTTGATTTCAATCAGAAAAAAAAGAGAGAGGGTGCAAAAGCTGGGAAGATGTTCTTTTGATTAACCTTTAAATACAACACATCAGGCCAGTTGGTCAAAAGATCGGATCAAAATTATTTTGATTTGGTGTTCTCAGTTTTTACTATTCATGTAATTTATGCCAGTTTTTCAAATCAACATTGGATCGGATCACCTTTAACCAGATACACAGTTTTCAAAGTTTGCATATCCAAATAACCAGTGATCTGAATGGAACATGTCACAATGTAAAAGCAGCTACTAGCTCTGTAAAAAGGCAGAAGGGCCAACGAGAGTTTCTAATTTTGAGACAAAATACAAAAATACCATAAGCATCCTCTTCCATTTATAATCTCTTTTATGTCCCGATGTGAGCCACATCAAATGAAATGCATTAATATATAAATTGTGGATATTTGAAAATGTCTTGACTTAAAAAGGCTAAATGTCAGAATGAGGAACAGACTGGACGTTAGGGATGCACTTGAAATAACTTTTGACGGGTTCATTTCTGATAATTGTTTCTCTGAGATTAATATACAGTGATGAATGACAGAAATTTGAATATATTATTATTGTTTTGTATGGAATCTGCTTGAGGGATTATTTCATGGGGTCAAGATCATTTTTCTTTTATTTACTTCACTTCACTGAAAAGCTTCATTGGTAACCTATGTCTTTAATCTACTTTATCACTGTAACAATCAAACAAGTCAAGTACAAAATGTAAATAAAAGTATAGTCACTAAATGGTAGAAATCTTTTATTATTTGACCAAATTTAAAGATTTACTAAATTTTTTCTTGAAATCATCGGCCCCTGTTGGGATCAGGTTAATCAATTTTTTCAATCAGTTATTCAAATCTGACTGAAAAGTTTTAAACAACACAAACTGAGGGTTTGATCCAAATGAAAACCAGGGTTGGATACTTTGTTATGATACCAGATTTCTTCTTTCCCTCTTGAACAACCCGTTTTTAAAATTTGATCCTGTCTGATGACCATAAACTGATCAGATAACCTTTGAACAACTGGCCCATCATGTATAAAATTAAAAGTTTAATCAATTTAATGAAGAACAAGTCCTGTTATTTCTACCAAAAAAAGACAAAGTGAAACATTTAGTCTTCTGAAAATGAGCTGTGTTGATTCAAAACTTTTATGCTGCATTTCAGCTCTTGAAATTTATGGTTAACAAAGCTTTGTCCAGGAAAATGAATATGCAGGCTTAAAATTCAATTAATCTTTATTTATTTTTCACTGAGTCCTAACAAATATAAATACCCTCGGTGCTTTCAAAGAACAAAACAAAGAGAAAGTTGCTTAATTAGTTGAATTGTTGAATAACGAAAAATAGCCATTTTGATCAACAAAAAGTAACTTGGACTAACCAGTGTGCCTAAAATTAAAGAAAAGAAACTACTTTTAATTTGTAAAAACAATGATAGCAAGGGGAAGCCATTTAGTCATTTAGTAATCGAAGGGCACAAATCAGATTAATGACCCTAAATATCACATTGAGTATTTCTTTAATGCTAGTTGCTTTCTTGGTTATTAGTTTTATTTATCTTATTTATATTTTTTCTTTTGCCTTTACCTTTCTGTGCTGCTTAAGCCAGCAGAAATATCACATATTTTCATTTTGAAATCTGTTTCCTTTTGTTTTTTTAACTTTATCTTAACAGGATGAAGACCTTGTTGAGAGAATTACATATTCAGTCTACTCTCATTATCATTAGTCTATAACATTGTCTGAGTTTCACGTCTAGAATTTTCAATGTGAGCAAATCAAACCCAAATGATTATGAGCCTGAGATAAGCGAGGGAATGTTCTTTGTAGATTAAGGGAAATGATCCTTTAGGGTGGCATAAAAATAAAATTAAAGAGTGAACAAACAGCACTGGAGTGTTGTTTCGCATTAGTATTCATATGTGCTGTGAAGTGTATGTTCTGCATGTGCGGGAAAAAGTGCTCCTCCTGACCTTCCACACTTTGACCTTTGACACTAGCCCTCACTAAATCTTGTGGTTTGGGGCCTTTTCTTTACACATTCAGACCAAACCTCTGACCACTAACTTATGTGCAGTCCACGGCACAAGCTGCTGAAAACCTGGCAGCTGCTGGCCTCCTGTGAAGGAAGAGCCTCTCCATCATGGCAGTGACACCTTAACTGTCCTGCTCCCGCTTGGTGAGGAAGGCCCCCCTGCCAACACAATCAGACACACACACACACAAATGCATGTGCACAAAAACAACACTTTCTATTGCGCTGAAAGGACAAACACAATGACACAAAGTGCACACGGTCACTTTCCTCCCTCACACAGGTGCAAAAGTGAATACTGCACATCGACATTGGTGCACAAACTTGGCACACGCACTTTCACCGCTACTTCCACTCTTTGATCCCTGTTCCCATAACAAACACACTATCCACTTCCAACACAAACAATCCTCCTTTGACTCTTTCTCACACACACATGAATACACACACACAGTAGAGCTGGGCCTTTATGCCTTAATGTACTCTGGCCCGTCCCTGCAGGTGACCTGACCCTTACTGTCCTGTCTGTCAGCGAGAGACGAGCCAATGCAGCCAGATGGCAGCAGAGCAGAATAGCTGTGAACAACAGGCCGAGTTAATGTGTAGCTTTAACCATTGTCTCCTCTGCAGGACAATGGAGCAAGCCAGGAGGGAGGAGCGCTCGCTGGAGCTGTGGCTAAAGATGGACTCTGTGTGTATTCTTAGAGGAGTTCATAAAAATGGAGCTTAAACCCACTTGATTCATCACTGTCTCATTTGGGCAAAAAGACAGAAAGAAGAATCCTCTGAACTGGTGTGTTCTGGTGGGAGCTTGGAGTGTGAAGTCAGTAGGGAAAAGTGCAGAAACACTTTGGTTTATTTGCTTCAGTTCTAGCTATTAAACCCATTTATCAAAGCTGGAATCTGAAGAGAAGTTTGTTGAAAGTGTTGAAGGGTAGATTTAATGAAATACACTGCAATCAAATCTTCTAATTACACTCATACAGCCAAGTTTAATACAAAAACAGAGATCAAAGTGTCTCTTTCATTCAATAACCACCACAACAACGCAGCTAACATCCCTATTGTCAGCCTCTGTTCCACAATGCTATTACTTTCCGAAAGATGAGGGTAATTTTCTATGCAAATGGGCCGCCGTCATTGTCCCCGCCTCGTTAATCTGGGCCTGGGCTCCTTTGACAAACCCCTCTCTGATTGATGAGGCCCTGACAGCTCCAATGTGTGCGTGCATTTCCACAGATTGACATCATCATTAAGGAGCGAGAGCAGGGGTCTGAATCACTGCAGATTTACTCCACTCCCCACCTCCTCCCTCCCTTACACACACACACTCACACAGGCATATAGACACCCACACACACACACACACACACACATACATCTTGCCTGTGCATGCACACAAAAATGCACACGGGTTGGTGGAGCCCACCATCCGTCTAACAGCTGAGCTTTCCCTTCTGTACCCATGGAGTGAGGAAGGCTGCAGAATGCAAAGCGCTTACTCATTGGCTGCCTGAATCTGTCATGTTGAAGTTAATTGGTGTAGGCTTTAAGCAAATTTCCAGCAGCATCCCCAGTCACTGCACCACTTGATGGGTGAGCCTCTGTCATATGGCACCTATTGATTCACCCAGGGGATGAGATGACTCCTATAATGCTCGCTATGTCAGTGTCACCCTCTCAAAGAGCGGCCGATAGCCTCTCCTCCTCACTGTCTGCTGATGTAGATCTGTGACTTCTGTTTTAAATCAAGCTTTATTCATATTCATTCAATCTGGAGGGGATCCACGCACTGGATTTTTTAGTGTTTCAATCGGCTAAAGTCCATTTTGGAGTTCATTTGAAAATGGAAAAATCGTTACCTAATCCTATCACTTTGGCCCTGGAGCTACAACATAAGAAACATGGAGTGTGCTGGCAAAGCAGAAAGAGAAAAAACAAGACAGGAGACACAAACCTTGAGTGAGTGCAGGCAGCTGCAGATGAGCAAATAAAGCATTCAATATTTATGACTGAAATTAAAACCAGATAAAGATGTCACATATTACCGCGTCCCCGCCCTCCTCTCCTCCCTCCCAGGCCTCTGGCCCTGACTCCGGTGCTCACAACTCTCTGCTCGCTCTCAGCCTGAGTGAAAGGGAAGCATTATTCCTTCCCGGCACAATGTCTTCAAAGACAGTAATGAATGCAATGCAGTGACCCAGAAAATGGACTTTAGAGAAGGAGAGGGAGAAAAAAAGCAATCTTGCGTTTGTGGCGGAGCATTATCACTTTACTCCCCTCCCCTCGTCCTCTCCCCTCCTAGGCTGATGTGTGCGTTTATATATATATATATGTGTGTGTGTGTGCATGTGTGTGTGTGTGTGTGTGTGTGTGTGCACCTGCCAGTATGTGGGTCTCCAAGGGCCTGTGTGCTTCAGTGCAACCATGTGAATTTGTATGAGTGTGCACATTTGCCTCCGATTGTGTGTGTGTGTGTGTGTGTGTGTGTGTGTGTGCGCTTGCATGTGTACATTTATATATATATATATGTGTGTGTGTGTGTGTGTGTGTGTGTGTGTGTGTGTGTGTGTCTGTTGGTGGGTGAGCAGAAGTCTCCATCAAGAGGGAATGGGCACGGGCTGACAGGCAGGCCCATTGTGAGGTTAATTAAACACTTCAGGTTTAACACCCCGTCCCTGTCGTTAACCCAAACACTGGCTCATCACTCATTCGCGCCACACTTCAGTTAGAGAGCAAAGGGGTGGGGGGGTGGGGGGGTAGGAAAGGAGGGCACAATGGAGATGTCACTGCAGGGTGGGGGCTGAGGTGTTGGTGGTGGTTGGATGTCATGAGATGTCAGAAATGGTGGAGGTGAGAGTTTGTATCTGAAGGAGCCACTGTAAGTGTTTTGACAAGTTCACAGCTTTCATTAACATACAACTGTACAAGAAAATATCTGTGTATTTTGGCATCCTGTAAAAAAAAAAAAAAGCATCAGTGTCCCATAACAGAGCTTGAGAGTTTTAAGCCTGACCTTTAGGCATTTAACTTCAAACACTGCAGAGTAAGGAGCATGTGTCAGGTGTGTGAGTCTCTTGTGAAGTTTTCATAGGGAGCAACAAAAAACTGTCACACTTTAAGTGGTGAAGTGACAAGAAAATGACCAAAACGTATAGCTTAGTGCAGCTCTATTCAATTAGCAGCCCAAAAGTAACAGCCAAGTGATTGTGACTAGGGGAAATATACTCACACTGATAAATTCTTGCAAAGAACCAACATTATCACAAACATTGAATGCAACCCTTCTCATAAACTAGCAAGTACCCTACAATGGATTGTGTTATTGACAAGGTACACTTGAAAAGTTCACATTAGCAGATCTGTACAGGTGAAAATCATATGTTTTATCTACCCTAAAACAAAAAATCTGCAAGGAAAATCTGTGATTTAATCCTGCATGGACTGACAATTATTTATTTATTTTATCACCAAGTGTAAATGCCAAACTAATGTGTTTACTCTGCAATTAGTGCATTGTGTCTGAAGACATCATGCCCTTTTTGATGTGGCTGAATGTTAATGAAAATTCAGTGTGTTTGATTTCTTAGCAATTTGTTTTTCTTTTAAATGGTTAATCACTGCTAAAACTGTTTAGCCCGGCTCATGTCCTGTCTGAAAATCCAGTCCAACCAAATATTTAATTAAATAGCCCTGACTTAGTGTGTTTATGAGGATGAAGAGTGCCAAAAAATAGCACCTACACTGTGCAACCCGAGGCCATTAGATCATAACAAAATGTTTCTTGATGACACTTTGCACTTTGAGATGCTTGATTTTGAGCTTTGGCAATGAAAGAAAGCTACATGTTAGAATAAAAGGGAACTAAATTCTTTCAATGATGCTGTTTTTTTTAACTTTGGGTTATAACTGATAAACTCATTTCCAAAAATACTGGAAATACAAGGATACATATAGAGATACCCATGATTCTTCAACTTAGTCATTCTCTTCCTTTGAAAGGTTTTATGGAAACACCAAGAATCTAACGAACATTTAGCAAAGGGGACATCTGTGCTTGTGTCCTTGTTCTCTTTCTATCACTGGTTTAACCTCCTGAGACCAGAGCTTTTGTCTGGTGTGCATTTTTTTTATTTCCTCTAAACTTGGTCTTTGCACAGGTATTATGAGTTTGCAATTAGTCATTGGTGTAATTATTAACGAATACACTGTTTTCCCACTGAAATGGGTGTCATGTTATGCATCACTACAAGACGACGTAGGCAGTGTCCCAAATTGTGGCTTGTAGGTCAAAGTTTTACAAAATGAAGTATCATGAGTCTAAAAAGCAGGGTTAAAGCTCTGTCAGGATGTCACAAAATAAGACTTCAGTCACTTTATTTATCATGTCAACAGTGATGAGGTTGTTTTCACATGCTGCTGGAAACTCAGAACATCATAAGCATTGTCCCAACACAACGACTCAATGTTTTACCAGAGCTGTTTTCAAGGCTCCACACAAATAATTAACAAAGGTTGACTTTAACTTTGATTATTTCCTATTTAGATACCTTGTTAAAGGTTTCTAAGATGTTTATCTGTGAGAGACATTTAATCTCCTTTTGTGAAAATGGCTTTAAATATTCAGTGTGCTGTCAAAGGGGAGAAAGAAACACTGCAATCAAAACAGTCAGACTCAGGCCTCCGTTTCTTCCTGAGGATTGTACCTGACATGACTTCTTGTAGATGACCACATTTTACAAACAAAAGACTTTAATGTGAAGACACACTTTTACAGTTTACATGAAATCACAAACATGTTCAATAAAGCACTGGAGACTGTTCAGCGAGGGGAGACTCCCTCAGCCTGCAGTGTAATGGATCCTCACACCACTAGATAGCAGTAGTTTACACCAGTCACAACTTAACCAGTCCACCCAGTTAGTAAAACACAAGCCACTTAAACCACCAAATATCTCAATGAGCAAATAAATTCATGAATGAATAAATAAAGGGGTTTAAAGAGACTCTGATTACTTCATCTCACTTATCGAACTCAGCAGCATCTTTCAGGGAACAAGGTCAAATACGATCAAAGTAAAATTCAGTTTATTGTGTTATTTTTTTTAAGAAGAGGAAAGTCGTAATGTTTATTAATAAAAGAATCTTTAATAGGATCACACAGAGCACAATACTAAGTTTCTGGGAAAAGTGGATATCACTGGTTTTAATTTATGGACAAGTTGAAGAATGTTTGGGTTTGTACTTTTTATGAGCAACTTTGATGATTTCATTGATACTTTCGTTGATATGATCCATCACTTAAATGTATATGCATGTTGTGAACCCTCGCTGAGAGGAGTTTTTGTTTCCTGTTTTCATAATAACGTACCTGCAAATGTTCAGGTTCTTAACAATTTGCTAAAATCAATTTAGTTTCCATTTGAAAATATTGATTGGCAGTCAATGAATTGATTTTGGTCCAGAACGCTTTTACTGAAATAAAAGGTTAAATAGTTTAACCTGTTATAGAAAGCTTCACAACCTGGCAACCCAACAGTAAATGACTGATCATCAAAGCACGGATCAATTTAAAAAATAGTTTAATGTCTCGACCCCTTGACCTTTCTTTTTTTTCCCACAAGATATTGCATACAATAACACAAAAAGCATTTCTCAAAGCAACATTTGTGTTGGTAAAGATGCTGTCAGTTTAGAGCAGCTAGTTTATTTTACACATTGACATGTCATGCAGGTGTTTAACCAGGTTAGCATGTCGTCCTCACAACCAGTGGAGCAAAAACAAGTTACCAGAAAACTGTAAACAAGCACATTTATCAACTTAGCTCAGTTTTAATGTCCTTTTCCAATGAGTTTTTTTTTCTTTTTAGCATAGTCCTAATTAAAATGAGCTAAGCAGATGTTAGCAAAACAGGTTTATTGGTGTAACACTTGTATTCCCACAGATTCATTAATGGTAGCTCAGTTTTGTTGCCATGTTGTCGCGTGTCTGTATTATCAGGCCAGTTTTGTGAGACGGAGCCTGCGCCTGTGATGCAGTCTTTCCATTAGCCATTAGCCCATTAGCCCGTTAGCGCTCAGGCTGTTGGAACAGCTTGAACGTGTGATGCTAATGCTTCAGGGATCCAACCCAAACTGGAGCTTTGGCAAAAGGCCAAATCGGAGGAGTGGTGCTACAATTTCCTGCACCTATCACCCCCTCCTGCTCGCTCATATTATCACCTCACACTCTTTGCTTGTTGTTTTGTCTTGTCTGCTGTGAATCCTTAAAGATGAGAGAGCTTTAGCATCTTTAAGCTATGCCCTTTATCAGGCGAGCAGCTCTGTTTCATCCCTGTGCCATATGTTAGTAAGCAAGACTAATGAACATGTCTATCCAAATGTGTTGGAGACATTTTTCTCCTTCAGTTCACTCGCTGTTGCCCGCTGCAGTTTATCCGCGGTTTGTTTTCCGAGCATTTCTCATAAAAGTGATTTATCAAAAACACTTAATACCAAACTGCCGATGTTTCATCCTGAATGATTCCAAAGGCTGCTGAAGCTGGTGGTTTTTATGGCTCGGACTGAAAAGGGTACCTCTCGGGGGTATGTTGTGTTAGCTTCTTGTAAAGAAGTAAGACACACAAACACACAAACACACACACACACACACACTCACACACACTTTCCCCTTATTGGTGTTGGCTGGGGATGGGCGGCGGGAAATGTCAGGAGGGATAGAGGTCATTGCCTTCCAAAGGGATAAACACACATTCCACATGGCTCCCCGCCGGGTTATCATTTACTGCCCTATCGGACACGTTTTGCCGCCTCTGAATGTATTTATATTTATAAACATATTCTTTATTTATTTTCTCTGAGGCCACTGGGCGGAGGAAATGATACTGAAACCTAACATTTGGAGAGCCTTCGTGACTGCCAGGATGCAATTTGTGTTCTATCTCCGTGGAAAAAAGGGGGCCGTGATGCCCCGGGGCGGCCATTTCGTTCCCTGCAGTGACATTTTTAACAGGGTGCCTGCAGGACAACGGGGCGCAGCCTGAGCCTCACACTCCCCGTCATGGCAGACGGCCTGCGCACCGCACCGTGGACATACTGACTGTCTTTGTAAGGACAGAAGTCTAACTCAATATGCAGACCAATGCTGGCTTTAAAAGGCTACGAGTGCTGCATAGAATCTGTAAAGGTCTGAAGGGCTTTGCAGGTTCTTCAATGTTTCTGTGGGTCTCTTTAATTCCTAAGAGCCTGTTAGAGGAAGGAAATGAAAGTCAGCTGAGTTCTCTTCCTGTTTCAGGTCAGAAATGATCCCCCAACGCTCATTTTTGATCTTGACTGCAGCTGAGGATGCTCAATTCGTTTTTCTTTGTCACCTCTTCGTGTTTCCGTCAGTAAACAGACCTCCATCAGGAGCCAGGAGACTTTAATGGCTGCAGTCGCTTCTTTTCATTAACAATGATATATACCAGTTTTGTGTGAGTTCCCTGTTCCTGCCTATATTTATCAAAGCAACATTAGGAGTGTATCAGCATCAATTTGCCATCATGAAGCATGGAGCTGCATTCCACTCATGTGTGACCATTATACTAATGAGGTTAATGGTTCAGCTGTGCTTACCATAAGATGGATGCCCCCCAGTGGAACCTGCCCCTTTGTGTGTGTGTGTGTGTGTGTGTGTGTGTGCATGTGTGAACTTGTTGGTGTGTGTCTCTTCACTTTAGCGTTGCACAAAATAGGATGAACAGAGAAACCAAGTGAAAAAAGTTGTCCTACTCTCTCCGGATGTGCCTCTACATGTCTGTCAACACACCTCTCTCTCCCACACACACACACATTCACACAGAGACACACACTTTATCTGAAACCGTATTGTCAGAGGGAGCTATGTTTGGCTCTCTGCATCGTCCAGAATTATCTGTGAACTTTGCAAACTAATGTGATGAACTAATGACTTCTTGTAGGCTATTACGAGAGGGCGAATTACCAGCGTCTATTTTTTGCTAATTACAAATGGTAAAACCAGTGAAGCCTTTTATAAGCTGGAATACTGTTTATGTCGTGCCACATGCTATTCAGTCTAAAAGCGAAACAACCCTCTGGATTGAGATTGCACCATTTCTTTAACAGATGGGGTGCCCCAGCCATCTGTATTGTTTTCCCTCTCTCGTGTTTTCAATGTGTTTAGGTTGAGAAATGCTCTATCTGTCTCCGTCTACCTGCTAACTCTTCTTCTGAAGCTTTAAAATAACACCAGGGACATGCACAGAAATGGGCCCTCCACTTCAAACGGAGCCAGTGCAGAGTGATTAAACTAATAAAAACGCTTGTTATTGATTTTAACGTCTTGACATAAACAATTATGAGAGCTCAGATTTGTTTGTTTTAGTTTGTTTCTCATTTCAATTTCTATTCCACAATGGTGTCGTGGGCCAATACTTGTTTGCACACAAGCCCAAATCCACAGTATTGCTTCTTAATTAGATTTACAGGATATTAAAAACACAGTAGGTGCTCCTAAACGATGATCATTGGAGACAGAGCTGAAATAGCGGGCTATCATACATCTTTTTTATACTGCTAGTCCAACCGTTACAATATCTGTTTTTGTTTTTATAAATGTATTCAATTATCATCACCAATCTCCCCAAATATGAAAAATGTCAAATTAAGAGCGCAAATTTGGAAATACACGCTGCTGACTATTATCAATTTTATCATCTACACAATGGTGCTTTAATGAACAAAAGCAAGTTGGCCTCATTTACTGTTAATGCAGTCAAATGCTTTTTCTCAGTGGGTGCTGCCCAATAAGCTGAGGAGAGGAAGGGCATCGGGTCTCTGGAGGGGGACAACTTTAATTGGATCATCTGAAAGTCCTTTTTCCCAATTCCAAATGTAAACAAGGCGTGTCATGGCACATCTAACACCAAATGAAGAAACCTCGCAAAAATGCCCTTAAGAAGTTTAACTGTGTTTTTCCTTGTTTGTGTGTGAGTGTGTGCGAGGTATCAGTCTTTCTGTGACGTCAGACCAAAACACATCCCTCATTATTTGTCTGTAAAATGGTCAAACAATGAGGGATAACTTAAAATAAGTCTGTATTTAGGATCTCAAAGTAAATTAATCAGCTGATATGGATGTCAAAAAGTAGTTTTAGCATTTTGAAGTCATATAAAAGCATTGTAATAAGAACAGATTCTAAACTTGTTGATGACTTTTTAGTAATTTGGTTTACTTTTTCATTGATTATTAATCTGTGGTTTACTTTGGCCAACAAATGCAAAAAACAACCTTCATAACCATCAAGTCCCAGGCTGACATATGCAGCTTGCATAGTACGAGACACAATGGAAATCAAGAAGAAGAGAATATCAGTGCAGTACTTCCCATGTGATGCAGGCACTATTTATTCATTATTATTCACTATTTGTTAACTTATGTACATATTCAAAAAACATATTTATAACCATACATTTCCAAAAGCCTGAATTTCTGTGCAGTCATTTTTTTTTTAACTTAAGACCTGTGATTATTTGAAAAATAAGGAAAGTATAATAGTTCCATAATAACAATAACACTTAAAATTAAATATTAACGTAAATAACTATCATAATTAATAGATTTTTTTTTATTATTGTTAACATTTTCACCATTGTTGTTGTTGCTGTAGTTTGGTTTAACCTGAAATTCAATGGCAGAGACAATAAGTAAAAATCCTGATACTGACTGACATTGATCTATGAGGAGAAGAAAAAGTAGAGGCTATCTATTTGCTCTCATTTTCCTATTAAAATCTAACATATTGGAGATGTGAATAACCATTTAGTTGTTATCAAAGCAGAATTATTCATGGAATTTTTCATTTGATTCTAAAATCCAAATTTTGGACATTGTCTTTTTACACACTTTTACTTTTATGTTCGAATTAAAATATGAAGAACATGGGAACAAAATCATTTCACAGTTTGGACTGGAGGGACTCTAATCATTCAGTGTTCCTGAAACCAAAACAATAGTGAGAAAAAGAGAGGGAGAGAGAAGGAAATTATCACAAATTGCAATTTTTCTGATGTGGTTGAAACTTTTGTCTGTGAATGTAAAAACAAAAGGAAATCATTTTTAATGTGCATTCTGTATTCAAAACATTTCTTTCATTTCCTTCTTGTGTATCCCACAGATTTTAACCTCAATGCTGTGATTCATTATCTGAGCTGTGAGTGTGTGTGTTGTTCCTGATGTGACTTATCTACTTAAGCAGAAGAGAATATAATGGCACAAAACCACAACAGCAGAAAATGCTCCACAATCATCTCAACAAGCAGCATGGCTAATTTTACACTGAAGGCATTTAGCAACAATGGTGCTGAGTTTAAAGTAAAGATACATACATTTTTTATGCTCTCTGGGACCTCCATTTGGATCAGGGAGTTTTCTTTTTAATGCAGCTTAAACATTTTTTTTTGTGCAGCCGCACCAAGAAGTGAAACTTTTGGCTGGAGAAGACAATATGGTGACTGAAACTATCCTCAGTTTGATGTGGGATCATCCCACCTCTTTTCTCATCTCCTCCGGGTCTTCAACTTTGAGACAATGCAACAACAACACAATAAAAACACTGCAAAAACTGTACATCTTTAAAGTATTACACTATAAAGTCATAGCTAGATAAACACGTACCTAATGTGTAGCAAAAGATCTGCCAGGTTGCAGAAAAACAGTGGTTACACAGAGGAAAAAACAAATGCCTCCTGTGCTGTTGTGTTGCTCTCCTCGTCTACATATGGGCGGTAATATTGGGCCTTTAAGTTTGTTTCCCAGTGCCTCAGCGAATGTGTTGAGGAGCCGAGCTAAAGAGTGCTGAGGCAGTGAGTTAGCTTAGCCGACCCTTGGGCCTTTAAAGCTGCTGAGCACAGCACAGCACTTTCGCACACACACACACACACACACACACACACACACACACACACACACACACTCGTACACACGGCCCTGATAGCACATAAAAAGTTTTCAACCCCTGAAAACACTCGTGTATGCACAGCTTTATCTCAGCTGAGTAATTTAACAAGACTTATATCAACGTCTCAAGGATGTGAAATATGCAATCGACAGACAGCCGATTGTACAGGAAGAAAAGTGTTCCATAAAGTTCACGCTGGTGCTGGTTTTATTGGCTCTTTTAGGATCAGTGAAACTCATAGCCAATGGGAGCGCTGAAACACAGACGGCATATTAATTCATTGCTATTCGTTAGGACCTCGGCATGTGCTAAAGATGGTAATCTTAAGTAATTTGTTAGTGCTGCATCGGCGCTTTGACTTTTTAGAAAGCTACTTGACAGCAGCGTTAGCCCCTGGGCTCCCGTCTTGGAAAAAAAACGATGCTCCAATTTGCAATTCATACACATTGGGGGAAATGTTTAATTCCATGGCCGTTATTCAACTCAGTTCATTAATTAAAGAAAAAACGCTACCATTCTCTTCTCTGCTTTCCCGCCATCTTTTTGATGAGCTTTCTTCAGGAGTAATTGAGTCCGTTAATTAGACAGAATTAGGCTCTAATTATTCCAAAGGCCCAGTGCCGGGGGAGAGAAGAAACCAAATGTGCCATATTTCACCGCCTCGCCACTCCAGCAGCTCTCACTGAATCCCCTTTAACTCTCTTTGATGTCCTCTACACCGCCGGTTTCACAGGAAATGGATTAGATATCAGGCCTCTTAATTCTGTCGCACGGCTCAACAGGAGAGCTCTTCTGACATTTGTGCTCACTTCCGCCTGATTTCAAGCCCGTGCTGCAGTAAATGCATTTCATTACAATGGGGTGTTTTATTTTCTGCAGCTCACTCTTTATGTTATATTAACAGGGACGGGCATCCGTCTTGTTTATGTCCTCGCTCAGCCTCTCAGTCAGTGGCAGTCCTTTGCTATATCACATTTTTACGGCTGTACCTTTAAGCGCCTCTTTGTCACGCCGAGCCTTAGATTTAAAGATACTGAATTAATCCTCCGCAGCAATATTCAAAAGATAAGCCCTCTGTGCACGTTACGAATCACTGCTGTTGTAGAAAATGTGGTAAGTCAGCCCCGTGGATGCCTTTAACAGACGATCAGGAGGAAATCAGTCAACTTTTTAGCATCAAGATTGGCGTTGTGTGCGTGCAACATAAGTCTAAACACAACTCCAGGAGCTACAGTCCACTTCTGCTCACTTTGTCCTCACTCCCTTCAGAGTTGCACAGTTTTCAAACTTAACCAAAGTGTCTTTTTCTTCTCATAATGAAAACGTTCCTGTTTTCTGTTTGTGATCCTGGTACAAAACAGCACACAGACTCTTACTCTAAATGTTCACACCTGTCAAAGAATGATGTATAAACCCTGATGTAGAAACTCAAGCTGAGAAATCTGAACTGCATTCACAAACAGCTTCAAGTCGCCGAGGCTTTGGTTTGTGTAACTATTGATTTCCAGCATAGTAAATCCAAATATACTAAAAAAAACGAGACACTGCAGGCCTCACTGAGGACTGTCCTCCCTCCTCCCCCTGACTGTGTTAATATAAGCAATGCTTTATTAATGGCGTAATATTGTCTCTGGTCTGTACCCATTCGGAAGGCAGACGGTAACAATGCAGCACTTTAGCATCAAAACAACCACACACACTCACACACACACACACACTCTCACACACTCACACTCAGCCTCCACAGCTGCTCTGTCAGAGTCTCTCATGCAGATGTGGAATTGGACAGACCACCCTGAAGCACCACGTCTTACAGTACCAACAGTCTCACTGCCGCCAAACCTGCCATGATGGATCGGCCTGCTCTCATGCCAACTCCGACAAGTGAGAGATGGCTCGCTCCCATTGGTCCGTCTGCGAGCGTTAATGGTCGTTCCCAGATTGTAGCGAGAAAAGGCCCTTTAGCTGCTCTCATAAATATGGTAAAGAGGTAAAAAATAAGACTGATCCATCACAGGAGTTATGAAGGTTTGCACACATATGAACAGAGAGAAACTGCTTGTGAGGTTGCAAAGAAGAAGAGTATATTAATGATTGAACTTTAATGCAAGGAAATCATTGTTTGCTGTTGATGAATCACGTTTTTTGAATCAAAAGTGGAACAAACATCTTTTAAGTGTCATAATATATCTATCTGTGAAGCTTTGCTCCTCTGATCCAAGCTTTTCTTATGTTCAAGGGTAAAACTGTCGCCCACTATGAAAACAGCCATAAACCACACATTGTTCAGAGGTATTTTCCTCTCTTTTCAGATGCCAGATGCTGCATGTTATATAAAACGCCCCGGCTGTATTTTTCACCGTGACAGCGCCATAGTTTACTCTAAGGGGACTGGGGTTAGTTTATCCTCAACTGGTGTATTACTCTTTGAATGTCTCTAAGTTAAAGTGCCACTGACAGCTTATCAGTCAATGTAATGCACAATGCCTCTATGTGTGTAGAGCAGGGGAGTAATTCAATATCCCTATGATTCAAGGCAAAAAGAGGGAAAAGGAGATTTATGCCTCCAACGGTGGCATGGGACATTAATGTTGGCGGAGTCTGAACTTCCCGCAAGAAAAATCCATCGCAGGCATCAGTCTTCCATTTGTAATTTATTCTAATATTAAATTGTGTTTACCAGCAGAGAAAAATGGGCAGCACAAACACATGCAAATCTGAAGGAGAACAGAGATAGAAAAGAAAGGGCTGTAAATAATATTTTTACTTTGCTTCATGCTCAAAGAAGTTCTTCTCAGTTTAATCTATTTCATGACCCAGACTCATCCACAACAGACAGGATGTAAAATCTCCTTTTCCCCATGAAGTTTTTTTTCTGTTTGCTCTATGTGTTTATTTGATATCCTCCATGTTTATGCACTTCAGCAAAGCCACGCTCTTTCACAAGTGGTCCCGATCTCTGCATCATCCATGAAATCCCACCATTATGACCTCCGACCCGCCGCTAAGCCCTTTCCCCAACACCAGTCACATAATAAACATGAGTCTCGCTGCAGAGCGGCGTGTTCATGTGCTGCTACATGCCTTCACAACTTCACATTTCTCTGTGTTTAATTTCTCTGCGCTTTTGCGTGTAATCTGCTTCAAAACTTTGCATGTGTCCATCAGAAACGAACGCAGACTGAAATAGCGCACAGAGGAGGATCACACATACCAGAGCACGGAGCTGGGGGGCTTCTCCATCACTTCCAAACGTGAATTTCTGACTTTTTTTTTTTTTTAATTCAGCACCTTCAAGTTTACGATCGAGGTCGAGATTGTTGATCTCGTAGGAGTGACCTTCTCCACTCTCACGATCTCTGACCCACAGGGAGAAATGATAAGAATGAGCTGCTCTCGTTTGAAAGCTGCACCTGTTCCACCACATGTATGAACACAAAGGCATGTTTTTCTATTTTTACACGCAACCTGGAATTGGATTAACGGTGCAGAGCCATACCACACCATTAGGACATAAATTTTGACCTCAGATCTGCTGATTCGCCTTCGGCTCTTTGCTGATAACGAACTCTTATACACATAATTCTCTTGTCCTCTGTAGTTTTTTTGGTCTCACCCCTTGGGGCACAAACTGCACTGTAAAATAAAAACTTAAAATTGTTGGCCTGGCAATTAATTTTTGGATAAGTCAACAATAAATGTTCTATTGTGTCTCAAAAGACTTCAAAGTAGTTACCTCATCTATCTTTATTGAATTTTTATACTAAGTTGGTCTCATTTCGTAAGTTAGGTTGACAAAACTTCAAATCATAGGTTTGAAGCTTGCTCAAGCCTGATTTGTAACAATGACAGGAGATGTGATTTTAAAAATGTGATAAAACCAGAAATGTAATAACTACGCAATAATGTGACAGATGCTGAGCCCAAAACGTAATGATTTTGGGTCAGTTACAACATTTTGGGTTTTGTTACATTTTTCATAATGACATCTCAGGTTGATGTTTCATGGCTACAACTTAATTCTTTGAGTTTGTTTCAGAAACGAGCAGGATCTCTAACTCAAATATACAGGGGTCTTAATCTAGATTTTCACATGTGCAAACATCTCCCCAGTTATGTGTAGATTTTATCACCATAAAGGAGAGTATTTTTGATTGAGTGTTGTGCTGAAACTCTGGCTGATTGTGAGTTGATTAGTTTGTGGACTACAAATTGGTGGGGAGGATGTGGCTCAGTAGTGAAGTCATTTTCTCCCAATTGGAAGGTCAGAGGATTAAATTCCACTCCTGGTTTCATTTTCTGAATTCTTAATATGTAGGACTGAAAAACTAAGTTTTATTTAGTCTGATTTAGTTTAAATTACATGTGAATGATTAATTATCTCAACAAAATCTTGTTAGTCAATTCAAATGCAAGATTTTTAGCTGGCCTCCAAACTCAAAAATCCAGTGCAGACAGTGGCTTTGAAATTTTGAGTTTGCACAACTTTTTTAGTGTAGATTTATTTGTGAAACCTAACATCAGTTTTATTGGGCTTAGTGAACAGTGAATAGAGTCAATGATGAAGCTTCAAACTTCTATTGATTTGTACGTATCACTGCTCAGAAAATTATGAACTATTAAAACACCTTTGAAGTTGACTACATGTTCATATATGACAGTCAACAGCTGTGTTAAGGAAGGGCACTGAGCCACTGAAATGCCACAACCCAGCTGATGGCAAATGTACAGTGGCCCTGAAGTGCAAACCACAGCAGAAAATTTAAAATACGCATATATCAAACCACATACAAAAAAAGTACATACTCATTGAAATTTAGTGATTAGTCCTGAGTATATCCAGTAGCACCTCATACGTACGTAAATCCTGAATCAAAATATTCTTTAATAGTGGCAGCTAGGTCACCTTTAGGGCTCAAGTTTGCAAATCGTGCTCGAGGCAGAATCAGCAATGACTAATGTCACCTACCCCTACATACTTCTTCAGGCAGCTTAATGCCAAAGTGCTAAGTAATTTTCTGTTTCGTTTTTTTTTTTTTTTTTTCTTTTAATTTGCTGTTGTGTTTTGTACTTTAGGGCCACCGTACTGATGTGCTTTGACTGCTAGTTTTAAACAATCTGCCTCAAAAGTTTTTTGTTTGAGTTGATGGAGATGCAAAGACAGAGCAGACTGCAATAAAAACCCAGATTTTATCACCAAAATGCCATGATGTGAGGAAATTCACTTAGCTCTTTTCAAATCTCCATCGAAAGCTCTTATTTATTTATTTTTTCTCTGGTGTCATACCTTCAGTAATGTCTCAGAGGCATGATAGTGGGACCAAGTTATCCCACTGCTTTACATGGGAAGCAGAAACAGAGAGGTTACAGAGGCGATACGGGGTCACTGTGAGCTGGCAGAGCACTGTGTGTGTGTGTGTGTGTGTGTGTGTGTGTGTGTGTGTGTGTGTGTGTGTGTGTGTGTGTGTGTGTGTGTGTGTGTGTGAGTGTCTGAGTGTGTGAAAGTAAAGATCCCCTGTTAGTTAACCTCCAGTGCGTCCATAATGCTGTAATGCGAGGAGAAGTCACACACTGGGAGGCCAATTCTTTGCCGCTGCGGGATCAATATGAGAGTAAAAAGGTGTAATAACGGCAGAGCTGCATTAGGGCGCTGTTCAAGAATATGAAAAGGGATGATAAAAACAATAACATACCACTCACAAGCTTGAGATGACACGCACTTCATGAGTCACCATCAGAAACCTTTGCTTCTCTAACACCACACACTTTTGACTGAGGTCCACCTTAGAGACTGTTTTCTTCAGATTTGAAAATAGAAATTGTAATGTATGAGAATAAACTTGTTGATTTTTTAAGGTTTATGTTGGAATTTGGGAAGATAGAGACAAAAATAAGGTTGAAATTTAAAGTAATGGTTAATCCTGATAAAGAGGTAGATTATGAGAGCAACCTGGATTAGAATAAGGAAGAATGATACATCTCATAAAATTTAACCTCAGTAGAGATTTTACACCAGTGTCAGGATTATGTACCGTATGTGCATGAAAGTTGTTATTTTAAAGAGGGGGAGGCTAATAGGCAGCCTGTGCACACTTCTGCAACTGCTGTTTGTGCTCAGCTGTTGTGTTTAACTTCACAAACTGATCTATTCTTCGTTTTAATGCAGGCAGCTGGCTGCTCCTCCCATCACCCTTTATGTTGTTTAAACCTGCAGATGGGTTAAGATAACCTCTTATTAAGACTTCAAACTACAACTTTAATACCCCACAGTTAAAACTTCTTTTTCATAACTTCAATCTCACAATTTATAACCTGTTTCTCATTCATTTATGAATTCAATGCATTAAATTTACAAATTTGTTATCATAAATTTACAAACATAAACTCAAACATTCATAACCATTTCTCTTTATGCATTAATTCCCATAAATTTACGATTTGATTTTGAATTCTTATTTTTGTTGATCTTAAATGCAGCTCTGATCTTCTATCACACACCTGAGCTAAACAGTGTCCTCTCAAAATATTTATGCCACCTGCAGACACACAGTGACACCCACAATCAATTTTAAAAATAAAGGTTTCACAAGAAACCCCTCTTTTGGAAAAATCCCTCAAATATTTAGCTGTTTATGAAGACTACTTAGATATTGATTGTCGTCAGTAGTACTGAGCATCTGGGGGCTGAGTGCCTCAGACAGCTGGGACGTTTCAGAGAGCTTTTTGGAGAAGCAGCACATTGTTGGTTTTGGTCCCTTCACAGCATTTTTTCAGGAAAAATATTAACACAAGCCATGTCCTTATATAATGGACACCAGAACTGAAATAATTATCTGAATTCTGTTTTATTTTAATTTCCCAGACCAGATAAATGCTACTGTGCACAAGCCAAACACATTTCAGAAGTCAAAACATATTTTCTTGGTATTTTTTTAGTTGAGGATAAGTAAGAAGTTTTCATGTACTCAATCAAAAGTAAAATATCCTTTGTAATGTCATGTAGGTAACTTGAATGTATGTGCTTTTTTGCAGTGTTGTTGTGTAAGAAAGTACAAATACTTTGTTAATGTACTGAAGTAGAATTTTCCACATATTTGCACTTTACTTTGTTATTTAAATTTCTGACAATTTTTACTTTTACTACATTTCCCCGAGCCATTCTTGTTACTCATTATTACAAAATTAAATCAGAAGAAAGTTTAGTGGGTAATATTTTGCCTATTTGTCATGTCAACCGTCTTGAAAGCAATAAGTGTCTTACCAGAAAATGACTTTGGTAGAAGTTCAAGTCTCCTTCTAGAATATTACTGAGTTCTCACAACTTTTAAAAACACACTTCTTCTGGGTATGAACGGACATCTTATCAGTTTTAGTTAATAACTTTGTGCCAGTTGAAAGAAACATGCAATTTGTAACACTTAGGGAGATTGTAAGATGGATAAACCTAGTCACCACTGATGATGGCAGAAGTTTAATTTTCAATGTTGAAGAAGTCTAAGCTTCTTTCTCCTGTGCCTGGATATTGGGATTTTACTGTGAAAACGCCAAAATAAATTCCATTATAAAAAAAAAAAATCAGAGTGCTCTTTAAAATAAAGACAAAATTATTTTACTTGTAATACTGGAGTATATTTTATTTCAGGACGTTACCTTTGATACTTAAGTTCACAAAATATCAGGTACTTAAAGACGTTCACTCACGCAATATTCTAAAAGGTGACTTCAGCTTCCAGTAAAGTCATTTCTGGTAGGATACTTGAACTTTTACTCAAGAACTGCTTTTAAGTACTTCATAAAAATTTGGTATTTTGAAAAATAAATGAGACACCTGTGAGAAAGGAGCAGGACAATGGCGGTTGTTGGACACACTCCTGTAAGATATACACACTTCCTCACACACACACACACACACACACACACACACACACACATGCACACACACACACACAGACACACTGAGTTTGCAGGTGTTAATAACAATATCATCCTAAGCTGTGTGGTTCCTCTGAGCAGCTGATGAAACACAGCCACCCTGCACCTCTTAGACTCAGAGATGAAATGCACATAATCAGATTAGCTAGCTTCTCTTATCTAAACATCTACAAGTGTTACTGAGCTAAACTAATGCCACCTTATAGCCTGAGAAAAATCAACACCCAGCCTCTTGTGCTTTAAAGTGGTCATTGTCCGTTTACAGGGCATTTAAAATAATCATGCTTAATGCACAATGTTTCCAAAAGACTTTTCTGCAGGGCATGCTGAGGAGAAAGTAGATACTCTCTTAATCCAGCTGCAACAGAAGCATCATTAATTCCCCTAATGAACCTGTAACCTGAGAAACGTTAACCTGTGAACTTGTCATCCTGAACACACATTTTGCAGTGAATCACAGAAACAGGCTTATCTCCCCGTCTTAAGGAACTGATGTTGGAGCAGCTTATTTTTCCAGGGGGATCTGAGCATGCTGCAGTCACGGCCGTTAGTGGAGGCATTAGCAGAGAGCTGCAGCCAGCCCGCTTCCTGCCACGCAGGGTTACCGTGTCACGCCTTGAGCTCTGATTGAGTTACAGTCCAGAGAGAGAAGGTCACGGTGCCTCTCCAACACGGCTGCCACTCACATTTATCCCGACTCCAGAGGTACACACTCTTAGATGAGGAGATTACACACTAATACACACACAAACCTAACCATCCCTCGAGGAAACTCAGGGTCATTTGTGACCAAAGTGTGTTTGTTTGGGGATATTTTACTATTGTGCCATGTTAAGTCACAGCAGAGTTGTTGAGCCTCAAAGCTGAAGCCTTAAACCAAATCTTTCCATAGCGTACAACTTTATTTACTATAAAGTCTTATATTGAGTTGGCTTCATTTATATCCCCAGATTTCCAGGGTAGAGACCATAATTTACAGAAAAATCCACAGAAAACTTTTGTTTTGAATATTTAGCTTTTTGCAGTTGTTTAACATAGATCTTGAAAATGAAAGCTAGTTTAGATACAGTGTTTCCCATGAACAACCACATGGCAAAGTTCAAATCTAGGTGTTTTTTTCTCTTTAATCAATAGTCTCATGGATTACAAACATTTACATTACCTCGAATGATAATCCCAAGGAGCCGAGTGTGTGTGTAGATTATGAATCAATGGGCATTAGAGGGATACAAAGGTCATTTCAGCCGCATGTAGACGTGATGTTGCAAATTCACAAAAAACAGTCACGAAGGAGTTACATTGCCAAATGACCACTAAAGCACGATAAGTATCAAAAAATTCATATTGCTAGAAGTTGTGCAAGTGTGCTAATGAAATTATTTGTAATGAAATATCATCTCAAATTTTATTTAGAGTATTTCATTTTGTAACTTGATGATACGGATTTTGTTGTACTGAGCAAGTCAATTTGCCATAGATATCACTGTTCTCTCTCTATTTCTGTGCCGTTTAGTTTGAAATCATTTAAAATTCCATTTTTACATTGTAGTAGACTGCTACAATCATATTCATTGTAGCTTTTATGAAAAACGTGCTGCTCTTTCAGTGTTTCAAACTATATTGATGGATCAGAGGAGGGACGCTGAGCAAAGACATTACGGACAAAAACATTCAGAGTGTCTGTCTCTGCTTGACACAAGAATCAGTTCTGCTCTGGTCTGTACCATCTGGGAGGATCTTTACTTTTGGTGGAAGAGGTCTGATGTCAATCCTTCAGCTTCACCAGCTGGCTCACTTCTGTCCATGCCTTGGTTCAGAAAATACACCAATGGAGCAAAAGGCTGATGCCTGCTGAATGGATTTTGAGGCTTCTATCTTTTTCTTTTACAGTGAAATGAATCAGAGGCACAGCTTCCATATTTGCAAACAGTCAGGGATAAAGGTGACCCCTCACTGTGTGTTTAACTTACACATAAGCACACCGTGACCACAAATAAAGACAGATTAGACCGAGCTAACGGATCAGATGAGTGCGTCTTAGAGGAGCTAAAAGTGTTTCAAATGAAAGACTAAAATGCGTCTTTTTATTTAAAGGAGTTTGTTGGACATATTGGTTGCACTGGAACTGTTTTGAAGCAATGACATTGTAGTGAAGCAGAGCAAATTAATGATATCTGATATGTGCATATAGAGAAGAAGCTCGCAAATTCTCACACTTCTGTTGTGGCACCTGCGCATGTGCAAATGCACACACACTGACGCACACACACACACACACAACCAGATGATTGAGTTCTCTCCCTTTAATAAACCACTGATTCAGCATAAGCATAACCATTGATTGGTGACTTAATTCCCAATTCAAATTATCATCCTGGGTCCCTATCCAAGGTTGACATGAGCCTTGAGCCTTGGTGCGACTAAATTATACTCCACTCCCTGTATAAGCCACCCCCACCCTACCTTCTCTCTCTCCCCCTTTCCTCCCTCTCTTACACACACACACACACACACATACACACACAGACTCCCAGTTCCCCCATCTTTCTCCCCTGTATACCTCTCTCTCAGTGCAGCCCAGGTGCTGATACAAGCAGAAATCCTCCACGCCCCATCGCTCCCAGAACACATACGCACTTACAGACACACAAATACACCTAAGTACACACAAATACATTCACACATACACACATACACACACACACACCTCCATTCACTCCAGTGCTTTGGAGAAGCCAAAGGGAGGCAGCATTTGTCTCCTCTCTATTTGCTGTGTTAGCATGGAGGCGATATGAAACACAGAAACGTTGTAGTTTTTCTGGCTGGAGAGTGTGTATTTATGTGGGCATGTTGTTGTTCTCTGTGTGTGTGTATAAGTGTGTGTGTGTGTGTGTGTTCTTGAGGAAGAAAACTAGAGATTATCACTGTGATGCATTGGCTGCTGTAGTCTTAAGTCACCCAAGGTTGTGGCCCTTCTCTCTCAATGAGGATGTAGTGTCCAATAACAGCGCTCTGTCAGTCCAAAGACAGAGAGAGCTGAGGAGAGAAAAGACAAGCAGAGGAGGAGTGAAAAGTAGTAAACAAGAGAAAGAAGGCAAAAGAGGAAGAGGAGGAGTGGATTGAGTCTGCTATTGTCTCTGCTTCATCAATATCCTCTTATATAAATGTCAGCTGTACCATTTCCCTCATCACTGTTTCACCACCCCACTGGCTTTATCCTCTGGTACAAGGGGAGGGACATCACTCTCTCTCATCTCTCTTTATCGTTTTTCTCCCTCCCCGCTCTCTAAATCGCTTTTTTCCCCTCGTTTCTCTCCTCCGTGTTCCTTTCCCTCCTTTCTCCCTCTTCCTCTCCATGTGCCTCCTCTCTTTATCATTCTTTATATCTCCTTCTCCCCTCCCTCCTTCCTTCCCTCCTGTCTCTTTGCCTCTCATGGCGATGCGTCACAAGCCTGCCCCCATGAAACAAGTCAATTTTCTGCCAGCTCGGCGGATGAATAAATCTCCCTGGCTCTGCTCAGAGCGATGGGGATATTTATCTAAGTGGAGTGTGTCCTCTTCGGCTCAACGCCACCGACTTCTCGTCTAAGGCCCCTGTTTTTTTTAACAAGAAGAAGAGGAGAAGGAGAAAACAAATGCTGAGGAGGGTTGTGAAGGTAAAACAGGTAAAAGAAGGCACAAGAGAGAAAAGGGAGAAGAGGTAGTTAGAGGAACTGAGAATTAGGAGGAGAGAAAAATGAGAAAGATGGATTGAGGGGGAAATAAAGGAGCTGCCTCAAACAAAGCCTATAAAGCAGCAGCGTGGCGGAGAAGTGAGGCAGGGGCATTAGTCGAGCCTGCTCGGGTTTAAACGGCAGGAACAGGCGCAGATCTGGATGAATGGCAGCCCTCCTCCTTCAGGCCACACTCATCTGTTGGGGAGAGAAAGAAAGAGAGAAGCAGGTTATTGGGCTTGAAAAACACTGCACACTGAGACAGACAAGAAGAGATGAAAACAGAAAAGGGGAGGAAATCATGATTGATGGATGAAGAGGTGTTTTTCCTCCATATTACTGATGAAAAATGTAAGGTTTAGGGGTGCATGGCAGGCAGAAGCAGCAGAAAGCAGATGCTGTATTGCACTGATTAGCAGGATAATCAGCATGAGTTGAATCCCATCCCGACTCGACTTGTTTCTCTTAAATTTTTAATGCAATGTTGATTTTTTCAGTGTAACAAGTCTGAAGATTTAAAAAGCTTTGGGCAGCAGCAGGGATTTTGCAGGAAGGAGGGGGGTCCAGCTAGCTACTTGCCACAGCATTAAAGCAAAGTAAATAGCTGTAGTGTCTCATTACCATTCATTTTTAAAGGGGACTGTTAGTATAATGAATGCCCGGGCTATCTTCTGCCGGTCCTCCTCCTCCTTCAATATTAAGAAGAGTAATACTATCTTTCACGCTAGATAAAGTGCAGGCAAATATTTCCTTTGCAATTAAAATGGTCAATTTTGCTTATGCACAACGGGCGCTGCAAGCCACCAAGTTTTGGACTTAATTACCTACAATAACAGTGTGATATATTGGGGATATGGTTTCCTGGCTGGGAGAGCATGATACAAAACAAGACGCTTTTAATAAACTCATAAAGACAAGGCCGGGCCCTGTGGAGCAGAAAATGTGCAAGTGTGAGTGGGAGTGTGTAGTCTTTAATTTGTTTGCACACAAAAAAGGATGAAGATGAGCACCTGCATCTACAGTAGCAAAAAATCACTACAGAACCACTCTGATGATAAAACAAGACGTCTTTTCTGAACGTTTACCTGAAATGTCTTTGATTGAGGTGTCACTCTAAAACAAACTGTTCAGTATCGTTGTGTAACCAACCAACACGGACATGTTTTTCAATTATATCAGGGTTAAAGGTTGACGACCCGCCTCACCTCTTTTGCCCCAGGATTTCTGTTGTTTATGTTCTGACCACTGGCTGTTACCATCAACCCTTTTATGGAGGATGCTAGCAAATCCTTTTCAAGGTGCTTGTAAAATTAGTGCTGATTCTGTTCATCTGTCATAAGAAATGCTGAGTTGATCCGTCAGGTCACACGAACTATGTTTTTTTTTTTCAAAGCAACTGGGAATCAGAAACATTTCTGATTTAACACTGTGGACTCATAGAAGGCAAAGGCATATTTTTTTCTGATTATTTTCTTTTTTTCAGGCAAGAAAAATAGACAGGATTTTTCTTTTACTATTGAGTCATTTACAGAGTCCTTTAAGGGTCACAGCAAGTGTTTTTTTTGTTTGTTTTTTGTTTTTTTTTTGTATTTCAAGGAACACTTTTGCGTTACCCTGCAATATTTTTGCATCCGCTTACAAAACTTTTCTGTTACCTCTCAATATTGAAAGTAAAATCCAATGAGTTGATCCTTTCTGCTGTGCTAGGAGCCGCTGAGTGAAAGTGAAAATATGGTTCAGAAGAACGGAAAGAGAAAAAAATATTTCTCCTCTTGGATCTCAGTGTACGTTTCTTCTCTATACCTGCCTTGATGCCAACAAAAAAAAGTGTAAGCAGCTCTGGTTTTGAAACTTGAAGCTGTAGTGAGAATTTTTCTAGAATTTAATCACAAAAACACCGTTACTTTGTAATGGTTTTTAATATTTGTGCCGAGACTAGACTATTCACAAAACACTGGAAAAACAAAAGGGGGCGCCTAAATCAACACAAACAGAAAGTTCCTCACAGAAGCTTTAAAAATCATCAAAACATATTTTGGAGATCCCGGAGCAATGTGGGTTGTTTTTAGAAACAATTTCTTACGGCAGCTCTGACATGAATTTTTACAGAATAAAGGTCCTTATTTTTCTGAAAATGAGAACTACTTTATTATTTCAATTGACATACAAGTATTTCACAACTCGTTTAGCCAATTATCGATATTTTTTTTTCTGCACACCTAAATGCGGAGATCATCAAGTCTCTTCTGTATTGAAAACAGCGTACAGTAATATGGTACACAATGTTATTGCATTTTATGTCATTCATTTTCTGTGCAGAATAATAAAAGATACCTGGTTAGGTATACTCTCCCTGAATCAATCATAACAGTACCCACAACCAGAGAAAACTCGACCAATTTCACTAGTGGGAAAAAGTAATCTCTGTTTACAGGCAACATGTTGCGCTGCACACGTCTTCTTGGCGGGGACTTGGTACCAAAATCGAGCATCTATTCAAGAAAGTGGCAGCCCATTCGATTATATCGGCAAATATCAGCGCATATCGATAGTCCATTTTTTAGCCAAATATCGGCCAATACCAATAATGTATTTTTTTCTGCATAGTGATCACGACAGTAATGAATCAGTCAATACTCAAGGCCGCAATATCGGTATTGTATCGTAAGTGAAAAGGTTGCATCGGGACACCCCTAGAAAGTTGCAACTGAAATAATTCAAATTATTTACTATTTTGTCAAATTTCCTTTGCTACATTTTTGTAAAATGTGATAAAAAGTGGTTATTTTATTTCATTTTATTCAGAGAGAATCAGAGCTAGATTTATAACCAAATTGTGTTTACATTACAAGGATTATTTTGGTCTGTTGGTGCAAAATAATTAAAAAGCAGATAGCATATATGAAATAATTTTGAGCATATGAAGTTCTGTTGTCCTTTATTTTATTTACGTTGCTGGAAAAAATCAAAATAAATACATAAAACAAAATCTGCTAGGTTTCATACCAGCAGCAGAAAGGGTTTCATTTGTGATTCAGCTTTAATGACCCTTTAATTTCCACACATTAAAGTAAAATCTTATCATTTATTATCATGCATTCACAACCAGGCAGCACATATGTTTCCTGCACGTTTTAATGGAACATGTTAAAGAAGGCGCCATAGGTTGCCACGTGTAATATTCATGTGTGTCACAGCATTAGCATGATGAATGCAGACACTTTTTATCAGAGACAAATGAAAGCTATTGTGACACAATTATGGCAGAAACAATAACAGCGCTGTGTGAGCCTCTCAATGATTGATAATACATGAGGGGGGGATTCAGCGGTGTTCAGCTTAACCAGGCTCTCCCTCCGGGGTTTTCCCTCCGCATTAGTCAGGCAAATCCCTTTGTCAACCTCTCCCCTCGCCATTTTTATTCATAAGTGTTTGGCCCCTAAGAAAGACATCAAACCAAGAATACAACGAGGGGTCAACATCGTCTTTGCGCAATGTTAACCTCTGCATTGATGAAGCTAATTCACATTTCCTCAGTCCAGCCTACGGGGGCTCAGGAGCGCCAGGGGAGGAGGAGCAGTGTGTGCAAGTGACTGCATGTGTGTGTGTGTCAGCTCTGTGTGTGCTTGGGCCACTTTGTCGTGAGTCATCCTCTTGACCCAGGCCCCTCCACATGGGGTTTGTATTGATAGTGTTTGCTGAAAGGAGGGGAGAGTGAATGTTGTCTGAGCTCATTGGAATGACAATGAGGGCATATGGTTGTGTGTGTGTTGCTGTATGCTCATGGCAGCCACCATATTCCTCTGTGCAGGGTTGCCAGGTGCTTCATGTGTGTACCCACTGAGAGTCGACAAATCATATACAAACTCAGCAGACTGGCTCGTGGTCTTCAGCACATCAGGGGGGTTTCTGTGATGTTTCTGTCTTTCCTCTTGATCAAAATAGTGAAATAATAAAACAACAATTAAACAACTTAAAGAAATCACCCTCCAGTGACAGTCAAGCAGAGACACCATTCATTATGTGTTTATCCTTGTAATCACAGCCCCCCACCCCCCCCCCCACCCCACCCCTCTGCACACTGTAAAAAACCCCACAGAGAACAAGAGAATAAAGATAACCTGATGTAGTAGCATCTCCTCCCACACAAAGCCACTTCTCCTGTCATGAATAGTCAGCTCCACCCTAATGAGTATTCAATACAGTCTGCAGGCTGCAGATGAACGGCCAATCCACAGCAGCATCTGCTGCGGGCCGTACTCGCCAGACGCCAGCCTTGTAAGAGGGCCATCGCAGGCTAATTGAAAGACAGAGGCCATCTCTCAAAGACAATGTTTGTGTGTGAGCATGTGTGTGTGTGTGTGTGTGTTTGTGTGTGTGTGTGTGTGTGTGTGTGCTGGGAGGGAAACTTGACAGAAAGAAGAGTGAGAGAGAAAGAGAGATGAAGAAAAGGGAGGAAAATAATTGACAAAGGAAGGAGAGAATGAAGAAGAGGGAGTGAGGAGGAGAAAGAGAGACATTCCTCTCCTCACAGAGAGAACAGCTGACCTGTCAGCATTTGTTCCCATGCGGCCATATTGGAGAAGCCCCTGTAGGCATTGAATTAACACAACACACTCCCACTTCATGTAATTAGGCTGGCCTGGTGGACTTATGTTATTTAAATGCATGTTTGAGTCATAAAAGATTGACTTTAGTTCAAAAAAGAAAGACTTGAAGAGAAGATGCCAGAGATGCATCACAGGTTGGAAAATGTTATGCAGCCACCTGCATCCAGCTTTAACCAGAAAGTAATAAATATCCAGATTCTGTTTGATATATAATTGAACACACAAGCAATCAAAAGAAATGTATTTGGTATTTACACTTCTGAATGTGACAAATTGGATTTTCCGTTGTTTTTCAGCTCCAGGTCTCTTTATTCTCTGCATGAAAAACCAGCCTCCACAGATTAAAACTAAAGGATTGTTGTCATAATTCTCTGCAGTTCTCCTCTGGCGGTTTTTATTACCAAAGGCGGTGAATAATCTTTTTCCACCCTGGCCATCCCAAATAACACCATCCCTCAGCATCACTGCTTACTGTGCTTTATGATGAGGTGCAGATGAGAGAGATGAGAGAGGAGGAACATTCAAATGAAGCACTGTCTACTGCAGGAGGAGGGATCCATCAGGAACCTGGGAGTGTGAGGAGAAACAAAGGGGAAACTGCTTATGGAAGTGCAGCTCCTGTGTAAGGATTTCACCTCTCTCCTAAAAATGAAGAGCACAGATCAAGAGGGTGAATGAAGAGCAGGTGAAACATGTTTCAGAGACAAATAAATAATCCGCTTTGGCCTCATGTGGATCCATTTCCTGAGGCCACATATGTGCTGTTTCAAAGTGTGCTTTCTGTAAATTAGGAATGTTCAATCTGAGCCAACAACAAGTGTACAGGCCCCAAACCACAGCAGTGTGATGAGGCCGTGCAGCCGGGCTGTTACTGGCTGGCAGACGAGTGTGAAAGGACAAACTGCTCCACCAGGTAGAGCACAGAAAACAGATCTGATGGAGCTCAGCTTCAGTTTTTTTTAGAGGAGACAAAACACAGTTTGAGCCTCTGTGGTGTTAAATCATTGTTGTCAAAGTATTTATTGAGTGACTGACTCTTTATGGAGTCCATATAAGTGAGAGTATTCTGTGTTACTTAAGTCAAAGACCATGAAAAGGATTCTTAAGGCGGAGGGTAACTCTGCTTTAGACGCTCCACATGGGGTCACTTCAGCTCTTCTTGTGTTTCTTTGGGGACTTTGCACCTGTTTTCACTTCTCTGAGTTCTGTGAGTCCAGGGAATCAAGAGCTGCGCATTTATGGACTGTTGTGCCACAAATTCCTCCTTATTTTTTGTTTCTTTTTGTGCAATTATCATTGTTTCTTTTGTTTCTTTTTGTTTATCTGTTTGAAACCCTTGTGAAAGAAGACAAGGTAACAGAAGCATTGATGTTCTTCGGTTTGTAAAGGCTCAGTTCACCAATGTGAAACCAATGTGCCATTTGCAGCATATTTATCTGAACTTAATTTTTTGTGTGTGTTATTGGTTGTTTTTTTGTTTTTTTGGGGGGGGGTTGGTCTCTTTTAGTCTTTGACTTTCCCTTATATTTGGATTCATTTTGCAGAGGAAAATATCCTGTTTATCACTTTATATTTTCGACATCTAATTTCCATTTCATGTAGTTGTGTCCATGTGTAACATGTTGCTTGAGTTTTTGTTGCAATTCTAGTTCTTCTAATTTTGGATTACCTTTTTTATTTTAATTCTGTGTTTCATTGATTTAGTTTTTTGACATTCCATTATTTGTTTCTTTGGGTTCTTACTTTTTCAATATGATCTCTTGTACTTTTCAACGCACTTTGTAAACTCTTGTATTTTGAAGTTGCTTTATAAAGGAATTCATTCATGTTTCTAAGTTTTTGAGGTTTTACAAATAAACAGATAAAATTTCTTGGTCATAGATAGAAAAACATATTTTACAGGAAAAATTTCCAGTTATCTATCAGAATTTCTTCCAGCTTAAATACCTACAACATCAAAACGCAAATTCTATTTCAATGCATAAGTATTCTAATGTTTATGATTTTGATTATCAAAATTGTACAAGTTGAATGTAATGTAATAACATTTTATAGCATCATGATGAATTTACTTTTTGGACAGGATACAGATACATCTTCTACCTTCTACATAACGATGATTGAGAATTTAATGTTGTGGAAAGACTGTCCTCCACCAAAACCCCATATTTTGTACTCACTGTTCAGTTTTTCAAACATCCATTTTTTTACTCACCAAGGTTGTTTTTGACATGATAAAGCTGAAAAATTAGCATTAATTTATTCAAAATGATAGTTAATGTTTCAGAGTTGTCTGTGGGTTGAGTCAATGATATTGGACAAAGCATAAAGCTGCTAATATTAGCGACAACACAACAGATATGGCAGCTAATCCATAGAGTTGTTTAGGATGTGTTTGCTGTTGTGAGCTCAGTTTTTTTAAATGAATAAATGTTCAGTTGTTCCTCTAAGTTTTACCTCTGATTGATTTTTGTTCATCTTAATTCTTGTTAATTTCTCTGTTGCATATCCTTGGTACTAAAAGCTGTCAGGTTTATTTAGTGGTTTAAGTTGCATTTTTGCACAGAACCATAGGTAAATGAAAGATTCAACTTTCACCAGTCCCCTGCTTCAGTCAACATGAAACTCTCTTAACTTTTGAGATAACAGTTTTCTGAGGGGCACAGTGCAGTGATAAGAGAGCTGCTCATGGTCCTCTGTTCAGCAGCTTTGGCTCTGTGAGGCAGGAGAGCCGGGCCATCAGGGATTTGTCGCAGGGCTGTTATTACATCTCTAGTCACATAAAATATGGCCGCCTCTCCTGAGATCCAACGGCGAGATAAATCCACTCTCCTCCAACCAGACTGGCCCCCGCCATGAAACCAGCCAATGGCGTTCCTCAGCCACTGACCTCTGTAATGACATGTGATTTATACAGTACATGTTTTAAACTGAGATGCACACCTCTCCCCTCTCTGTATCTATATCTGGTGTCATGTGAGATAACAGGCAGGCCTTTGGGAGAGGAGACATGACACCCATCTTTGAGGTCTCACAAGATGGCTACATTGAGGCTAGTTTCCCCTGCAGCTGTCTGAGCCTGCACTGAGTGTGTGTCCTGCTGCATGAGCTCACTCACACATAGTGCAGGGTGGCACTTTAAGCTAACTGACCGCAGCGTCGACGGCCTAAATCAACACCTGGTTGGGCAGAAAAAGGCTCAAGTGTGCAAGACGCAGATTACAGAAGTGAAGTTAAATGTTGTGAATACAAACTATTCTAGCTTCCTGTGAACTTTTCTACTTTATAACAAATATAAAATTGAAACCTGAGACATAAATATTTAAAAAATGCACACATCAACTTTCCAAAGCAAAAAACCTGGCAGACATGGTGTGTCAAAGAGAGAGAGAGCTCCTCTTAAAGACACTCTTTGCTCTATCCTCTGAGCAGTGTAGTAGCTTCAGGGATGACTCTGTGGGTCTGGAGCAAAACTGAGAGGCCGGCTGTGTCGTTGACCTTGGCGAGCGACACACAGCACCACGAATATCAGTCTTTAATAAACAGGCAGGGCACAAAGCACCATGACCCAGCTCAGCTGCAGTCCAGCAGTCTGCAAGAAAACATAAAACACAAATATGAGCTCACTTTTTCCACAGATCCACTTCTGTTATATTTCACGTTATCTGGAAATAGTATTTTTAATTTAACATGAAAATAAAAAAAATGATACAATTATATTAAAACTCTAATCTTTTATTTTGTATTTCAGATTAATATAAATAAATACCAAGAGCAGTCTCAGTGCTTAAATCTATTTTTTCATAAATTCTCTTACAGGTTTTTTTAAACAGCCACATTTAAGAAAATTGCCACTCTAATGGCCTGATCTTCATAATTAAACATGTCCCTGAATATTTTAAAGGTTGCATGCCTTTGTGATATTTTTCTTCTGCAGTAGTCCTTGAAAAAAGTTTCTTTTTTTCTAGAGTTAAAATGTTTTTTTGTAAATGTGTAAATTTGTGTGAATTATGAAGAAATTGGTTATATTTTATTTTACCATTCAAGAAGAGTTCACTGCTGGCCCCCCACCACACCACAGTGACAGCAGCAGAAATAAACTAATATTATCCTTTTTATTTTCAATTTTCTTTCAATCGTTTTATTTTCCACTTAACCACATTAATTTAATTTATTTCGTTGTTTTTTTTATTCTAGTTTTCTTTAATTCATCATAAGATTTTCTTTAAAGGACAGTTTTGACAATGTATCGTTGAAATGACCTATGAGTAGCTTGCTAGCTGACAACAGCAGGACTTGACTGATAAAATCGTATTAAATTTTTTTTTCTTTCTTTTTTTTCAACCATTTTTATAGGACTTTAAAAATAAAAAATGTTAGAGTCCATTATATGAAAGATTATTTTTTTGATAGATCAAAAAACCCGAAGTACTTCATGATCACCCTCATCACCATAATAACCAAACTCACCACCACCATCATCATCATCATCATCACCATCCGTATGTTGTTGATTTTTAGCGTTACTGTCGCAAAGCTAAACATGGCAACATTTAGATCACCAACAGACGATGAGGAAAATAAAAAATACATCCTAAAATGATAAAAGTAGCCACTCTCAATTCTGATGACAAATTGAAAAAAAAAATCTTGCAAATGATAACAGTACTTACTTTAAAAATAAATAATAGAGAAAAAATAGAATTATTTCGAACCCCTGTTTATAAAGTGAGGTAACAGGAGACTTTGTTGAGGCAAAGATGAAATAGATTTTTTTTCCCTTTTTTTAAAGAAATTAATTTTCAATATTTTTAGGTTAATTTTATTTTACGAACAATAATACAGCATAAAGTCTTCGTGCGTAAATTCGTTCCCTGAGCGCGCAGCCCGTCGCCGGTTTTGTCCAAGCAGCAGAATAAAGTCATCCTCCTGTCAAACCTGGAGGACGCGGGGAAATCAGAGAGGAGATGAAATATTTCTCGGTTGATATAAAAGGAGTCTTTTCGCCTGAGTTATGGCCCAGGTTTGGCGTAGCTGAGAGGGATTCATGCTGCTCCTTCTCTCCGCCCCAGAGGAGGAATCATCAGAGCTGATCTATGGCCCAGCTCTACTTTACCTTTAAAACAAAGGATCATCCGCGCTTTCGGTCGTGAAAATATCCTCCTGACTACCTGCCACATCTAACACAACACCTGAGTCGACTTTTCTGCTTGGAAACATCCGGTTAATCCAAATACTTAAAAAAAATTCGAGACTGCTAACTCCTTGGCTGACACTGAAGTTATACGCGCAAAATAAGCTTAAATAAGACTCAGATTTGAATCTCTCTCCCTATATCTCCCTCTCCCTCTCTCTCTGCTTCCCCTCATTTACCCCACAAACCTATTCTGGTATCTCAACACACGACTAAATTAGACCAAAGATGATAAGAGCACAAAGCATTATAATTCCGCCGGGCTCCTCCTCCTTCCAGCCATGCGTCCTAATTAATGGGACACCCCCAGTCGCAAAAAGCGCCGCACTGGACTGCAACATAGTCAAAGAGTGAAAGGGAAGAGGGCGAAAGTGCC